>CM062814.1:154888814-156088814 GCA_031772625.1 Pinus tabuliformis | reverse complement strand
CATCACTGATGATGTATGCCAACTGTGCTTCTCTGTACAATCTCCTGCTTTCTCCTCCAAAAACTGGGACAGTGGCATAAGATAGATCATTCTGCAAAGTCCCACCTAGCCTCTTAATCCATCCTCTGGACAACAGCATGCCAAACTTAGGAGGGACATCTGCTACCACAATATCCATCATCATACTCTTCATGGGCAGCTGAGTTAGGGTAATAGCCAGGTCTTTGATTAATCCTAGGCATTTCACTTTCCTTGAATCAAAAGAGAATAAATCATGATATGGTCTAGTGATATCAAGGCCTAACTCTTCCATGACAGCTTTAGGCATCAAATTGTGGTTGGCCCCTGTGTCTAGCAAGCAATTGTGGAGGATTTTGTCATGAATGGTCAAGGAGACATAAAATGATGGAGAATTATTATCAACAGGTTCAATCATGGGGCTAAGCACAACAACAAGCTTATCATCTTGCAAATTGACAGAGTCAGTGGAGGTTTGTGTGGTTTCCAACTCAAGAGCTTCAAGGATAGGCTTTCTAAACACTTCACTCCCTAACAATTCTACCAGAGGCACAGATATTTTTAACTTCTGGACTTCTGACTCTAAACTAAAAGAGGAAGGTAACTTATCAGAACCTCTTACCTCTTGAACTAGTGCTTTGAGGATGACTGGGTCAGCTGTTGGTCTTCTCTGTCTGATATTCTGTGACTTTGTTTGGACAGCAGCTCTTTGGGCAGGATTCTCTTTGACATTTTTTGCATTTGACCTCAGATTATATCTTCGCTGCTCCTCAGTTTGTAGAACTGCCTCTCTGTCCCACTCCTGACTGTCTTGTTCCTGCAGCAATGATTCTTCGTATGCAGCCAATGTCAAAAAGGCAGCACTGCCTTTATCTTCCATGCAGTGAATTTCATCCTCATCTTCAAATTGTTCCTCCTCCATGACTACATTTTGGAAAGGAGCTTTAACTTTTTGTTCTTCATTTGGTTCTTTTCCCCTCTGAATGATTTGTAACTGTTCATTTGCTCTTCTGAATGGATTTGGATTTCTTGGAGCAAATGTGTTCTGCTGCCTTATCTTTCCTGAATTCTGCTCAACCTTCAGCTCAGATATTTCGGCAGCCAATGACTCTATCATCTTAGTCATTTTATCTAATTTAGGCTCTGAAGATGAGGCAGAGGAAAAAGAAGCTTGACCTCTCTGCCTCCTTCTGTCAGCTTGACTTTTGAGCTTTTCTGCAGCCATGATATTAGAGTCTACTTCTAGGGCTGCATCCTGCATGTCTGCCAGAGTAACACATCTTCTTTCTCTTAATAAAAGGCAGAAATCAGAGTCAAAAGCATTGGCATAAGTAAGTTTGGCAGAGGTGGGGGTAGGCTTTACCTCAGCTGGTATCTTACTATACATACGATTGAATCTTCTATTAAAATCAGGCAATGATTCCCCACTTTCCCTCTTTAGGTTACCAAACTCAGTGTGATAATATAGCAAGTCCTTTTTATCTCCCCAGTGCTTCAAAAATGCTTCATCTAAGGCTTCAATATCAACAATAGATCCAGGGGGCAATTCTCTGAACCACTTTCTGGCCTCTCCATCAAGGCTTTGGACAAAAACTCTCATCCATACATCATTTTCACTTATATCCAAGTTATCAGCATAACTATAGAAAGCCTCAAGATGTTCTTCTGTTGTTACTCCCTCTGTGCCAGTGAACTTAGGCATATATTTTTGATATTCTCCTGCTGGCATAGCATTTAAAGGGACGGGCAAGATCAGGGGTCCATACCTGGTAGCTACAATTCTTTCTATCTTCGTAGGTGCTTGCTGGCCTGTCATGACTGGGGTATATGGAAGAACATTGGCAGATTGAGCAGTATGAAACAATGAAATGGATGACAGAGACAATGGGATATTATGGACTGTATGGGAAGCTTTGTTTGGACTGAGACTCAAAGGGGACCTAACTGAACAAGGAGCTGTATGAATCTCTGAAGGAAGTTTCTCACTAGCAACACTAGGCTCAATATCCTCAAATTGTATATTCTCAGCTACAACCCTATCTTTCAGAGATGCATAAGCTTTCCTAGGCTTACCTGATCCTGATGCTCCTTTTTGTGATGTTTTCTTCTGCTTAGCAATCTTCTCAGGGTCAGGCACTGGAACAGATGGTGATTTCTGAGGATTTCTTCGAGTATGTCTCACAAACTAAGCCAGAACTGCAATGTGGAGTCGCCAAAGGTTGGTCTTCTTCCAGTAGAGTCGCCAGATAGATGATTACAACCAGAAATGTGCCCAGACTTTGTCTATCATCAAAATCTGGAACTGTGTCATTCTCCCAGGGAAGCTGAGCTTCAATCTCCTCTCCCCGACAATGACGCCAATTAATGTTATCACCCCAAGAAACTCTCCTAGGTTGTATCTCAGAGATGCTCGGGAACATTACAAACTCAACAAAAATTGTTGAAAATAGGTGGATGAATGGAAGGAATGATGCATATTCAAGTCAGATAACCACTTCTACTATGCTTAACCCCAGACATGGGTGAACACCCCCAACTACAAGGCTTTAAACCACCAATTACTCACAGTTTGAGGATTATATGGACATGGAGAATACTGACCACACCAGCAGATGCACAAGACCATGTGATGGCTGGCTGCAACCAGTAAAAGGTCTGCAAATCTATTTCCTAATGCACAGACAAGATGACAGCTCTCTGGCATTAAAATAACAGAAACCTGCATAACACATTCAATGATATATACTAGATTCTAACACAGAGGTGGGATGACAGCCCCTCAAATGCTAAACATCAAGAGCACATGAAAAATGCATAACAGGTACAACCTAGAACAGAATAGAAGTGGAAAGTGAGCAATTAATAGCAAAAGAAGCTTGTATTAGCTGAAAATGAAGACCAAACACTGCAGGTATCACAGTAGTTACAATCTCCAGAAGTTGAACCTTACATCAGAACTACAACCATCAACCTCATTGCATCTTGTTTTTTGGTATATATAGAGTTTGTTTACAAAAAATGCTCTGCTAACCTATGCGTTGAGGGGTCATAATTGACCACCAACCACCTTGACTACCCAAAATGGGCCTTTGCTGCAATCTGCTGCTTCAATAAATTAATTCGACATTCTCTGTTGCTCGGCCGTCCTTCCTACACAGGTGGAGTATAATATGAAACAAACTCCATTACTAATAAGTGCGTTTAACCGCTCGAGGCACGTCCTTCTTGCTTTTTGGCCATAATGCTCTTGAATTCAGTTGTTGAAGAATAACTGCACAGGGTACTGGTAGATGGCTGCCATTGTCCTTTGGAAGCACGGCTCAGTCAAAGGTGGCGAAGACTTCATGGCGGGTGTACGAGTGGACGGAGGACGAACATCAACCGTTGGATCGCAGTGATCGATGGCGGGGATCGGTTTGCGGAAGATATCGGGAGATATGAGGGCGGGGAGATCGTGGGCCGTTGGATCTCGGGCGGGGAGATCCAACGGTCGTCGGGCGACGAAGCTGCGCGAGGGTTAGCGAGCAGGGGAGGTGGTTTCGGTGGCAGGCGGTATTCCCTGCACCGCTTATGGGAGGGAAGCGGTAAACGTACACGGCCGCGCGATCCAATATAACAGCGACGCGTGGCGGATGGGACCGGCGGGAAACCGCTTTCCCCGTTGGTTAACGAGCGTGCAGGTTACGGGAGTGGGAAGCGCGAATGCCGTCGGATCGCGGTGGGGGGTTGATCGGACGGCGCGGACTAAATGCACACGTTTATGACTGATGTGACAGGGAAACGGCGGGTTATGGTGCGCGGTCACGTGAATATAGTCGTATGGGTTTAAACTTTAGCACTGAGGGGATAGACGGAACCGGGGCTTACACAGGGTTTTGGAGGCAAAATGGAGGAAAACAGGGGTAGCGGGAGTTATAAGAGTGTAGGAAAAATCAAGGAGGAGGAGGAGACGGAATGCTGCAGGCTCCCTTCTGAGCATAACACACGGCCAAACCTGTTCTATTCTTTAGAAAAACTTCACTTATAGCAGAGCTAACAGTTCCTTAGGTAACAACTCAGTGTTTGAAAGATTTTCTTTGTTGTTTCCTGAAAAAAGTATTTAGGATTTGATGCTTTGAATGGTTTGGTTTAGTTAGAAGCAGAAGTTCTTAATTGTGTTATGGGTTGGTTCCTTTATCATTGAAGTTTCACTTTCTATTAGGATAATAGTGATTAGTCATACCAACATTTCTCTTGCATAAACTGTGCAGATAACCTTGAAATAGAAAGACGAGACCTTGGGTTGACAATCTAATGTGCAGTAGCTAGTTCGTCTTTTAGGAACAATTAATTGGCTCAACAAAGTGTCTTGCATGAGGCCATTTGTTGGACTAGTAGCTTGTTGGAGAACACATCATCTTCGACGAGGGGCATTACGACTGAGGAGGATCATGCTTGGAGGGAATTTAACTTTGGGAATTGGATAAACCCTAGTTTGACGTATGTCTTTGTTTTATATTAGCCTCCCTCACCTACTTGTATTTATAAGAGAGAAGAGAACCCTTGTATTCATCATCATCATCGTCCTCTTCTTTGCACTTGTCTTAGAGATACTTGGTTCATGACAAAACCCTATGAGCATGACATTAAGGTTCATGAGGAAACGCTAGGAAAAAACAAGGAGGAAGGAAGACGTCTTAGATATTCATGGGAAGATTCCTCTTGCGTGATGATAAGGTTTTCTCTTTTGATGACAAGGATTTGAGCTCTGCATATAAACCTTAGAGAAGAACATGATGTTGGAGATGATGATGGTTCTTGTGGCTCTCATTGTAGAACACGGGTTTCTACCCTAGTAGAAAACATGGAGAGTGAAGCTAACGCCTCGCATGGTTTTGGAACCTTGTTCTTTTAGGATGTAAGGCTAGAGCAAGATCTTTCAGAGATCAACTTTATGAGATTTGAGCTTGGTGTGATGACTTGCTTGGATGAAGACTGTTATTGTATTCTTGATGTTCCATGGAGGTCTTGGTGCTTGTGTTGATGCAAGAGTTGAAGACCTTTACATTTGGTGGCTAACATTAGAGTTGTCTTCCCATGTACTTGTGTGATATAGCATGGCTAGCGTTTGCAAACCCTAAGGAAGATGACTGAGCTAGTGTAGAGATATTGTCTAATACAATCTGGATGTTGGAGCCAAGGAAGACTTGTTGGTATTGATGCTTGCTTGTGTGTGGTAGTGGTTGTTGGGTTGTGTTATATTCTTTCCACAACTACCCCATGCGTGGGGGGATCATAGGGGGGTATGCAAGGGGGCAGTAGCCCCCTTGCACGGGGTCCAGGGCAGTGCCCCGAGAAAAAAAAAATTGGACCCTATATTAGGTGGGCAAACCTACCTATGGTTTTGTGCATGGATTTCGCATATGGTTTTGGGCATGATGGTTTTCTGTCCATGGTATTTTGTAGATCCAGTCAAGGGAACTATGGTTATATTCTAATCTAGGGTTAATGGATTGGGGTTTATGGATGCTTCGGCATGTATATATATGTATTGTAACATTGAAAGGAATATAATGAAAAATCAATCTGGTAGTCCCGGTTTTGGGATCCAAGGGAAAATCTTTGTGTATATATGTTTTATGTTTTATGCTCTTGCCATTGTTTATTTTCTGCTTTTAAGAATTCATTTGCAGGTAATTTCTGTATGGGGTTAAAACTTAAAGTGGCTAGGGTTTTCAAGGTGTCCATAGCTAGGGTTTTGGAGAGCTTGAAATTTGTAGCAACTTGTAATAAGCTATGAGTATGTACATGTGCTTCATTTCTTGTATATATGTATAAGCTTCATTTCTTTTACACACATATATATATATATATATATATATATATAGTTTCCAGCTTTCCAAAATTATGTAAATGCAGATTTGATTTTCAGCTTACAATGTCTTCTTGATTGGTAATTTTCAGCACCTGTTGTTTATTCTAATTTGACATAACATAGGGTTGAAATAGCTAAGTGATTTAACATATATTTAGAAGATAAAGAAAGAAGATTTGCTGTTGTAAATAATGCTTGAAAAAATCTGCCTTCAGAGCGGAGTTTTCTTGGGATATGTTTGGTATCTTTTCTCTTGGGCTGCCTAGCATGTTGGGTTGAAGTAAGTGAAAATCTGTCTGTTGTTTGCTGCTGCAAATTAATATTTCAGATCAACCCTAAGGCTGAAGTTCACAGGGATTAGATATAAAAAAATTGATGTAAGGTGAAATTTCTGAATTTACAATAAAAATCACAACACTGAAATTTCTAGTATGCCCACAAAATGCTAAAAGGTGCACGTATTGGAGTTCAAACTCAACATTTTCTGTGCTAAATGTTGTAGAGTTTTCAAAGCGTTGTCCCTCTACCCCCATTCATCAGTGGTCACAAGATGTCAAAGGAACTACCCTTTGGATCCCACAATCAGTATTACGTGCCACAGCATTGAGGCACAAGGATTGGGTTAGACAACCGCTAAGATAGTTTCACACAATCATCTATGCCTACCCTAATATCAAAGCGGTAAGAGAAATCTTACTGAAACATTGTCTTGTGGAAGGACTACTTCCCATTGGCATGGAAACTACTTTATTGTCTTGTGACATCTACACAGGACACCTGCAACTTTCGTAGGCCACAAGGAGAAAAACAGGTTGCCCTGATTTTCATTTTGGGTCATTTCAAACAAGCTTAAAAGTTATAGTGCAAAGATCAGGGATGTCGTACAACCCATACTTTCCATAAATTATTATATATTTTATGGAGAAAATTGTTTGCCAGCCAATGTTTTTTTTTTTTTTAATCTTGGATGCACATGTTACTTTTGGTAATCGTTTGACACTTTTCAGACCAGGATAAATATTTTGTAGTGTAGCACCACCTCGATTGGGCTTGCGTGCTTCATAATGGTAGTGTTATGGCAGGGCCGATTCCATGGTGTCTGCAACTGTATTATGGAGAAACTGTTTCACATACTTGTACGATACATGGGCGGGCCGAGAGTCATAGGGTACGTCATGAACAGCTAGTGGCTATATTGGTTGTCAAGTTGACAAAGGCCATGAGTATTGTTGTCAGCTCACCTAGATGGATGACGCTAAGTGGGTAAACAACCAAGACGATCTTGGAACGGCCTCAGACAAGTAAAGCTTACAGTTGTGCTTGTATTAGACAGATTAAGTGGTTCCATCATGGGTGTATGTTTTACATACGATTTAGAACAAATACGCCTTGACATGTTTGGTAACCTTTCTGGTTGACTCTCTAGGGTTTAGCGGTTGGCTAGGATGGAGAACTGGCCTAGCGTTCGACCAGTAGGTTGAGACATTGCTAGGAGGATCAAGGCATCCACTCGAGCTTGAGCTTGCTCTCACAAAGGTGCACAAGTTCCATCATGGTAATCTGTTGGAGAACTTATGCATGGTGGTTAGCTTAGGTTTGGCCACAATTGTTGTGTTAAGTGTAGTCTAAAAGATATGTCTTGGCTTGCTACAACCAAGTAATAATGAGATGTTACCCTGTTTGTTTCAAATTTCAAGGGAGATTTTTAGGCACTTGTATAAGACTCAAAGTGTGCTTTTCCACTTTATGGATTTTTGGCTCTGGCTAATTCATAAATTCGGGTAGTTTCACTTAGCTTTAGTGTTATAATGGCAATAGCCGCTTTTGATCTTTTAATCCCTTACTGAAAATTGGCAAATGAAATTAGTGAATGACAACTAAAGGGAGAAAAAAAATGACATTAAAGAAGACAAATTTCTAATGTAGATTTTCGCAGCCATACAGATTGTACATAAATTTTTGGAACTGAACTGACACATTTCAGCCTACTTACAGAGTTCAATTCAGCTTCAAAATCTATCTACAAAATTTTAAGTTACAAAACAATTCCAAACAGGCAACATAGAGCAATTATGCTATCTCAAAACATAAAATTGTCTTCAAAATAGTTATCAGCTTCTCAAACAGTAGTCCCTCTCCATGAGAATGTTTACTGTTTTATTTCTTTCCAGAAAAGGCGAAAGAACACTAATTTCTCAAGACGCAATAAACTCTGAGAAAGAAAACATACCCACATGAACGAGCCTTCTTGGCTACCGTCCAAAATAGAAACCCAGCCTTTCTCAAACTTAAATGGAGTGGTGCTCGATATCAACGTCCTTACCTGTAATTAGTAATCAAACGTTACACTCAGAGACACGCGAAAATTTAAAAACAGCAAAACGGTTCTAGAAAATGCTATCAGGAAAAAAAGATATCAAACACCGGCATCGATTTAGAGTTTACCGCTTCCAAAATTTCGTCCGCCTTGACGTCAGATATCTGTCTCAAACCTGCTGTTGCCTGCTCATGTTCAATGGAGTCGACATTTTAATAAAATGAGCATGTCGATGAAGTTGCGCAACATGAATTATTGACGAAGAAATTATATTAATGTTTATAGTAATATCAGGGAATTTGGGGAATTGACCCTCTGAGCTCCCGATCATAGAGAGGTACTTGAAAAAAGAATTTTTGTGTTTGTAAAATAATCACGGTATTAAAAAATTAAACATTATAATTATTTAAAATATTTTTAAGTTAATAAGTTTTTTATTTTGTAAAATGATATTTAGAATTTCAATTTTAAAAACAAGGAGATTTAAATTTCACAAAATATTTTAGAATATTTTAGAATATTAATTTTTAGATAGATGGTCAAAATTTAATTTTTATTAAATATTTTATAATATTTTTAAATATTAATTTAATTATTATATAGATTGTAAAAATTTAATTCACATTAAATAATTGAGGATATTTTTAATAATAGAGTGAAATTAAAAATTGAGATTTATTTTAAAAATAATATAGCCAAGATTAGAAGGAATTCTCATGAGCTCCATAGTGAAATCAGTAGTTGGGCAGTTCCTAACACATCATGGATAGAAAGGTTCTACCATCTCTGTGAGAATACGAACATCGAGGATGAAAATCATTTCCTCTTAGAGTACCGGCGTACAACCACATTAGATCTCAGTGTCAAAATCTTTGTTGCAATATTGACCTTCCTAGCCTTTTATGTTGTCAAAATTACAGTGAGGTTGGGAGGCTTCTCTCCAAGCTTTTTAACCATAGAAATAAAATCTTAAATCAAACTAAATAATTCTTTTCTCTAGGTCCCATAGACCAAATTTTTTGAAGTGCATTAATAAATATAAACATTAAAAAAAATGAAAATCATTTTATATATATATAATTTATAATCGGAAAAAATAATTATTATTCTCCATTTAAGTTCAGCTTATAAATTCACACTAAAGTTAAACAAAAAAAATCCTTAAATGACGATGGAAAAACAAATTACAAAAATCTTGAATGAAGATGGAAAAACAAAGGACAAAAATCTTGAATGAATATGGAAAAACAAAGGACATAAATGAATGTGCAGTACTGGTTCCTCGACTTTGGATAAAGGCATTAATCATATGAGCAAAACATGGTGTATTCATAAAGGGGTAAGATGATACAAAGCAAACAATGATCTGTTGATAAAGACGTTGATCATCAGAGTGGACATGGTCAGTTGGCAATGATACCAGACATGATCATCGATGTTACAAGGCAGACATGCCTATCTCATAAATACATTAATATATTATCAGATCTAAAGTTCAAGTTTTAGATCTGCCTGTCTGATAAGGACATTTACAATATAAACTTCAAATCCCAATCTACACTTCTCAGTAATAATGCAACATTAAATACCGAGCCAGATTCATAAATTCTCACATACTAAACAAAAACTCAAATATCATAGTTCCCTTCCTTAGATTCACAAGTTCTCACATACTAAACAAAAACTGTTATAGTCAGCTTAGATTCATAATTAAGTCTGGGGCTGAGCTATAGTTCAGAGTTGGAAAGTTTTCTATCAGGGTCGGTATATAAAAAGATATGTTTTAAGAACATAATTCATTAGTTTTAAATATAAAAGTTGGGTTTTTTTGAAATATTAAAAAGTATTTTTTTTTCAGACAGAAAAAATTATCGTATATATATTTTTTTAAAGTATATTGTTTAACTATTTTATGTTTTGGTGTTTGGTTGGAACAGGGGTAAATAGTTTTTTTTGGTCAAATAGTGTTTTTAGGTAGTTTAAAATTCACTTTTAACTTTATTAATGGATTCTACGCCCAAAAAATTTATTAATAAATTTAGTGCTTTAAAAAATCTCAAATCATTCAAATTTTGCAGAATTCATATATCAAACTTATAATTCCAATAAATTCCAATCAAACTTTGAACAAATTTAACCAAAAATATATATATATATATATAAACACCTCCCCAACACAATTAGTAAAAAAAATTCTCAATTCAAAAAATATAAAGAAAACAAAAACACTTCCCATATATGGAAAAGAATATTTTTTAAAATATATAAAATAAATACCCCAAGTCTAACGGGTGTTACTGCTCTGGCATCTGCAGGGACAGCTTCCACAGCACTCTGTAGAATCTCCTTCAAAGAATTTGCAGCTTCTTCAGGGTTGTCTGCATAGGCACTTAAGCCTGGCTTCACCTGTAATTAATTAATTAATGATGTCAGTTTATATATATTATATATAAAATGTAAGATTTATAGGTTTGGAGTAGGCTCTTAAATTATTTTGGTTAAAAGTTTGTTTTTTATTAATAGATTAAAAACTCAAGACTCTCGCTTCTTTAAAGATTACTAGATTATTTAGTAGGAATGAAAGTTTGTCTCTTCTAAAGATTACTAGATCATCCAACAAGAATGGACGCTTGTTTCTTTAAAAATTACTAGCAAAATAATTTTAAATAAATGATTTTCTTTAAATAACAATAATAAATTAACCCACCTTAACAAATAACAAAAAGCTATGAATGAACCTTCATTGACAAATAACAGCATAATAACCATCCCAAAAAAAAATACTACAACAAAATGATGTGAAAATTGGGAATACTTTTTTGGCGAACTCAATGTCGACTCCATTAATGGGAATGAGCTCCATATTGTCTCCAAAGCTGTAAACGTGGACTCTGCTTCCAGTGCTGCCAGCATCGAACACAACAGCATATCGTCTGCTTTCATATAAACTTTCTTGGGCGGCAGCAGCCATGATCAGACTCAAATTAAACAACAAGAAGCTGAAGCGTGTCATGGCTGTCCGACTGTGCATACCCATCTCCATTGCCTCTGTTTCTGCCTCCCCAGCAAACTAAATTACTCGCTTCCTCGTTTATGCCTCCTGCGAACTTCAGAGAAATAATATAAGATATCCAGTCCCACGCGATTACCGTGCGAATGTTGTCAATAAAGATACTCTCACCGTCCCAAGAGTTTAAAACCTGCAGCCGTATTATTCTTTTAACTTTAAAGTGACTCCCAATGTCCCAGGAGTTTAAAAACTAACAGCCGGATTATTCTTTTCACCGTAAACCACGAATCGTAATTTTAAGCAGCGTACTCCAGCCACATTTTCCATTTTTAGAATCAGACAAAATAAAAATTTCTCGAATTTGACCATTTCAAAAATTCTTGGATTTGATGTTTATGTTTTAACACTGCATTCAAAAAATCTTGGATTTAATGTTTACGATTTGATGTTTATGTTTTAACACTGCATTCAAAAAATCTTGGATTTAATGTTTACGTTTTAATTCTCGCAATTAAAATTAACTTTCAAATTATGTAAAGGGCTAGGTGGAAAATTAAAATAAAAGAAAAAATCTGGAAAATTTATAATTTAATATTTTTTTCATTGGAAACTTTAATATTGTCAAGGGTTGGAGTATGCTCTAAAATTTAGTATGTCTTAAAATTGCTTCTATTTAGTTAAGAGTTTATTTGTGTTAATGGTCCACTACCCAAAAGTGCATAAGAGCTTATTTGTGTTCATGGTCCACTACCCAAAAGTGCATATGGCACGAGTGAAAGTCCTCCTTTACTAACCACCAGTGGGTAATTCCCAGTTGGGTGATTTTCCTTGAATAACACTGATGTGTCAGCCTTCATTCATGGGTAACAACTAGTGAGGGTTTTTCCCAACTAATGATGGTTGTTCCCACTCCTGGTTTGACAATCTAGTTATGATAGTTTTTCTACTGTTTAAGATATCTAAAATTGTATTATTCACTTAAGAGAAAAAAGACTCTGAAGAGTCATTAGGAATCCAACAAACTTCTTAAAAAATGAAACCAAAAATCATAAACAATATATTTATAGATATCCCATGAATAAAAAATGCATTTAGAGCTAACCTAAATCTATCTCAAACATCTAGAGCTATCTATCTCTTCTATTTATAAGAGTGTAATAGTGATATCAGAGCGAAGTATTATTTTTGGCCTTCTGCCAATCAATCATTTCGTTGTCATCAACCATATATGTCCTACAGGCCTGCCAATGCTCTGCTTGGTTTACAGAAACACCCCCTAACATTACATGTCTCTATTTATCCCACTCTCTGTTGGTTTCATTCTCGTGCCCTGCCCGCACTCAACTTTGGTTGTACCCTAATGCGAGATCATTCATGGGTATCTGGAAAATCATGCACTCACTCCTTGCCTCGCCATTCTGCATGCCCATTCTCTCAATTCTCAACCTAACCTAACACATATTTGTCCCCGTGTTCATGGAGGGTTCAATTTTATGAGTAATACTATCGACGTATTGTTCTCATCTTGGCTTTTGGAAGGGCAGCCTTGTACTTTCCAATGCCATTTTCTAGCATAAATAGTTTAGGTTATATATCCTTCGAGCGTTTAGCTTTATGGCAAATTTACTTCTTCACTCAACCCACTCAGACATGGCAATTCCTTTGTAGTTATAGTGAATTTTGCTATTATGGTTATTGCTTTCCTTCCGCTTGTATTTCTTTTCATTGCTACTTGTGTAATTATAGTGGCATCAGTCGCTATATTTGCTGCCTATAGAGGAACTGAAATGTTCTTAGCTTGGTTGCAATCGATGTTGATACATTGTTGGTCTTCATCTTCTGGTTATCAAAGATGTTGCGTTGAAAAAGTATTCATTGTGGCCAACTTTCTTCATCTTCTGGTTATCAAAGGTGTTGAAAAAGTATTCATTGTGGCCACCTTGCATGATGTAGAATGAAACAAGGAAGAAGTCTCGCCTTCCTTGCTATTCAAATCCCTTCTTGTTTGAGCTTGGATTTAGTTATTGTTTCATGTAATCCATGAGAATATTTTAACGGAAGATTTTGACAGAAGAAGATTGTTGTGCAGTTTATGTTCGAGAGACCCTTTGTGCACTCGTAGCAAATCCTGACTTTCAGATTACAACGAAGACTTGTTGGATCATATCATGGTTTGTTGCCGCTATGAACTATGGATTCAACTTTTAAATGCTTTTCTTTGATGGCACTACACATCTCTTGACAAGATAATAGATGGGAAACAACTTTGAACATATCAAGAGAGAAACCAAAAACTTCTAATTCACCTTGGAAATTGCATTGCATTCCATGATATGGATGAATTATGTGAATCCTTGCTCCGTTTTCCGAAGGTACACCGATTCTCAAATTCTACATGCCACGTTTTTAGATCCGCCTAGCCAAACAACCTCATCATATTTTTGCGACAGCTTGTCTTCAACTATTTTCTGATGACTCGTGTTTGGTTGATGTAAATGTTTAGGGTTTTCTTGGTAGAGTGATTTTCAAATAAGCATAATAAAAATCTCGAGGTTTACATTCAACGTACTTGTTGTAATTGCTTCGGGACAAGAAAGAAGATGCTTTGATGGGCAATAATTTGGTTATTACGATGGATTCCAAGTTTAAATTCTAAGTTGATTTACACTAAGGGAACTTAATTTCTAAATTGATTTACATTCAAGGAACTTAATGTAATGTTTTGGGATAAGAAAGAAAACGTTTTGATGTGTAATATTTAGGTTATTGCTATGGTCCCAAATCTAAATGGTTTAAACTATTTACCGAATTGAACCTACCTATATATGAACATTGGAGAAAAGCTTGCTATGGTCCCAAATCTAAATGGTTTAAACTATTGAAAGAATTGAATCTACCTATATATGAACATTGGAGAAAAGCTTGTAATGAAAGGATTCAAAACATTGAGGAATCTTGAACATCAATTCAATATTGGTATCAAGAACATTTGTAAATTGCAAATAATATTTTTGTTAGTTTACTAGTTAATTTGCATTGCAAACTAGTGTATTTTTGGTAGAAATTGACACCCTTTATTTGTTGACATTGAATTATTGTAAAATGTTTGGAATTGATGAGTTATTAGAGTTACTACAAACTTTAATACTCTCTACTATTGACGATACGGTCAAAATCGACAAGGCCACTTTTGCTAATGTTCTAACCTATTTACAAGATGTAGGGGACAAAATCAAGTTTCTCCAACTCAAATAATAGTTCCAATAAGATGATTTACAACAAAAGGGTCAACATTATGAATTGGGTCTTGTTTAAAACAATTCTCTTTTTGAGTTTGAGAAAGAATCACATTACTAGTCAACACTTTATCAAATTTGTGACATCATTTCAAGAGAAAATTCAAATGAAGATGCAAAAGTTTTTCTTGCACTTCCCAAGCCCATCATCAAACCTTGGGAAGAAGTAATAAAAAAAAAGCATAGAATCAGTCTTGGACACGAAAATGAAGTGACATTTCCCATTCTAGACAATTTTAAACCAATCTAATTTAGAGTACTAGTTTTCTTCAAGAAATCTCATCTTCATCTGCTCCACTTCCACATTTGGTTCCCAAATTCCAACATTCTCATCAAGCAAAGATAAATGTTTAATCTTCATCCTTATGAACATTGTGGAAAACATAATCCTTCTTAAGACGGATGTGCTAGTGACAAGAACCTTGCTAGAGTAAAATTTCACCTTGGACGGATCACATATTGCCAATGGACTTCAACTACGAAAATGATATAGTGGTCATACCATAGCAGTCATTCTCAATTATTGGCACATATTACAATGGAGAGATTTCCTTCTTCTCACCTTATATCTTATAGGGGGGAATTTATAGTCAACTACTGGTGTCGAAGTTTATCAAGAAAACCTAAGTCATAGCCAAAGCTTAGATCCAAAGTTAGAGTTGTAGCTAGAGATGGAATCATGTTTTATGAACACCATTTGATTTGTGGTCCTCTTTAAACCACCACTCAGTAGAAGACTTCAACTTTTGTTGAACAATAGTTTGTGTTCATCTTCAAACCACCATTTCAAGTTTTTGGTCATCTTTAAACCACCATGAGAGAGCACTTCCATTTCGCAAAAGACATCAACTTCTAGCTAGAGTAGGAATTGTTCCAAAAACTGCTTCAAGCCAATTTCCAAAGTTGATGGTAAACCTTAAACCACCACCATTAGAATACTTTGGATTTTGTTACCCCATTCGATTTGTGGTCTTCTTTAACCACCATTTTCAAAGAGCACATCTGGTCATTGGTTATGATCCACCCTCATATTTCAACTCTCTTCTTGGACTCACATACACACCTTTTGATGAAGTGGGAAATGTTGGAAACGTAATCCTCATGGATTTTGTTACTTAATAGAAAGGCCAAAAGCCACAAGTGAACACAAAAAGTCATGAGGATTCAAAGAGACCTCTTCAAAGATGAAACCAAGGGTAACAAACATTGTGTTTTATGTATCATATGAATGAACAATGCATCACATGGTTATCTAAATCCATCTCTTCGATTTAAGTGAGTCCAACACTTTTAATAAGAATGGTTGTATTTATATTAGAAAACCATTGAATTGGTACTTTCCAATATACTATTACATTTTAATTTCATATTATTTAAAAACAAGTTTAAGCAAAATCAAAATCAAAGCTCGAGCACCTAGTCCAAAATGTTGTTCCTAGTTACCCTTATATGAATATATCCTAACATAAACACTTTGTATATATATATATATATATATATATATAGAGAGAGAGAGAGAGAGAGAGAGAGAGAGATTAATATCCACATCAACATAGTATTGTTGAATAGATTTGTCTTCCTTCTTACCAAATGACCCCACTATTAGATGTGCCATTAATTGATCTATGTTCTAATAACTCATCAATTAGTTAGCTAATGAGGTGTTTGTGTAGGGTGTATTCTCTTTTTAGCTCTACGATCTCATGACAGTGGTGGTCACCATTTCCATAAATAGTGTTATCTCCTTATCCCTATTTTCATCCTGAGCCCATGATTTAGTAACCAATTATGTAATAACAAACTTATTTCCAAAGAATGGACTTCTTGAATCCTAAGTTGTCTTTTTAATTGTGAAACTTTACACCCGATGCAACACCCTTTATGCATAGGCCCCAAATTCATTGCTAATTCACTATTCAAAAACCATCTGAAAAGATTTCAGACTCCACTAACACCAATGCCTCTACAAATTGAATAGAGAAAATGAAACTTACCAAGAACTAATTTATTTTCCTTTAGATTCTCTAGCTTCTGACCGCAATACCTAGTTTCTGACCACAATACCTAATTCTTGCAAATGATATTGCAAAAAAAATCCTAGACGGAGTGTAGAGAAAGAAGCCCAATATCATAGAAAATGTAAACTGCCTATTGAAATTCCAACATGAAGATGGTGCTTGGACTACCAAGAGTCTCACCCCTAAACATGAGGAGGAATGAACTAACAACCACATGAAGAAAAGAGATTTGAAGGAAATTCCCAAAATTGAAATGCCCTTGGAGTGATGCAGAGGAACTCGTTTCTAAAGAAAAAATCAAAATTGATGCGCACGATGACATATTCCCACATAAGCCAAGAGTTAATTGCATGGGTGATTTTATTCTATGATGTCTCATGTGAAGTATTGTGTGAATAAGTGTAACACATTACCATCATTACTTCATCGATTTATTTTACAAGCATTCTTTCTAACTTTCCAAACTACATGCCCTATATAAATTAAATTAAAATAAATATTTTAAAATAATAATAATAATAATATTGTTAATACCCTATAATAACAATATAAAAATATTTTACAATAAAATAAGAAAAAAAAAAATTAAACAAAGAAAAATAATACTATTATCAATATCCTCATAATAATACTTTTAATATTTATGTTTTCTTTATTTATCATAAGAAACACTTTAGTGTAAAGTGGGTTATATAAAAACTCATAATTTTAAAATTAATGACGAAAATGTTCCAATTTAATTTGTAAGTTGCTTTTAAGAAAATTAATATATTCATGATAATGTTAATAATATTTTTTTCCCAAAAGCGTTGACAAATGTACTATCATGTGATTTATGCCGAAATATTTTTTTCTCATAACTTGATATGGATCACAGAAGTCTCAACTCAACTAATTTTTTCCCAATTAAAAATATAATTATCTAAATTAATTAATTCTAAAATTTTAAATGATTTTAAATTTAAAAGGTGAAGATATAAAAAAAATAAAATAAAATTAGAAGGCTTCCCCTTAGCATTGTTTAGTGAGTCTAGTTAGCTAGGAAATTAAAAATATGTGAAGGAAAATAAATATTAGTTCTTTAATGTGTTGTCTAAGCGCTCTCTATATATATTCTATATATATATATTAAATGATTACTCATAAATTCATGCTAAACAAATTTTTCAGAGGCTAAAAGAAGTGGTAATCATCATAAGCATCCCATGAGCATACTTTGATAGTACCTCGTAGGATATCCCTCCTAAGGGAGCGTTAAGGGAGATTCTATATTTTTCTTTGAATCATGGCAATTCTTTCAACACTGGAATATGTCAGAGAACTAATAATCAATGTTAGTTGATGGCTCTCAACATAGTTTTCAAACTAGCCCATATAAAAAATTCTAATTATGGTGACTCACTCATGGTTATTTAATGGATGCACGAGGAAACAATAATGAGGAATTTCTTTTTACAACCATTGTATGATGATGTATATCTTCTACTTATAAATTTCTCGCACATATCTTTGTGTCACATGTGAATTATAAAAAAATGGATTATGACTAGATTTAGTAACTTAGATTATGTCAATGATCTAAGATGAGTACACCACTAAATATATTTAAAAATTTAAAATCTAATTTTAAACTAATACAATTTTTTTGTATAATATAAAGGATGTTTTTGTTAAGGAAAACTTGACTAGGTAAAAGAGTCAAAGTTATTAGGTCCACAATGGTTGTTTCAGGCACATGGTTTTGGTGACACGTGGTATTAGAGCCCATTGATTACATGTGATGAAACTTTCGAAAAGTTTGGGGATTCTCCATTGTATTGTGAGTAAGTTGAGTGGAGAATAGCATACTCACTTGATTGAGCTAGAATGTTCGTTGACTTGGCCAAGACATAGCTACTTTTAAGCCATGAGGAATAATAGATCTACTATTTATGGTTGGTTTTCCCACAAGGTTTTTCAGGTTAAACTATGGTGTCCATGTGTCATTAATTGTTTATTTTTATTTTTTATTGACAAATGGTATCAGAGCCAAGGGATCATGGTCTGTAGAAGGTTGTGATGTTGCAAATGTTAGCACATCATATGTTGAGGATGAAACTAACATAGAGAAGCCCAATTGGGATTTGACCCACATACGTAAATATTGCTTAATATTAAATAGGTGTCTTGCGGATGAGACGTAACCATAGAAGTGATATCCAGTGAGAGAACTTGGTGTGAGCAAGTGTGTAAACATGAGAGAATAGCAATATAAGTACCATACAATGATAGTAAAACATAACTTTTGAGGTGAAATTTATAAATTACATGTATATTGGCCCTGCAAATATAAGAACTAATTAGACTTGTACTCTTGTATGAAAGTCTTAGACTAGACCTAAATGATAGGGGAGGAGAGCATGCAAATTTCCCCAATCAAGTTAAAAGGGGGGAATATTATGGTACACTTGACTTGGTGAAAGAGTCAAAGTTGTTAAGTCCATAGTGGTGGTTTTGGGCAACTCGTTTTGGTGGCTCATGGTTTTAGAGCCCATGAATTACATGTGATGGTACCTTTAAAAGGCTCGGGGCTTCTCCATTATAATGCACATGTGTTGAAGGAAGGCTCACTTTGTTGGGCTATTATGTTGGTCGACTTGGCTCATTTTAAGTCAAGCCATGGTTATTTCTAACCCATAAAATTATAATAGATTTATTGTTGGTTGTTGTTTCTCTAATTGGGATTTTCTAAGGTAAATCATGGTGTGCATAACTTATGTATATTGTCATTATTTATGATTTTTATCTCTAGCAATTTTTAATATTATTGTGTGAATGATATAACTTTCATAATTTTTAAAAATAAGATTTTTTTATTTAAACCAGAATGAGAACTTGTTATTAATAAAAAATATGCATCTATCACATCAATAATCTCTAGCCTGTAAATAAATTTAAGGCAGGAAGATCTAACTCGGACATTGTTAACATGCCTAGAAAGAACGTGGTTGAATTAGACTACCAAATACTTAAAGGATATGCATTCCAACTTTTTTTACACGGATATATTCTCACAAATTGATTACATACACATTAAAAAATGTAGAACATGATTATACTGGTTTACAAATGTGACTTATTGTAACCATTGGCAGGATGCTTCTCGATCTTTCTCCTTCTTTTTTCCCACCTTTTTCCAGACTTTCAATGAATTAGGAGGAGTGCTTGCATAATTGGTTGGATCTGGACCGATGATAAGGATTCTCCTTTCTCTTGAGATTTGGCTACATCAACATGATCTGCCCAACTTTTTAAGATCTGAGGGCCAGACTTTCCATGTGATTCGTGACCCAAGTCTAAAGGATTTAAATATGCTTTCAGCAGGCTTTAAGTGACTCAGTCTTGTTGCTTTTATTTATGAATTGAATTCACTTGAGAAGGAGGAGGAGTTGTAGGAGATTTTCCCCAAAGGACTAACTAATGAGCCTTGGTGGAGCCAACCCACCGAGTAGATTTTTGTTGCTTCTTTTTACCACTTTTTAACCTAGAAGGACAATGAACAATTGTATGGCATGTATTAAAACAAGTCTCGTGTCTCAATGAAGCACACTCATAATCTAATTTTTGCGTCCACAAAAAATTTCCCATTCAACTTTATTTTAGCTAGAAACCTAAGACTAAGATCCATTTCCACACAAATTGTGGCATAAGTAGCAATGCTTCTTCTTTGAGTTTCTTAGGAGGAAAAATGGAACTTTCTTAAAGCAAACCTAATAGGTTAAAGAGAGGGGAAATCCCATAAATGTAGCATCATATTTGGAAACCACACCTAAATAGAAGTAGAAGTCAAGACACCAGAGATTGAATCTAAGGAAGGAGACAAACATTTCATAAACATACCGACATTGCCCCAAAACCAAGGACTGAGGTTAAAGATAAGATCCTGCCTTCATCATTGTCATACTCAACAACAACAAAAACCCTTTAGCATAAGGATGGATGAAGACTTCTTACTTGATCATAGGAAGCCAGTTATGAGCAATCCAAGATTGAAGATCTGCAAGCCATGACCAAAACCCCATAAAAGGGCAAATCGGGTTGTCAGAATTGAGGAACTCAACTTCCTCATTAGCCTCTGAGCCAATAGGAATGGAAATAAATGGCTCTTCACAAACTAAAATAGAGGAAAGAAGTGGAGAAGATTGAAGCTTAACTTGCTTGAAGGAAACAAGACTACCCAAAGCAAGGGCTGGATCCCTGAGGAGACATGACCTCCAACAACAAGAATGGAACCATCCTACATTATATAGCAAGGGCCTCTTCAAATTTGTAGCACAGGAACAAGGGCAACGCTCTTGAATCACAACCTTGTATAAATGAAAATTCAAACAAAAAAACTCTAGAACCAATCTACACCCACAACCTCCTTAGGAACATAGGATAAGATACTACAACTTTGACAACACTCAAATATTAGCTTCTATGACAACTCAAACAGAGGATGGCAACACGATCCATCAATAAAAAAACCATTACAATTGCAACAAAAACAAACCTTAGACGTTGTAATGACACTTGCAAACACAAATAAACAAACTCTCCATTCTCAAACTTTATTCAGAAATATTTTTATTATAAATATAAATATAATTTTCACTTTATTTTTATTATCTTTGAAACATATATATATATAACTCCACCATTCAAAAATGTAATTAAAAGTAATAATTAAATATTAGATGTGAGAAGATTTTATAACCAAAAAAAAATTGAGCCTATTCACATACAAATTTACTCAATATATAAAATCAAAGCTACGTCCGAACATGTTAACTCTACGTCAAGTAAAACTTTTAACAGGCTTTTGTATACATTGTCCGATATCTCATGCTTGTACATTAAGTTTAAAAATATTCGTATCGATAAAGTTTAATTGGAAGTTTCTTTTAATTAAATGTATTCCTACTCTTATTATAGACATTGTCTTAGATCTCATGGTGGTCCATATTTTTACGTAAATTTAAAGAATGTCGCATTGGCTTTCGGTTATTCTTTACTATTCAGCGTTTTAGCTATTTTTAATTAGGATTAATGTTATATATTTTATATTTTATTAAAAGGATTGGAAGTTTCTTTTAATAAAATGTATTCCATTCTTATTATAGACATTGTCTTAGATCTCATGGTGGTCCATGTTTTAAAGTAAATTTAAAGAATGTCGCATTCGCTTTCCGTTGTTATTTACTATTCAGCGTTTTAGTTATTTATTATTAGGATTAAAGTTATATATTTTATATTTTCTTTTCTTTTAATAAAATTTGGAGACCTTTTTTTAATGAAATTGTAATGTTTAATTATTTAATTTATAATTTTGAATATATAAATAGGTTTATGAAATAAATTAATTAATTAAAATTTTAAATTTACAATGTAATTAAAAAATATATAATTTTATAATGTAATGAGTATTATTTGTTTAGAAAAAAAGACAGAATTTATGCTGAAAGTTAAGGTTCGTTTCTGCTATGTTTCACACTTTTCCGTCGACGCGAGTCGAAGGTTTGTCTTGCGTTGTGGGGACACACCATGGTTTGGAGCTACAATCCTCAACATATTACTGGGCATTAATAAATGGATGTACATGTTTATGTCTGTGGTGGTTCGGTCACCTTATTATTGTTGTTTGTTATAGACTTTCGTGGGTGTGAGAGGGCTAAGCCATGTTTTCCCCCCATAAGCATGGGTCTGCTTTGCACCCACCGTCAATCATCGAAGACAGTATATGGACCTCAAAACTATTTTTATTGGTCGTTTCACGGTTCTTTTGAGGTTGATGCAGTGAGTTAGCCCAAAAGGGTCACGTTTTATTTTCCCCACCCCCCTTGTTTCAGAGTCTCTTGCATGCTATGCTTCATGGGGGTCGGAGCTAGCAATGGTTACAATTTCTAAGATCAGTAGGGAGTCTCTCTGAAAGAGCACTCAAATGTTCCACCAGGTCTGTGCAGTATGAACCAGAGACAGAGAAAGGACAGGTGGCCCTGTTGTATGAGTGCATATGGGATTTTTTCCCTAAAAGAACACTCAATTGGTCCATTTGGTTTGAGCTATATGAACCTCGGGCAGAGAGGGAATTGGTTTCTTTTCATATTTTCATAATGAATGTGAAGGGGAAGTCCTCCCTTTTCTGGACAAGGAGCTCAAACTCTATCAATATTCTGAAACAGAGCATTGAGAATAGATGGGGCATCCCTGTATATTTTCAAAGTCTGATATATGAAGGGAAGTTGCTACATGACTCCTCCCAAATTAAAGACTATTGAATTATCGGGAATTCAACCAAATTCTTGAACTTGAGGCTACGTTGAAGAGATCTAAGACCCAAGGCACTTAATGGATCAATCTTTTATAAGGATGTGGCTAAAGGAAATGCTTCCCTCCCTTCTAATCAACCTCAAAACATTTCAGGACCTTATATCCAAAACAATCCAGGATCGTACATTATAGAACAAATGTGATCCGAATTTAAACAAGAACGCAACAAGTTACAGATATAACCATAAATATAGAGATGCAACAGAAATAACACTTCATTCAATTAATATTAGATACTGAAATATGCTTACAAACATAATGGAAATAAGACTAGCTAGGGCAATGGTGGCTTATCTCTGAGAAGAGAAGTTGCGGCTACATGCCTCTGAACTGTGTTACAATGAGGCTTGAAGGCCTATTTATTATTTAGAAACAATGGGAAACCCCACTCACCCAAAAACCTAACCCTAGGAGATGAAACGCCAAACTATGGGCCCCGTTGGGGTAAATTGGTACATCAACTTCTTGGGGTCGTAACTTTGGCATACGATCTCTGTTTACTGCACACGATACCTCGTTAGAAAGATCAATTTGAGGACTACAACTAGAAATAATGCATATGATTTGAAAACACATATTTTCCATCGGTGATTTTCCAAAAAAAACGTCGTTTAGGACCTCAAAATGGCCCCGGAAGTCCAAGACCCGAAAAACTTCCAAAAATAGTAAATTGTGCTACAATTAAGGAAACTGAAAAACTGAAAGATATAGTGGTGGGGGTCCAAGTGGAATGGGTGGGAAGCCATCAATATCCACCTGGATCATTCCTCATCCCTTAGGAAGTAATGGTCCCCATTGCGTTGAGTTCCTCCATGAGATGAGGAAACTTTTGCTGAACTTGGTCCCTAGTGAGCCACTTGCCCTGGTGAAGGAGTTGGCATGCTTTGACAACTTGATATAGTTGGATCCTTTGATGTTGGGTGTTCTTGATCTGTGTGTCCATGATCCGATCAGTTGTGGCTTGTTTCATGCAGTTTGGGTTTAACTCTATTAGTGTGAGTTGTTCTGGAATCTTGGATGTGTACAACAATGGTGGAAAGTAGGGCTGAAGGCGGTCCACATTGAACATTGGGTGAAGACCAAGGAATGGTAGAATACTGAGCTCGAAGGCATTGTCCCCTACTGCCTTGGTGATGGTGTATGGCCCATATCGGAGTGGGTGAAGCTTGCAGTGGGGCCCAACAAGGCGCTCCTTCTGCAAATGTAGCCAAACTTTGTCGCCCACCTGGAACTTGTGTGGCACCCGATGTTGATCATGCCACTGCTTGTAATTAGCATTGTCTATATCCAATATTTCATGGACCTACTAGTGGATGTGCTGAATGTGCTCAATGAAGTTTTTTGCCTTGCTAGATTCAGACTGGACATGAGCCGAATCTGCCTAAGTAGCTGCAGATGATATGGCCACATCAATGGGACATAGTGGTTGGAATCTCAAGCCCACCTGAAAAGGGTTGTGGTCAGTCGAGCTGTGGAGATCCAGGTTATAGCTGTGCTTGAAATAGGGGAAGCTCTCATCCCATGTGCGTGGATGCTTTGAGTTGTACATGTGCAGAATGTGTATGATCATCCTGTTGACGACCTCTGTTTGGCCATCAGTTTGGGGATGGAAAGTTGTGTACTTAATGAGCTTGGTGTCCAACATCAACCAGATACTGGACCAAAATGTACTAAGGAACCTGTTGTCCCGATCTGAGATGATAGACTGTGGGATCCCAAAGTGTACCCACACTCGTTCAAAGAAGAGTTTATCAGTGGCTTCTATTGTGATATTCTTCTTGCAGGCCGCCATAATGGCCATCTTTGAGAATATATCAATGACCACGAAAACACAGTCATTGCCATGCTTAGTAGAAGGAAGGCCCGACATGTAATCCATGGAGATGGATTCCCAAGGTCGACTAGGGGTAGGCAACGGAGTATAGAGGCTTTTCTTCTTGATGGTCGGTTTGGCAATGATGCAGACAACGTAGGATTTGATGTACTTCTCGACATCCTGTCAAAGATTCGACCAATAGAAATACTTATGCAGTACTGTCACTGTTTTCTCGACCCCAAAATGCCCAGCAACCCGACTGTAGTGCACTTCCCAAATCATCTTGGCACGCTCGCTTGAAGGAACACAAGGTGTCCTAGGTGGCATAACAGTGCATCCTAGAGGTGAAAATCTAGAACTTGTTGACCCTCCAAGAGCTTCTGGTATGTGTGGCTGAATTCTGGGTCACTTTTGTAAAGAAGTGGCCAATCAGAAGTCCCGTGCCCACAAGATTTTGAAGGTTTTAACCCCATACAGAAATTACCTGCATACAAATTTTAAAAACAGAAAATAAACAATGGCGAGAGCATAAAACATAAAATAGATATACACAAATATTTTCCCCTGGTTCCCAAAACAAAAACTACCATATTGATTTTTCATTATATCATACATATATATACATGTCGAAGAATCCATAGACCCAAATCCATTAACCCTAGATCAGAACATAATCGTAGTTCCCTTGACCATATCTACAAAATAGCATGGACAAAAAACCATCATGCCCAAAACCATGAGTGAAATCCATGCACAAAACCATTGGTAGGTCCACCAACCTAATATAGGGTCCAATTATTTTTTTCCCCGGGTCACTGCCGCGGACCCCGTGCATGGGGGGCTATCGCCCCCTGCAAACTCCTCGATACAGGGGGTTGTTGCCCCCCCCTGACCCCCTTGTTGAGCCCAGTGCAACGTACAGGTGGGGCTTCCCCCCTTGTGACCCCCGTGCGTGGGGTAGTCGTGGAAAGAATATAACATACCCAAAATTCTCCCACTTGTTGTTTTCTTTCCACAGGGGGATACATGAGAGCTTAATCATTGGTCCATCCCTGCAACACCCATTGTTTCTATACACCAAGAGAACTTCTCAGTGCTCACAAACTTTGTCAATGCATCTGCAGTATTCTTCAAAGTTTCCACCTTTGCCAGCAACACCTTTTTATCCTCAACCATATCCCTCACAAAGTGATATTGAACATCAATATGCTTTGTCTTTGAATGATAAGCAGGGTTCTTTGCCAAGAAAATTGCACTTTGGCTGTCATAGTCTATCCTTATAGCTTACTGTACTAACCCCATACTTGAACACAATCTCTGCAACCAAGATGCTTCCCTGCTTGCATGAGTGGTTGCCATGTATTATACCTCTGTAGTTGAAAGTGCCACTACAAACTATCTCTTACTCATCTAACTGACTGCACCTCCAAATAGGTTAAACACATACCCACTTGTAGATCTTCTCTGATCTAGATCTCCAGCCCAGTCTGCATCAACAAATCCACGGATGTCCAAAACTTTATCCAATATTGGTCTTCCTTGGTAGAACAAACCATAATCACTAGTGCCACAAAAATACCTAAAAAACCGCTTCATTGTTGTCCACTGCTCCTTCCCTGGTTTTGACATAAACCTGCTCAATACTCCCATTGCATGTGCAATGTCTAGTCTAGTACAAACCATTGCATATATCAGGCTACCAGCTGCACTTGCATATAGAACACGAGACATGTCCTCTTCCTCTTCTTGTGTCTTGGTACACTTTTCAGCAGATAACTTTACACCTACAAGAATAAGAACCCCCACCGGTTTACTATCCTGCATATTAAACCTCTGCAGTATTGTCTCAACATACTTCCTCTGGTTTAACCAGAGCTTCCTCTTTGCCCAATCTCGTTTAATTTCCATGCCCAAAATATAGTTTGCAACACCAAGATCTTTCATGTCGAATTTGGAGGACAATTGGGTCTTCAAATCCTGGATAATTTCTTTTCCATTTCCAACCAGCAACATATCATCCACATACAAGACCAAATAAATAACACGGTCACCAATTAATTTAAAATACACACAGTGATCTATTTTTCTTATTGTGAAGCCAAGTACCCGTATAAATGTATCAAATTTCTGATATCACATCCTTGGTGACTGTTTTAACCCATACAAAGACTTTTTTAACTTGCATACCAGTTTTTCTTACCCTTCACCGCAAAGCCTTCAGGTTGCTTCATGTAAATCTCTTCTTCCAGATCCCCATGAAGAAATGTTTTCTTCAAATCCATCTGTTCTACCTCAAAATCAAAAGAAACATCAATAGATAAAATTAATCTAATAGAAGTTACCTTGGCAACAGGAGAAAAATAATCACCAAAATCAATTCACGACACTTGGGAATAACCTTTTTCTACCAACCGAGCTTTTTATTTCTCCACCTTGCCTTCTACATTCATCTTCTTCTTAAACACCCATTTGTTACCAATGGGTTTCCTTCCAACCGGCAACTCCACCAGATCCCAAGCCTCATTTTTGTGCAAAGATGCCATTTCATCAACCATGGCCTCTTTCCAGAGTTTTTCATCCTCTGAATCTACTGCTTCCCTCATAGTTCTGGGATCATCATCAGTAATAGATAAAGAAAAATTTGAATAGAAAGCATATGGATTATACCTTTCTGGCTGCCTTCTTTCTCAAACTGATCTTCTCACAACTAGAGTTTGTGGCTCTTCATCTTTTGATTCTCTTCTGCTGTAGAGTCTGATTCTTCCTCCTTTAGCTCAAACTTTATCTTCTCAGGTTCCTTTGGTAGGACTTCATGTGTAATAACATATTTCACCTCTCTAAACACCACATCTCGGTTGTACGCAACCTTCCTTTTTTTGGGTTCCAAAAGCTTATAACTTTTTAAACCATCCTTATACCCAATAAAGATGCACCTTTCAGATGTACTATACGACTTTGTTATTTTCTCCTTTGGAACATGTACATATGCATCACATCCAAATACCCTCAGATGTAAAGGAGAAGGTTTCTTACCAGTCCATATCTCTTGTGGAGTCTTATCTTCCAATGTTGATGAAGGTGATATGTTGACCAGGTAAAATGCAGTCTCCATCAACTCTGCCTAGAATTCCTGTCCTAACTCAACACCACTAAGCATGCTTCTTACCTTTTCCATCAACATCTTGTTCATTCTTTATGCAAATCCATTTTTTTGAGGTCAGTATGGGGTAGTCTTCTGATGTGCTATACCACACTTCTTACAGAACTCTTCAAATTCATTCTTGCAAAACTCTCCACTGTTATCTGTCCTCAACACCTTTATCTTCTTCTTTGTATGGTTTTCCACCAGAGCCTTAAATTCTTTAAACCTGTCAAAGACTTCAGATTTATTCTCGAGGAAATGTATCCATGTATTCTTTGAGAAGTCATCTATAAATGATATATAGTACACATACTTACCTAGTGATGAAATTGACACAGGTCCAAACACATCACTGTGCACAAGCTCTAATATTTGTTTCGCCCTCTTAACACCAAAGGGGAAACTCACCCGATTTTGTTTCCCATATACACAATTTTCACAGAAATCAAAATCCAGAGAAAAATTAGACATACCTTCTACCATACCATTACTATGAAGTATTCGAAGGCCCTTCTCTCCAATATGTCCTAGCCTTTGATGCCATAGCATGGTCTTTTATCCAGAGCATTAGATTTTCTGCTTCACTTTCAGGAACCACATAATTGTTGCACCCATCAATAACATTTCTACCCTGAAGCTTGTATATAGTTCCAATCTGAACTCCCTGCATCAATACCAGTGCTCCCTGAACAATATTTCAGGTATCTTTCTCAAACACTATTTTTACACTTGCGTCATCCAACTTGCTTATAGAAATCATATTTGTGGCCAATGCAGGAATATGCAGAACACCCAGAAGTGTTCTAATCCTTCCACCTTGCAACTTCAACTTGACTTTTTTGTGACCAACGATTCTAGCCTTCCTATCATCCCCTAAGAAGACATCACCACCATCATATTTCTCATACTTGTAGAACCACTCCCTATGGGGAGTGTAGTGAAAGGATGCACCTGAGGCAATCAACCATACCTCATGATCTACATGTGTACTTGAAGAAGAAGCCAAGTGCAAATCCCCACCTTCATTTGAGGTGGTTTTTGTCTCTGCGAAAGGAGCACCATCAAATCCCTTTCCTTTCTCAGGAGCTTTAGATTTACAGTCCCTTTTGAAGTGCCCTTCCTTTCCACATTTCCATCACATCTTTACAGGTTTTCCTGGACATTTAGATCTCCCACTTAAGGACTTATTTTTGTTTCTGTTCTGGGACCGTCCTCGTATAAACAAGGCATCACCATTTTGACCCTCCATATTTTTGCGTCTCATCTCCTCCGACAGTAAGGATGAGAGTATTTCATCAAACTACAAGGAAGTTGCATTGCTACCTATTGCAACAACCAGACTGTCCTACGAATCTAGTAGAGAACACATCAAACTGATGCACTTATCTTCATCTAAAATTTTAATATCAACAGATAATAATTGGCTTACCGCAATATTAAGGGCATTAAGATGCTATGTCACCGAGTCTCCATATTTCATCCTCAGGTTATACAACTCTTTTCGTAGGAACAATTTATTCACGAGAGACTTAGATTGGTACAAAGTCCCTAACTTGTCCCACAAAGCCTTCTCCGAAACTTCCCCTGATACATTCAGCAATAATGAATCTGAGACACACAATCGTATTGTGCTCTTTGCCTTCCAATCCAGCTTTGCCCAGTCTTCAGCTGACATTGTTGTTGGTTTAGTACTTGGATCTACCACGATCCACTGATGTTTATCTACGAGCAGATCTTCCATATTGAGTTTCCACAACTCAAAACTATGACCATTAACTATCTCAATCTCTATCTTTCCACTGCTCGCCATCTTCTTTCACCACAAGAATTGATCCCACAGATCTCCCACTGAACAGGGTCTACCACAGACCCAAGCAAAACCCCATCGACAGCAAAGGCATCCCCTTGAAGCTGAAAAAGCTCTGATACCAAATGAAGGTTTTAACCTCGTACATAAATTACCTACATACGAATTCTAAAAATAGAAAATAAACAATGGCGAGAGCATAAAACATAAAACATATATACACAAATATTTTCCTTTGGATCCCAAAACCGGGACTACTAGATTGATTTTTCATTATATTCCTTTCAATGTTGCAATACATATATATACATGTCGAAGCATTCATAAACCCTAATCCATTAACCTTGGATTAGAACATAATTGTAGTTCCCTTGACCGGATCTACAAAATACCATGGACAGAAAACCATCATGCCCAAAACCATGTGCGAAATCCATGCACAAAACCATAGGTAGTGTTGTTGCTTAAAATCGCACCAGCAGCACAAGTGATGTAAGGGAGATAGAAAGCTTCCTAGAGATAGCCTCTGGGTTGATTGTAGACCATTGCCTAGGAAATATTAAATAGAGGAGTACATGAAAGGTTATGTGTGAGGGGTTTGCAACACTCCAATTTTCACGTAATGAAAGATAGTAAGGGGGCTTGGTTCATTCCTCCAAAGGTATGAGTTACGTATTTTAGGTACTTCCTCACACACACAGTTCCTAGAAGTATCACATAGAACAACGGAGGCTAATTACTTCAAAGGGGATTACAACTTAATAATCTTGTAGAGCAAATGAGAGAGGATTAAGAGAAAGCATAACTCATCATATAGAGCCCAAAGCATCCAAAATTCTATATTGAACACATAGAGCTGCAAGCCATGGGAAATTCTACACTTGTTTGAGTTATGAGCAGAGATAATGGACTGAAGAGAGGATGGGTGTTATGATTCATATAGATCAGTTTGAAGATATAACTTCAGCCCTTCATATAGGCATTATGCATTAATAAATCAACACACATGGATCTGTAAGGAAGAATGACATAATTTCTAGCAGCTATTATAGCATGAATGCAGAGAAGAACATAAACATAATGGAATCAAATAGGAGGATAACGTATTGTAATACTAAGAAGGGGGAATTGATGAGCCCCAATTTTTGGTACAATTTGGGCTCATATTGGCCTACTTACCTTGTTCAACCATTCATATTTTACCACTTATGCATTCATTTCTTAGTATATTCGTGTTGTTTGTAGGAAGAAGGGCAGGCATTATATCTATGTGACTAATACATGATGATTTCAGGTTCTTGGCATTAAAGAGAGCAAAAGACCACGCAAAAGGAGACAAGGAGACAACAAAGGTGGCATTGCATGTTTATAGGGAGGTTTTCTACAGCTTTAAATGACTTCCCTCGTGCTTTTCACCTTAAATCCGAGCTCTAACAGCTCTCCCCACCGAGCTCAAAGGCAGCCAACACGTTCTACAGGATCAGCAGTTTTACAGCAGTTTGACTTTCAGTTGGACAACCAAGCTCCACGAATGAAGGCAGCCAGCTTGATCCTCATTTTGTATAAATATGGAGGTCGTAGCCTTTGTTAGAAGCTTTTTGACTTTTGGAATTACTATTGTAATCTCTGAGCACGAGTTACAGCTCGGTTTTTGTTGTTTTGTAAGCCAGTTTTGGCATGACATTAGACTTTTGATTATGAATAAAGGCAAGCAGATTTGGATCTAATTCTGAGTTTTTAAGGGAGCTATAGCTCTCAGGTTAGGGCCCAACCTGAGAGCAATAGACCTCCTCTGTTTTGTAGTGTTATTTGCCTTTCGTTCCAGCACTTTGTTTCTTTACTTTGACATGCAATTCGAATTTACAGTCTGCTGATTTAGTTTTTATGTGATTGAGTTGGATTAGCTTATGGTTACTTTGCTTTCAGTTGTTTAGATTCGATAGGAGGTTTGTAATACACAGGAGCTCCAAGAAAAAGGTTGTTAGAGATCACTGCCATCTCTGTTTAGGGATTGAGGTGCAGTCCATATCAACCACCAAAAAGAAACACAGTCTTTTACTTCCATGCAAGCTGCAACATAGCCATTTTCATTGAAGATCCATCCATGCACTTTTGATATTGAACCATACTTCTACATTTTTCATTCCATGCACGGTTTCTTTTCTCGGTTTTACATTGTTGTTCATAGGTTTAATGACACAGGTATCATAGGTTAATGAATTCTCGTTTTTGGTGCAAGACATAAGTAATTTATTTCATTTACACTGCTCCATATCATTCCACTTCCTTCTTCTTCTTCTTGACCTCTCCTCAAGCCACCTACTCGACTTCTGTCCAGCTCGTTTACCTTCCAACTCATCCATTGCCACGTAGCTTCATCTTTTTGACCTTTCGTTGCTGCCATCCTTCTATCCACCAACCAACTTCGTGCACTCTCTCTCCATCTTATTCCTCTGCCCCTGAGTCATCACAAGTTCCATCTCCACCTTACCTATCCACCCAAACCATTCCATCCCTTCACCATCACCCAAAACTTCCACTTACAGTACATCCTGTAGAAGTTAGCAGACTTCCTGTAGAATTCCTTGGTTTCCTGTAGGATCCCCTGCAGACATCCTGTAGAAGCCTGCAAACTTGGTTGCCGAGCATCCGAATGTTGTAGACCTCTGTGGACTAATGCTAGGGACCCTCTGGGACCTCTCCTAGCCATCCTGACCTTTCCCAAGCTTTCTCTCCCTTCGCACCACCTCTGCACAGCCAAACCCTAATAAGAAACAAATTCACAATCACTCCATCCACTTAAGCAAAAATCCAAAAACATGTTCTTTTCAATCAAAGTAGTTTAAGTTCATGCATTTCACATCATTAGAAGTAATGGCATCATTTCCAGACACTTGCACTCCACCATTGCATCCTAGAGGTTAAGCTAGTTAGATTAGGGTTTCCTAGGGTTTCCATGCTTTGGTTGGCTTCCAGTTCATTTTTGCAAAATAGATTAATTTCCTTTAAGATAGCCTTCGTCCATCATTTAGCAAGCTTCTTCTGAGAGCATATAGAAGTTGGCTTGAGCCCTAGCGGACTTGTGCCAGCTGACCAAGTGACAGCTGCGACAAGAGCTAGTACTTGTGCATACAGCACCGTCGTTTCCAAGTTTGTACGAACTACCAGGTTGATAAAATTAGAGATAGGGAGCCCCAGGAGTTGTAGCATTATTGCTACAATACTGGAGCCCACCATCCTTTTTGGCGCCGTTGTCGGGGAAGCGTCAGAGTATTAGTAATTGTTGCTTTTCTTCTATTTTCTTACTCTTGCCTTCTGCTAAGTAGTTTATTTCATTTCCATTCTGAAAAAGTAGCATAGACATTTCCTGCTTTCATAGATTAGCATTTCCTGCTTTCATAGATTAGCATTTCCTGCTTTCATAGATTAGCATTTCCTTTCTGCAAGCGTAGACTAGCATTTCCATTCTTGCAATTTCATTTGAGCAAAGTAGATTAGTTCTTTCCTGCTTTCAGTTTAATTCTGCATCTTTCATAGTTAGTTGTAGATCAATCTGTTTCAGTTTTGCAGGTACCAAAGGAAAAAAGCAAAAACAATCAAAAGAAAAAGAAAGTCTTTTCCATTTCATGCCTCGTAGGAACCGAGATAGATCAGGCAAATTCCTACCAAACACCCCCACCACATCACTGAGTCACCCTTCGCTCTTCTTTGGTGACAGTGACCCAGAAGAACCTATAGGTGAACATCCAGAGATATACAAAGATCCTATAGTAGAAGAAGAGTTAGAGACCACTCCATCTGAAGCTATGGCTGACAATAGAAGAGAAGATGAGAGAATAGAAGGTGCCTTCCCCATCCGAGAGACCAATGGAGAAATGAAAATGAAGAACATTAGCCCCTCCGCCTTACCTCACTTCCATGGACTGACTACTGAAGATCCTGATACCTTCCTGTTTGAGTTTGCTGTCCTTTGTAGAACCTATGACTATACTGAAGATGAGCAAAAGCTGAAACTCTTCCCTTCAACTCTTAAAGATGCAGCATTGCGCTGGTTCATGGGATTACCTGGGAATAGTATCACCACTTGGGCTCAGATGCAGCAAGCTTTCAATACCAAGTACAGGGATTATTGTAGGTCTAAGGAAACCAAGGGAGAAATCTTTCGGATGACCATGGGAAATGATGAGTCCTTAGAGGATTATGAGGAGAGGTTCCAACTAAGCTATAAGCGGGCCAGGTGCACACTTGACCCTGAATCACTCAAGTTGGTCCTGCTCCGAGGAGTCCCTGAAGACCTCTTGGATACCCTTCACATGTTAGCTGGGGGGGACATTTACCAACTGCCTTATGAGGACATCAAGACTGTGTTTAGAAACCACTCCAGGGCAGCTAGGAAACGAGGTAGGGGAAACCTCCTCTCAACTAGTATTCCTTTCTCCAAACATGAGCTTGCAAATCAATTAGAAGATCTCAAGAGTGAGGTGAGACAGACCATTGCCATGCAGTTGGACACATTCAGAATCCAGCAGAAGAAAGAAGAAGCTGAGAGAGCCTTGGCTGTCTTCTGCCCTAGGTGCACAAGGAGACACCCTAAGAACAAATGCCCATTGCATTCGGTTGAAGTATGTTTCGTTTGTGAGGAGGACCATCCCACAAAGCAGTGTCCAACCTTACCTGGGTTTAAAGCCATGTACCAAGGGACATAAGCTCCCACTGAACCTCTCTATTACCTCAACCAAAGGAGGCCACAAGGATCTAGACCTTATCAGCAGGGGATGCAAGGGGCATCTCAAGCTTATTACAGCCCCAACCAATCGACTCCTATGCCTTCCTGGGGTCCCCCTGCTCATCCTTCATGGTCCATGCCTCCTCCATGGTCTTATCCACCTCAGTACCCCGCTCAACCTACTTCTCATTCATATCATTCACATGCCCAGCCACAGCCTCAATGGAATGCACCTCAGTCGGGGTGGAGGCCCCAATACAACACTCCTCCTGCCATCTTGCCTCCACCACCAGTTCAACCTCAGCCATTACCTCCTGCTCCTCCAAGGCAACCTCAAATGCCTGCTCAACCGAACCCGAACCCCAACAATAGACAGGCCCAACAGGTATACACTGGGGAAACCTCATGCCCTACCTATACTGTGGAGATCCAAGAGATCAATCTTCGATCTGGAAAGACTCTACCAGATCGCCACCCTCCTCCCCCAGAGGATGAGGAAGATAAACAGGAAAGTGAACCAAAGGCTATTCCACCCTTTCCTGAGAGGCTAACAGCCACCACACAACCCAACCCAGAGGAGGATGAGCTTCTGGGTGAGCTTAAGCAGTTGTGTGTAAAAATACCACTTCTCCAAGCCATCAAGGATGTGCCAATATACAACAAACTGGTTAAGGAAAAGTGCTTCAAACACCCAGGCAGGCGGAAGAAAGATGCTTCAACCATTAATGTCATAGGACAACTATCTGACCTGATGCTAGGACAAGTCATCTGCCCAAAGTACCTAGATCCTGGAAGTCCTGTAGTAGATGTCCACATCAATGGCACCATCATACCTCACACCTTGATTGATCTGGGGGCTGCCATTAATGTGATGACCAGGGATACCATGCTCAAACTCAATCTTCAGGGTTCCTTGAGGAAGACCTCGACAGTACTGCAATTGGCAGATCGCTCCACCGTGACTCCCGAAGGGATTGTGGAGGATGTCTTGGTCTCTATTGACTCTTGGGAATACCCTGCAGACTTCCTGGTTCTGCAACCAAATGCAAAGCTTACTAGATATCCTCTCATTTTGGGAAGGCCTTGGTTAGCTACTGCAGATGCTTACATAAGTTGTCGTGCAGGAAACATGACCATCAAAAATGGTCCCATGTCCAAGCAGCTAGTCCTATACCCTCCTGCCCAACCCTCCTTAGAGCATGACTTACCACTCTGGTTGGAAGAAGGAGAGGAAGACAAGGTGTACTCAGCACCTCTGTGCACCTTAGAGACCACTAGAAGAGACCCCCCAACCGAGGATGACTTGATCGAGACCTTGATCCAGAATCCACCTTCCAGTGCACTACCCTTAGAGAAATTGGTGGAGGATGCCCAAGCTAGCACCTTAGTGGATATTTGTACAACCAACCCTGTTACTCCCAGAGTTAAGAATGTGGAGTTCGGCCCTGAGAAAGCATTGAAGATCAGCTCCTCCCTATCTCCTTCCCAGGAAAAGGCGCTGTGTAGTCTGTTGGCCAACCACCTAGATGCTTTTGCTTGGAGCTATAAGGAAATGAAAGGAGTCCATCCTTCGGTCTGTACCCATCATATATACATCAAAGAGGATTGTAAACCGGTTAGGCAACCCCAGAGGAGAATGAATCCAGCTCTTAAGGACATTGTCAAAGAAGAATTGCAAAAACTGTTGGATGCAGGATTCATCTACCCCATCTCAGATAGTGAATGGGTGTCCCCTCTGGTGTTGGTTCCCAAGAAAAATGGGAAATGGAGAATCTGTGTGGACTACCAAGAACTGAACAAAGCTACCAAGAAAGACCATTTCCCTCTACCTTTCATAGATCAAGTGTTGGATGGACTGGCAGGAAAGAAGTTCTTCTCTTTCCTGGATGGGTTTAGCGGGTACAACCAAATCCAAATCAGCCCGGAAGACCAAGATAAGACCACCTTCACTTGTCCTTGGGGTACCTTTGCCTACCGAGTTCTTCCCTTTGGGCTATGCAATGCTCCTGCTACCTTCCAGAGAGCTGTCTTGAGCATCTTCTCGGAGCTGGTCCATGATGCAGTGGAAATCTATATGGATGACTTTACTCCTTATGGGGCCAACTTCCAGGAAGCATTGTCCAATCTGGGAAAAGTCCTAACCAAATGCATCGAGATGAACTTGTCCCTTAGTCCCGAAAAATGTGAATTCCTAATGACTGAAGGGACCGTGCTAGGCCATACCATTTCTTGCCAAGGGTTGCAGGTGGATCCTAACAAAATTGCTCTCATCAAGAGGGTTCCACCTCCTCAAAAGGTAAGGGATGTCCGGAGTTTCTTAGGATTAGCAGGATACTACCGGAGATTCATTAAAGATTTCAGCAAGCTAGCCTCGCCATTGTTTGGCCTGTTGGCAAAAGATGTGGAGTTTAATTGGACTGACGATTGTTAGAGGGCTTTAAATGAATTGAAGGACAAGTTGGTGTCAACCCCAATCCTGAGAGGTCCAAAATGGGCCCTACCTTTCCACATCCACACTGATGCCTCGAACAAAGCCATAGGTGCAGCTTTAGGACAGGTTGAGCAAAAACTTCCATATGCCATCTACTTTGTTAGCAAAAACTTGTCCAAAGCTGAGCTGAATTACACTGTAACCGAGAAAGAATTCTTGGCTGTGGTCCATGCACTGAACAAGTTCTGACATTATATTACTGGTTACCAGACCTTTGTACATACAGACCATGCTGCAATTCGATATTTAATGAATAAACCAGATGTGAATGCTCGTATTATTAGATGGTTACTTTTATTGTAGCAGTTTGATTTGACCATTGTTGACAAACCAGGTAGAGAAAATGTTGTTGCTGAATTTTTATCTAGATTGGATTTGTCTGCAGATGAGGATGGAACAGTGGATGACCAGATGCCCGATGAACATCTGTTTGCTATTTCAGTACTCTCTCCATGGTTTGCTGATATATCAAACTACCTTGTTTCAGCACAGTTCCCTCCGCACCTATCTTCCAGAGAGAAGAGCAGAATCATCAGAAAAAGTGCCTCATTTACTTGGATCGGGGGCAATCTGTTCAAGCTTGGCCCCGATCAGATCTTAAGGCGTTGTGTAAGGGAGGAGGAAGTCTTTGATATCCTCCTCACTTGTCATGATGGGCCTTGTGGAGGACATTTTGCAGCAAAGAGAACTGCCTTCAAGATCCTGCAGGCAGGCTACTATTGGCCCACACTTCATTAAGATGTCAGAAGATATGTCAGCCAGTGTGACCAATGCCAAAGAATGGGGAAACCGACCCAAAGGGATGAGATGCCTCTCCAACCTCAAGTGACTCTTGAGCCATTTGAGAAGTGGGGCATGGACTTTGTGGGCCCAATCAACCCTCCTTCGAGGCAAAGGTCTTACATCATTGTGTGTACTGACTATTTGACAAAGTGGGCAGAGACTAAAGCAATCAAAGCAGCAACAGAAGAAAAGGTGGCCGAGTTCCTAAGAGAAAACATCTTCTATAAGTTTGGCTATCCAAGAGAGCTGGTCACCGATCAAGGGAGCCAGTTCACCTCCAACCTGGTTGAAGATCTACTAGCTCATCACAAGATCAAGCATAGGACTTCCACCCCTTATCACCCTCAAGCAAATGGGCGGGTGGAAGTCACCAATAGAGCATTGGAAGGGATCTTGACTAAGGTGGTGAGCAGCAGCAGAAAGGACTGGGCAGATCGCCTGGTTGAAGCCACATGGGCTTACAACACCACTTGGAAGACCACCACCGGCTTCACACCTTATGAGCTGGTCTATGGGAAGAAAGCTTTGCTGTCCATTGAGTTTGAATACAACACTTTGAGGATGGCAGCTCAGTTGGACCTAGATCTCAGCCATGCACAACAAGAAAGGTTATTGCAGCTGAATGGCCTAGATGAGCACCGAATGCAGGTCCTCCTTCACTCAGAATTGGTTCAACTTCAGAGAAAGGTGTGGCATGACCAACATCTCCATGACAAGCAATTTCAGCCGAGAGATTGGGCTTTGTTGTATGACTCCAGATACAAAGATTTCAAAGGGAAGCTGAGAACCAGATGGCTAGGGCCATATTCAGTGGAAAAATGTCATGACAATGGATCTGTGCTTATTAGGACCATTGATGAGGAAGCCATCCCCATGCTTGTCAATGGGCATCGATTGAAGATCTACAGGAAGCCTCCCTCAAGACAAGAGTTCATCAAAACTATGGAGAAGGCAGTGTTGGTCATAGAGAAGGGTTCTGCCTCTGCTTTGGGCATACCCTGAAGAATCTAAAAAGAAAAAAAGAAAAAAGAAAAAAAAGAGAAAAATAATAAAAAAGATCCTTGGGTGAAAACCTTTCTGAGGCGCCCAAGGCAGGTGGTAGGGGTGAAAACCTCACTGAGGCGCCCCTATTGTCTTTTCAAAAAAAAAAAAAAAGGAAAAAAAGGTTGAAAAAAGATCCTTGAGTGTAAACCTCTTTGAGGCGCTCAAGGCAGATGGCAAGGGTGAAAACCTCAATGAGGCGCCCCTGTTATCTTTCAAAAAAAAAAGAAAAAGAAAAAAAATAAAAGAAAAACAAGGTCAGCAGATTCATTATGTAAATTGCATGCAGGTGTTCTATGGAGGAGAGGAAGCCTCTCAACTCAAAGCCATGGGTCCTCATCATGCAGCAAGGACACCTCACCAGCACCTCCTCCAAGAATCCTCATTTTCTCCAAGGTATGTGCAATTTTATTCCAGCTTGAGTCTTCTACAGGAAGACGCAGATTTTCTACAGGAAAATGCAGAGTTTCTACAGGAAGATGCAGATCTTCTACAGGAAGGTGCAGACTCTCTACAGGAACGCATCCTTTTTACAGGAAACATTGTATTTCTACAGGAAGCTTCCTGTAGAAGCTCAGAACGGGCCAGAATTCATTTCATGAGGCGATCTAACGGCTAAGGATCGGTCTGGACGCATGCATGCCACGATTGTCAACCATGCACATTGCTGTTACCTTGCTCCACCGTCCTTGTCGACATGCAACCAAGTACCTGCACCAGCAAAGCAAATCGATGAGTCTTGAGGAAAAAACAACCTGTAAATGGAAAAAAGCGCTAGAGATCTCACACCATATTCATCACAGTCAGCCCGAGGCCCCGAGAGCATGATCGTGAGGCCATCCATCGTCGTGCAGCATGCACCCAAGGAGGAAGAACTGTTCCAAGACATCCCGCGGGAGTCCTGTAACAGTTAAACCTGCTAGAGTGGATACCATTCACCACGCAGGCCATCTGAAGGGAAACGTGGGTGCATGCAACTGAAACATCCCATCCATCGATGGCAGCTCATGAACATGGATCTCCGGGCCTGTGTAAGACCGCCAGCAGCAGGTAAATCGACTCATCAGCATCCAAAGAGCCGAGAAATCGTGTACAGCCACGCAGGTAAGTGTCTCGACCCTTCCTTCCATCAGACTGCATGAATGTTACTTTGATTGATTGCTTAGGTGTAAAGGTGAATTGGTTGAGCGACTGTGTGGCCATTTGGCCGGCCACGTCGGCCAGTTAATGGTCTAGTTGGATGTGTGGGTGGTGGCCGTGACAAAGAGAATGGGTAGCATGCACGTGAGAACGATCCCGTCGAGGAAACGAGTTCAATAGGAGAGGCGGTGGAAGATCCGTGGGAATTGATGCGCAGCAAGTGAACGCACAGTTGAATGATGGGGTGACGTCACCCAACGGTCCGGCGGGGACAACTCACCCCCCGCGCCACGGATTCCGCCGAATTTGAAATCTAATCGGCTCGATCGCATTCATGCATTTATCACCCACCGGTTTGAACTCGAGCGGCTATCCTGCTCCCTCTGCAGTGTGATACGCCGAGCTTTTGGCTATTAGAGCGATTGAGAAGCACGCTCAAGGCGCAGACCGACTGCAGTCTCTCCCGAAATCCGTGCACTGCATTCTACAGGATCGCTGTCATTCTACAGGAACACTGCATTCTACAGGAACACTGTCATCCTACAGGAACGCAGTCTTCTACAGGGAAGCGGGTGCCTCACGTAAAAAGGTGGCCAATTAAAGAGGTAACCCTGAACTCTTCATGCAACTGGTTATTAAAGGTGGCAATATTGTCGTCCACAGTCCGGTCATAGAAAAAACGATGAAATTGTTGTCTGCTGTGCCTATACTGTCATTCTACAGGATGTCGAGTAATTAAATTGTGTTAAAGTTCCTCAGGGATAAGTTTGTGGGTTATGTGCATGATATCCTACGCTCTGTCTCAGTAAACCAAAACCTCTTCCACAATAACCACCTCTGGTTAAGAAACTTATTTTATCATGCCGGGTGGTTTTATAAGACGAGAACCCACTGATTCAGCCAAATTAAGGGAAAACCAGGGGGTGGTAGAGCTCTTCACACGAGCACAATGGATATATTTTTGTGATAAGCTGCAGGGTTACGATGATGAAGTGGCCGAAGAATTTTTGCAGGCTCTGAAGCCGAAATCCAAGACACTGGCCACAGTGAATTTCAGGGGCCTAAGCCTCAAGCTCACCCCGCAATATATCAGTCGAATCACTGAATTTCCAATGGGTCTGCCGTGGGATAAGGAAGAACGGAAGTTGAGCCAGCAGGCCAAGAAAGAATTCTTTCCACCTGAGGAGGAATTCTCGGAGGACAAAAATGGGGTGCGAAGAACGAGTCTGTTGCCACCATGGAATGAAGTCAGCTTGCAAATCATGAAATATATAACTTGTGAGGGCCGTTTTAGCATCGTGTATGCATATCACTTTTGGTTGCTCACTGAATTAAGGCACCGGATTGATCTTCCTGTAGAACAAAAACTGAGCATCCCTTATTTCCTATTGCAGTCTCTAATGGAGTGTGCCACAAAGCTAAAAGAGGGCATACCAGATCAGATAGCCCACCATGGGTTGATAAAGCTTCTTGTGGAGGATGCGCTGCATTCATATAAGGTTCCCCTCTCATGGGAATCCTTCCGGAATTTGACAAGAGATGGAGACATTAAAATGTTGATCGAAGAAATGGGTTCTTCCAGCAGTGAGGAACAAGAAGCAGTGGCCGAGGAAAAGAGAGAAAAAGGCCAGAAGACCCCGACCACAGTGCAGAAGAAAGAACAAAAGAAGAAGCATGAGGAAAAGGATGACAAAGAAAAAGGTGGCACACCTATCTTGTCAGCAAGAGAAAAGAGGCTGAAGAGCAGAATGGACAAAGCTGAGGTGGTCCACGTCAGCCCAAGTACCTCATCAGCACCTGCAACCAAAGCAAAAAGCAAAACCCATGTGGCTAAGCAAGAAAAGGTGGTGACACCCGTGTCTACAGGAAAGCAGAAACAGGCTTCTACAGGAAGCCCGAAGACAGAGAAAGGGTCTTCTACAGGAAGCCCGAAAATTAACAAAACAGGGGCTTCTACAGGAAGCCCCGAAAAGGTGAAACCCAAAGAGAAGAAGGTGGATATTCTGGCACGGGAGGCAGCAGCTGTATTAGCTGGCCTCAGCACGCCACCTAAGCCAAAAGAAAAGAGGAAGAGGGAGACCCCTCTATACTTTAAAGCTCGAAGAAGTGTTAGGATAAAGACGGGCAAGCCACAACCTCAGTCTAGCAGCCCGATTGTCATCAAAGATACACCTGCTTCTCCCAAGGAAAAGTCACCCTCCAGGATCACAGTCACCTACGAGAAGGGGAGTCCAAAGAAAAATACGTGGCAAGAAAGGTTAGACCTGTTGACTAAAAAAACTCGGCTACAGGAAACTGAAAATGTTTTACAGGACACTCTGGCCCGGCTACAGGAAACGGAAAAGAGGGAAGGAGAAGGACCCTCATCACCACCAAGGGAGGGTGAGGTAGAACCGCCTGAAGAGATAGAAAGAGAACATATACCAGAACCTAGCCCTTTGCCTAATCTGAGTTCATACTACACCTTTTTAGAGGCGGGCAAAATCATACCGCAGAAATTTACTGTGCCTCTATTTTTTGCACTAGAGGAAGAAAGAGTCCGTTCCCACACATGGATGCAGATCGCCAAATCAAAGGGTGTGGCGGACATAAGCCCTTTACAAGAGCAACTCAAGGAGGTTAGGAGTGAATTCACCATGGCTAAACATGTGGCTAATTGCCAACATGTGCTTCTACAGGAAGAAAATCAGAAGCTGAGATTGCAGCTACAAGAACTAAGGGCAGGGGCAGGAACATCCTCCAAAGACATCACAAAAGAACAACAAAGCAAAAAGGAGCTGACCACCGGTCTTGAAGAGCCAATGACACTTCTACAGGAAGCAGAACAACAAACAAAAATTGAAGTGCAAGCTCTAAAAGAACAGCTGCAACAAAAGGAAGCACAATTGGCCTGCATGGCCAGTTGGGCCATGGAGGCAATACAGTGCAGACCACCTGTAAAATCCTATGGATTGTACTTAAAAGATCAATGGCTGCAGTTCCAAATAAACACCTTGGCAAAAAGAGGTATTTCACATATCCAAAACCCACAACAATTTTCTGAATTGTGCAGTACTAGTTCCTCATAAGACAAAGCCAAATTAGCAGAGTTTTACCTCCACAATTTGGCTTTGCCTAATGAAGTCTCCTAGGATCCCAATATTGCCTTGGGTGATATGCAATTGATTGCGTTCGCTTCATGGTTAAACCACGAGGATCAAAGAGCAGCTGAAGCAAAATCGGTCATGAACCGAGAAGTGAGCGAGCCACTGTTCATTCGAGTAGAACCAGAGGATCCGGTGGCACTCATCTCAGCCCACCAACAGTTGGCTACTGATCCCACAGCTTCCTTGAGATTTATGGACCAACAGGCACAAGCCATAGCTCACTTTGAAGACATGGAAAGTTTGTTAGGAGAAAGTGCTGCCCAAGCATGTGCACGCAGATGGAGTACCTTGGCACACAGCTTGAAAATCCGAGAGTACCATACCCCCATTCGGATGAGGGAAGCTTTGGCAAGGGTTGACCTTTACAAGAAATCCATGCAAAGCCTCCAGGCCAGCTGGATTGGCCTTAAACTCAGCCCACCACTGCTGCTAGGGTTGACTGAAGGCAATACATAGGAGGATGACAGTCAACAATGGGAAGAAGTGAACATGAAAGAAGGGTTTCATATCAACAGAGAGGACACTACCACAGAGCCTTGGGATGTAAGGGAAGCAGTGAAAGCAATGAAGGATGAAGATTTGGACTAAGTTGCTCAAGGATGAGCAAATAGTTTAGCTGGGGGGTGATGATGAGCCCCAATTTTTGGTACAATTTGGGCTCATATTGGCCTACTTACCTTGTTCAACCATTCATCTTTTACCACTTATGCATTCATTTCTTAGTATATTCGTGTTGTTTGTAGGAAGAAGGGCAGGCATTATATCTATGTGACTAATACATGATGATTTCAGGTTCTTGGCATTAAAGAGAGCAAAAGACCACGCAAAAGGAGACAAGGAGACAGCAAAGGTGGCATTGCATGTTTATAGGGAGGTTGTCTACAGCTTTAAATGACTTCCCTCGTGCTTTTCACCTTAACTCCGAGCTCTAACAGCTCTCCCCACCGAGCTCAAAGGCAGCCAACACGTTCTACAGGATCAGCAGTTTTACAGCAGTTTGACTTTCAGTTGGACAGCCAAGCTCCACGAATGAAGGCAGCCAGCTTGATCCTCATTTTGTATAAATATGGAGGCCGTAGCCTTTGTTAGAAGCTTTTTGACTTTTGGAATTACTATTGTAATCTCTGAGCACGAGTTACAGCTCGGTTTTTGTTGTTTTGTAAGCCAGTTTTGGCATGACATTAGACTTTTGATTATGAATAAAGGCAAGCAGATTTGGATCTAATTCTGAGTTTTTAAGGGAGCTATAGCTCTCAGGTTAGGGCCCAACCTGAGAGCAATAGACCTCCTCTGTTTTGTAGTGTTATTTGCCTTTTGTTCCAGCACTTTGTTTCTTTACTTTGACATGCAATTCGAATTTACAGTCTGCTGATTTAGTTTTTATGTGATTGAGTCGGATTAGCTTATGGTTACTTTGCTTTCAGTTGTTTAGATTCGATAGGAGGTTTGTAATACACAGGAGCTCCAAGAAAAATGTTGTTAGAGATCACTGCCATCTCTGTTTAGGGATTGGGGTGCAGTCCATATCAACCACCAAAAAGAAACACAGTCTTTTACTTCCATGCAAGTTGCAACATAGCCATTTTCATTGAAGATCCATCCATGCACTTTTGATATTGAACCATACTTCTACATTTTTCATTCCATGCACGGTTTCTTTTCTCGGTTTTACATTGCTGTTCATAGGTTTAATGGAACATGTATCATAGGTTAATGAATTCTCGTTTTTGGTGCAAGACATAAGTCATTTGTTTCATTTACACTGCTCCATATCATTCCACTTCCTTCTTCTTCTTCTTGACCTCTCCTCAAGCCACCTACTCGACTTCTGTCCAGCTCATTTACCTTCCAACTCATCCATTGCCATGTAGCTTCATCTTTTTGACCTTTCGTTGCTGCCATCCTTCTATCCACCAACCAACTCCGTGCACTCTCTCTCCATCTTATTCCTCTACCCCTAAGTCATCACAAGTTCCATCTCCACCTTACCTATCCACCCAAACCATTCCATCCCTTCACCATCACCCAAAACTTCCACTTACAGTACATCCTGTAGAAGTTAGCAGACTTCCTGTAGAATTCCTTGGTTTCCTGTAGGATCCCCTGCAGACATCCTGTAGAAGCCTGCAAACTTGGTTTCCGAGCATCCAAATGTTGTAGACCTCTGTGGACTAATGCTAGGGACCCTCTGGGACCTCTCCTAGCCATCCTGACCTTTTCCAAGCTTTCTCTCCCTTCGCACCACCTCTGCACAGCCAAACCCTAATAAGAAACAAATTCACAATCACTCCATCCACTTAAGCAAAAATCCAAAAGCATGTTCTTTTCAATCAAAGTAGTTTAAGTTCATGCATTTCACATCATTAGAAGTAATGGCATCATTTCCAGACACTTGCACTCCACCCATTGCATCCTAGAGGTTAAGCTAGTTAGATTAGGGTTTCCTAGGGTTTCCATGCTTTGGTTGGCTTTCAGTTCATTTTTGCAAAATAGATTAATTTCCTTTAAGATAGCCTTCGTCCATCATTTAGCAAGCTTCTTCTGAGAGCATATAGAAGTTGGCTTGAGCCCTAGCGGACTTGTGCCAGCTGACCAAGTGACAGCTGCGACAAGAGCTAGTACTTGTGCATACAGCACCGTCGCTTCCAAGTTTGTACGAACTACCGGGTTGATAAAATTAGAGATAGGGAGCCCCAGAAGTTGTAGCATTATTGCTACAATACTGGAGCCCACCATCCTTTTTGGCGCCGTTGCCGGGGAAGCGTCAGAGTATTAGTAATTGTTGCTTTTCTTCTATTTTCTTACTCTTGCCTTCTGCTAAGTAGTTTATTTCATTTCCATTCTGCAAAAGTAGCATAGACATTTCCTGCTTTCATAGATTAGCATTTCCTTTCTGCAAGCGTAGACTAGCATTTCCATTCTTGCAATTTCATTTGAGCAAAGTAGATTAGTTCTTTCCTGCTTTCAGTTTAATTCTGCATCTTTCATAGTTAGTTGTAGATCAATCTGTTTCAGTTTTGCAGGTACCAAAGGAAAAAAGCAAAAACAATCAAAAGAAAAAGAAAGTCTTTTCCATTTCAACGAGTTAATTGATGATTCGCTCATAAAAAACTCATGAATGTCAGATCTGAGAGTTACCCTATTGATGTTGGAGTTCAGGGACTATGTACTATCAATTGTATAATCATATGAATTGTACAAGTGGTGCATGCAGTCAGAGAAAGGCCTATTAGGATTGCACAATTCTAGTTGAGGAATTTCCCTAATTAATAGGGGGCTAATTCCCAAGGAAACAACGCAAGGAAATAGGGACTTGGGAAAGTAGAAAATTGGTTAAGTATTGACCTAGGCTTTTCTAGGAAGCTATGAGACAAATAGAGATAATTCAGAGGTTGCTCGGGCTTGAGAAAAATATTGTAATGTTCTCATATTTTCTTACTAATGAAATATACAGATAGCAGGGGTTTTTAGTTGTGGCTTTCCCGAGGAAATAATTTTGTAATGTGTTGATTTAAGTATTTATCTTGTATGCTCGTGATTTTGATATCGTTTAGCTATTCCCGCTAATGAGTAGAGTAGATTCAAGTCTATTGTTTTAGAAAATTACAATTAATAGTTTGAATCTACAAGGAATTTCTACATGGTATCAAATCAGAAATCACTATAGAAGAGGAGAATATGAGTTTGTATTTTGCAGGTGAAATCAAATTTGCAGTATCATACTTCAAAGCCAGTGAGATGTTGTTCTATGGATTGAGACTCGAATATGCCCTTGAGGGTAGTTCGAACTATATTGCTTGGAAGGACAGGATGGAGGCAGTGTTGGAAGACAACGAGCTTAAGGAATTCATAGACAAAGATATTCCTAAGCCTCCAGCAACTGATGCTCAAGATCTGGCAGAGTGGAGAAAATGTGTTGCAAAGGCGAGAAGGATTATCCTAGAAGGAGTTCGAGATTGTTGGGTCCCTATAATACTAGTGATTACCCCATTACTATTGTAGTTGTATCCCTTATTAATATTTTTGTGCCCCTATTGTCCCCATATTGTTATTACTGTGCCCCATAGAATCCCTCTATTGTTATTTTTGTGGCTTTATATTATTATTGTTAGGTCGGCTGGGTTATATTGTGACTCCTTAGACTCCTATATATAGAAAGGAGGTTTTTTCATTTGAATCATCCAAGAATTTTTCATTTATGTAATGTAAAGGAGGTTGCCCCCTCGAAGAGGCTGAATTCTAAGGCGTTGATCTGTCTTTTTTATCTATTCTTGAGCTGGTTTCATAACATTTGGAATCAGAGCTTTGGATTCAATTGTTTCGCTGCTCCAAACAGGTCATCGTGGCATTTTCACTATAACTTTCTTTCTGTGACATTTCAGAAGCTAAAAAAAAACCCATTTGAGAAGAAATTGCGCTGAATCTCGGGCCCGAATTTCAGAGGTTTTCGCACTATATTTGCGGAGATATGATCTGAGGAAGTTGGTATTTTTGCAGACTCCTGAATTACATTCCAAACAGGTGACCTGGGGAAAACATCATAACTTTCTCTCTGAGCATCGGATTGAAATTTTGTAAGAAGGTACAGAAAGAGGACGGACTATAGTTTCTTGTATATATTTTTTAGATCCAAAGGTCGAAACAATGACTTGTGGCATGTCGTACAAGTTCGCTCTACTGAACTAGTCTATAATCAGGTCATCTTGGGAGATTGTGCATAACTCTTCCTCGGAGAATCCAACTTGGATCAGACTGGTGGCATTGGAAAGAGGACATAGAGGGTTACTACAGGTCACAATTTTAGAACTGGATGATCCGAAATTGCAGAGATACATTAGATTCAATATCGAGCTTCTACAAAGTGAAAAAAGGTGTGTAGTTTTTTTTAAATTTTTGCATAAGCTTGGTTTGAAAAATTAGTTTGAATCGGTAATTGATGCCCCGAGGAAAGAAAATGCAAACACCTAGTAAGCAACCTGAAACTTCTAGCATGACTTACGAAGAAGAGGAAGAAATGCAACATGATATATCAAAATTACGAGACCAAGTGCAACAAGTGTCACTTGCACAAAAAGCAACAGAATCTAAGATGGATGGTTTAAGGAAAGATGTAGAAGCTAAGATGGATGGTTTAAAGAAAGGTGTAGAAGCTAAGATGGATTGTTTAAAGAAAGGTGTAGAAGCTAAGATGGATGGCATGGAAGCTAATATGAATGGCATGGACGCTAAAATTGATGGCATGGATGATAAGATGGAAGAATTAAAGATAAATATGAATAAGTTGCTACAAGAAATGGTCACTAATGGTGAAAGGGTAGTAAAGGAAACTCATGATGAGAACAAAAGAAATATTAATCATGATTCCATAGACTCTAATGTTGGATCAAAGACCCACCATCTTCCAAAAATCGATATGAGGAAGTTTGATGGCAAGGATCCCGCAACATGGATATTACAGATGGAGCAATTTTTCGATCTCAATAATGTGCAAAACACACAAAAGGTGCGTATTGCAACTTTATATTTGGAACCAAATCAGTTTGTATGGTATCAATGGCTTTGCTCTCATAAACAGATTATCACTTGGGCAATTTTTACAGAAGAATTGACAGCACATTATGAGGATACAAAAAGCAACACTTTTTTTAGCCAATTGATAAGTCTCAAACAAAAGGGTTCAATAATGGAGCACATTGAGGAGTTCCAAAAATTGAACATAAGGGTAAAAAAATATTCCAGAGGAGCATAGGATTGATGTGTTCATAGGGACTTTAAAGGATAATATCCAACATGATGTTCGCCTTTGGGAACCTGATTCATTAGAGAAGGCATTCAGGTTAGCAAGAAAAATGGAAAGCAAAATTATGGCAACCAGGAAACATACCACTCACAACTATAAATATGGAAGTGTTGTTGCCCCTAGTCTTCCACAACCTATAAGGTTGACACCACAACAATTGGAAGAAAAAAAGAGTAAAAGGGCTTTGTTACAGTTGTGATAGCAAATACACTAAAGGTCATAAGTGTGCTGAGAAGAAATTATTCTACATAAATTGTGAAGAGGAAGAAGAAAAGGAGCAAGAAAGGTCAAAAGAAGAGGATATACTCTAGGAACAAAGCCTAGATAAAGAAGAAATGAATCCGACCATATCTTGTAATGCATTGGTAGGAATTACCACTCCTCAAACCATCAAGATAGAAGGACAAATCAAGAAGAAAAAGGTAATAGTGTTGATTGATTCAGGAAGTACCCACCATTTTATTCATTGTAAGGTAGCAAAAGAATTGAATTGCTTCTTATATCCAGCACCAGAGTGTCAAGTGATGGTTGCAAATGGAGGAACAATAAATTTCTCTGGAAAGTGCCATAATATCAAGCTATCGATGGGAGAATATGTATTGACTAGCCCAATGCTTTCCATTCCAATGGGAGGTGCTGATGTTGTACTAGGAGTCCAATGGCTACAATCCTTGGGTACAATAGCTTTTAATTTTCAAGAAATTTTCATGAAATTTTATGTGGAAGGAGAGGAAGTTGAATTAAGGGGTATTGCAGGGAAACCGGGAAAGATAATCAGCTCTAACGGTATGAAAAAGCTTCTAAAAAAGGAACAAAGAGGTGTAATTGCACAATTATGTTCGCTAGATGTTTCCACATTGGAATCATCTATTTCTTCAGATCTCCAAAAATTCTTGGACAATCATTCCAAGGTATTTGAGACTCCCAAAGGTCTCCCACCTATTCGTGATCATGATCATGCTATTCATCTAATTCCAGGAAGTGTTCCTCCAAACATCGGGCTGTACAGATATCCCTATGCCCAAAAGAGTGAAATTGAACGTATGGTTGCAGAAATGCTAGAGGCTGGTATAATTCAGCCGAGTCAAAGTTCTTTCTCTGCTCCAGTAGTATTGGTGCACAAGAAGGATGGATCATGGCGCATGTGTCCGGATTGTAGGGAACTCAACAAGCTCACTATTAAAGATAAGTTTCCCATTCCTGTCATTGATGAATTACTGGATGAATTACATGGATCAATTTACTTCACCAAGTTGGATCTTCATTCAGGATATCATCAAATCAGAATGAAGACTGAAGACATTCCGAAAACAACATTTAGAACTCATGAGGGTCATTATGAATTTTTGGTCATGCCTTTTGGCCTTACCAATGCACCTTCAACATTTCAAGGTTTGATGAATTCCATTTTCAAACCATTCCTTAGAAAATTTGTGTTAGTATTTTTTGATGATATACTAATCTATAGCAAGTCTTGGAAGGATCATGTTGAACATGTTGACAGGGTGCTACAACTATTGGAGGAGAAACAATTATATGCAAAAAGATCCAAATCTTTCTTTGGAGTATAAGAGGTGGAATATCTGGGTCATATTGTATCTCATGAAGGAGTTAAGGTAGACCCTAGCAAAATTAAAGCCATTAAGGAGTGGAAAATCCCCACATCCATAAAGCATCTGCGAGGATTTCTTGGGTTGACAAGGTATTATCGCAAGTTTGTTAAGAATTATGGGAGAATAGCAGCACCTCTAACAACATTATTGAAGAAAGATGCATTTTAATGGACTCCAGAAGCAACAAAGGCCTTCAAGCATCTTAAATAGGCAATATCCCAAGCACCGGTCTTAGCTACACCAGACTTCACAAAAACCTTTATTGTGGAATGTGATGCTTCAGGAAGTGGAATTGGTGTTGTTTTAATGCAAGATGAAACACCCATTGCTTTTGAAAGTCGTCCAATCAAGGGAAAGTTTTTACACAAAGCTATTTATGAGAAGGAAGTGTTGGCAATACTCCATGCACTTAAGAAATGGCGACCCTACCTAATGGGAAGACACTTCAAGGTAAAAACCAATCATGACAGCCTTAAATAATTTTTAGAACAAAGATTATCCTCTGAAGAGCAACAAAAGTGGGTCACAAAGATGTTGGGTTATGACTTTGAAATCATCTACAAAAAAGGGAAGCAAAATGTGGTGGCAAATGCACTCTCAAGAAAGGATGAGGATGTGGAAGCATTGTTGTGGGCCATTTCTATTATCCAACCAGATTGGATAAACAAAGCAAGGGAGGAATGGAAGAATGAAGAAGAAGTGTGGGCACTTATTTGAAAGTTACAACAAGACTCCAGTCCGTTTGATACATTTAGCTGGCAAAATGATTCGTTATGGTACAAATATCGCTTATACCTCTGTAAGAATTCCCAGCTAAAACAAAAGATTCTTATGGAATTGCACACTTCTCCCTTAGGAGGGCACTCAGGATTTTTAAAAACTTACCATAGGGTTAAGAAGGAATTTTTTTGGGAGGGCCTTAAATCAGATATTCAAACGTTTGTGGCAGAATGTTTGGTTTGCCAACAAAATAAAGTTGAAACAATTAAGACATCGGGTCTATTACAACCTTTATCCATTCCAAGCCAACGTTGGGAGGAGGTTTCAATGGATTTTATCACAAGTTTACCCAAGTCTGAGGGAAAGAGTGTCATCATGGTGGTAGTTGACAGACTTACCAAGTATGCACACTTTTGTGCATTATCACATCCATTTAAAGCCAATATAGTTTCTACTGCATTTATGGAAACAATTCAAAAGCTACATGGAAAACCAAAGATTATTGTAAGTGACAGAGATCCCATTTTCACTGGAAATTTTTGGACAGAATTATTTTCTTGTCTTGGTACTTAGTTAGCTCATAGCTCATCTTATCATCCTCAATCTGATGGGAAAACTGAGATAGTAAACAAATGTTTGGAAGGATATCTTCGTTGCTTTATATCTGATAAACAGACACAATGGGTCAAATGGTTGCCTCTGGCTGAATGGTGGTATAAAAATTCCTTCCATACAGCAACAAAAATGACCCCATTTATGACACTTTATGGATATCAGCCACCATCCATCACATCATATTTAAGAGAAAATTCTAAGGTTCAAGCAGTGGAACATCACATCGAACATCAACAACATGTCCTTCAACTCTTAAAGGATAACCTCGTGTTGGCACAGAATAGAATGAAACAACAGGCAGATCAACATCGTAGTGAAAGAAGTTTTGATGTAGGTGATTGGGTATTCCTACGGCTACAACCATATAAGAAAATGTCCCTCAAGCAAGCTAAGAAGGATAATAAATTATCACCAACGTATTATGGTCCGTACAAGGTGTTGCAAAAGATTGGTACTATGGCATACAAATTGGAGCTTCCTGCAGCTTCTCGATTGCACCCAGTTTTCCATGTTTCATGTTTAAAGAAGGTTATAGGCGACAAGCTCCCAGTTCAAACAATATTGCCAGAACTTGACGACGAAGGAAAAATTATATTGGAACCAAAAGAAGTCACAGAAACAAGAACTCGACAGTTACGAAATCAATCAATTTCGGAGTATCTTATCAAGTGGAAGAACTTATCCGCTGAAGATTCCACTTGGGGGGATGAAAATTTTATACAGAAGCATCCAAAACTACTGAAGCGTTGAGGACAACACTTTTTTGAAGGAGAGGGGCATGTTGGGTCCCTATAATACTAGTGATTACCCCATTACTATTGTAGTTGTATCCCTTATTAATATTGTTGTGCCCCTATTGTCCCCATATTGTTGTTACTGTGCCCCATAGAATCCCTCTATTGTTATTTTTGTGGCTTTATATTATTATTGTTAGGTCGACTGAGTTATATTGTGACTCCTTAGACTCCTATATATAGGAAGGATGTTTTGTCATTTGAATCATCCAAGAATTGTTCATTTATGTAATGTAAAGGAGGTTGCCCCCTCGAAGAGGCTGAATTCTAAGGCGTTGATCTATCTTTTCTATCTTTTCTTGAGCTGGTTTCATAACAGAGATCATAATGTCTCAAACCTCCATGGTAAGGAGACTCCATATACAATGTGGAAGGCCTTGACAGACTTGTTACAAAACAAAAGTGACCACAAGAAGCTGGCACTGAAGGAAAAGCTCAGGAATCAAGATGGAGAAGGGCAACACAATACCAAAGTACTTGACCAAGTTCACCCAATGTCAGGATGATCTTGGAAGTGTTGGTGTTACAGTTGTTGAAGATGATCTGGTTAGCCTATCACTTCTAGGCCTTCCCAAGAGCTGGCACAACTATCAAGATTTGGTAAATGGGAGGGAAGCACTACTAGAGTGGGAGCATTTGTGGTTTGACTTGGTGCAAGAAGAGATTTGGTGAAACACCAGAGATGGATCCTCATCCAAGCATGATGATGAGAAGAATTATGCCTTAGCTAGGAAGGCGAAGAAAGGGAAAGGTAATTCATCCCATTCCAAATCATATTCCAGTCTGGGCGGCAAGTGTTAGGGTCCTATAATAGTAGGATTCATAATTTTGAATTGACTATGATTAGTCTTGTAATATTGTACATAATTTTTCTTTTTGCAAAATGTTTTCCCATAAAGAAAAAGGGTAAGTCCTAAAAGAAAAATCAAAGGAATAAAAGAAAAGGATAAAAAAAGAAAATAAAATATGAACCCCACCAAAAAGAGATAAAAAATAGATTCTGAAAGTGATGCAAATTCAAATGCCACTACTTTTTACTTTGCCTTGCAAAATAAGATTGTGTGCAGCTTGTCAAAAATGCCACAATCCATGATGGTCAAATAGTTTAATCTTGATTCATTCATGCTTTAAATTTCATGCTAATAAATAGAGAATAATGATCTAGCCAAACTGTTTAATCTTGGCAGATCAATAGTTAGGTAGAGGATAATAATGAACTTATCAGTTTAATCTGAGCCATTGGAAGTTAGAAGATTAGAATTAGATAGTTTGCTTATCAAAGAAAAAGAAATAAAGGGTCAGTAAGCTCAAATGCACCTAATGAATGAAGAGAAAATGCTAGGGTAAATAAAGGGTAGGTAAAAGAGGTTTTGGAATGCATAAGGTTGCTATCTCAAATGCACCTTCATCATGCTTAATCCTATGTTTCATGTGCGGGGGGAATTATCAAAGAAAGAGGACATTCACAAAAGTCATATATTACTTTGGGGTATTTACCCTAAAAGTTCTATATAATTTTAGGTCTCTATACTAAATCTCATTCAATAATTTCCCCTCATTTTACTAAGCCCCTACATGTCTAATTTATTAATTTCCCTTCATTTCCCCTTCACTAATTTTCATTCCCTAATATTTTTCCCCTTCTTGATTCCAAAGGAACCTTCCCTCTTCATTTCTCCTTGTAAAAATATTCCTTCCCCTTCATTTTACCTTTTCCCTTATTTTATCTGATTTTCCCTTGTAAACCCACTAGAACCCCCTTATCCTAAGTTTAAAAAGTTAAATGTATAGGGCCCCACTGAAAAACCCTCCCCGATACCCTTTTAACTCATCCCAAATAATTTTCTAACACCCTCTCTCATTTTCCCCAAACCCTTTATATTATTTTAACCTATAGTTTCTATACAATTACTCCCGCTTTATATATTTCACCCTCCCACTATATTATATCCTTGATCCCAAAAAACCTTCACATATGGGTTAAAACCCTCCGCCGTATAACCCATGGTCCCCATTTTTATTTTAATTCCCACCGCATATATTACTTCCCCATGCATTTAAATGAAACCCGACTCATCCCTCGCAACTCCGCCACGCGATAACCCTCCGATCACCCACCTCCAGATCCAACGGCCCGCATCCCATATCGCGCGCTCCAAAATCCAATATTTAATATCTCAAAAGCACGCGAGATTCGCGGTTTTCCCCGCTTTCCTTTTTGCTACGTGGTAGCCCCACGTTATATCGCATCCTCTGAAAAAATACCACCTACCACTCAAAAGCGGTGCGATGAACCATAATACCGCCTCCCTGTGTAAGATGAAACAACTTACTATTCAAACATTAACCCCGTGCCCAAAGGTTAACCACTGTTGGTTAAAAACCAAAAAGTTGCCCTTTCTATTCTTTTCACTGTTATTCTGTTGCAAAGAACCTCTGCCAACCAATTCTAAAGACCAGAAACTCTGCTCAACTGTTTTAACCCATTTATGACGAGAAGATGTTATAGACTCTAATTTGAAGTAGCATAAAGACTATTGAAGCCTCAGAAAGCCTCCGTTGCTCCCACAGAACCCTGACTGCATACCAAATCTTCGTTTTCCAGGTAATCTTGAAAGTACCAGAAAGGCCCTGTACTTAATCTCTGCACAATGTTTATAATAGGTTAATCATTTGAACTAATTAAAAGCCTTTCCAAACTAAAGAAAGCCACTGTGCATCCAAAAAACCCTTTTTTGTAAATTGTATTCACCTTTCGCACTATTCTAGAGGTCCTAATCTTACTCCTTAAGCCAGATAGTGATTAATTCAATCAAATAAACAAATCTATGGCTTCCTAAAGAATTTTGAATGCAAAACCCCTGCAAATCCCTCACTTGGATATTGACCACCTCCCATTGGCAGACAGAGATTTCCAGATCAAAGACACAGCCTCCCCTAGCCATCTATCAAAACTCCACTACTGGAGTAAAGGTAAATTCCTAAACCAGAATGATGACATTCATCTATGGGAGTCTAATTTACCCAAATACTTGTTCCCACAGGTATACCAATTCCCTGAAATCATCCACCTATGCCAATTGTGCTATATCCCAAGTCAAAGAGCCATAGTCTCTCCTAACCAACATATTTTATTCACAATTACTGCAAAGTCAATAAATGAAATGTTGCAGATCCAGCCAAAGCCTAATGAAACCCCATTTTCTATTGAAAACCTACTTGATCTGTACTTGAAGCTAGACCTTCCCAAGAGATCTCAAAATTTTCATACTTTCATCCTAGAAGAGGCTCATATTCCTATAGACAGTCCTCCATACTCTGCCGCCATTTTCTTTGAGAGGGCCAGACAGAATCCATGATCAATTGATTATATTTCCAGATGAAAGAGTATTCAAATACTCTTAAGTATTGTTCCATATGTTCCTATATTTCCAATCAGACAGGTTTCCAGTTAACATCCAAAAACTAGACACTAAGGGCCATCCTAGATATGTCATCTTTTGGACAACCTTAATCCAAAAATATTTCATTGTTTTCAGCTACAAGAAGTTCATTGATTCATTTGTTCAACCAATGGTTAACATGCTAAGCAGTAGTAATCAACTAAGGGTCAGTGATGAGATAAAGAAAGTTTTACAGTTGTCTAACATAGTAGGATAGGGGACTGGTATTTGTACCAGAACCACACTGAAGTAAGGGTGTATGGTTGCCAACTCACTGCTTATAAGCTGCCTAAATATATCCCCATGAGGATATTTGCATTAGAGTATATTAGGCAGATCATAAATTCAGATGATGTGAATTTTCTATCAGCCATGAAGAAAACACAGTTCAAAATAAAAAACTAGCTTGGTCCTTTTATCTGCAATAATCAGGAGGTTGGAGAAGAAGCAGAAAAATGTTGACTGGAAATGAAGTTTAGTAATAGTTTCAAAAGGCAGTATGATCCTTTAGGTGTCATAAAAAAAGTAAGACTCAAATTTAAATTGAGCCCTTTTGTGCATGAGTCCAAGCCAGAGATTGAAAAACATGCCAATGAGTCAGAGTGGTTGGAAAACACCTTAATGGATATGGAGAAACAGATGGATATTAGTTATATTCTACATACTCCAGCCCTACAGGACATAAATGCAAAAAAGACTAGGGAAGAAGGTTCTTGCTCAAACATAGATACAAGAGATGACAAATTTGAAATTATGTACAAGAAGAAGCCCAAGCTAAATCCTGTAAACGAGCAAGAAGAGACAATTGAGACAGTTGAAATCATTGATACTGACATAGTGGTTAAAGAGAATTCAGCTCCAACAGTTTCAGAGGAAACTCATCAGCCTTCAACCTCTAATACTCAGATTATTCAAAAGCAACTTAGTATTGAAGTCTGTTCATCCAGCAAACCAGTGGATAAAGAAAAAGACATAAAGAAGAAATATAAAGAAATCAAGTTGAAAAATGAAGCATTGAAAGTTGAAACCTATGCCCAATATTTCAAACAGACTCCTCGTGATCAGAATAGGTTACTTTCAACTTTTGACTTTAAAACAGGGAAGTTGCAGATGATGTTTTTGCAGCCCACAGTACAACATCCTAAGTCATCAGCAGATTAAAAAAGATAGAATTTGAAGTTTTGGCCAAGAATGTTCATCCTATAGATCAAATTGAGTTTCATAAACAAGCAGGAGAAATGATATACTCAACAATGACCAACAAAGCTACGAGTGTACAAAAACTTCAAAATTCTCTAGAGAATATCACAACACAGTTTAAACTAGAGAAGGCATCCTCACAAGCAAAGGATAATAGAATTAAATCACTGGAAGAATTGGTTATTAAGATTGGATATAATCCAAATGACATCAAGGCAGCAAAAAAGCTCATAAAAAAAAAGAATGAAGACGTTGCTGCATTGAAGAAGCAGCTACAATTGCCTTCTTCAGAACATCCATAGACTAAGGAAGTTCTAGAGAATCAAAGCCAAAAAGATGAGATGATGGACCTCATTCTTTAGTTAAATTCTCAATTAAAAGAAATGGAGAATGAGATGGATAAGTTAGTACAGGAGAAACATGCCAGCATAGAAGAAACTACTGCCACTGTTATTCCTACAGTTACTACAACAGTTCCTTCTACTTTGGAAACTTCAGTGGCCACAACAGCTCCAGTGGCTACAACACTTCCCACTGCGTCAACAACAGGTTCAACAATAGCAACAACTCATCCCAATGATGAAGCAAGTAAACTGATCAAAGCCATGGAAGATATGTCCATCCAAACAAATGAAATAAATAGATTTAAAGAACAAATAAAAAGTCTAGAGGATGAAAAAAATTGACTCAAATCATGCATAAGAATGAAACACAGAAGTCAAATAGATTGAATGAAAGGATACAAAAGCTAGAGAAGGAATTGACACTGAAAGACCCACTAGGCCAAGAAAAACAACTTTTATGGGTCAATATCATTGACTCAGTCAATGATATTTGGCCATCTATACAGGTGACATTTGAGCAGAATGATTTGGTCAGAGAAGCTGGTGAGGCAATTCAAAGGGTAAGAATCGAACTTGGGAATAAGCCAGAAGAAGCCTCAAGAATAATCTAGTTCCTTAACTCAAAGAACAAGTATGAATTGCAGGAGCTTGGAATCGCTGACAGAACTGAGACCATACTAGAGGTAAAGAAGGCAATCACCAAGAGGAACTTGATGATACAACTTGAGGATAAATGCCAAACAATGGAGCTAGCAATAGCCATGTTTATGGTGAAATTTGATGCTTTGAGGCATAAAGGTCTGTCTAATTGTTACCGGGAATAGTGTCTATGCAGAGCTGCTAATCCCACTAAGGCTGGTAGCTACCTTAGAAACAAACAAACCAAAACTACTTTTGTTTTCCTTTATGAGAGATAGATGAGAGAAGAATAAAGGAGACCAACCTCTGTCTTGCGCTTGGTTCCTTGCTCGATTCCTCTCCCTTCTAATAGTCTTTTGCTACTTGCTTTCATGTGTACCCAGCTTCAAAGAGTACCTGTAGAATCAAAGCAGCATAACACTATACGAGAACATAGATCTATTATCATAAGCAATATAGGATCAGATGTATATTAACCACACAAATGCATAAAAAAATCAATCACGCAAGTGTATGGAGGAAAACTTGAATAGCTTTATTGATAATCAAGAAAGAGCCAAGAGAATTACAACCAATTGTTCTGACCCAGCATCATCCTCTTAGCAAGAAGCCCTTCTTCACCTCATGACAAGCTTAGATCACCCAACACTATGATATTGCACTAAGAAACCAGCAACACTTCCTTACAAGATACAAAATCCCAGCCTCTGGATCTCTGGGATGAGGGATCCATATATAGATGTTTGCAAGGGGGGTGAGTCAGCTTTTGAGATTTGATTAGTGTCTTCTCTCTGATAGTTCTTGATTCCACTTGGAGATTGATGATCTCTTACTCATCCCTGGTCGAATTCAGAGAGGCAAGTGTCACAGGAGAAGTTTCTGGAAGATTCCATGCTCCTCCACCTTGCGGATTGACCCTGCCATTTGTCCCTTCTCGCCCATCGCACCCCATAGAAGGGCTTTTTGACATGCATCGCACCTACTGTGTGTATTCAGGTGGGATGCAACGCACGTTGCCTATGGAGTAGGTGAAATGGTCCAGTTTTGACTAGTTCTGAGTAGTTTTTCATGGAGAACTTCTGGGAGAAGATGTAATCAGTTGACCTTGTTCTTTTAGGGGTCGGAACAACACTTTTAGGGACTTAAGAGCCCTTGGTTTATTGACATTTATGATTGGGGTTGTAGTGCCAAAAAATGTCTATAACAGTTGCCCCCTAAAGCATGAGGTCGTTAATTTGTCGATGTCGGGTGAAATGCTTTATCATGAGGATCTGAAGTTCTTTCAAGCTGGAAGGAGACTTGTAATAAGATACAATACAATACATTATCTTCATAATATTTTCATGATCTAGCTGAGGCGGGAATTCCGATGCTTAGCTTTATAAATTCATTTTTCATGTACATGAGACAGACAATCGTCTGAGTGTAGACTGATGATTCTGGTAGAGCCATCATCCCTTAGATTGGATGATTATCTGTGCAGCAATGATGTACATTTGATGTCTTTATTTTCCTGAATATATATATCGCAGCCCAGATGGATGAAACTAGATCCGGGGTCTTCAATCTCGTTCGATCTTCAATCAAAGTACAAGTCGATCCATGTGAGAGATGTTCTGGAGTTGAACATGGAAAGAAATCGCCTGATTACCAGCCAATGATGTAAGCCGTTAACAGGCGCGAGAGGAATCACCGATAATGATGATGACCCTCAAGGTACTACAATACAATTTACGTGGTGTGAATAAAGGACTTGGCATCGAACACCACGCAAAATATTTCGGTCGAAGGCCATTGATGTAAACCTGTTGCCGAAAGTGAGAAACTTGTCATTGAGGTATGCAAGCTTCAAAGTACTGAAAGGGTTGTTCCTAGATCGAATTCTTGGATAATGAGCTGATGTCGACAAGAAGTGATCCGTCATAGGAGGGCCTTAGTGAATCCCACATCAATGACACGGAACAGAGAAAATGATTTTAATGGAGGTGAAAACGATCTGGTGATCTAAGGTTCAGGGTGGTGGTCATGAAAGAATGGAGCGTAAATGTATTGCAGTGGGTGAGACACAGGTGAATTCTCTGAGCGACTTCTCTTGAACATATCGGCGACACTGACATGATGGATTGGTAGCATTAACCCCAAATGTGGATGGTGTGATGGAACCATGGTGATGTGACCAGTGAATGGAACAACCCAACCCGACTTGGATGCGGAGTGAAAGTGTCATGTTCAAGAGCGACTTGCTACCAACAAAGTTTCTTCAAGTTTTCTTCCCAATTTTTCCCCAGTCATTGCTGACCAGTACCTCTTTATTTTTGAGGATAACATATGCTTGTTCTATAATTTTCCCTTTGGGCAAACCCATCGCTATGTTTTAACGAGCCTAGCGATAGTGAAACTCATTCTTGTCTGTTATGGACAAGTTTGTCGCTATTAGGTTTTAACGAGTTTAACAACAAAGATAACTCGGTCCTTTTCAATTTTAGAGAGTCTGAAAAGGGACGTAAAGGAAACTCCAAAAATCATTTTTCGTCATCTAATCCCTTAAGTTCGAAAAAAGTATAAAATAATATAGGAGGGATGAATTTTCGGTACTTTTAACGAGCCGAACAAAACAAGCGCTCGATCTTTTTGTGTAATAATCCCTCAGGTCCAAAAAGATTAAAATCTAAAGGAGGGATAACACTTCCGATTACTTTAATGAGCTGGAGAGGCCAATGGCTCGACAATATTTTCATATTTTACGAGTTAATTGAAAAGAGCTTAAAGGAGACTTGTCTTTTAGGAACGAGTGATAAATTCGGGTAGCAGCTGATTCCAGGTAAGGTTTGGAATTTTCCAATCACGGTAGTGTTACAAGGATGGCTAACAGGATCACTCTTTGCAGCTGTTCCTCAAAAGGGGTAAACAATCAAGTGGAGGTGAATGATCGGCCAATACAAAGTGGAGGTGATGATGAGAACACGACCAAGGCTTCAAAGGCTGAAGTACTACATTCACGATGGTTATTTACCGGAAATTGGTTCATTTTTTAATGAGCTTAAATGCTGGGGGAAACACTTTCTCAGCTTATGTTTATTTTTTAACGAGATTGAATTCCGCGTTAAAACTGCTCGATATAACGGTCATTTCTTGACTTTACCATTAATAACTTTGTTCCTTCCAAGATTGTACTGCATGCTCAATTACTTCATCAAACTAGTTAGAAATGAACAATATATGTTTGAAAAATGAGTTAAGGCACTAATATTTTACTTGAATTACGTAAAAAGTAATTTAAAAGTGCTTTTACCCCTCATTTTACCATTTCATTTGAACTTTGGCTTGTTGGAGCTTTGGAGGTGCTTTCCCCCTTGATTTTCACTCGCTGATTCTGGGAGATTCTGTGGACGATTTTTGGCGCCGTCTGGACCACGTAGGAGCTAAACCTGAGCTCTTTCATTTCATCTTTTCCATTTTTCATTCTGAGCCTGATTTCTGGTTTTCTAGAGCCTCTGGGGTTTGAAAAACTCGCCCTGGCTCCATCGCACCCTTTCTATATCGAAAGGTGCATTGCATGTTGGCCTACCCACTGGACAGTTAGCATGCAACGCACCTAGAACACTGCTGGGGGTGCGATGGGCGCAAGGAGGGAAATTTGTGCACAGATTTCAATGGAAATTTTTGCCTGTTTTTCACCAAATCAGGATCTAACTCTTCTCTTGTTTGTTTTCAGAGATTCATTGGAGCAAAATGCCTGTTACATGGCGAGAACGTGAGCATGAAGAAGAGGACATGCTTGCTTTACATGATCTGGTTACGGTAAATGCACTGTGGAACTGTGGTCTGTTCAAGTTTTTCCGCATCTCTAGCATGAGGCAACAAATCAACTTGTTGCAGTATTTGCTCGATGCTTGGGACCCTAATAGCCAAGTGTTCCAGATTAGGGGCAAATCCATCCCCTTGACTGTCGTGGACATCTATTTTTTGACCGGCTTATCGAGGCGGGGTGCCCCTATCTCCTTATCAGGTTCGTCCCGTGGGGGTGAATTTGTGAGAGATTACATTCGCAGGTATTGCAGAGAGGGATCTAAGCCGAGTAAAGATGGCAAGATCATTATCCGAGATGTCACTGACAGGTCCCTGAGGACCATTCCGTTCACCTTTGGTAGGATGGCTGGTGGTGCGGCTCTTCATGTGGCCAACCGGTCTTATATGTAGTATGCCTTAGAATGTCTCGAACCGAAAGTGTTCAACTGGTGTGATGCAGTACTCTTTGTGATGAAAGAACAGTTGACCAAGGTGAAGAACGAAAGATTGAAGAACTTTGGATATGGTTCTATTTTGACCGCCTTCACCTTGGAAAAGATCCTACTGATGCAGCCACAGTATATTTCACTTGGTTTACCTCCACCGACTGAGCCATAGATGCAAAGATGGGTTGACCATATGTCCAGACATGCTGGTCAATCTCAGATTTCCTTTTCTGATACCTTCTTCAGGTGGTTCGATCATCAGGAGATGGTTTATTTCGAGTATCCATATGCTGGTATGGATTTCCGGGGTGACCTGGATTTGGTACTGCCGGCTGGCGAGCAATGGGGTGCCATTGGTAAATTCCTTGACCATATTTCTGTTTATCATTTCTCTTTACAATGTCCTTGTGCTTTATTCTGTCAAGACTAATCAGAACTCATGTGCTCATGCAGATGTTGGTCCCGTTCGGCCAGTAGTACGCCTGAGAGTGCCAGCTGCCGCTCCAGCAGGAGAGGCTGTGGGAAGGGCTATCCTTCGCGACCTCAATGTGGCCGAGACTCTTTCAGCATTTCAGGATCAGGTCGAGGGCCTCACTCTCGGTATTCCAGATGTGAGGAGTGACGAGCTGCCTCTGAGGTTGCAGTGACATACTACTGGCGTGCCAAGTCGATGGACTAGGCTTTTACGCATGATTGCACAGGCGGTGACTTGTTATCACCAACATCATTAGACTAGGGTGCCCCCTAGCATTTTGAGTTTTTTGTCTTGGTTACAGAACATTATGTGTGAACCATAAATAGTTATATATATATTTTTGATTTTTGGAGTTTTATTTTGGTTAAGTTACATGATCCTGATGCAAATATTGATGAAATGCTTCTTTTTATAAATGTTGCAAATGTCTATCTAACACATAATTTGCCAATGAGTTAGTTAATGTGTTTAAGATTCTGGAAATATGCTGATATTGAATAAAATCAAATTTCATTTCCAAAATCTTGACCCTTAGGAACATGCGATAGATAGCTGGATTTCAGACGGAGTAGATACCAGTGAGTTGTAGTATGACAAGCTGTGAGTCTAGCCTGACAACCAGTCGGCGTATGCCATGTGTGATGGCATCAGAGAGAAGTTCTATCAACGCACTATATTCAGCGATGTTATTCGTTGATCGACCAATACATACCCCTTTGAAACTTACTAACTCGCTGCTTGGATCGAAAATGGCCCAGGCCACAAAAGATATGTTCCACGAACTACGACTTGCTCCGTCGGCATATCCAACAAAAGATTCCAATAGGTTCGACATTTGCGACAAATGTAAAAAGTGGATTTACTTGACCAAAACAAATACTTTTAGCAAAAACAAAAATGTAACAAAAGAATATAGGTTACCACACTGAATCATGCATAGTAACGCTTAAGGTACAACCCGTTACGGGGTTGCGCCAGTGGAATTCTGTCGTGATCCATTAACTTGTAGGCTCCTTTTGCTAACACTCGCTTAACAATATAGGGGCCCATCCATAAAGACTTGAATTTACCTGCTCCCAATTTATTGGATTCTTGGTCGTAAAGTAAGACCAGGTCACCTTCTGAGAAGACACGGGGTTTGACATTCTTGTCGAACTGCACCTTGACTCGTTTCTTATGGGCTTCGTTAGCCAAATCGGCAACACGACGGGTTTCATCCAATTGGATTAGTTCCAAGAAATGAGCCTCCTCTTCTGAAGTTCAGGGGAGAAGGTCGATTGTGAGTTTGAGGGACGAGATTTCACACTGAACTGGTAAGATTTCTTCTAGGCCATACACCAGTTGGAAAGATGTAAACCCGGTTGCAATTCCTTACCGATGTTCGGTACGCCCACAAGGCCGAGTACAGGATCAGGTGCCAACTCCTTTTGTGGATTCCAATTATCCTTTGCAGCATGCGCTTCAGGACCTTGTTGATTGCTTCAGCTTGCCCGTTGGCCTGCGGGTAATATGGAGTAGAGCTGTCGTGAGACAACCCTAACTTGGCAGCTAATTCGGCCATCATGTGATTACGAAAATGCGATCCATGATCTGTGACTATAGCCTGTGGAACACCGAATCTGGTGACTGTTAGGACTCAGAATTGACCAATTTTAACCTTATATTTTTGCCATAATATTATCCTTTTCAGTCATAACTTGTAAGCTTTGATTACATAATGACTTAATCACCCCAAGGTACGAAGTAACTTTCCGCATATCTATATGTTTAATTGTTCATTGCATATTTGTGAGTATCTTTATATTTATCTTTGGAAAAGCTGACTAAGTTGCCAAGTAATTGTCTTAAGCCTGCAGGAATTATAATTTATAGTTGCTGTAACACCAGAACAACAACTACGCAGTTGCCACAACACCAGAAACAACAACTACGCAGTTGCTACAACACCAGAAGCAGCAACTACGCAGTTGCTACAGTCAGCAACAACAACCATCTAAAGCAGGCTATTTTACAACAGCTGGGAATAACAAACGGCAACTATCTGAAGAACGCTGACGCGGCATGATCAAGCAGCTGTCTAAAGCGGGTAGAACACAGTTACCATTGCCTAAATCAGGAACAGCATGGGGAAATGATAAAGGAATGCGAGGATCCCAAGAAGATGGTCGAAGTCGGTTACCAGTTGTGTAACAGCCAGAACCTAAGAAAGAATATATTATTATACTGTTGTAACAACGTTCTGTAATTTTTATTTTTGATAGAATGGGTTAACTGAATGAACTGTAATAATCTATTGTAATAGATGTCTCCTTTATAAAGAGGAGACATCTACATTAGAAGGGGGTGATTTTGGTCTGTAAGTGAGATTTTGAGAGACATCAGCAAGTCTGAACTTTATTGTACTTGAATCTTTTGGCAGATGAATAGAAGATTATTCTGAGCACTTAATCTAGCCTTTGTGTTCTGGGGAATCTTGTGAGAGGGACTGGGCCCACCTTCCTCACAAGATTCACCCATTTACTTTTCTGTCAAGTGTGTAAGTGAGTGATAGTTTCTTTCTGCTGGTACTCCGTTTGGATTCTGTAGCATTACCTCTGGTATTTCCGTTTTGCTAGTACTCTGTTTCATTAATTGCTTGAAGTTGTGCAAGGATATTTCACCGGTGAATTAGAGTGCAGTGTGTATTAGCAATCTGGTTACAGGGGCAGGTGCTGAACGTCCTCACCTGGAGGATAGGGTCCTGATCCTCTGCCAACAGAGCATCCATCACTTTGCTTTCCAGATTTGTAATCTTAATTAATTACTTCCATTTTATCGGTACTGTGATAACTTAGCGTAAGAATCACGTATACTACAGCTTTTTAATGCTTTTAGAATTAAGTACATACAGTACGCGGTAGCCTTTGGAATAAAAAGACTTTCCCAGGTTGACAATTAATGTGGTACTTGATTGTTTAATCAATAAACAATTCAACTAGCCAACAGTGACTACATGATTTAAAAAGAAAAGGGCAGCTGTTTCACCAGTGTTATCTAATGTAGGCATCGCCTCGACCCATTTGGTAAAATAGTCCACTGCGATTATGATATACCCATGCCCCCCGGTTGAGGTGGGGTTACATGTCATGAAATCGATGCCCCATTTGGCGAATGGCCCAACAAAAACTATCGGCTGCAGAGGTGCGGGTGGTCTTCTGGTTTTGCTATCGAAAATTTGACAGGCATGGCAACTTCTGATTGCGGTTATGCAATATTTGAACATTATTGGCCAAAAGTATCCTACTCGTAAAAATTTTTGCGCCATAGCGTAACTGGATTGATGCCCCCCACACGCGCCTGAATGGCAATCATTCAAGACTTTTTTGGCTTCCTCATGGGTGAGGCACCTCCTCAGAACTGTATCGACACCGCGATGGTAAAGCGTGTCACCGACGATCATGTAGTCTTTTGATTGGTATCGAATACGTTTTTGTTCGGAGCAGGAGGTATTAGGCCTATATTTTTGGGTTTGGAGATAGATGATTATATCTCCATACCACGGATTGCTTGAAGATATCAGAAACAAAGATTCATCCACGATTATTTCTTCGGATGTTTCATCGTTGGACGACGATGGGAGATCACATAATAATTTTGCGAAAACCAGGGCTTTCTTTGATTTGGATTTTACAAATTCCAGATCAAACTCTTGTAGAATTGCTATCCATTTTGAATATTTGCCCCCTAGCAACTGTCACGACAATATATAAGTCATGGGGTTGCAATCTGACAGAATGGTAGTTTTCCGAAAGAGGACATAGTGTCGAAATCTCTGTATCGCTTGAACAGTTGCGAGTGCTAGCTTTTCAACATAAGAATATTTTCTTTCTGTATCATTTAAGTTCCTATTTAAATAATATATAGGATGTTCAATTCCGTTGTCTTCTTGAACTAAAACCATTGCGATGGTTGTATCCGCTGCAACCAGATACAGGTTAAAGTCTTTTTGATAATCAGGAGTGTACATTAATGATGCTTTCATTAGGGATTCTTTTAAAGCAGCAAAGGAAGCTTGCGCAACCTGATCCCAGATGAAGGGAACTTCCTTTTTCAATAGACGTGTATAACCTTTAGCAAGTTCGACGTGATTTGGAATGAACCTCCTCAGAAAGTTTGCTTTCCCTTGGAGTTTCTGAATATGAAGCAAATTTGAAGGTGGAGGCAAATTTATGATTGCCTGAACCTTAAATGGGTCGAGACGAATCCCGTCCTTTGAGACTACAAATCCAAGTAAACGACCAGAACTGACACAGAACACACACTTGTGTGGATTGAGTCGTATCTTGTAGTGTGGGCAACGTAGAAATATCGCTCTAAAATGCTGCAGATGATCGGTCCGCTTTCGCGAATGAGCCGGAAGGTCTTCGAGATATGGTTGAACGATGTTTTTGATGTCATGGAAGGCATAATTCATTTCCCTTTGAAATGTTGCCCCTGCTTTCTTTAAACCAAAGGGTAATTTGCGATATGCGAATGTGCCCCACGGACAAATAAATGCAGTCTTTGATTGGTCCTGTGGGCGGATATTTATTTGATTATACCCGGAGAATCCATCCATGAATGAAAATATTTCGCATCCGGCGCATTCATCAATTATCTGGTCAATAAAGGGTGTAGGGTAGTTTTCTTTTGGACAAGCTTGATTTACATCCCTATAATCGACGCACACTCTAATCGTTCCTTGTTTTTTCATAACAGGAACAATGTTTGATACCCAATCGGTTAGAGGAACCGGGTAAATGAAACCAGCATGGAGAAGCTTTTCAACTTCTGCCTTGATGGCAGTGGCTTTCTTGGGGTGCACCTGCCGCAGCCGTTGTCATACTGGTTTGACATCTGGATACATATTAATTTCGTGTTCAACTATACTCGAGTCAATTCCTGGCATTTCATCATATGACCAAGCAAAGACATCTCTGAATTCGCAAAAAAGAGCGTTATATATTTCCAGTTCTGAAGGGGAAAAACATTTTCCAACATAAATATTCTCTACAACATTTGTTTTGGTCGACATATTTATGGCGATAGTCTCTTCAATGTTGGATAAGTTTCGCTCGGAGTCCACCGTGTTTACAGTATTTGATAGGAAATCAAAAACTGAAGGATGATGAAGGTCATCAGGAGTATCTTCTTTACAATCCGGAAGATGGGAACGATGGTGGTAATCTCCCATGGCGCCCCTTCAATTACCATTGATTGAATAATTCCTTCTTTGGTGTAATGCACTTGCGACCAAGGATCTGAAGGGGTGCCATATTCCTTAGACCTATCTATCCAAACGCTTGATGAGCATTGATTTTGGTTTGCCTCCCATGCTAGAAACATTGATTGCTACAATATTTCTATTGGGCTTGGAGGCAATACCTGCGTATGATCCATGTTTATATCATTTTCTAAGATATTTTGAATCAAAGATATCATATTGCAGGTTCCTACCGATGCTACTTCCACCAGATTGATTGGAGGCAGAAGGGCAAAAGTTCCCACTAATACAGGGTCTTTTAGTAGGCCTACTCCGATATTTTGAAGCGAATGGGGGCTTCCATGGATCATCGGAATGCTTCCCGTAACTTGGGAACCATTGGGGAGGAAAGTTTGTCGATCGACGATTGTAATCCCTCCTTGAAAGGGAAATGCAATCTTCCTAAAGTAGGTTGACACAACAACAACCATAGCATATATCCATGGTATTCCTAGTAGGATGTTGTAATCGAGGTTTCCGTCGATTACTTCGACATCTATTTCTACTGTTTTCCCTCCTAGTTCAACTTGCAAGCTACTTAGAATACCGTATGGGGTATATGTTCATCTGCCAAATGCTTTTAATGTTGTTGAAGATCGTGACAAGGTTGGAGATCCTAAAGTTTTCCAGCAACTCATCGACATAATACATGTAGATGCCCCCTCATCAATAATTGTTCGATGAACAGTTTTTTTGAGGGCTTTCACTTGAATGAGGAAAGCTAGTTGAGCTGGTAACTGAGGATCATATCCTTTATGATTAAAGGACACAAGATTAGAATCCTTTGGGTCTATCCCACCGATAGTTGATAATAAAGCCTGCTGTTAGTCTCCTATACCAATAGGTTTCATTTTTCATGATTGACAGTGGAAGTGCCAAAAATGTTCATCTTTGATGCTATAAAGGTTCCATATTTTGTGAAAAGAACAGAGAGTTAAAAAATGTAAAGAGGGTATGCCGTAAAAGAATGATCAAAAGGCAAGAAAATGAATTGGTCAGAAAAAATAATTGAAATGAACCCCAAAGAAAGACCAGGAAAGTGGCTAACCAAAATGCCACTGCTAGCTTGCTGGATGGCCCAACAGTGCAAACTAGACCATGCCATGATTTAAATTGCTTGTTCTAGACTAGAGAATGAATATCTGCCCAAACAGTTCAAGCTTGGCAGATGAGTAGCTAGATAGAGAAATGAAGGAGCCCAACTGCTTAATCTGGGCCCTTGGAAGAGATAAGGGTAGATTTAGATAGGAGGGCAGTCAAAAGAAAAGAGGATTATCAGGGTTTGCAAGGCTAAGTGCACCCATTCAAAAGAAGAAAAAATGTTAGGTGTATTAGGCTGGGTAGGTAGTTTTGAGGTTGCAGAAGTAAGGTCTGACCACCTGATATATTGAAAAATAAAAGAAGGGTCAGAGCAATGGTCTAAATGGCAGAACTATCAAAGCATGTTTAACTCCCCTCACCCCCCTCAAAAAGTTTCTTACTAATATCCCCTTGAGGACTTTAGGATCTGCCTAAACAGTCCTACTTACATTTCCCCCTTGAGAAAATTGTGTCAAGTTTTGACCTTCTTCAAAAAGAAGCCACATTTCTTGTGTAAAACCCTCATTTCATATTTCATCCATTCCTGGTATCTAAGTTTTCAGTTCACAAGCTTGATCTCTCCCTCACTCTTCACCTCACGTACCCATATTAACTCCTAACTCTACTATATAGCTCCCTAGTTACATCCCCACCCCTATTTTCTACAAAAACTATATAAAATTCCCAAAAACATATTAACTATTCCACCCCTTAGCATTATAGCTAAGTAACATAATTATGGGAGATATTAGTCCATTTGGGGCTATTATCAACCCCTCCACGTCCTAACCCCGGAATTAATCTAACCTCTGGTTAGGATTAATAACCTATGCCCAAACACCCACCCATCTAAACCTTGCAATTCGCCCCCGCAGTCAAAACCCAATGCTTAATGTTTGAATGTTTTAAATTAAACATTACATTATATTACCTCGCACTAACCCTACCCGCAAAAACCCACCTAAGCCAAAGTTTGGACACTATGCTGTGCAATATTATTTAAACACGGGAGGGACCCGCTCCGAAGATGCATGTCGCGCCAAAAGCCCTGCCAACCGTCCGTTCCCCATCGCGCCAGATCCAACTATGAGCGGGTATTTTCAGCCCACAACGCGTCAGGGGTTAACGTCCGGGGGATGGGCAGTTTCCCTACCGTACCCCCGCCACGTGTCGACAGCCCGGGGTGTTCGGTGGCCTCCCCCCAAAACCCGCCTCTGCTCAAAGGTGGTGCGGGGAAACCGGATACCACCATCTGCCCCATCACGTCAGCAATCCCATCAGCCATGATGTCACCAACCGATCTTCGCCGCTGCCCCAAGTCAATCGCCACGTTGTCCGCCTGCGTCCACATTGTGCCACCGTGTCCCACCACATCGTCATCCGAGTCAGCGTCCACGTCACCCGGCCGTACCCGGGACCCGCCGATGACGTCATGCTGATGTCATCGCGGGAAAGCGCCAAAAGCGCATATGCGCCAATTTTTTTATTAAAAACACGTAAAGTGACCGTTTTCGGTCATTTTCATTGGAAAGTTTGGAGAGCGCTGTTTTGCTGTTCACGCCAAATTGCCTCCAGATTTCAAATTTGAACAATTCGGACACCACCACCTGCAAATTCAACGTCAGTACTCGCCATTCAATCAGCTCAACCACCCTCGGCGCTATCTAAACCAGGTAACATTCAAGTTGCCACATCAAATTGGAGAAGGCACATCCGCTGCTGCAGCCACTCAAGCAGCCCAGGCACCATCTACATCAGCAACAGGTACTGCAAAAGGGAAGGAGATAATGGATGCAGAGAAAGAAGTGATCACAGAACAACCTGCCTCTTCAATGGAGCAACCTCAAGTACAGACTCCTCTACAACAAACAGAAGCACCAACAGTGCCTGACCTGCAGACTCCTGCCCATGAGGAAAGAGGCAGAAAACGAGACCGAGATGACTCCACACCTGCTAGTGGGTCCACTCAGCAGCTCGAAGCCAAGAGGCAAAAGGTTGATTCTCCAATTGTGGAGGAAGTTAGTGAAGAAATCCTTGGAAGTCCAAGGAAAGATAGAGAAGACAGTTAACAAACAGCTACAAGCTCTTTCCAACAAGAGCAGGATAGACAGCATGGCATGGAGGTGTCCCCCTCCACAAAACAAAGCAAGAGGCTAGCTAGCATCAAGGCCACCTTTAAAGAAATTAAGGCACAAAATAAACTGTTAAGAGTACAGTTATATGACCAATTTCTTAAGGAAACACCTGCCAAGCAGGAAAGGTTGATGGCAACATATGACATCAAAGAAGAAAAAATGATTCTCAGCCATTTTAAACCCAAGGTTTAGCAGCCTCAGCCAGCTGCAGATTATGTCAGGACAAAGTTAGAGGTTATGGCAAAAGACATTCACCCCATGGATCAAATAGAATTGCATAAGAAAACAGGGGAAATGGTCTATCCCACATTGGTAGACAAGGCCACACTGGCCCATGAGTTAAAGGAATCTCTGAGGAACACTAATACTCAGCTTGATTTAGAAAGAATGTCCTCCACAGCCAAAGACAACAGAATCAAAACATTGGAGGACATTATTGTGGACCTGGGGCATGATCCTAAGAATCCCAAAGCTATCAAGGCCCTAATGAAGGAAAAGGAGGACGATATTGCTGCTCTGAAAAAGCAAATGAGGCTCTCCTCGACCATGCATCCACAAACAGGAGAGCTGGTGAAAGAGAAAGAAGTTGAGGACACATTGGACCTGCTAATGCAAATGAATCAGAGAATAGTCCAAATGGAAGGAGAATTGGAAAGGGCACTGCAAGACAAGCAGGGAGAGTCGACCTCCCAGCCACCTCAAACTGCCCCAACTACTGCTGCAGCTACAGAAGCAGGAGTGACCCCTCCAATGACTACAACAACTTCAGATGCTGCACCGGCAACAACAACAGCTCTTGAGTCTAGCATAAGCATGGATGAATTGACAAAAGCTGTCAAGGAGCTGGAGCTTCAGGCAACAAAGATTAAACAGGCGAAAGAAAAATTGGCTGAGCTAGAAGCAAAACATGATAAATCCAAAATAACAGTGGCTGAACAGACCAGAGAAATTAAGGCCCTGAAGGACAGAATAAAGGCCTTGGAGAAGGAGCTGAATTTAGAAAAGACTCTGGCTGAAATAAAGAAGATTTTGTGGACCAAGATTGACCATTCTATCACCAGATAGTGGAAATCAATCAAAACTGTGCATGAGCAGATCGAATTAATAGGCCAAGCCAAAATTGAAAGTCAAAAGGCCAGAGAAGCACTAGGAAATATGCCTGAGTAGGCTGGCAGGATGATACACTTCTTGAACACTCACACTAAAGAGGAGTTGGCAGCCTTAGACATCAGCAATAGAACAAAGACTGTTTTAACAGCCAAAAAGGTGCTGACCCTTAGAAATTTTGTGCAAAGTTTGGAGAGAAAATGTCAGGAAATGCAGGCTGAGGTAGATGATTACAAGCTGAGAATGGGAGCATTGCAAGGCAAAGGATTGCCCAGCCTACTGACCGGTGCTGGAAGACTGCTGACCCGTGAGCAGTATGCCACCAGGATGACTAATTTCATTTCAAATCAGATCACAGCATCCACAAGTACTTCAGAAGAAGTAGGACCTCCATCAGGACAGAGCCTCTATGATAAGTTGGAAAAATTATTTTACATTGAACATGAAATTAGTCACTTATTTGAGGTCCCACCCAATTTTTACAGGTACACAGAGGCAGATGAGACTTTAATAAAAATACGAAGACACCAACTACCTAAAGAAGATTGGTGGCAAGAAATTCTACAAATTTTGCCAAAATAATCTCGGTTCTGTCTCTTTTGGTTGGCCTCAGGTCAACGGAATGGAATACAACATGAAGACAATAGGCAGAGTGGGTGAGAATAGTGACTCAGCAAAATACTGGGACAGCAAGCCCAAAAAGGAAAAAACGCAGATTTTAGACAGCACAGCCCCAACCGACTCAGTTGGTCACAAAAGTCAAAACTCTCTGACAAGATGGACACCTAATACATTAAATATTTACTGCAACATTTACTCTTTCAGCTATAATTCCTCAGGGGTTGGCATAGAATTTATGAGCTATTAACTCATCAGCTAGATATTTTGTATCTTATTTTTGTATATATACCTCCGCACAGAACGTATTTGGGGTTGGTGATCTTCTCTCTGAGACACTGTTTTGTAATTTTTCAGACTATCTAATACAAATGGCTGGGAAAATTCATGATCTCTGCATTGTTTGATGTCAAAGTGACGATCTGCGTTCTGCTACAGATTTCCTGTGTTGTTTGATGGAGCAATAAGTCATTCTAAACCATGTTTTGTCTTTCTATGTTTACTTAACTCAAATATATGTTTCATTAACTTAGAAAAAGAGAAAAAGAATAGCTGAGGAATTGTTTGAATGCACCCTCTGCTCAATCTCTATTGTTAATTGTGTTTTCTTCAGAATTAATCATAAACATGAATTCTTAACTGCTCATGTTTGTATTCATTCTATCATTATGAATGTTGTTATGGAATTCTTAAATGCTCCTAGATAATGTTCCCACTTTTTCCCTCTATCAGTATAATGAAAGATCCTTAGCTGCCTCTCACTCCCTAATTTCATGCCATCATATTACAGATTTGAAGAATTGTTTCATGGATGCCTGTCTGGCTCTGTAGCATAACCTTTTTCTCAAGAAACATTCCCAGCAGTTCACCATCATCAACTCCATGCCCAATGGCCTAGATTATTCTGAGAGAACATACCAGTTCTGACTGAAATCATCATCCCAACAAATTCAAAACAAAATCCTGTGCGTGCTTCTTTACTAGCCTAAAATTACACCAAAACAAAGCTAAATCAGAAAGAGAGAGCCCTCTCTGGTTGCAGGTAGGCTAGGACCTGTGGCTAAAAGATTGGTTGGTGGTTACCTCGGCCGTATTCCCTCTAGAGTTAAAGGGAAAAACCTGAGTGTTAACATAATTGGCGACTCCAATTGGGAACAGAACGAATTTTTCAATTGTTGTCTACTCTTTAAAACTACAGGTGAAGCCTGAATGTCAGCCAGAAAGCCTTTGAAACTGCTCTTGCTTTGCATTTACAGAAGTAAATAAAAGCTGCTTCAGTCAGACTTCATGCTAGTTTTAAACTCTAGATAGTTGTTCCAAAATTTGAGCAGTTCCTTGTTAATTCTAAAAACATTCCCAAAAATACCAAAAACAAATTTGGACGCTGGCTCCTAAGAAGAAAGCTAGGTATACCAGGTCAAATCCTGACCCAGATCCTCCAGCTATTTTTGACAATCCTAATTTAATCTCGAAGATTCTTAGGAAGCAAGAGGAACAAGAAGGTCTTGCTGATTCTAGCCCTGAGACAGTTCAGCAAAGTTATATCCCAACCCCTGCTAAACCATCAGTTCGTCCTCACATAACTCCTTCTTCTCCTTCTTCCTCATCCACATCTCAAAGCATATTCTTCACACCTCCATCCACTGCACAAATTGCCACTGTTGTCCCTATTGTTCCAGCTGTTCCCTTCCTTCCTGTTGTCCCATTTATCCCTGTAAATATGGAAAATCGTTATGCCCCTCTACAGCTACCTGGTAATCCTGGCGCTATGCCTCAGGACTACCAAAGTAAGATCACTTATTTTGATGGTATCGGCACATATACTGCATTACAGCATACCAAGAAAATGCAAGACTACTTTGAAAATTATGAAATAGACGATGATGATGTGAGAATGAAAATTTTTGTCCAAAGTTTAACAGGTGAAGTAAGAACCTGGTTCCGAGCACTTGCTGCAAACTCCATAGCCGATCCGGGTGCTCTTTACCAATCCTTCCTGAACAGATGGGAAAAGAAAAAAGACCCACTACATATCTTATCTGAGTATGACAACATAAGAAGAGGCCCACAAGAAACTGTCCTAGATTATTGTGCAAGATTCAACAATGTTTACAATGCCATTCCTCAAAACCTTAGACCTCCACCTGATTTAGCCTTAATCAAATTCCCTGATGGATTTGATTCTGACATGGCATATCAACTGAGGGAAAGAGCCCCTCTAACCTTGGCAGACATGAAAAACATAGCTGTTAGTGTAGAGGCAAATCTGATTGATAAAAGAAATAGGGCAAGAGCTGAGAGAAGAACTACTTTTAAGGAAGAACCTTCATCATTTGAACAAAAGCTAGATGCAATCATCAAAGGCATGGACAGACTTGGGGACAGGGTAGAAACCATAGAGAGAAAATCATCATGGGAAGGTCAACCAAGTACTGCTAGAAACCCAAATTTTAGAAAGAATCAAAATCCAAATGTTGGAAGGGCTGATCCCGACCAGAACATTAGACCTCCTTTTCAAGAAAATTATGCTGAGGCCTCAACATCTAGTGAACTGACTGAGGATCCTCACATCAACTTAATGGGTCTGGACAACGAACATCAGGTCTTTCTAACACAAGAAGATCAAGAGGCCCACAATTGCAATCAATTTCAAACCAAATCAGGAGAGTCATTTGACTTTAGGGAAGGATATGATGCAGCGGTTTATGAGGTACATAAACAGTATAAACTAAGGAGTAGAACCATAGATGTGCCTGAACTTGTCAAACCAAAGGATGATAAATAGCCAAAAAAGACAAAGGATAAAACCGTTCTTCCAGAATCCTCTGATAAAACAGACCCACATCCAAGAGAAGTCACTGTGGAGGATATATCAAATGTACAGCCCTCTGGAAACCGGCCATCCCCATCCCTCCCCTCAAAAGAAAGTTCAAACAACATCCCTGAAAATAAATTTAGGACCGATTTCATTCAAAATCATACCAATCATGAAGAAAGGGTTACTGAAAATTCAACTGAAAAGGAAAAATCTGCTGCACCTAATGCCAAGACTCAAATGGAAAAACCCTTCAACTTGGAAACAGAAATAAGTAAGCTGAAGATAGTTGTTCCTCTTTTTGAATTGGCCAAGCATCAAGTGTATAGACATCAAATTATTAGGTCACTCCAAATATTAGACAACAGGGATGCTGTGAATGTTCTAGATGATCAACCTGAATTACTGTTTGGTCCTGAGGTTAACGGAAAGACAACAAATGGAGGGGTTCCACCCTTCTATGTTAGTTTAAACATTCATGACAAGGTGTTACACAATGCAATGTTTGATTCCGGGGCTTCACACAACTTAATGCCCAAATCTGTAATGGAAAAACTAGACCTAGATATCACAAGACCATATAAAGATCTGTTCTCATTTGATTCAAGCCAAGTCAGGTGTCTAGGCCTAATTAAAGATTTGTGTGTTTCCCTGGTCCAATACCCAACCAAAACAATTTTGATGGACGTAGTGGTAGCTGACATTCCACCCAAGTACGGTATGATTTTATCCAGATCTTGGGGGGCCAAACTCCAAGGATCTTTGCAACTAGACATGTCCTACGCCACCATTTCAGTCTTTGGACAACCAAAGAGGTTATACCGTGAAACACTAATGAAATATGTGGTGAGTAGTCAAGAAAAGCCCCAAAACTTCCCCATCTATTCAATACATTCCGACATGGATTCATTCATTTTGTATAATGCTGACATGTGTACCAAAGCTTATCCCAAACTACTAGTGGCAGCACAGACAGAGGGATTGAATGAACAATTTGCTTCTCAAGATCAAAAAACTTTTGATATAATTGATACAACAAAGGAGAATGATACATCAAATGACTTGCAAGAAACCAATCTGCCCATGGTCCAACTTTCTAAAAATCTCAATGCAAACCTTGACCATGAAACCTTATGGTATTTAGAATTTGATGGCTTTGTAAACAAGTTGGGAGCAGGGGCAGGGGTCTGGATTCACAATATGTAGAATGACCAGGCTGAAGGCCATGCATATAGGTTAAAATTTCGATGCACAAACAATATGGCCGAGTACGAAGCCCTTTTGTTAGGTCTCAAACTCATCAAAAATCTAGGTGCAACCAAAGTTTCAATTCTAGGGGATTCAGATCTGATCATACAGCAGATGAAGGGAAACTTTATCACAAATGATCTTAGGTTAAGGGCTTACAAAGGAGCAGCCATTCAAATACTTGACACCTTCTCAGAATCTCAGTTAACTAAAATTTCCAGAAAGCTCAATTTACATGCTCATAGCTTGGCAACCTTTGCCAGCACTTGCAAGCTACCTTTTAAACCCAACCACAGTTTCACTGCTGAAATCAAACATAGACTTGCAGTCCCGGATAATATCAGAAATTGGAAAGTCTTTGAAAGTGACACACAGATAAATAACTTCCTCACTTTAAAGGAAGAATTTTTCGGCATGAACATTGATACTAGCACTATGGATGATCAACAACAGGCATACACAATTAAACATAATATATCAGCCGAAACATCGAATCTGGTTTTGCATCCTACTACCTTTAATAACGAAAATGTACAGGAGTTGAAGCAAACAGATTTTGATGAAATAGCTGAGACAGAAGCTGAAGTAATTGATCTAAAGGACAATTTTCTGCCCGTAGGTTTGACCCCTTTGGAGGATTTGTTTGATTCAAATGATATCTCAAGGAAATGAAAAATGCAACCACTGAATGCTGAAATTGAAGACTGTAACATTGGAACCACAGAAAATCCCAAAATGGTAAAATTATCCAAGGCATTACCAGCTGATCAGAAGTTGAAATACATTGAATTGTTCAAAGAGTTCCAAGATATATTTTCCTGGAGTTATGAGGACCTCAAGTCCTATGATACCTCAGTCATCCAACACACTATACCTTTGAAAGAAAACCAAAAACCTTTTAAACAAAAGCTTAGGAGAGTGAATCCTGTTCTCCTTCCCCTCATTGAAAAAGAAGTTAAACGTATGTATGAAGCAGGAATCATTGCTCCAATCAGGTTCTCAGAGTGGATTTCAAACCTAGTGCCCACTAGGAAGAAGACGGGAGAGATTAGACTGTGTGTTGACCTAAGGAATTTGAACAAAGTCTCTCTCAAAGACCATTACCCCTTACCAAAAATGGATCATATCCTACAAAGGGTAGTGGGAGCCTCTAGCATCTCATTATTAGACGGATTCTCTGGATTCAATCAGATTTTAGTACACCCGGATGATCAAGACAAAACTACCTTTACAACACCTTGGGGAACTTTTAAATATGTCAAAATGCCTTTTGGGCTTAAGAATGTAGGGGCCACTTTCCAAAGAGCAATGGATATAGCCTTTGCCAAAGAAATCCACGATTTCCTAGTAGTCTACCTTGATGATCTCACTGCCTTTTCAAAATCAGATCAAGAAAACTTAGAACATTTGAGGCAGGTTTTCTTAATTTGCAGAAAATATGGCATATCTTTGAATCCAAAGAAATAACTGTTTGGCCTAGAGGAAGGCAAGCTCCTAGTTCATATAATCTCGAAAGATGGTATTAGGATCGATCCGGACAGAATTCAAGCTATCCTTCAAGTGCCTCATCCGAGAAACATCAAAGAAATACAAGGCTTCTTAGGAAAGATCAACTTCTTGAGAAGATTCATTCCTAATTTTGCTGAGCTCATAAGACTGTTAAACAATATGTTGAAGAAGGATGCTAAGGTCAAATGGACCATGGAAGCTAAACAAGCCTTTGAGGATATCAAAAGAGCGTTGACAAACACACCAGTCCTCACAAGTCCTAGGTTTGATAGGGATTTCATAATTTTTTCTTTCGCATCTGAGCATACAATTGCTGCTGTCCTATTACAAAAATATGACCAAGGGTGTGAAAAACCAATTGCATTCTTTAGCAAAGCCCTTAGAGATGCTCCCTTAAAATATCAGATTATGGAAAAACAAGCCTATGCCTTGATAAAGACCATCAAAGAATTCATAATCTATATTTTATACTCTCATGTGATTTCCTATGTCTGAAGTGCGTTGGTTAAGGACATTTTAATCCAAGAAGGAGTTGAAGGCAAAAGGGGCAAATGGATTGCCAATATCTTAGAATATGACATTGAAATCAAGCCTACCAAACTGATAAAAGGACAAGGGCTAGCCAAGCTAATGAGTGAAACCAATTTCCAAGCCCTTGATATTAATGAACTGGACAACGAAGAGGAGATGGCGACTCCACAGATCAATCAAGCCTTTTTGCAATCTCCTTGGTATGCTGATATATGTTTTGTATTGTTAAACTTGCAAGCTCCTCCAGGGTTGTCCAGAACTAAGAAAAGGTTCTTGAAAATGAAAGCATCAAAGTTTTGTATTTTAGACAATGTTTTTTTTTGGAGAAATCATGAAGGAATTTTACTTAATTGCCTAACATTGGATGAAACTGACAATGTCCTCAAGGAATTTCATGCAGGTGACTGTGGAGGACACTTATACTGGAAATCCACAGTTGATAAAATCCTAAGGGCCGGATTTTATTGGCCTTCATTGTTTATTGATGTAAAAAAATTTGTAATGTCTTGTCACAAATGCCAAATTTTCGAAGGCAAGAGAAAGCTATTACCTTTACTACTGAAACCTATTTCAACTGAGAGACCATTCCAACAATGGGGTTTAGAATTCATTGGTGAAATCCACCCTTTGTCCTCTGGCTAGCATAGGTGGATTTTGACTGCTACAGATTACTTTACCAAATGGATAGAAGCCACCCCTTGTAGGCAAGCCAATGACTCCATTATTATGCAATTTTTAGAAACCAACATCTTGTCCAAGTTTGGCTGTCCAGATAAAATTATTACAGACAATGCTCCTGCTTTCAATTCCAAAAAAATGATCAACTTTTGCCATAAATACCACATGACCTTGGGCCATTCCACAACCTATTATCCTCAAGGCAATGGCCTAGCTGAGTCTTCCAACAAAAGCCTTATCAACATCATCAAAAAGGTCTTGGAGGAGAACAAAAAGAATTGGCATAAGAAGTTGGTAAATGCACTATGGGCAGACAGATTGACCACCAAAAGATCCATTGGCACAAGCCCATATGAACTAGTTTATGGAATGGAGGCAAGATTCCCTTCATCTTTAGGGATCCCTGTAATCAAGTTGCTGCAAGAAATACAAGCTGAGCCTAATGATATTCAAAGAAGGATCAATCAGACAATTCACTTACAACAAACAAGAGAGGAAGTCTATCAGAGAACCCAAGTACTGCAAGAGAAGCTCAAAAGAATGTTTGACAAAAGAACCAAAGCTGAAGACTTCTTCATAGGAAGCAAAGTGCTGAGATGGGATTCTAGGAGGGAGGAAAAAGGAAAACATGGCAAGTTCGATTTCTTGTGGAAGGGACCTTATGTCATTTATGCTGTACAAGGTAATAACACCTATTTTCTGAAGAGTTTGGATGGCTCAAATACTGAGGAAGGCCCAGTCAATGGGAGGATGCTCAAACATTATTTTGACCCCCTTTAATGAAACACAACACAGCTATATATCGTACATAAATATTTGTATTTCCAGTATTTTCATTTACAACGGATAGATAAAGGACCAAGTGAAGCAGATTTTGAGGAAGATCAGGGTACTGCACCATTTTTTGATATATGTCTTGATTCTATCATTGGAAAGCAAGAGAAAACACTTGGGGGCTATGAAGGTGGTGATTAACACTCAGAGAAACCAGTAAAAACAAAGATGTAATCTCACAGCAAATCAGCTCAAAGGGTACTTCATACAAGTTACAAGGATTCAGATCAATGGTCTCTAACAGAAGGAAAATTCAGACTGCAGCAAGAATGGAAAAATAAGGCGATCTGACCTGCTGTTCTTGGCTTTTCATCTGGAAAAGTCATCCCCAAGTGGAGCCAATGTTAGTCTCCTATACCAATAGGTTTCATTTTTCATGATTGACAGTGGAAGTGCCAAAAATGTTCATCTTTGATGCTACAAAGGTTCCATATTTTGTGAAAAGAATGATCAAAAGGCAAGAAAATGAATTGGTCAGAAAAAATAATTGAAATGAACCCCAAAGAAAGACCAGGAAAGTGGCTAACCAAAATGCCACTGCTAGCTTGCTGGATGGCCCAACAATGAAAACTGGACCATGCCATGATTTAAATTGCTTGTTCTAGACTAGAGAATGAATATCTGCCCAAACAGTTCAAGGTTGGCATATGAGTAGCTAGATAGAGAAATGAAGGAGCCCAACTGCTTAATCTGGGCCCTTGGAAGAGATAAGGGTAGATTTAGATAGGAGGGCAGTCAAAAGAAAAGAGGATTATCAGGGTTTGCAAGGCTAAGTGCACCCATTCAAAAGAAGAAAAAATGTTAGGTGTATTAGGCTGGGTAGGTAGTTTTGAGGTTGCAGAAGCAAGGTCTGACCACCTGATATATTAAAAAATAAAAGAAGGGTCAGAGCAATGGTATAAATGGCAGAACTATCAAAGCATGTTTAACTCCCCTCATTCCCCTCAAAAATTTTCTTACTAATATCCCCTTGAGGACTTTAGGATCTGCCTAAACAGTCCTACTTACATTTTCCCCTTGAGAAAATTGTGTCAAGTTTTGACCTTCTTCTTCAAAAAGAAGCCACATTTCTTGTGTAAAACCCTCATTTCATACTTCATCCATTCCTGGTATCTAAGTTTTCAGTTCACAAGCTTGATCTCTCCCTCACTCTTCACCTCACATACCCATATTAACTCCTAACTCTACTATATAGCTCCCTAGATACATCCCCACCCCTATTTTCTACAAAAAACTATATAAAATTCCCAAAAACATATTAAATATTCCACCCCCTAGCATTATAGCTAAGTAACATAGTTATGGGAGATATTAGTCCATTTGGGGCTATTATCAACCCCTCCGCGTCCTAACCCCGGAATTAATCTAACTACTGGTTAGGATTAATAACTTATGCCCAAACCCCCACCCATATAAACCTTGCAATTCGCCCCCGCAGTCAAAACCCAATGTTTAATGTTTGAATGTTTTAAATTAAACATTACATTATATTACCCCGCACTAACCCTACCCGCAAAAACCCACCTAAGCCAAAGTTTGGACCCTACGCTGTGCAATATTATTTAAATACGGGAGGGACCCGCTCCGAATATGCACGCCGCGCCAAAAGCCCCGCCAGCCGTCCATTCCCCACCGCGCCAGATCCAATGATGGGCGGGTATTTTCAGCCCACAATGCGCCGGGGGTTAACGTCCGGGGGATGGGCGGTTTCCCTGCCGTACCCCCGCCACGTGTCGACCGCCCGGGGTGTTCGGAGGCCTCCCCCCCAAAACCGCCTCTTCTCAAAGGTGGTGCGGGGAAACCGGATACCACCATCTGCCCCATCATGTCAGCAATCCCGTCAGCCATGACGTCACCACCCTATCTCCGCCACTGCCCCAAGTCAATCGCCACATTGTCCGCCCGCGTCCACGTTATGCCACCGTGTCCCGCCACATCGTCATCCGAGTCAGCGTCCACGTCACCCGCCGTACCCGAGACCCGCCGATGACATCATGTTGACGTCATCGCGGGAAAGCGCCAAAAGCGCATATGCACCAATTTTTTTATTAAAAACACGTAAAGTGACTGTTTTCGGTCATTTTCATTGGAAATTTTGGAGAGCGCCGTTTTGTTGTTCATGCCAAATTGCCTCCAGATTTCAAATTTGAACAATTCGGAAGCCACAACCTACAAATTCGATGTCAGTACTCGCCATTCAATCAACTCAACCACCCTCGGAGCTAGCTAAACCAAGTAACATTCAAGTTGCCACATCAAATTGGAGAAGGCACATCCGCTGCTGCAGCCATTCAAGCAGCCCAGGCACCATCTACATCAGCAACAGGTACTGCAAAAGGGAAGGAGATAATGGATGCAGAGAAAGAAGTGATCACAGAACAACCTGCCTCTTCAATGGAGCAACCTCAAGTACAGGCTCCTCTACAACAAACAGAAGCACCAACAGTGCCTGCCCTGCAGACTCCTGCCCATGAGGAAAGAGGTAGAAAACGAGACTGAGATGACTCCACACCTGCTAGTGGGTCCACTCAGCAGCCTGAAGCCAAGAGGCAAAAGGTTGATTCTCCAATTGTGGAGGAAGTAAGTGAAGAAATCCTTGGAAGTCCAAGGAAAGATAGAGAAGACATTCAACAAACAGCTACAAGCTCTTTCCAACAAGAGCATGATAGACAGCATGGCATGGAGGTGTCCTCCTCCACACAGCAAAGCAAGAGGCCAGCTAGCATCAAGGCCACCTTTAAAGAAATTAAGGCACAAAATGAACTGTTAAGAGTACAGTTATATGACCAATTTCTTAAGGCAACACCTGCCAAGCAGGAAAGGTTGATGGCAGCATATGACATCAAAGAAGAAAAAATGATTCTCAGCCATTTTAAACCCAAGGTTCAACAGCCTTAGTCACCTGCAGATTATGTCAGGACAAAGTTAGAGGTTATGGCAAAAGACATTCACCCCACGGATCAAATAGAATTGCATAAGAAAATAGGGGAAATGGTCTATGCCACATTGGTAGACAAGGCCACACTGGCCCATGAGTTAAAGGAATCTCTGAGGAACACTAATACTCAGCTTGATTTAGAAAGAATGTCCTCCACAGCCAAAGACAACAGAATCAAAACATTGGAGGACATTATTGTTTACCTGGGGCATGATCCTAAGAATCCCAAAGCTATCAAGGCCCTAATGAAGAAAAAGGAGGATGATATTGCTGCTCTGAAAAAGCAAATGAGGCTCTCCTCGACCATGCATCCACAAACAGAGAGCTGGTGAAAGAGAAAGAAGTTGAGGATACATTGGACCTGCTAATGCAAATGAATCAGAGAATAGTCCAAATGGAAGGAGAATTGGAAAGGGCACTGCAAGACAAGCAGGGAGAGTCAACCTCCCAGCCACCTCAAACTGCCCCAACTACTGCTGCAGCTACAGAAGCAGGAGTGACCCCTCCAATGACTACAACAACTTCAGATGCTGCAGCGGCAACAACAACAGCTCCTAAGTCTAGCATAAGCATGGATGAATTGACAAAAGCTGTCAAGGAGCTGGAGCTTCAGGCAACAGAGATTAAACAGGCGAAAGAAAAATTGGCTGAACTAGAAGCAAAACATGACAAATCCAAAATAACAATGGCTGAACAGACCAGAGAAATTAAGGCCCCGAAGGACAGAATAAAGGCCTTGGAGAAGGAGCTGAATTTAGAAAAGACTCTGGCTGAAATAAAGAAGATTTTGTGGACCAAGATTGACCATTCTATCACCAGATAGTGGAAATCAATCAAAATTGTGCATGAGCAGATCGAATTAATAGGCCAAGCCCAAATTGAAAGTCAAAAGGCCAGAGCAGCACTAGGAAATCTGCCTGAGCAGGCTGCAGGATGATACACTTCCTGAACACTCACACTAAAGAGGAGTTGGCAGCCTTAGACATCAGCAACAGAACAGAGACTGTTTTAACAACCAAAAAGGTGCTGACCCTTAGAAATTTTGTGCAAAGTTTGGAGAGAAAATGTCAGGAAATGTAGGCTGAGGTAGATGATTACAAGCTGAGAATGGGAGCATTGCAAGGCAAAGGATTGCCTAGCCTACTGACCGGTGCTGGAAGACTGCTGACCCGTGAGCAGTATGCCACCAGGATGACTAATTTCATTTGAAATTAGATCACAGCATCCACAAGTACTTCAGAAGATGCAGGACCTCCATCAGGGCAGAGCCTCTATGATAAGCTGGAAAATTTATTTTACATTGAACATGAAATTAATCACTTGTTTGAGGTCCCACCCAATTTTTATAGGTACACAGAGGCAGATGAGACTTTAATAAAAATACGAAGACACCAACTACCTAAAGAATATTGGTGGCAAGCAATGCTGCAAATTTTTCCAAAATAATCTCGGTTCTGTCTCTTTTGGTCAGCCTCAGGTCAATGGAATGGAATACAGCATGAAGACAACAGTCAGAGCGGGTGAGAATAGTGACTCAGCAAAATACTGGGATAGCAAACCCAAAAAGGAAAAAACGCAGATTTTAGACAGCGCAGCCCTAGTCGACTCATTTGGTCACAAAAGTCAAAACTCTCTGACAAGATGGACACCTAATGCATTAAATATTTACTGCAGCATTTACTCTTTCAGCTATAATTCCTCAAGGGTTGGCATAGAATTTATGAGCTATTAACTCATCAGCTAGATAATTTGTATCTTATTTTTTTATATATACCTCCCCACAGAACGTATTTGGGGTTGGTGATCTTCTCTCTAAGACACTGTTTTGTAAATTTTCAGACTATCTAATACAAATGGCTGGGAAAGTTCATGATCTCTGCACTGTTTGATGTCAAAGTGACGATCTACGTTCTGCTACAGAATTCCTGTGTTGTTTGATGGAGCAATAAGTCATTCTAAACCATGTTTTGTCTTTCTATGTTTGCTTAACTCAAATATATGTTTCATTAACTTAGAAAAAGAGAAAAAGAATAGCTGAGGAATTGTTTGAATGCACCCTCTGCTCAATCTCTATTGTTAATTGTGTTTTCTTCAGAATTAATCATAAACATGAATTCTTAACTACTCATGTTTGTATTCATTCTATCATTATGAATGTTGTTCTGGAATTCTTAAATGCTCCTAGATAATGTTCCCACTTTTTCCCTCTATCAGTATAGTGAAAGATCCTTAGCTGCCTCTCACTCCCTGATTTCATGCCATCATATTACAGATTTGAAGAATTGTTCCATGGATGCCTGTCTGGCTCTGTAGCATAACCTTTTTCTCAAGAAACATTCCCAGCAGTTCACCATCATCAACTCCATGCCCAATGGCCTAGATTATTCTGAAAGAACATACCAGTTCTGACTGAAATCATCATCCCAACAACTTCAAAACAAAATCCTGTGCTTCTTAACTAGCCTAAAATTACACCAAAACAAAGCTAAATCAGAAAGAGAGAGCCCTCTCTGGTTGCAGTAGGCTAGGACCTGTGGCTAAAAGATTGGTTAGTGGTTACCTCGGCTGTATTCCCTCTAGAGTCAAAGGGAACAACCTAAGTGTTAACACCTACTTTTGGGATGGGCAATTTTGTAGTACCTCAAATGTCGACATAGCGGATGGCGATTGGGCCAGATCTTCCACTATATTATAATGTTGTGCTGCTCTGGCATGAGGATTAAATGTCGACTTATGTACTACTCCCTTTGGCGGTTTTATTGTTAGCTCAGGAATGATGGGTAGCGCAACTTCTGTCAAAGTTGTTGTCGAACTACTAGGTTGATCTTTATCCTTATTGTTCGAGAGCTGTGGATTCCCATAATCTTTGTTCCTTGTCGATATCAAAGCATTATTTTGCTACTTGGAAACTGAAAACATCAGCACTTGGGACGGGGAAGCATTTCCACTGTCAACCAAATTTGTTCCTGGATTTGGAAACAGATCAGTCAATACTGCTGAGGTTTTTAAATTCTTGCAGAATTTTTTAAGCTCAGCTTTAAATGGACAGTCTTTTGTCCAATGATCCTCATCACATATTATGCATTGATTTTTTGGTTTCCTATTTCCAGTAGGGTTTGTAGAATATTTTTCAGGTGATGATTCCTCCTGTTTCTTCTTCTTCCCTTTGTTTTTCTTCTTGCCTCCTGATTGCTTGGTTTCTTTGCCTTTATCAGTCGAGATGGCATTTACTTCTGAGGCGAGAAGTTCTTCTTTCGCATTTTGACTAGAAATATTACGGGCCTTTTTAGATGTATCCTTTGTCGATTTCGTGTCTGTCACGCCAATCACGCCATCGCCGACATGAGAGTCATTGTTCGATTTAGGAGGAGGGGGGACCAAAAATTCTGGTCTGGGAGCGTCAGGTATTTTATTGTAGAACATGCCAGACTAAGTATAAATCAAGTCTAAATATTGCGCACGAGCAATAACTTGCTCTTCGGTGACGACTCCTCCTTTAGCCACATCTTCTGTGATGGAAGGCAATAATGACTTAATAAATCATTCAGCTAAAAGTTGATCAAGAACATATGTTTTTACCATTCTACGACGACGTCACCACTCATGAATATGATCAGATATGTGAGTGGCCGTTGTTTGCTTGAAATTGGTAAGAAGTTCTGTTCCTGTTTCGTACCTTATCGGTAACTGAAAATGGGTTAAAAAGGTTGTGGCTAGGGTACTGAAGTTGTCAAACGAAGCTCTGGGTAATTCGATATACCATTTTGCTGCCGGACCAGTTAACGTCCTCTGAAAAAGGCGAAGCCTAATCGAATCATCGTTTAGGGTGTTTGATGAACACCACAGATGAAAGGTCATCACATGATTCGACGGATCTTCACTCAGATTTCCATTAAATTTAGGAATATCTGACGGAAGTTTATGCGGAATCGCTGGCCACCAAGGGGCATAAGCAATTGGATCGTTTGTTAACCGATTTAGATCCGGTAACTCTAAAGTCGCCACGAAGGGTAACTGTTGATTCAGGTTAGGTGAAGCATACCCAGGATAAGATGGAATCGCCTAAGCAGTTGGTCTCTACATACCAGCATAATGCATTTGATGCTGGTAACTTTGGTAAGGTTGATGGGCATAACCATTGTAGAATGGTTGATTTTGACCGTTTTGAATATACGGTTGCCCATTATTTGCAAAAATTTGTTTCTCAAATCCTTGGTATACTTTTTGGAATTGCGGTTGTTGGTATTGCACCAGCCATGGTTGTGAAGCCATGAGCTGTTGTCCAATACTGACTGTTTGACCAAGATGAGGGGTAATTGTACCCGCTTGGGCCTGTGTCATTCCACTAGTTGGCGATTGTGGTTGAGTCGTAGGGACAAGAGGCTGTTGCATTACCACCTGAGAAACCTGAGGTTGGCATACAACAGGCAGCGCTTGTACTTGCGACACTGTCATAATAGTCGGCGTAGTTGATATATTTGACAAAGGTAAACATTGTTGCATTGAATACACAACTCTTGGTTGTTGAGGTAGTATCAGCACCCAACCGCTAGATGTAATTCCAGTATAACCTGAATTTTGTTGTGAACTCCCGTATGGTTGTCCTCCTAGAGGAGACAATGAAAGGGTATATTGCCCCCCATACGGTGGTAATCCGGTACTTAAAGGAATTGTTTGCCCTTGAGGACCGGACTGCCCAAATTGACACCCTGAAGGATCAATTTGCTGAGACTCAACATAAGAGTTTCTGGATACTATTCCAGATGAACAAACAGGAACGGACCATACTGTCGAAATAGCCCCTTAGTGGGCCCCTTCTAGCGATTGAGAGCTAGTTGGGACAGATGGTATACCGACGAACATTGTTGGAGTGACAGCATGAAGTTCTGCCGTCGCTGTGTCGGACGACACAGTCCTAGATGTCGACGGTTGTTCAGACATTTCTAGTCTATCCAAAAGATTACCTAGCAATTCTACATGAGCTTCCGATGGCGGTAGACTAATTTCTGATGAAGAAGGATACAGAGTGATCCCGACTCCAAATTGCGGTGGAGTACTAGATGGAGGATCCTCCACAATCTCTTTTATAGCAATCAGACCAGGTGGAAGAGGTAGACCGTCTGGTCCGTAAAATATTTCTGGTGCCGAAGAAGGTATGGAATCTGCAGCGATAGATGCTTGGGGAATAACACCCTCCGAATCAGTTGTAGATGGAACTGGTTTAGTAACACAAGTGTTTACCCTCACACTAGGATCAGTGCTACTGTCCTTCGGTGGCTGCTGAACTTCTTTTGTAAAGGTAGGGATACCAGAAATGTTTGGAGTAACCGGAGTCTCTGATAGTGTTGGAACACTTGTTCTAACTTTACCACGGGATTTGGAACCGGTTAAATGAGTTCACTTTGTCCGTAACAGTTTCAATTCCGGGGACAAAGACGGTTGACTCGTAAGCCTCCGCGAGCGACGGGGTTTCAATTGACTTTCTTCCACGATTGCGGATTACTCGATCAACTAAAAATCAAGGGGAAGTATGTTTCCTAATTAGATGAATTTTAGATGCTTGGACACAAATTGTTTTTCAATTTTTGAGAGTCGAGAAAAAACAAAAGATGACTCTAGTCACCTTCGATTTTTAATGAGCCTGAAGTGACAAGTGCTCAGATGGACCTTTTCCGTTAAGGAGTCTGAAAAGGAACGAAAGGGACTGCTCTAGAAATCTATACAGAGGGATTACCAAACCAATCGCAAAACTGTAGAATACTTTTTATGGTACGGCAGTCAATCTTCCCGAATGCTGTGTTTAGTGCATTGCGATCGATAGGGCAGCAAACACGGCTTCCTATGGATAAAGGATTAAGTCTATTGTGGTCTCCCAAAATATACTTGACGGTACGTGGGAGCACAAGTCCGTACTGGCACTTATCGTCTCAAAGTGGAGGAATCACCCAACCAACAGTGAAAACAGCAGTTACTAGGCTTTACGATGCCGAAATACGTCTCTAGCCTAGACTTCTAGATGTTGTGCGTCAGGTTCCAAAGGATTTTTAGATTCATTAAATTTATTTTATAGTTGATCTTGCTTAAGAAATTTGCGTTTCAGGTTCACCGCGTGATGTAGATGTATAATTCCTAAAATGCAATCTAAGATGATAAACAGTCGTTTAGTCTTCTTTTTGCAAATGAAAATCCTAGCTACTAAGGAAAGAGAGATGGCATTCTTTCAACAAAGAGCAAAGAGCACAAACTATATGCATTGTCCTAAATCAAACCAACAAACAGTTTAAATGCAAATGCACATGCATGTATTTGTTTTCAGCCTTCTTAATGTGTAAATGATAAAAATAAAGCTAAGCACAAATCTGAATTATTTTTTCAAAGCGACAATTACTAACAAGTTTCTTTTCAAGAAAAAATGAGGACAATGACAACACTTTGCGATTTGGAATTGAAAACTTGCTTTCGACACTAGAAAAAACTACTAATTCAGATCAAATATAAGAGTAACACTGTAATCGACTATCAAGAACAATCAGATTCTCTTCTATGACTGAAAACGACACTTGCGACACTTTCAAATCAAGAAACGACAGTACAATTATGCTACTTCTTTGTAAAGGAGAACTGAAAATGAGTCAAAAAATACATAAAAACATTTACAGTTCTTTGCACAATGGAGGCGGAATAACAGCAAGGAAAGGGGTTTCAAACAGAGGTGTACTGACTACAGGCAGCGAAACTCCTGAATAGAGCAGAAAAGAATGAACACAGAAACCAAAATTTAGGAACAAGGCCTTGTCTGATCAGCACACCTGTAACACAGTGAAACTGAAATGCAACACACCTACTACACTCGGGAAGTGCGTTGCATTTGAAGTTCACAGAACAGACAGTGCGTTGGACCAGGGACGAGACTTTGATTGGGTTCCGGGTCACAGTTTTCAGTTCAGTTCAGGGATTTTGGCCGAGCAAGTGGTAATCAGTAAATCAATCACAGGGGTAGATCTAAGGAGGTTACTAGAGCCACCATGAGGGCAATTAGAGAGCTTGTAAATCAATTGTTTAATTCATAAAAAAAACCCAGAGATTGACTGAAGCAGCGTTGATCTACTTTGCACTTGCATAGCAAATGCAGTTCGAAGGCTAGCTGGCTTGACTTCAGGCTCCGTCTGTAAGTTTATAAAGTAAAAAAATGTAGATGAACAAACAATCTACTCGATCCCCAGTGGAGTCGCCATTTTGTTATCGGGAATAATGTCTATGCAGAGCTGCTAATCCCACTAAGGCTGGTAGCTACCTTAGAAACAAACAAACCAAAACTACTTTCGTTTTCCTTTATGAGAGATAGATGAGAGAAGAATAAAGGAGACCAAACTCTGTCTTGTGCTTGGTTCCTTGCTCGATTCCTCTCTCTTCTGATAGTCTTTTTCTACTTGCTTTCTTGGGTACCCAGCTTCACAGAGTACCTGTAGAATCAAAGCAGCATAACACTATACGAGAACATAGATCTATTATCATAAGCAATATAGGATCAGATGTATATTAACCACACAAATGCATAAAACATCAATCACACAAGTTTATGGAGGAAAACTTGAATAGCTTTATTGATAATCAAGAAAGAGCGAAGAGAATTACAACCAATTGTTCTGACCCAACATCATCCTCTTAGCAAGAAGCCCTTCTTCACCTCATGACAAGCTTAGATCACCCAACACTATGATATTGCACTAAGAAACCAGCAGCACTTTACAAGATACAAAATTCCAGCCTCTGGATCTCTGGGATGAGGGATCCATATATAGATTTTTGCAAGGGGGGTGAGTCAGCTTTTGACATTTGATTAGTGTCTTCTCTCTGATAGTTCTTGATTCCACTTGGAGATTGATGATCTCTTACTCATTCTTGGTCGAATTCACAGAGGCAAGTGTCACAGGAGAAGTTTCTGGAAGATTCCATGCTCCTCCACCTTGCGGATTGACCCTACCATTTGTCCCTTCTCGCCCATCGCACCCCATAGAAGGGCTTTTTGACATGCATCACACCTACTCTGTGTATTCAGGTGGGATGCAACGCACTTTGCCTATGGAGCAGGTGAAATGGTCTAGTTTTGACTAGTTCTAAGTAGTTTTTCACGGAGAACTTCTAGGAGAAGATGTAATCAGTTGACCTTGTTCTTTTAGGGGTCAGAACAACACTTTTAGGGACTTAAGAGCCCTTGGTTTATTGACATTTATGATTGGGGTTGCAGTGCCCAAAAATGTCTATAACACTAATCCATTGGTGATTAATGACAAGTTGATGGCACATGAAGACTATGATAAGAAAATCAGAGAAGTGGCAAAGGAATAAGCCAACAATTCCTCCATGAAAAGGATTCCTATAGGAAAAGTGCTTTATCAGACTTTTGAGAACCTCTTTTACCTCCATCATGAGCTAAAACATCTCTTTATAAACAAGCTCACTTTTGTAAAATACATAGAAACTGATGAAATCTACAGAAGAATGGTAAATATTAAATTACCAGATGCAGAGTCTTGGGAAAATTTGAATGATTTACTATGAAGATTAAAAGTAAAACAGGTAAAAGAGAAATCAAGGTTAAAATAGAAACATAGCAGTAATAGAGTTTAAAGATGAAAGAGTATCAGTGAAAGGTAGTATAAGAGACAGTCAACAAAAAAGAAAACAACAAGAGAGAAAAAGCAACATAATATCAAAGAAAAGCCAACAACAAACAATAAAAGAGGGACAACTTGCATCAGTTACATATCTGTCTATATCTTCTTGCATGAAGATATTTCTTTTTCCTTAAATAATGCCTAAAACAGTTTAGGATATTTTGTAATAGTTTTTGTATAAATACTTCATAATTTGAAGTATTAAGGGGTGGATTGTTGAACATTTCTATAGTTATATTGATCTAAAACCTGAGGGTTTATTGTAACATTTTCAAGTTAGCAGACTGGACTGAGTAATAAAGGCAATTCATTACAGAATTCATGTGTTGGGCCACTTCAATGAAGTATCTTTCATTTGTTAAATTGTTATTTTCTTAAATATTTCACATACTTACATGTTTTCTAATTTGAATGAAATAACTGGAATGTTACTACAGAATTTGTTTAAGTACACTTTGTCTTCAACAATTATTCATTTTTATGTTTTCTTCTGATATCTAGAGTAGGGAATTCTTCATTTCTTCCTAGTTCCGATTGACCTATTTCATTTCTCTCATTATCCAGTTTGAGGAATCCGTAACTGCTCCTTGACCCCGATTGAGAAACCACTTCACCATCCAGCCTAAAAGATCTGAATTTACTCAACTACCTTGCCCTGTGAACTATCTTTAGAACTTGATTCAGTCCTGTTTTCTTGACATTTGGACTCCATGGCCCAATGGCAAAGAGAAATTCATCTATCAATCTAAATTAGTGATTCCACCACCAAATCAAATCAAAACCCAATCAAGCTTAAATAACTAGCCTAAAATCAATCAATTCAACAAAGTTAAATTATTAAGAGAGAGCCCTCTTTGAGCATTAGGAAGGCTAGATGCATTAGGAAGGCTAGATCCTGATCTCAAAAGTAGGTTTGTGGTTACCTCTATTATTTATTTAAACACAACATGAAAACCCTAGGGAAATTTTAGAGTGATAACATAGTGGCGACCATACTGGGGAACGAGTCCTTAATTTAATAAACCTTAAAGGGAATCCTAAATCTCATCTTTGCACCTTAAGGCCATTTTAGGGTTGTCAAAAGTTTCATTTAAAAAAAATAAAAATAAAATTAAAAAATTTAAAATTATGGCTTCCAAAAGAACATACTATACTAGGGCACATCCAGATCCAAACCCTGCTATAACTGTTGATAATCTAGACAAAATCTTAAGAAAAAGCAATAAATTAGAAAGTCAAGAAAGCATTAGTTAGCTAATCAAAGAAAATTCACTTCCTAAAGAGTTATCAAACTTAGAGGATCTTCAATCTGATTTATCATTTGAGCAGTCATTGTTTCGTACCAAATCTGAAACTTCAGTCCATGATACTGTAATAGACCCTACTTTTAATCAATTTATTGAATCAAAGAAGAATACTATACATCCTGATTCAGATCAGCATATTCTAGACACTTTTGACAAACTTGATGCTTTAACCTCAAATTTGATAAGACACGTAGATGAAGCCTATTTTCAACAATCAATTGAATTAGCTTACCTAATTGCTACTACTCCTAAGCCTTCTACCATTCCTTCAGAGTCTATAAATTCATCTTTGTTTAGTACCACCTCATCTATTATTTCCACTACACTTCATTCCACATAATCATTCATCCCCAAGCTTCCTCTTTAGCCCAAAGTTTTATTTCCGTCTCCAAATACTTCAAGTTCATCTTCTAGCACTTCTGCTACATTTTCTAGCACTTCATGCTCACCTGTAGGCCCTTCAAGTTCATCTTCAAGCACTGCGACTTTACCTCCTATCCAAGCTATAATATTAGCCATGGATGCCAAATATGCTCCTTTGACCTTACCAGCTCAAGTACATGCCATGCCCCAAGACTACCAAAGTAAAATATTCCAGTTTGATGGTACTGGTCAATATACTGCACAACAAATTGTAAATAAAATGAATGATTATTTTGAATTAGATGAAATTGATGAAGAAGATGTACATATGAGATTATTTGCACAAACACTAGCAGGAGATGTCAAGAAATGGTTTAAATCTTTACCTGCTGGTCATATTGTTGATTTAACTGTTTTCCATAGATTGTTTATCAATAGATGGGAAAGAAAGAAAAATCCTTTACAAATATTGTCTGAATATGAAAACATTAGAAGAGCTCCTAATGAATCTGTTCAGGACTATTGTACTAGGTTTAACAATATTTATAATGCAATCCTTGCAAATATCAAACCTCCACTAGACTTGGCACTAATCAAATTTCCTGATGGTTTTGACACTGATATGTCTTACCAATTGAGAGAAAGAAACCCTCCAACTTTAGAACAGATGTAGAGTGATGAAGTTAGTGTAGAAGCTAACTTGTTGGCTAAAAGAGCTAGAATGAGAAATGAGAGGAGAGTTACCATTAAGGAAGAACCATCCACTTTAGATGCTAAGATAGACACTTTGGCTAAAAGTTTAGAAAATTTAGTGGATAGATTAGAAATTATGGAAAGAAAACCAAAATGGGATAATCAACAACAAGGTCCTCAAATAAGAAATCCAAACTTTAGGAAGAATCCCAATACTGGTAAATCTAGAGAAGGACCACCTGATCAACAGATTAGACCACCTTTCCAAGAAAACTATGTTGAAAGTTCTCACCAAATTGAAGAAGATGAAGACACTCATATTAACTTAATGGGAATAAATGATGGTAATACTATTTTTCTTACCCAAGAAGAACATGAATTATGCATGTTACAACAATTACAGTTACAATCTGGAGAGTCCTTTGATTATAAACAAGGTTATGAATTTTCCATTAATGAAGTTCATAAGCAATATAACCTTAGGAGTAAGGAAAAAATAGAAGCCCCTACTAATAAAACTGTCCAAACTTAGACCAAGAAAATATTAGGAGCTCCTGCAACCAAAGTGCTGCAAATTATCTCTAGGGAAACCCAAAAAACTTTCACTCCAAAGATTGCAGCCAATCCAAAAATTGTAGACATTACAAATACTACTGTTAAAACTTCAGCTGATATTCAAAAATCAGCTGCTCTTAAAACTTCAAAGGATGTCCAAAAATCAACTGATACTCAAGCTTCAAATGTTATTCAGATTTCAACTACCTCCCAAACTATTCCAAATCAAAAAATTGAAAATAGTAAAACAGTGGACACCCAAATAGAAATTGAATTACCAACTGAAGATAAGAAAGAAAAGACTACACAAACTCCAATTTCCAAACAGGAAATCATTTAGTTAGGCAAAACACAGACTCCATTTAATATCCAAACTGAAATTGCCAAATTGAAAATATCAGTTCCTTTAACGGAGTTGTTAAAAAATGATTCCTACAAAGCCCAAATCACTGAAGCACTGAATATAGATGAAGGAGAAGACTCTGTTAATCTAAATGATGACCAACCAGAGTTAATATTTGGTCTTGAAGTAAATGGAAAACATGAACAAAGTGGTGTTCCTGCATTCTATATTAGCTTGACTATTCATAATCAAATCTTACACAATGCTATGTTAGATTTGGGAGCATCTCACAATTTAATGCCTAAAGCAATGATGGAAACATTGGACTTAGATATAACCAGACCATACAAAGATCTTTCTCTTTTGATTCTAGTAAAGTTAGATGCCTGGGCCTAATAAAAAACTTGTGTGTCACTCTAGTTCAATACCCAGGTAAGAGTATTGTCATGGATATTGTAGTTGCTGATATCCCTCCAAAGTATGGAATGTTATTATCTCACTCATGGGGAGAAAAATTGCAGGGATCTCTACAGTTAGACATGTCTTATGCCACAATTTCAGTATTTGGTCAGCCCAAAAATATTTATAGAGAAACTTTAATGAAATACATGGTCAGTAGTACAGATAAACCACAAAACTATCCTATTTATTATGTACATTCTGATATGGATTCTTTCATTTTATGTAATTCAGACACTGGAAAAGACAATAATACAGTTGTAAAACAAGAACATAAAGAACCTGGCAGTGATAATATAGTTCATGAATCCAAGTGGCACCTAGACTTTGATGGTTTAGTAAATAGATTAGGAGCAGGTGCAGGAGTTTGGATTCATAACATGGAAAATAATCATTCTGAAGGTCATGCCTTTAGATTAAACTTTAAATGCACAAACAACATGGCAGAGTATGAAGCTTTGATCTTAGGATTGCAAATTGTAAGAAACCTTGGAGCCAAGAGAGTTTCTATCATGGGAGACTCGGAATTAATCATAAAACAAATTAAAGGAGAGTATTCTGTGAATAATCCTAGACTTAGCCAATACAGAGAAATTGTTCTAGATCTAATTAAGGAACTTCTTGAAATCGATTTTGCTGCTATTCCTAGGAAACAGAACATGCAAGCTCACAGTCTGGCTACTTTTGCTAGCACTTGCAGATTACCTTTTCATCCCAATCACCAGTACACTGTAGAGGTAAGACACAGGCCTGTTATACCTGATAATCTGAAATATTGGCATATTTTTTCACAAGATTCTCAAATCTATGATTTTATGAATGCCGAGGGAGAATCCCAAAATTGTAACATAGATACTGATTGTACAATATATGACATCATAAATAGAGAGATAGATATAAATGCTGTAGATGTAAATAAACCCACTAAATTCACTAAAGTAGAAATAGATAACTTAGAAAAAGTAGAAATAGAAGAAATAGTTAATCATGATTATGAGATTTTAAACCTTAAAAATAACTTTTTGCCTAAGGGATTAGTCCCATTAGAAGATTTTTTTGATTCAAATGATGTAGCTAGAAAACCAAAAATGGAGCCTTCAAGATGAGACATAGAAGAAAGTAACATAGGAACAGAATAAAAACCTAAGCTTATTAAATTATCCAAAGCATTACCTCCAGCTGAAAAGCTGAAATACATAAGTATGTTTAAAGAATTTAAAGATGCCTTTGCATGGAGTTATGAAGACCTCAAGTCTTATGACATCAACATTATTCAACATAAAATACCCATCAAAGAAGATCATAAACCCTTCAAACAAAAGCTTAGGAGGATTAATCCAGTTCTTATGCCATTGATAGAAAAAGAAGTAAAAAGGATGTATGAGGCATAGATCATACCACCCATTAGATATTCATATTGGATCTCTAATTTAGTCACCACTAGAAAGAAAACAGGAGAAATCAGACTCTGTGTTTATTTCAGAAACTTGAACAAAGTATCACTGAAGGATAACTATCCCCTCCCTAAAATGGACCACATTCTTCAGAGGGTAGTAGGATCATCCAGAATCTCATTACTTAATGGGTTTATGGATACAACCAAATCTTAGTTCAACCAGAGGATCAAGCAAAGACTGCATTTACCACTCCCTGAGGTACTTTCATGTATTTAAAAATTCCCTTTGGATTGATGAATGCTGGAGCAACATTCCAAAGAGCAATGGACATAGCTCTTGCAAACGAAATCCATGGCTTTTTACTTGTTTACCAAGATGATATCATAGTGTTTTCCAAATTATATAATGAACATCTAGATCATTTGAGAATAGTTTTTATTAAATGTAGAAAATTTGGCATTTCTTTGAATCTCAAAAAGACACTTTTTGGGCTAGAAGAAGGTAAACTCTTAGGACACATAATTTCAAAAGAGGGCATTAGAATTGATCCAGCTAGAATAGAAGCAATCCTAAACATCAGTCATCCTAGGAACATTAAGGAATTTCAATCATTCATAGGTAAAATATTTTTTCTTAGAAGATTCATTTCTAACTTAGCAGAACTAATCAGAGAATTGAATAACATGTTAAAGAAAGATTCAACACTTAAGTGGACAGTAGAGGCTAAGCAGTATTTTGAGGCAATCAAAGAAGCCCTTACTAAAACACCTGTCCTCATAAGTCTTGATTTGAAAAAAGATTTTATAAATTTTTCTTTTGCTTCAGAACACACTATTGCAGCAGTATTGTTGCAAAGGAATGATCAGGGTTATGAGCAACCTATTGCATTTTTCAGCAAATCTTTGAGAGATGCTACACTAAAGTATAATATAATGGAAAAATAAGTTCTTGCTTTAGTAAAAGCCATAAAGGATTTCAGAGTGTACATTTTATACTCACACATTATTGCATATGTTCCAAATTCAGTAGTAAAGGACATTCTAACACAGAATGGGCCTGATGGAAAGAGAGGCAAATGGATTGCCACTATTTTGGAATATGATATTGAAATAAAGCCCACAAAACTAATCAAAGGCCAAGGTTTAGCTAAACTCATGGCTGAATCGAACTGTCAGGCCTTAGATATAAATTTCATTAGTGCTCTAGATGATCAGGAAGAGATGGCGACTCCACAGATCAGTGAAGCTTTTTTAGATTCACCTTGGTATACAGATATCATATTTGTTTTACTAAATTTACAAGCTCCTCCTAGTTTATCTAGAACTAAAGTTAGATCCTTGAAAATGAAATCAATGAAATATTGTATCATAGACACTGTTTTATTTTGGAAAGATAATGATGGCATTTTGCTAAATTGTTTATTAAAAGATGAAGCTGACAAAGTCATGCAGGAGATTGTGGAGGACACGTATATTGGAAAACAACTGCTGATAAGATTTTAAAGGCAGGTTTTTTACTGACCCACCCTTTTTGTAGATGTCAAAAAATATGCGACCTCCTGTCACAAGTGCCAAATATTTGAAGGCGAGAAGAAACTCTTACCATTACCCCTCAAACCCATCTCCACAAAAATGCCATTTCAGCAATGGGTTCTAGACTTAATTGGTGAAATTCACCCATCCTCCTCAGCCCAACATAAATGGATTTTGACAATCACTAATTATTTTACTAAATGGATTGAAGCCATCCCTTCTAGACAAGCCATTGATTCTGTCATTATCTCATTCCTTGAAAACAATACCCTTTCAAGATTTGGATGCCCACAAAAGCTCATTACTGATAATGCAGCTTCTTTCAAATCTAAGAAGATGGTAGACTTTTGTAACAGATATCACATTACCCTTGGCCATTCCACTGCCTATTACCCTCAAGGCAACGGGCTTGCAGAATCCTCAAACAAAATCCTTGTTAATATCATCAAGAAATTGTTAGAAGACAATAAGAAGACCTAGAACAAAAAGTTGGTTAATGCCTTATGGGCAGACAGACTCACTACAAAAAATTCCATTGGTACATCTCCTTATCAATTTGCATATGGAATGGATTTTGTTTTTCCATCCTCTTTAGGAGTAGTGGTGATGAAAATGATTCAAGAACTGCAGGTAGAATCCAATGATATCCAAAGGAGGATAAATCAGACAATACATTTGCAGCAAACCAGGGAAGAAGTCTATGTCAAATCCCAAGTGATCCAAGATAAAATCAAAAATATTTTTGACAAGAAAACCAAAGCTGATGATTTTTACATAGGTGACAAAGTACTCAAATGGGATTCCAGAAGAGAAGAAAAGGGTAAACATGGTAAATTTGATTTCCTATGGCAAGGCCCTTATATCATTTATGGTTACAAAGGTAACAATGCATTTTTCTTGAAGCAGTTAGATGGAACAGATCTACTAGGTGGACCAGTCAATGGTAGAATGTTGAAGCATTACTTGTCCCTAGATTAACATTAGCTCATTGTACATAACATTGCAAAATTTAGATTGGATTGGATGATTATCTTTTGAGGTTGAAGCCCGAAGAGAAGGCCCTAAGCTTTGAAAGGTGCAGCATCATATGTATGAATAAAGCAGATCATAGAAAAGTAGTTACAAGGCAACCACAGTCAAAGTTTCAAAGGCTATTGATCTTAAAGTTCTTGACATTTCACCAGGAAATGCCATCCCCATTTGGAGCCACTGTTAGGGTCCTATAATAATAGGATTCATAATTTTGAATTGACTATGATTTGTCTTGTAATATTTACATACTTTTTCTTTTTGCAAAATGTTTTCCCATAAAAAAAAGGGTAAGTCCTAAAAGAAAAATCAAAGGACTAAAAGAACAAGATAAAAAAGAAAATAAAATATGAACCCCACCAAAAATAGATAAAAAATAGATTCTGAAAGTGATGCAAATTCAAATGCCACTACTTCTTACTTTGCCTTGCAAAATAAGATTATGTGCAACTTGTCAAAAATGCCACAATCCATGATGGTCAAATAGTTTAATCTTGATTCATTCATGCTTTAAATTTCATGCTGATAGATAGAGAATAATGATCTAGCCAAACTGTTTAATCTTGGCAGATCAATAGTTAGGTAGAGAATAATAGTGAGCTCATCAGTTTAATCTGAGTCATTGGAAGTTATAAGATTAGAATTAGATAGTTTACTTATCAAATAAAAAGAAATAAAGGGTCAACAAGCTCAAATGCACCCAATGAATGAAGAGAAAATGTTAGTGTAAATAAAGGGTAGGTAAAAGAGGTTTTGGAATACATAAGGTTGCTAGCTCAAATGCATCTTCATCATGCTTAATCCTATGTTTCATGTGCAGGAGGAATTATCAAATAAAGAGGACATTCACAAAAGTCATATATTACTTTGGGGTATTTACCCTAAAAGTTCTATATAATTTTAGGCATGTATACTAAAGCTCATTCACTAATTTCCTCTCATTTCACTAAACCCCTACATGTCTAATTTATTAATTTCCCTTCATTACTTTTCATTCCCTAATATTTTTCCGCTTCTTGATTCCAAAGAACCCTTCCCTCTTCATTTCCCCTTGTAAAAATATTCCTTCCCCTTCATTTTACCTTTTCCCTTATTTTGTCTCATTTTCCTTGTAAACCCAGTAAAACCCCCTTATCCTAAGTTTAAAAATTTAAATGTATCGGACCCCGTTGAAAAACCCTCCCCGATACCCTTTTAACTCATCCCAAATATTTTTCTAACACCCACTCTCGTATTCCCCAAACCCTTTATAATATTTTAACCTATAGTTTCTATACAGTTACTCTCGCTTTATATATTTCACCCTCCCGCTATATTATATCCCCGATCCCTAAAAACCTTTGCATATGGGTTATAACCCTCCATCATATAAGCCATGGTCCCCACTTTTATTTCAATTCCCACTGCATATATTACTTCCCCATGCATTTAAATTAAACCCGACCCCACACCCCAACTCATCCCTCATAACTCCGCCACGCGATAACCCTCCAATCACTCACCTCCAGATCCAATGACGTGCATCCCATATCGCGTGCTCCGAAATCCGATCTTTAATATCTCAAAAGTACGCGAGATTCACAGTTTTCCCTACTTTCCTTTTTGCTATGTGGCAGCCCCACATTATATCGCGTCCTCTGAAAAAATACCAGCTACCACTCAAAAGTGATGCGATGAACCATAATACCACCTCCCCGCGTAAGATGAAATCACCTACTGCTCAAACATTAACCCCGCGCCCAAAGGTTAACCACTGTTGGTAAAAACCCAAAAAGCCAACCAATTCTAAAGCCCAGAAACTCTGCTCAGCTGTTTTAACCCATTTACGACCAGAAGACCCTGCAGACTCTGATTTGAAGCAGCATAAAGACTATTGAAGCCTCAGGAAGCCTCTGCTGCTCCCACGGAACCCTGACTCCATACCAAATCTTCATTTTCCAGGTAATCCTGAAAGTACCAGAAAAGCCCTGTACTTAAGCTCTGCACAATATTTATAATAGGTTAATCAATTGAACTAATTAAAAGCCTTGCCAAACTAAAGGAAGCCACTGTGCATCCAAAAAACCCTTTTCTGTAGATTGTATTCACCTTTCACACTATTCCAGAGGTCCCAAGTTTACTCCTTAAGCCAGATAGTGATTAATTCAATAAAATAAACAAATCTATGGCTTCCCAAAGCATTCTGAATGCAAAACCCCTGCAAACCCCTCACCTGGATATTGACTACCTCCCATTGGTAGATAGATATTTCTAGATCAAAGTCACATCCTCCCCTAGCCATCTATTAAAACTCCACTGCTGGAGTAAAGATAAATTCCTAAACTAGAATGATGACATTCATCTATGGGAGTCTAATTTACCCAAATACTTGTTCCCACATGTATACCATTTCCTTGACATCATCCACCTATGCCAACTCTGCTATATCCCAAGTCAAAGAGCCATAGTCTCTCCGAACGAGCAGATTTTATTCACAATTATTGCAGAGCCGATAAATGAAATGTTGGAGATCCAGCCAAAGCCTAATGAAACCCTATTTTCTATTGAAAACCTATTCTGTACTTGAAGCTGGACCTTCGCAAGAGATCTCAAATTTTTCATATTTTCATCCTAGAAGAGGCTCATATTCCTACAGGCAGTCCTCCATACTCTGCCACCATTTTCTCTGAGAGGGCCAAACAGATTGTAACCATGATGTCTTTTATTCTAGGATATACCACTGATGAACATGTAGATGATCCTATACTTGCTTTCCTTTCTATTTTTTGCCCAGGCAAGCCTACAACTACAATTTTCAAATTTTCTTAGTTCTTAGCAAATAGAATCCATGATCAATTGATCAAATTTCCATATGAAAGAGTGTTCAAATACTCTTCAGTATTGTTCCATATGTTCTTATATTTCCAATCAGAGAGGTTTCCAGTGAACATCCAAAAACTAGACACTAAAGGCCATCCTAGATCTGTTATCTTTTGGACACCCTTAATCCAAAATAATTCCACTATTTTCAGCTACAAGGAGTTCATTGATTCATTTTTTCACCCAGTGGTTAACATGCTAAGTAGTAGCAACCAACCGAGGGTCAGTGATGAGATAAATAAAGTTTTACATTTTTCTAAATACAGTAGGATAGGGGATTGGTATTTATACCAGAACCACACTGAAGTAAGGGTGTATGGATACCATCTCACTCCCTATAAGCTGCCCAAATATCTCCCCATGAGGATATTTGCATTAGAGTATATCAGGCAGATCATAAATTCAAATGATGTGAATTTTCTATCAGCCAGGAAGAAAACACAGTTCAAAATAAAAAACCAGCTTGGTCCTTTTATTTGCAATAATAGGGAGGTTGGAGAAGAAGCAAAAAAATGTTTACAGGAAATGAAGTTCAGTAATAATTTCAAATGACAGTATGCTCCTTTAGGTGTCATAAACAAACTAAGACTCAAATTTAAATTGAGCCCTTTTGTGCATGAGTCCAAGCCAGAGATTGAAAAATATGCCAACTAGTCAGAGTGGTCGGAAAACACCTTAGTGGATATGGAGAAACAGGTGGATACTAGTTCCATTCTACATACTCAAGCCCTACAGGACAGAAATACAAAAAGGACTAGGGAAGAAGGTTCTTTCTCAAACATAGATACAACATATGACAAATTTGAAATTATGTATAGAAAGAAGCCCAAGCTAAATCCTGTAAACGAGCAAGAAGAGACAATTGAGACAGTTGAAATCATTGATACTAACACAGTGGTTAAAGAGAATACATCTCCAGTAGATTCAGAGGAAACTCATCAGCCTTCAACCTCTAATACTTAGATTATTCAAAAGAAGCTTAGTATTGAATTCTCTTCATCCAGCAAACTAGTGGATAAAGAAAAAGACATAAAGGAGAAATATAAAGAAATCAAGTTGAGAAATGAAGCATTGAAAGCTGAAACCTATGCCCAATATTTCAAACAGACTCCTAGTGATCAGAATAGGTTACTTTCAGCTTTTGACCTTAAAACAGGGAAGATGCAGATGACCTTTTTGCAGCCCACAGTACAACATCCTAAGTCATCAACATATTACAAAAAGACAGAATTTGAAGTTTTGGCCAAGAATGTTCATCCTATAGATCAAATTGAGTTTCATAAGCAAGCAGGAGAAATGATATACTCAACAATGACCAACAAAGCTATGAGTGTACAAAAACTTCAAAATTCTCTAGAGAATATCACAACACAATTTAAACTAGAGAAGGCATCCTCACAAGCAAAGGATAACATAATTAAATCACTAGAATAATTGGTTATTAAGATTGGATATAATCCAAATGACATCAAGGCAGCAAAAAAGCTCATAAAAAAGAAGAATGAAGACATTGCTGCATTGAAGAAGCAGCTAAAATTGCCTCCTTTTGAACATCCACAGACCAAGGAAGTTCTAGAGAATCAAAGCCAAAAAGATGAGATGATGGACCTCATTCTTCAGTTAAATGCTCAATTAAAAGAAATGGAGAATGAGATGGATAAGTTAGTACAGGAGAAACAGGCTAGCATGGAAGCAGCTACTGTCACTGCTATTCCTACAATTACTACAACAGTTCCTTCTACTTTGGCAGTTTTAGTGGCCACAGTAGCTCCAGTGGCTACAACACTTCCCATTGCATCAACAAATACATTAGCAACAGGTTCAACAACAACAACATCTCATCCCAGTGATGAAGTAAGTAAATTGATCAAAGCCATGGAAGATATGTCCATCCAAACAAATGAAATAAATAGACTTAAAGAACAAATAAAAAGTCTAGAGGATGAAAAGAAACTAACTCAAATCATGCATAAGAATGAAACACAAAAGTCAAACAGATTAAATGAAAGGATACAAAAGTTAGAGAAAGAATTGAAACTGAAAGAACCACTAGCCCAAGAAAAACAACTTTTATGGGCCAATATCATTGACTCAGTCAATGATATTTGACCATCTATACATGTGACATTTGAGCAGAATGATTTGGTCAGAGAAGCTAGTGAGGCAATTCAAAGGGTAAGAGCCGAACTTGGGAATAAGCCAGAAGAAGCCTCAAGAATAATCCAGTTCCTTAACTCAAAGAACAAGTATGAATTGCAGGAGCTTGGAATAGCTGACAGAACCAAGACCATACTAGAGGAAAAGAAGGTAATCACCAAGAGGAACTTGATGATACAACTTGAGGATAAATGCCAAACAATGGAGGTAGCAATAGCCAAGTTTATGGTGAAATTTTATGCTTTGAGGCAGAAAGGTTTGCCTAATCCATTGGTGATTAATGATAGGTTGATGGCACATGAAGACTATGATAAGAAAATCAGAGAAGTGGCAAAGGAACAAGCCAACAATTCCTCCATGAAAGGGATTCCTACAGGAAAAGTGCTTTATCAAAATTTTGAGAACCTCTTTTACCTCCAGCATGAGGTAAAACATCTCTTTATAAACAAGCCTACTTTTGCAAAATACACAGAAACTGATGAAATCTACAGAAGAATGGTAAATATTAAATTACTAGATGCAGAGTCTTGGGAAAAGTTGAATGATTTACTATGAATATTAAAAGTAAAACAGGTAAAAGAGAAATCAAGGTTAAAACAGAAACATAGCAGTAATAGAGTTTAAAGATGAAAGAGTATGAGTGAAAGGAAGTATAAGAGACAGTCAGCGAAAAATCAAACAACAAGAGAGAAAAAGCAACATAATATCAAAGAAAATCCAGCAACAAACAATAAAAGAGGGACAACTTGCATCAGTTACATATCTGTCTCTATCTTCTTGCATGAAGATATTTCTTTTTCCTTAAATAATGCCTAAAACAATTTAGGATATTTTGTAATAGTTTTTGTACAAATACTTCATACTTTGAAGTAATAAGGGGTGGATTATTGAACATTTCTATAGTTATATTGATCTAAAACCTGAGGGTCTATTGTAACATTTTCAAGTCAACAGACTGGACTAAGCAATAAAGGCATTGCATTACAGGATTCATGTGTTGGTCCACTTTAGTGAAGTATCTTTCATTTGTTAAATTGTTATTTTCTTAAATATTTCACATACTTACATGTTTTCCAATTTGAATGAAATAACTGGAATGTTACTATAGAATTTGTTTAAATACACTCTGTCTTGAACAATTATTCATTTTAATGTTTTCTTGTGATATCCGGAGTAGGGAATTCTTCATTGCTCCCTAGTTTCAATTGACCTCTTTCATTTCTCTCATTATCCGGTTTGAGGAATCCTTAACTTCGCCTTGACCCTGATTGAAAAACCACTTCACCATCCGGCCTAAAAGATCTGAATTTACTCAGCTACCTTTCCCTGTGAACACTATCTTTAGAACTTGATTCAGTCCTCTTTTCTTGACATTTGGACTCCATGGCTCAATGGTAAAGAGACATTCATATATCCATCTAAATTAGTGATTCCACCACCAAATCAAATCAAAACCCAATCAAGCTTAAATAACTAGCCTAAAATCAATCAATTTAACAAAGTTAAATTATTAAGAGAGATCCCTCTCTGAGCATTAGGAAGGCTAGATCCTGATCTCAAAAGTAGGTTTGTGGTTACCTCTATTATTTCTTTAAACACAACATGACAACCCTAGGGAAATTTTAGAGTGATAATAGCAAGAATAAGGACTTGTCGAAGATTAAGTGTTTGCACTGTCATTGATCTGAAAATGAAACTACTTGTACTTTATATTCAAGGTATTCATTTCCATTTTAACTGTAGTAGAATTGATTATGCCATTTAGCGAAAAGATTATTAACCAGAAGTGTTGAATTTGTGAGAAGTGAAGAGAAGAGAGACTTTTTGACAGAAGGAAAACATAACCAAATGCAAAAACAGAAGTGGAAGTATCAGATACACAACTATTCTGAACAACAGTATTGTTTACAGAGTTCTTCCCTGATGGACTACGTCTCTGGGTTTGCTTTCAAGATGGGCGACTACTTTATTAGGAATGAATCCGAGGAGGTTGATTACACAGAAATTTGACCAGACGGAATGTGCTCACAGGCACTTCTGGTTACTATCAACAGAAAGCCCTCTGAACTAGCTTTCCAATGCCTGTCTCGGTTCCCAATTTCGACTGCCGATGCTCCTGTTACACTGAAAACAAAACAGCCTATCCTCTGTAGAATCTGAACAATAACTCAAAAACTACTCTCCCCTCTCCACTGATCAACACACCCTTTTAAAGCCTTCCAAGTGCACTCGTACTCTCCTAATTGGATTGAATGTACATGGCTGATCTCTTGGAATTTGATTCTCCTTGATCTTCTCATAAAATGACACTTAAGGATAAGTTACATGATTTTGGCACAAAAATCTGCATTAAATCATTACAAAAACCCAAAATAGACTTTAGGATAGCGAAAACCGTTAACGGTCCTGCTAACCGGGCAGAGAGGACTGACCGGTACATGTGCACACTTGAAATCATGGTTTTGATGACAGTTATCTCGACGGTTCCAGCTAGCGGTGCGGCCACGTGCTCTGATCACATGTTAATTCTGCGTAGTTATTGTTGCAGCTAACTGTGCGGTTCCGAAACCTCGACGGTTGAACATAACCGTAACTTCCAATTCACGTGCTATTGACATGCTTTTGTCCTCCGACGTGGTTTAATTCACGGTTTGGGGATGGTTTAAATGTTTTAAATATGTTTTATAATGTGTTTTAAAACAATATGCCGAGAGGGTATTAATACAATAGTTTTAATTCATGTATTAGGATTTATAAAGGGTCCGATAGGTATTTCATAGGTTTTGAGGGTAGAATAGGACTTAGGACTTAGGCTTAAGTGCATAGGTTTATTCCCAGATGCAGGTGTGTAGCATGGCAAGCTATACAAAGGCGGCTTGGAGGGTGGGCGCGTGGCTTAATGCTACCGCCATCCGGCCTCGCATGCAGCAAGTTTTAAAGTCTCCAGCAAACAAATTCAATGCCGCATTAATGCAGCTCCTTCCCCCTATCCAGTATGCAAGTTTATTTGTTATGGCGCTCTTCTTATTTTTCATTCTTGCTCCTCCCCTGTGCTCATGTCGTTCCAGTGTTACAGCAACTCCTCGCTCTAGAGACAGCCCTGGGTATCGTTTGGCTCTGGATTGCTGTTCTAATTGTTAGCTGTGTTTTCATGCTCCTCATAGTCCTTTCTGTAATTTTCGTTGTTTCCCCTACTCAGTCTTTCCCACAGTTGTCAGCTCTTCTCTTTCTGTTCACTTCAACATGCCAAGAGTGCGCTCAAGAATGAGCTGCAGAAGAGGAAGTTCCCGAGGCTGCGTCACCCACCAGCCCTCTTCCACTACCTCAGATCCTTCGTCTGAAGCCTCGAAATTTTGCTTTGACAGTCATCCCATGACCAGGAGTGGCAAAGGCCGGGGTCGAGGGTAAATTAATATAGAAGCGCGCTCTCATCATTCCCATTCTCACACGGCTCACTTTCGGTTCCCTTGCACTCTTAGCAATTCCTCCTTCATCACTTCAGTTACCATTGAGTTGCGAGAGGATACTTTTGGTTCCGTTGCTGTTACTCCAGGGGTTTTTCTGGAGCCGAGGACGGAGGACCAGCATGATAATTCTTAGATTGCCAATTCGCAGAGAAAGGACCCTGGTAGCTCTGCAACCTAGGACATGAATACCCAGGCCGGTCCGAGCGTTCCTACAGGTGGCGGTTCTTCAAGCAAAGAGGGCCATCCCTCAGAGGATGAAGACCCCTACCAATATGGCTATCACATTGTTGAATAGTCGCCTCCAACCTCTCATGAAGCTTAATCAGGTCTGTGCTTATTGGTTTTTTTTTTTTCGGCTGTACGAAGGTGCTCAATTCCCTCCGGGTTTATAGTCATTACATGATTTACAGTTCTCAGGACCAATCCATTTTCTCCAATGTTAAATTGCCGGTTTCCCCTGCGTGGGCAACATTCTCCTGTCTTTGGGTCTCAGTTTCGGATCAAACTATTTTTGGGTCAGATCCCAGTTTTGGAAGGGTAGCACTTTATTGATTACTTGAATGGGCCCAATCAATTTGTCTTGGTATAGATATATCTATGGTCAGTATTCAACGACAGTCTCTAGATATATCTCTGTTTCTTGGTCAGTCAGTAAGCAAGTCCTCTTTGTCAGTGTTCAAGCGAGGTTTTGTAAGAATGCCACTTCTCTGGGCTAGTCCTCTCGAGGGCACTGCCTCTCTGTAATTTTATTTCTGTATCAATATAGGAGTAGACAAATTCAGAAAAAAAAAGTGCATAGGTTTATTACATAGGATTTAATGTATTTTGACTTAATACATAAATGAATGTATTATAATACATAAAATGAAGGTAGAGTTTTGACCATGGGATTTAGGGTTAGGTTAAGGTGCTTTAGGCATAGGTTAGGGTTTAGACATAGGTATTTTTAGCATAGGATTAAGTGCATAGGACTAAGAGGTAGGGTTAGGATTTTTAGGGTCTAGAATAAAAATCCGAAATTACATCTTTGTCATAATGCGACAATCAATCCACACACACCATCGACAAACGATGATAGAAAACTTCTGCCCTGACGACAACCCATACACATCGTTGACATCTCAAACGATGCATCTATGCCATGGACGACACTGATAATAACCAAAACTGTCGATCTGTCGAAGCTGAGCTGATGACGACACTGAACGACTCCCAAAAACACTGATGACAACACTTTGAACACTTGTGTAATCAATTCGAAGGAGCCTCCTGGATCACTCCTCTCCACTTGAAAGCTTTTGGACCACCAAAAGTTTGACTAACTAAATAGTTGGTGAGGGTAGAAATCCCTCTCTTTCCACCCTGACTTGATGTTGTACCAATACATTCGCTCAATCACCTGCAAGTGATGACCCTGATGCTGACCATGACACTTTTTGAACCGGTGACCTGTTCCACTCTTCTGCAGTATGTACAACTTGTGATGATGGTGAAACAACCTGTTATAAACATGGCAATTGACTTATTTCCACGAAATACCATGAGTTAGTGATTCACAATCTTTGAAAACAGTCTCTATAGGATATTGTTCAATACCATTGACATGTATTAACAATCTATTTTGCAGAATGACAGAGACAATCAAAGACTTTTGTGACATCACTATTTGATGTTTCCATTGATTAGCACTTTCCCCTGATGCATAAGCTGTATATTTTGACACAGAAAGGCTTTGATATGAAAACAAAACTGCTTCCTCTCCACTTGAAAAGAGGCTTCTACTGGCGACACAATACAAGAGAAATCAAACACTGACTTTCCCCAATACTGATCTATATCCCTACAACTATAAAGTTTCAAAATTGAACTAAATTGATTCATTCTGACATTAGGAAGATGATATTTAGGCATCAATTGTAATGCATGTTGTATTCCTTGTTTATGAGTAAGATGTTTGTTTCCTTTAAATAGAATTGAAGATGTTTCTACTTGTTTAATCAAACCATCTTTAAACTGGGACTCATAACTTGAACATGAGGATTGTTCCTTTACACACATGATTGAAATTCTCTTATTTGAACTAATTAATTGCTTCATCTGATTAGCAACAACTGAATTCAAATGGTTTTTGTTTTGATGTGCCCTGACAATAAATTCAACCCCATTTTTCTTAAGGTGATATTTATGTTCTCTCCTGTAAAATATTGCATCACGATCATAAAGATAAGGACTCCCTAAGACAACTCCACATATGTCTAATGGTACCACATCTAATTCCACTTCATCAATGTAATTAGCTGTAATGGCAAATCTTAATCGACATTGCTTTGTGACCTTTATCTGATTTGATTTATTTAGCCATCCTAGTGGGTAAGGTTTAGGATGTTTCCATGTCTCCAAACCCAACTTCTTAACTAAATGTTCAGATATCAAATTGGCCTGTGATCCATTATCAAACATTGTGTTTATCTTTGTGTGCTTAGAATTTATCCTCATCTGAAAGACTGTTATTTGAAGATGCAATAGTGCTCGAACTTGAACAATGGTTAGAAATTTTACTTGTCGATACTATGGCATTTATCTTCATTTCATCACTTGAATCAGAACCTAGATCCTGCTGGATGGTTGTAGCTGCTTTCTTTTCATCCTTCTCCTTAAGGAAATTTTTGGGCTTAAGTTATGGATGAAGTTTCCAACACTTAGATTCCTCATGACCGACTTTCTGGTAATAAGTACAAGTAGGTCTTTCCTTCTGAGCTAGCGCTGATTTCTTTCCTTTGTTCTTCCTCTTGTCTTTGGAATCTTTGGCTTCCAGCTCTTTCAATGATGGTGGTGCAAATTTGTATGGCCTGCCACTTGACTCAATATGAATGGCTTGAATACACACTTCATCAATATAGTTAGAGTTAAACATCAAAAATGTATGTTGCAAATATGAATGTAAACTGGCGATATATTTTAACAAAGTTTCACATGTATCCAATGAAATACCAAGCACTAAGGCTTTCTTTCTGAACTCCTAAGTAAAATCCTGAACACTCTGTCCTTTACGCTGCTTCAAGTGCTGCCAATCAATAACAGCTTGCTGCATGTATCCTAAAGGATAGAATTGCTTCTTAAGAGCTCTTAAAAACTTAGACCATAAAGAGATGAATTTACCTTTTTGCTTTACATCTAACTGAGTTTTACTTTCCCACCAGATTAAAGCCGTTCCCCCCATTCTAAGTGTAGCTAACTGAATTTTCATTTTATCCTTAGTAATGTTTTGAATGCGATAATACACTTCTAATTGCTTAATCCAGCTATCTAGCTTTTCAGGATTCATTTCGCCATCATATATAGGTAGCTAAAATTTAACATCAAGTTTCAAAAGAGATTCTTTCTTAGGTTTCTTTTCTGTTTCAGATTCTTCACTGGAAGACGAAGAAGAAGAAGAAGAAGAAGATGATGATGGAGATGAAGGAGGTGAAGGTGGTTTATCAACTTTGCCTTTACCTTTATCCTTCTTCGATTTCTTTTAAGAAGAAGCTGCATCTCTCGTCTTCTTATCTTCATAGAGTTCACCAAACATATATTGCATATTCATGATCACTTGCTGAAGCTGTTCATCACTCCACTTAGTTTTTGGAATTTCACCTGCATCTGATCCTGACATGGTCGATTTATGAACGACTCTTCGTTTTCCAATCTCTGGATCGATCTCCTCAAGGATTCCTTCTCCACGTTGCGACTTCGATCTGGTTAACATTCACTTGGAAAATTCAGACAAAACTTTTGAAACCTTTAGCTCTGATACCAACTTGATCTGAAAATGAAACTACTTGTACTTTATATTCAAGGTATTCATTTCCATTTTAACTGTAGTAGATTTGATTATGCCATTTAACGAAAATATTATTAACCAGAAGTGCTGAATTTCTGAGAAGTGAAGAGAAGAGAGACTTTATGATAGAAGGAAAACATAACTAGATGCAAAAATAGAAGTGAAAGTAGCATATACGCAGCTATACCAGAAAACAATATTGTTTACGGAGTTCGTCCCTGATGGACTACGTCTCGGGGTCCGCTTTCAAGATGGGCGATCACTTTATTAAGAATGAATCCGAGGAGGTTGATTACACAGAAATTTGACAAGACTGAATGTGCTCACAGGCACTTCTGGTTACTATCAATAGAAGGCCCTCTGAACCAGCTTTCTAACGCTTGTCTCGGTTCCCAATTTTGACTCCCGATGCTTCTGTTACACAGAAAACAAAACAGCCTATCCTCTGTAGAATCTGAACAATAACTCAAAAACTACTCTCCCCTCTCCATTGATCAACACACCCTTTTAAAGCCTTCCAAGTGCACTCGTACTCTCCTAATTGGATTGAATGTACATGGCTGATCTCTTGGAATTTGATTCTCCTTGATCTTCTCATAAAATGACACTTAAGGATAAGTTACATGATTTTGGCACAAAAATCTACATTAAATCATTACAAAAACCCAAAATAGACTTTAGGATAGCGAAAACCGTTAACGGTCCTGCTAACCGGGCAGAGAGGACTGACCGGTACATGTGCACACTTGAAATCATGGTTTGGATGACAGTTATCTCGGCAGTTCCAGCTAGCGGTGCGGCCACGTGCTCTGATCACATGTTAATTCTGCGCAGTTATTGTTGCAGCTAACTGTGCGGTTCCGAAACCCCAACGGTTGAACATAACCATAACTTCCAATTCACGCTCTATTCACATGCTTTTTTCCTCCGACGTGGTTTCATTCATGGTTTGGGGATGGTTTAAATGTTTTAAATATGTTTTGTAATGTGTTTTAAAATAATATGCCAAGAGGGTATTAATACAATAGTTTTGATTCATGTATTAGGATTTATAAAGGGTCCGATAGGTGATTCATAGGTTTTGAGGGTAGAATAGGACTTAGGACTTAGGCTTAAGTGCATAGGTTTATTACATAGGATTTAATGTATTTTGACTTAATACATAAATGAATGTATTATAATACATAAAATGAAGGTAGAGTTTTGACCATTGGATTTAGGGTTAGGTTAAGGTGCTTTAGGAAAAGGTCTAGGGTTTAGACATAGGTTTTTTTAGCATAGGATTAAGTGCATAGGACGAAGAGGTAGGTTTAGGGTTTTTAGGGTCTAGAATAAAAATCCGAAATTACATCTTTGTCACAATGCGACAATCAATCCACACACACCATCGGAAAACGATGATAGCAAACTTCTGCCTTGACGACAACCCATACACATCGTTGACATCTCAGATGATGCATCTATGCCACGGATGACACTAATCATAACCAACACTGTCGATCTGTCGAAGCTGAGCTGATGATGACACTGAATGACTCCTAAAAACACTGATGAAGACACTTTGAACACTTGTGTAATCAATTCGACGGAGCCTCCTGGATCAGTCATGAGCTGGGACAATATGCCACGAAGTGTCTGCATAAGAAGGTAAGTAAAAAGCCCTCAGGAGGAGTGGCAGGTGAAGCTCTTTCTGCATAATTCGAGTTGGATTTCACCCTCATCGCTTGCTTGGTGACATCGGTGATGGGTAGTGTGTGGTATCTTGATAGTGGAGCCTCATTCCATATGATCGGAAACAAATAATTCTTCAGTGACTTGGAGGAGAAGGACCTTTAGATGCACATCAAAATGGGAGATGACGAAAGGTATAGTGCGACTGGCACTGATACTGTTACTTTTCAGAGGGTGTCTGCTTCTCCTCTCACATTAAAATATGTCATGTATGTTCCGAATCTAGCAATGGAAAGGATTTACTTCGTCACATAACCTCAGGACAAGTGAAGTAGATCAGGGTTCAGGTGAAGAACCTTTAGAAATTGGATGTAGAAATTTGTGTTGTTTGAGCACAAAAGCAGAGAAGGTGCAGAGCTGAGACATCGGTGAGTTGTGGCATAGAAGATTGGGTCACTTGCACCATAGATCTTTGAATATCATGCAACTGATATCTACAGGACTTCCCAAGGGTTCACTAGAGTAGAGAGATACATGCAAAGGGTGTACATTGTGGAAGTACACCAAATCCACCTTTCATGATAAGGACAATCGAGCGCAAGCGATCCTTGAAAGAGTTCACTAAGATGTGTGTGGATTGTTCTTGACAACCTCCATGACCAAGCATACGTATTATGTAATATTTGTGGATGATTTCTCATGTAAGTGCTAGATTTTATTCATGCATAAGAAAGATCATATGTTCTCTAAATTTTGTGAATTTAAAGCACTTGTTGAGAAAGACACTGGTAGGAAAGTGAAGTCTCTCACGAGTGATACTGGTGGATAATATGTGTCGAATGAATTCAAGAACTTATTTGCATTAGAAGGAATTCGATGGGAGTTAATAACACCCCATAATCCACAACAGAATGGGGTGGATGGAAGGAAGAACATACATATTGTGGGAGTTGCATGGGAAATGTTACATGATTAGGGCCTATCGTTGCACTTGTGGGCTGAAGCATGCAACACAACTGTATATGTGTGGAGTGGTAGCCGTCATCAGATTCTCGAGATGAGTACACCTGAAGAAGCCTTTTCAGGTAAGAAACCATATGTGGAACACTTAGGTATCTTTGGTTCATCAGTTTACTGTCATGTTACCAAGGATGCAAGGAAAAATCTAGAGCCAACAACTGAGTTCGGACTATTTTTGGGGTACACTTATACACCTCACAACTATCGGGTGTACCTATCATCTCACAAGATGAAAATGGTTTGTAGAGATGTGAAGGTCGATGAGGAGAAGGCCGTGAGATGCCCCCTTGAGGGGGAGATTCAGTTGCATGGAGAAGAGGAGCTTTTAAATCAAAAGGAAGAACCTTAGGATGATGTGGTGCAACCACATGCAGAGGATTAGAGAGTGGAAGAACCCACTCAAGAATAGACTTCTAGAGATGGAAGGAAGCGCACCAGAGAGGTTGACAGATTGATGCATGATTCTAGAGAGAATGTGGGAGCACCCACATCATAGCGTAGGCAGAGGAGGTCACTAGATCAATACACTGGCTAAATGGATCTTATGAGCGAGAGTGTAGAGATTGAGCCATCCTCATTCGAGGAAGCAGTGCAATTACCAGTATGGGTTGATGCCACGGTAGAGGAGCATGACTCCATTATCAAAAATAGTTTTTGGGAAGTGGTCCCAAGACGAACAGACAAGGCAGTGGTGAGTTCCAGATGGATATACACAGTAAAGAAAGCAACAGATGGGAGTGTGGAGAAAACAAGGCCATATTTATGGCCAGAGGGTTCTCTCAGGTAGAGGGAATTGATTACGAGGATACCTTTGATCCAGGAGTAAGGTACCCTTCAATAAGATCTATTCTAGCACTTTCAGCACAGATGGGATGGAAGATACATCAGATGGATGTGAAGACAACATTTCTCAATGGAGTGATTGAGGAAGAGGTGTACATTGAGCATTCAGAAGGATTTCAGACCTTCAACAGAGAGTCACATGTGTATAAACTCAAGTGAGTGTTGTATGGATTGAAACAAGCACCCCGTGCTTGGTACATCAGGATTGACAAGTATTTCACCAGATTGGGCTTCACCAAAAGTGAATCAGATGCAAACCTTTACCATATTGTGGTTGAAATTAAATTGTTGATTATAGTATTATATGTTGATGAGTTAGTTCTAACAAGTGATTTGAAGTTGGTAAAATCTTGCAAAGAGGATATTGCAAGAGAATTCAAGATGAAGGACCTGGGGCTCATGCAATATTTCCTGGGCATGGAAGTATGGCAAGGAGATGAGGAATTGTTTGTCTCTAAGGGAAAGTATGGCAATGAGATATTGAAGAAGTTTGACATGGAGAGAAACAAACCCATGGAGAATCCTCTAGCAGGTAATTGGAGGAAGGAAGATGCTACTTCAGGTGAAGTAGTGGAGGCTACTATTTACAGGAAACTTGTGGGTTCACTTATGTATTTTATGAACACATGACAGAACATATGTTTTGTAGTTAAACATATTAGTCAAGAAATGGTTAAGCCAACCAAAATCTATTGGAAGGTAGCTAAACATGTGTTGAGATACCTCAAAGGCACCACTTAGTTTGGTCTTTGGTATAAACAAACAGAGGGAGTGAAGCTGCAAGGCTTCACAAATGCAGATTGGGTAGGGAGTCCATCAGATAGGAAGAGCACATCAGGGGGAGTCTTCAGTATTGGGTCAACAACAATTTCTTGGTACGACAAGAAGCAGAGATTAGTTGCACTCAGTTTAACAAAAGTAGAGTACATGGCTACTAGTCAAGTAGCTTGTGAAGCTATCTGGATGAGGAAGATCCTTGTTTTTTTATTTGGTCTGTAGATGAATCCTATAGTGATTTAATGTGACAATCAAAGTTGTACCAAACTCTCTGAGAATCTAGTTTTTCATGATCAATCCAAGCATATCGACATCCGGTATCACCATCTATGAGATTGTGTGCAGAGGAGAATCATGTTGTTGGAGTACATTCCTACAAAGGAACATGATGCAAATATTTTGACAAAGGCATTGTCAAGATGCAAATTCAAGTTTCATAGAGGAATGATCGGGGTAGCATGTAATCCCTTTATTATTGAAACAGATTGTTGAAAATGAAACAAGAAAATCTTAATTTAATTTTTTCCTTAAATTAAATTGGGAATAAAATTGTACTTCCACATCACATGACAACTTGTATTAGTTAACTAAGTTAAATTTACTTAGTTGGCCTAGTTGATTTGAGTTGAGGGTCTAACTAGAGTCATGTAGAGTGTCTCCTACATTATTGGAGCCCTGGTTGAGTTTATTTTGAGTTGTAATTAATTAATTCAGTTTAATTGAGTTAAAGTCGGTTAAAGTAATTTCAACTGTTGGAGGAACTAGTGGGAGGTTTAGTAGTGTGGTGTTGCCTGTAGTGTTCAACTAGCTAACTAATGATCCACTCATAAATAACTCATGCATGTCATATCTTAGAGTTACCCAGTTGAGATTGGAGTTCAGGGACAATGTGCTATCAGTTGTATAATCGTCCAAATTGTACAGGTGATGCATGCAGTCAGAGGAAGGCCTATGCGGATTGTGAAGTTCCAATTGAGGAATTTCCCTAATTAATAGGGGGCTAATTACCAAGGAAACAACATAAGGAAACAGGGACTTGGGCAAGAAAAAAATTGGTTAAGAATTGGCCTAGGATTGTTTAGGAAGTTGTGAGACAGATAGAGATAGTGCAGAGGTTGCTCGAGCTTGAGCAAAGCATTGTAATCTTCTCATATTTTCTTACTAATGCAATATATAGATAGCGGGGGTTTTTAGCTATGGATGTCCCAAGGAAATCTTTGTGTAATGTGTTGATTGAATTCTTTTTCTTGTATGCTTCGTGATTTCACGATCACTTAATTGTTTCTATTGATGAGTATAGTAGATTCAAGTCTATTGTTTTAGAAAAATACAATTAGCAGTTTGAATCTACAAGGAATTTGTACATATTGTTATTGTTATGCCCCATAAAATCCCACTATTTTTATTTTTGTGCCCTTACATTATTATTGTTTGTAGATTCTGATTATATTGTGACCCCTTAAACTCCTATATATACCAAGGAGGTCTTATCATTTGTATCATATAATAATTGTTCATTTATGTAATGTAAAGGAGGTTTCCCCCTCGAAGAGGCTAATGTTATGCGGAATTTTCACAATTGTGGACAAAGGTGAATTCCATAGACCTAGTGGTCTGTTCTAGAACAACAAGAGACATAAATCATGAAATTTTCCTTAGAGAAATTAGAGAATGAGAAAGAAGCCTACATGCAACTTGTAGCAAGATTTCCTTTCCTCCTTGTTTGTAAGCTCCAATCGTATCTACAAGTGCTATAATTAGAACCTGCACATACAACTAAAACAAGCAAAGGATCCATAACATCCATGCATCATAATATAATATCTCTATTTAGTGAATCAACATGGCATCGAAATACATGAGTGAAAACAATAACACAACAAATATATGAAAACAAGGTACTCTTTGTATTGACAAATATAAGAGAGAGTTTACAACCATAAATAGCAGCTGATTTTGTAGCTGACTCCTCAAGTTGACTTGTCCTTCTGTGTCAGAGAGAACACCTCAAGGTCAACCCTAATGCATGAATATGATAACTCCTTTATGTTCAAGGCAACAACATAAGGGCATTATAAATCTCCAAAATCCAACCTTGATGTTATGGATGATAGTAAATTTATAGGAGAAATGTTGTAGTTTAGGATTTATCATTATGGGCTTGAGATCCACATATGATGGGAGGATGAGCTCAAGGGATAAGAGATGAATTCTCGTAAAGGTAGGATCAGATAGGATTCAAGCTCTTTGTTTGTGGTAAATAGTTAAAACAACCTTGGAAGCTTCTAGAAGAGGAAGCTTCAGAATTATTTTTAATTTTCCTGAATTTATAGAATCAATGCACATTCAGAAGGGAGAAAATGCACTGAATGTAAGTGGCTAAGGAGGCAAGATGCATTGGGGCTAAAAGCAATGTTTTTTGAGAAATTTGTCCAGAAACTCAGAGTTTTGGGAGAGGTCAAGCTTTGCGATTTGTGAAGGAATGATGAAAAAATGTTCATGGATATTGATTGATCCAGTTTGTTGGCCTATTGACCAGATAGGACAAAATGGCATGTAATAGATTTCCCCCTAAAGTACAAAGTCAAAAATAGTGGTTGATGAATGAAGTGATTTACCTTGTGACAAGTCTGGATCAAGAACAACTGTTCGAGATCATCATCCGTTACAATACATTTTCATCATGATATCATTGATGAGGTAGGCATACCCATGCTCAACACATAAGTAAGTATTACATGTACAATTATCAAATAGATTTATCCATTGATGATAAAGTGTGGACCCATGCTTGGATGATTGTGTGAATGATGATGGCCATGATGTTTTGTAATCTTGCATTAATCTTGAAATTGCAGCCTGGATGGATGAAACTAGATTCGAGGTCTTCTATCTCATTCACTCAATCATACATTGTACGAGTCTAACCATGTGAATAAATGAGTTGGAGTCGAACATAGTATACACCATCTGATTATTGGCCAATGATGTAAGTCATTAACATACATGAGAGAAACCACTGATGATATTAATGGATCTCAAGGTATTGAAGTAAAATCTGTATGGTGTGAATAGATGAGTTGAAGTTGAACACCAAACAAAATATTCCGGTTGAAGGCCAATGATGAAGACCTGTCACCGAGAGCAAGGAAACTTTCCATTTATGCATGCAAGATCCAAGGTATAAAACGGAGTTTCCAAGTCAACTTCATGGATAATGAGTTGATTTCGACTGGAAGTGACCTGTCATAGGAGGGCCTTGATGTATCCCCCATCAATGATGCAAAACAGGTATCAATATTTGAGAGAAAATGATGTTGATGTGGAACTGGTTCAGGAGCAACAAACATAAATGAAGGATTAAGAGTATTGTAGCAAATATCAACTGAAGGACTTCTCTTGAACATATCAGCGACACTTTATGGATTTGGTAGCATTGACCCAAAATTGAATGTGGTGGCTTTTGATGTGGTGTGATGAACCAAAAAGACAAGCAGATTTCCCAACCCAATAGTCACAGAGATGAAGTGAGAGAGCGTAATTTTCAAGAGCGACTCACTGCCAACAATAGGTGAAGTACACTATTTTCCCAATTTCCCCAACCATTTTTGGTCAATACCTCTTTATTTTTGACAAGCTTGAGGAGGATAACATATGTTTAATCTATAAGTTCATCCTTCTGATGAATCCATTTGAGTATTTTTAACGAATAATGAGAAGGAGTGGTTCAGTCTCATCATGTTCAATGAGTCCATCGATGTTTGATGCTTTTACTAGTCCAGCGAAGGCGTAACTTGACTCCTTTTTCATGTTTAGAGAGTTTGAAAAAGAGGCAAAAAAAACTCCGAAGGTTCCTTTTCGTAAAATTGTCTCTTGCATTTGAAAAGGCAGAAAATGATACTCAGGAGAACCTCTTAGCCATGTTCGACTAAGGTATTGCTTTTTCGTAATTATTCTATCTCGGTCTGGAAAAGGGTTAAAGTTATATTGAGTAGACGACTTTTCATTTACTTTAATGAGTTTGAAAAGACAAGTGCTTGACAACCTTTTCATGTTTAGGGAGTATGAAAAGAACTAAAAAAGGACTAAAGGGGGTTTAATTTTCGTAAGTTTACAAAGCCCAAAAAAGTGATAAAAGTATGCTCCTTCATTGAAATGATTTGTTTCAACTAAAAAATTTCATTAAATCCTTCAAGTAGTTGTTAACCTGCTCATAACACCATCAAAAGATTAAAAATATATGATACATGGTAAAATTAGGTCAACATAATAAAATAATGATAAAAATTAACCATAAATAGGTGAAAAGCAATTTTATTTTTACCATTTTGCATTTTACCTTTTGGTGAGTGAGCTTTGAGTGCTTTTTTCCCCCGAACTTCAGCGGTTGATTGCATCCAATCCGGTGGATCATTCTAGGTAGGATATCTTATCTTTCTCTTTCTTTTCACGATTTTCATTTCTGATTTCATGCAAAAATTTCAAGTTTTGAGTGCTTTGGGGCTTTAATATTACATCCTAGCTCCATTGCACCACATCAATGTCGAAAAGTGTGCTGGGCCAAGAATATTTGCACTAGGAAGAGCACTTCACCGCACCTCAAAGAGAAGGGAGGGTGTGCTACAACGCTCTGTCCCCCTTTAGTAGGGTGCACTGGGTGCATTTCAAAAAATAGTTTAATGAGTTTTACCCAAATTTCTCTCAAATTTTTGCATGAGGTTTGTTCTAAAGGTTCTTCTTGTTGTATTTCAGGTATCTATCAGAACAAAAATGGCCTTGATTTGGTGAGAAATAGAACATGACAATAAAGACATGGATGCTACCAATGCTCTAAAAACTATTCAAGCTTTGAGAAGATATGGGCTTCTCAAGTTCTTTTGGCTCCCTAGCATGAGATCTCAGATGGAACTATTGAAGTATCTAGTCAAAGCATAGGATGTTCATGCATAATGCTCCAGGCTTGGAGCACATATGCTCAACATACAGGTGGAAGACATTTGTTTCTTGACAGGTTTATCAAGTAGAGGAGCTCCTATCTTGTTATCTGGTTTGAGAAGGGATGGAGAAACTGTCAAATACTACATTGTCGCACATTGTAGACCTCATTCCTAGCCAACAAAATATGGGGAAATTGAGATTAAGGATGTGGTATGTTTGCCTCTCAGAACAATCCTTTTTATCATTGCTAGATTGGCTGACAATGCTACTATGAATTTGACTAATAGGTCCCAAATGCAATATGCATTAGAATGCATAGAACCAACAATGTTCAATTGGAGCGAGGGGGTGTTACCAAACATGAATGAACACCTTACTGAAGCAAAGGATGGGAGGCTAAAAAACTTTGGATATGGTTTCATATTGATTTCATTTTCCTTGGAGAGGATTCCATTGCTCCATCCTCAACATATTTCACTTGAGCTTTCAGATCCCAGAGCTCCATGGATGAGGCGATGGGTAGATCTCATGTCTAAACATGCAGGTCCTTCTTCCATGAGTTTCACACATGTATTCTTTCGATGGCTGCATATGCAGCTCATTATGATTGAAGACTACCAATATTCTAGGACGGAATTGCACGACAACCCATAGCTTGTGCTACTTGAAGGAGGGAAATGGGGTGACATAGGTAAAACATAATCATTTTGAATATTTTTTTTTTTTTTGTGGGGGGGGGGGGGTGGGGGGTTACAATTTTTTTGTTATTTTTCATGCATCCAAGACTAACTATTGATTTTACATGCAGATGTTGGACCCATTCAACCAATGGTTTCATCCTATCTTCAGCGTCCTGGAGAACCACTACATGCATAGATTGGAGCACAAGTTGTTGCAGGTGCATGAGAGGAGATGCAGGATCTCAACATAGTTGAGACTCTTGCATAGTTTGAACATCACACTGAGGGATTGACCCAGAGCATACTAGAGAACATGGTCAATCAGATCACTATGAGACTGTAGCATTACACCATTGGAGTTCTTGAGTGCATTAGCCATGTTACTATGCAAAGTTTCTCATGCGATTATTTGTTACTATGAACACCATCAAGACTAGTCTACTAGGACGCCTTAGAGACATTTTTGACTACATGTACTTTTGATATGATAGTATATGTGATGTGGATTGAATTTTATTTACATATGTCACAAATATTTGTCTAAAACATGATTTGATAATGCATATGTTAATGTGTTTAAACTTCTAGGAATGTGTTGATATTGGATATAATCAAAATGTCTTTCCAAAAGGCGGACCCTTAAGTGAAGCATAGTTGGAATTCCTATTGAATAGACATTTTTCAAGTGTAGTACTACAAGTTCTGAGTTATGTCTAATCACCATACGACAAATTCCATGAGAAATAGCATCAGACAATAGACCAATGACTATTCTATACTCAACGATGTTATTGGTAGAGTGAACGATAAAAATCCCTTGTAAACTCACTAACTTACCACTTGGAGCATAGATAGTCCATGCTGAGGAGGAAATATTCCGAGTACTATGGCTAGCACCATCAGCATAACCAACATATGGTTGAAAGGACACTAACATCTGCAAACCAAATGTAAAGCGAGATTAACAAATATGGTAGGAAACTCCGAACACACTGCAAAAACACTCAACACCCCTATAGATAGTATGTACACAATGACTATGCAAAATTGGTTTAAGCATATTATTTTTTTAGGTACAACCCATTTCTAGGTTGTGCCAATGAAACTCCATCAAAATCAATAAGCTCGTAGGCCCCTTTCGCATGGACATGTTTCACTATGTATGGGCCTAGCCACATTGGCTCAAACTTCCTAGACCCTAACTTATCAGATTATTGATCATACAACCGGACTAGGCTGCCTTCCGCGAAGGCATGAGGCTTAACATTCTTGTCATATTGTGCCTTAATGCGTTTCTTGTGGGCCTCATTGGCCATCATGCCAGTTTTCATCTAATCGTGCTAGATGCAAGAGACACTCTTCTTTTGCAGGAGTGGTGGGGAGGAGTTCGACAACAAGTTTTAGATATGGAATCTCACACTCGATAGGAAGGATTGCTTCCAAACCATATAACAATGGAAACAATGTGAATCAAGTAGCAGTCTGAACAGAGTTTTGATACACCCAGAAAGATGCATAAAGGATGAGGTGCCAATTCATTTTGTGGATCCCTAGCATGCTTTGTAGCATTGTTTTCAAAAATTTGTTGATAACTTCTACTTTCCCATTCGCCTGTGGATAATAGGGAGTTGAGCTTTCATGGTGCAGGACCAATTTGGTAATAAGCTCATCTATCAGGTAATTTCGGAAATTTTTCCCATGATCTGTAACAATAGCTTGTGGTACACCAAACCTTGCAATGACATGATTGAAGAGGAACAAAGTGACTATTTCGTTGGTGTTATTATATGTACGCATCACCTTGGCCCACTTGGTAAAATAATCTATTGCCACAATGATGTAGCCATACCCCCTTGCCGAGTGACGATTACATGTCATAAATTCAATGCCCCATTCAGCGGAAGGTCCAATGGCGATAAAATCATGTAAAGGAGTTGGTGGAGCATGGGTTTTATGATCATAGATGTGGCAAGCATGACACTTTTGGACTGCAAGGATGTAATCAAAAAACATAGTAGGCCAAAAGTAGCCAACACGAAAAATATTTTGTGCGGTGGCATAACCAGAAATATGTCCACCACATGCCCCAACATGGCATTCATTTATATCTTTCTCGACCTCCTCATCAGTGAGGCACCATCTAAAAATCGTATCGATACCACGACAATAAAGGGTAACGCCAATTATAATATAATTTTTAGCCTGGTATCAAATATGTTTCTATTCAGAGCGAGAGGTATCGGGCTAGAAAGTATGGGTTTGGAGATAAACGATAATATCCCCATACCATGGATCAGATGAATCAATGAGAAACAAAAAAAATTTTAGAATCGAATCATCAAATGTCATTTCAGTTTTGGAAGTGGGAAGGTAATAGATAATTTCGGCAAAGACTAAAGATTTCTTCGAATTGGATTTGATGAACTCCAAATTGAACTCCTGGAGAATGACAATCCATTTCGAGTACTTCCCCCCCAATGATTATTGTGACAATATGTATGTCATGGGGTTGCAATCATAAACAACCTTAGTATTGCGAATAAGAATGTAGTGGCGAAACCTTTGGACAACCTAGACAACTGCCAAAACTAGCTTTTGAATGTAAGTATATTTGAGTTCTGCATCATTTAAGTTCTGAATCAAATAGTAAATGGTATTTTAATTCTCTACATCGTCCTCTTGGACTAATACCATAATGATTGTAGTAACTGTAGCGACGAGGTACATGAAGTAATCATGTTGATAATTTGGGGGATACAACAATGATGCGTGAAATAGAACACTTTTCAAAGCATCAAACGCCTTTTGTGTAGTGTCATCCCAATGGAAGGGAACCCCTTTCTTCAACAATAGAGTAAAACATTTGGTCAATTCAGCATAATTGGGAACAAAACTCCGTAGAAAGTTAGTGTTCCCTTGGAGTCGTTGTAGCTGAACAAGAGAGTAATGAGCACGCAAATCAAGGATTGCCTAGACTTCAAGTGGGTTAATACGAATTCCTTGCTTCGGTACAATGAAGCTGAGAATTCGACTGGATTGAACACAAAACACACACTTGTGCGAATTGAGCCTGATATTATAATGTCAACAATGTAAAAATATAGCCATGAGATGCATCGGATGATCCACACGATGTTTTGAGTGGTAGGTAGGTCATCTAAATATGGTTGTACAATGTGTTTGATGTCATGGAAGGCACAATTCATTTCCCTCTGAAAAGTTCCCCCATAATTTTTCAAATCGAAAGGGAGATTTCAATACATGAATGTGCCCCATGGATAGATAAATGTGGTTTTATGTTGGTTCAATGGGAGAATGTTGATTAGGTTGTAGTCGGAAAAGCCATCCATAAACGAAAATACTTTGCTTGCAGCACAATCATCAACAATCTGCGCAATAAATGGGGTAGGATAGTTTCCCTTAGGAAAATAACGTTGATGTCCTTATAATCAACATACACATTAATCATGCCTTGTTTCTTCATGACAAGAACAATATTCGACAGCCAATTAGTAAGAGGAACTAGGTAAATGAAACCAGCATGTGGAATTTTTTCAACCTTTGCATATATAGCAACAACTTTCTTAGGATGGACTAGATGTAAGCGTTTTCGAATTGGATTAGCATTTGGATAGGTTTAAATTTAGTGTACAAAAATATTTGGGTCAATTCCTGGCATCTATTCATATGGCCAGGTGAAAATGTCTCAGAATTCCTAGTGCAGACATAGGTGAAGAGGATGACTATTAAAACTTTGAGTTTGGACATAGCTGAAGGAGTTTGAGCTAGATCCTCAAATATGTTATATTTATGAGCAACCCTCACATGATGATTGAACGTGCATTTGTGAATGATGCCCTTCAGAGGTTGAATAGTCAATTCAGTTGGAACCACATTTGGAGAAGGATCTGAAGTGGATGAAGTAGAATTGGCAGCTTGATCAATAACCTTACTAGCCAAGGGGTTCAAATTACTGAAGCCCTTGTTTCTGTAGCCACCATAACTTCATTTTTTTGTTTGGTGGAGGAGAGAATCATAAGATCCCATGCAACCATGTTTGTCTCCTAATTAGGAAAGGGTTCTGTTAACACAACAGGCATAAAAGATGACTTGAGGAATAGATTTACTTTTGCCTGATGGGGACAATCCCGAGTAAAATTCTCCTCATTATAGATCATACAAGGATAACAAGGTTTTCATTTTTCTTCAGGAGATTAGTTATTTTATTTGTCCTGCAGAGGATTATCCTTCTTCTTTTTTCCTTTTCCTTTCTTCTTACTTCCTGGTTGTTGAGATTTGGCTTTAATGGATTGAAAGACATTAATCTCGTAAGTAGGAGTCACAGGAGTAGTGGAAGACAAGTTTTGGGAATGCACAACAGGATATGAGCCACATGTTTTACTCACTAACTGTTGGCTAGCAGAACCAATCATGCCATCAACGACATGTGATTCTTTACTAGAAGGTTGTGGAATAATATTTCCAAGTCTTATAGCATTGTGTATTTTATCATAGAGCGTGTCAGATTGAGTATAAACAAGATCAAGATATTGGGCACGAGTAACTACTTTCTCTTTGGTAACAACTCCACCCTTAGAAACATCTTCAATTATGGGTGCTAACAAATATTTAGTGAACCATTAAGCTAATAAATAATCAGGAATGTAGGCCTTGACCAAACAACGATGACATCACCACTCATGAATATGAACAAAAATGTGAATGGAATCAGATTGTTTGAAATTGGTCAAAAGTTCAATTCCAGTCTCATACTGAATGGGTAATTGAAAATGGGTTAAGAATGTGGCTGATAAGGCATTGAAATTATTGAAAAAAGCTCTCGAAAATTCGATATACCACTTTGTTGCCATACCAGTAAGTGTACGGTAGAAAATCCGTAGACAGGTAGAATCATCATTAAAAGAGTTCGACGAAAACCATAAATGATATGTCATAACATGCATAGACAAATCTTCTCAAGGATTTCAATTGAATTTAGGGGCATCGCTTGGAAATTTTGTAGGAGTGACCGACCACCAAGGACAGTGACAAATGAGATCATTTTTAAGCCTAGTCAAATATTCCAATTCAAGAGTTGCCACAAATGGTAATTTCCTATTAAAGTCTGATAGATGGTATCCTGGATAAGATGGAATAGACTGGGAAATAGGTATTTGTGCTCTTGGGTAGGGAGGATTCTGGTAGCTTGGATCAACATAACCTTGTTTCCTAGTTCTAGGATAACATTTAAAGGGATGACACAATTGGGTTTGAATTTGCTGCCCTTAGTAAGGCATTTGAGGAATATCTTGATATGGTTGCCCCAAGGGATTTTGCATCATCCCTACGTAAGTTTGGTTAGGTTGCGCCTATGTCATGCCATATATAGGGTTACCCACTTGTATTTTAGGAAAAGATTGCCCAAGCAATGGAGGTTGTGAGGCACCTTAAAGATGTTGGGTAAGTGTGACATTATAGGTCTCAGAATATGGTGGAATGGGTTGAGTCAAAGGTGCAACCTGAAAAGGTTGACTTACATGAACTAAAGGTTTAACATGTTAAGATATAGGTTGGAAAGTAGGCATGTGAGATGTAGGTGGAACAGGTTGAGAAGTCAGAACTTGGGATGTAGATGGAACAAGTTGAGAGGTCTGAATTGGATTCACAACTGATCTTGGTTGTATGGGAAATGTAGGATGCCAAGGGTTGGTAGCCATTCCTGGGAATAGAGGACTAGAATATGATTGAGCACCATATTGTGGTATCTATCCAGGAGATTGGAACACTCCAACAATAGGTTTCCCCCTACTGAAAGATGAGGGGAATATGGAGGCAACTTCCCCCTACGAGGAGGGTACCCAGTATAAGGTGGATTGGGTTATTGTAGGTGTTGATACCCATTGACATATGGACCAGATTGCTACTCTACTGAAGGTTTGGATGGAGGAGGAAGAGCAGACTATGTGGCACTCATACAAAAAATGCCAGATGGTATTCCAGAAGAGGATGACATGGGAGAAGTCCATGGATTGGATGTTGCACCAACGGAATAGTTGCTTTGTTCCTCTTTAAACATGTCACTGTAAGGCTTGGTGTACCACAAGCTATTTTTACAGATCATGAGAAACATTTTTAGAATCACATGATGGTTGAGTTTATTACCGAATTGGGCCTTCAATAAGAAATATCAACTCCCTATTACCCATAGGAAAATGGGAAAGTAGAAGCTATCAACAAAGTTTTGAAAACAATGCTACAATGCATGATAGGGATCCACAAAATAGATTGGCACCTCATATTTTATGTAGATTTGTGGGTGTATCAAACCTTTTCTCAGATGGCTACTGGATTCACACTGTTTCAATTTGTGTATGGTTTGGAAGAAATCCTTCCTATAGAGTGAGATTCCATCTCTGAAACTTGTTGTCAAACTCCTCCCCACCACTTCGGTAGAAGAAGATCATCTCTTGCATCTAGCATGATTATATGAAACTTGGTGCGATGTCTCAATGGCCAATGAGGCCCACAAGAAACACATTAAGGAAGAATACACCAAGATTTTTAAGCCTCGTGCCTTCTCGAAAGGCGACCTAGTCCTGTTGTATGATCAAGAATTTGATAGTTTAGGGTTTGGCAAGTTCGAGGCAATGTGGCTGGGACCATACATAGTGAAATGTGTCCTTGAGAAAGGGACCTACAATCTTATTGATTTTGATGGTGTTCCATTGGCACAACCTAGAAATGGGTTGTACCTCAAAAAATACTATGCTTAAATAATTTTTTCATAGTCGTTGTGTACATACTGTCTATAGGTGTGTTGAGTGTGTTTGCAGTGTGTTCATAGTTTCCTACCATCTTTGTTAATATTTCTTTACATTTGGTTTTCAAATGTCAGTGTCCCTTTAAAAATATATTGGTTATGCTAATGGCGCTAGTCTTAGTACTTAGAACCTCTCCTTCGCAGCATGGGCTATCTATGCTTCAGGTGGCAAGTTAGTGAGTTTACAAGGGATTTGCATCAGCTGCTCTACCAATAACATCGCTAAGTATAGTGCACTGATAAATCTATTGTCTGATGCTATTTCTCATGGAATCCACCATATGGTGGTCAAACTTGACTCATAACTTGTAGTGCTACACTTGACAAACACCTATTTAGTAAGAAGTCCAACTATGCTTCGTATGTTTTTAAGGGTTCTCATTTTGGAAAGACATTTTGATTATATCCAATATCAACACATTCCTAGAATTCTAAACACATTAGTAGATGCATAAGAAAATCATGTTTTAGATAGACATGTGCGACATATGTAAATAAAATTCAATTCACATCACATATATTGAACTTGGTATTCGAGTAAATGATAAACACCGATAGATAGATAGTTTTATATAAAAGTTTAGCTTTACAAAAACTCTTGTCCAAGACACATATGGCCACATAAAATATCATATCAAAAGTAAATGTATTAAAAAATGGCTCTAATGCCTCCTATTAGACTAGTTTTGATGGTGTTTATGGTAACAAACAACCGCACAATCAACTTTGCATAGTAACTGGCTAATGCGCTCAAGCACTCCAATGGTGTAACGCTGTAGTCTCATAGGGATCTAATTGATCCTAGTCTCTAGTATTCTCTTGGTCAATTCCTCAACGTGATGCTCAAGATCTGCAAGAGTCTCAACTACGTTGAGATCCTGCATCTCCTCATGTGCCCCTACAACATGTGCTCCAATCTAGGCATGTAGTGGTTCTCTAGGACGCTAAAGAGAGGATGAACCCACTGGTCCAACAGGTCCAAGATCTGCATGTAAAATCAATAGTTAGTCTTGGATGCATGAAAAATAACAAAAAAAATGTAAAACACAAACAAAATAAACATTCGAAATGATTATATTTTACCTATGTCACCCCATTTCCTGCCTTCAGGTAACATGAGCTCTGGGTCTCCACAGAAGTCCATTTTGACATATGGGTAATATTCAATCATAATGAGATGCATATGCAACCATCAGAAGAAGACATGTGTGAAAATCATGGAAGAAGGACATGCATGTATAGATATGATATCTGCCCATTACCTCATCTATGGAGCTCTGGGATGTGGAAGCTCAAGTGAAATATGCTGAGGATGGAACAATGGAATCCTCTCGAAGGCAAATGAAATCAAGATGGAACCATATCCAATGTTTTTAAGCTTTCCATCCTTTTATTTAGTACGTTGTCCCTTCATGTTTTCTAACAACCCCTTGCTCCAAGTGAACATTGTTGGTTCTGTTAGGTTCCTATACCAATAGGTTTCATTTTTCATGATTGACCAAGGAAGTGCCAAATATGTTCATCTTTTCATGCTGAAAAGGTTCCATATTTTATATACAGATAGGGAAAATTAAAAAATGTAAAGAGGGTATGCCCTAAAAGAAAAATCAAAGGGAAAAAAGAGTAAATTGGTCAGGAAAAAGTAATAGAAATGAACCCCAAGGAAAGACCAGGAAAGTGGCCAGTCAAAATGCCACTGCTATCTTATTTGCAAGCTCACAATGTGCAAATATTGTTGCTTATCACATTTGATGGATGGCCCAACAGTTCAATCTGGACCATTCCATGTTTAAATTGCTTGTTGTAGAATAGAGCATGAATATCTGTCCAAACAGTTCAAGCTTGGCAGATGAGTAGATAAGTAGAGAAAATAAGGAGCCCAACTGCTTAATCTGGGCCCTTGGAAGAGATAAGGTTACATTTAGATAGGAGGGTAGTCAAAATAAAAGAGGACAATCAGGGTTTGCTAGTCCAAATGCACCCAATCCAAAGGAGAAAAAATGTTAGGTGTATTAGGCTGGGTAGGTAGTTTGAGGTTGCAGAAGCAGATGGGTGCTCGCTTTTGTCTTGTGAAAAAGACTCATCTCATCAATGACATTGGTACCTTGGCAGTTGCTTGGTTGCATAACAATGGAAGCATGTCTAATTCCCCTCCATTCCCCCATAAATCTTTGACTAACATCCCCTCAAGGACCTTGGGATCTGCCCAATAGTCCTATTTCACTTCATTCTATGAGAAATTCTAAGTTAAACTCTCGGTTTACTTAGTGGAAAGAAGCCACATTTCTTGTGTAAAAATCATTACTCCATACATCTTCTTATGTTTTAGCTCTCACTCCACATACTTAGCATTCACCCATACAATTTCATTCCATAAACACATATTAACACCTAACTCTATTATTTAGCTCCCTCAAACTTTTCCCCACTCCTATTCTACAAAAAACTATATAAAAACCCAAAAAATACTAAGTATCCCCACCCCTTGGCACTATAGCCATATAATACAAGTTTGGGAAATGTAAAGTTCATTTGGGACTTATATTAGCCCTTCCGCGTATATACCTTGGGATTAATTTAATATCCGGTTAAATTAATAACCATACCCCCCCCCGCATCACACATAAACCATACTTTATTAACCTTCCGCGCTCATACATTTCGGGGTTTGTTTGATATTTTAATTAAACAAATAACCATTACCCCAGCGCCAACAAAACCCATTTAACCTAAAGTTTATCCCCCGACATATTTTTATAATGTTTAAATATACGGGCGGGTCCCTGCGCCGTATCGTACCCACAGCTTTGCATCCCGTCAACCCTCCGATCCGCCCTCCCAGATCCGACGGCCCTCGCCGATATCGGAGCGACCCCACTGTACGAGGGTTAGCTCCCGATAGAAGGCGGTTTTGCCACCGTACGCGGGGACGCGTGGCCCGTTTTGATTGCATCGGGCCTGTGATGACACATACAGTCCCCGTACCAAAGGCAATCCGATAACAAACCGCTTACCGCCTGTCTTCCCCGCCACCCATGTTAGCTCTGCGTCAACTCTTGCGTCACCACCCCCGCTACTGTACAGTTCGCCCTCGCTGCCCCATCACCCGTCCACGTCAGGCGCCACGTCACCCATCGTACCCTGCTACAGTGCCATGTTACGTCAGCACCAAAAAAGCACCAAAAGGTCGCAAAAACACAAATTTGCGTTAAAACTTGCAAAAGCGATGTTTTTATTTGTTTTTTGTGCGACCAATGGTGAAATTTCTTGCATGATTTTTTACGTTCACTCTGCTATTCACGTCCAAGTCTACTGCCCAGGCGTGTACAACCTGCCACCCTCACCTCCTCGGCTCTACCTGCAACCCATTTCACCGCAAGGTCACAAGTAAACAGGTATTTATTTGACTGTCGCTCGTAACCCTGTTTTTCATAGTTTCTCTGCAAAAATCGCCAATACACCTAAAATTCAATTTGAATACATTTGCACCTGCAAGCTTCTCCTCTTGACCCCACTACATAACCTCATTTGCAACCGAAACCTAGCAACTCTGTGACCCTCTACGAAATTGCTGTTAAAGCTCGAAATCTGGCCCCTGTTCGCCTGCAGAACCACTAAGAAACTCGTAAAATTCCCACTCTCTCCACTATTTTCAAGCTTTATTATTAATAGAACCCTATGTGCTCTCTGTTCCCATTGAGTTTTACTCGGCAGGACCATATTTTCACAAAACTCAAAACTGTAAGTTCCTTGCTAAAAAACCACTTCCAAGACTCTGTTTTCCTGTTCAAAGTATACACCAAATTCAATTACAATCCCTGTAAAATCATGGAGGCCCCAGTTTCCCTCAATATTGCACCACTAAATGCACCCCATAGAGAGTTAGAATGGATACCTATGGCAGACAGAGACTATCAAATTGCTGATATGGAGGGACTCAAGCCTCACCTTCAGGCTTTCTGTGAGATAAGGAATAAATTCAGAAACAAAGATGACCTATTGGGAATATGGGAATCCAACATGCCAATGTACTACCTGCCCTCAGTAAATGTCTTCCCTGACCTCATCCATCAGTGTTGTGCTAACTATGAGCCTTCTCAAAGGGCAGTGATGGACCCTGCTGGAAATGTCCTCTTTTACATTACTCCTCAGTCAATAAATGAGATGCTGCAATACAAACCAACTCAACCTTTGATCCCCCTTTCCATGAAAAATCTACTGGTTCAAGCCTCAAAGTTATCCTCTGTAGAAATTAACCGGGTTGCCAAGCCGTTTATGCCACCAGAGTGTTACTCCAGATTCAGAATTCCCTATCACCATGCTTGGTTTACTGAGGAGGGAAATCTGCTCATAGATATGATATCCTACATCCTAGGATTCAGAACCAGTGAAATTGTAGATGAAACTGTCTTTGCCTTGATGTCTATCTTCACTCCAGGATATCCCCCTGCTGTCAAGTATGACTATGCCACCTTCATAGCCAACAAGATTCATGAGCAGTTCATGAACTTAGAGAGGGAAAGGGTATTCAAATACACCTCATATATCTATCATTTGCTGCTATACTATCAGTCTGAAAGTTTCCCGGTTTTCCTTAAGAAATTGGATGCTAGGGGGGAGCGAAGGTCTGTGATATTCTGGTCATCAGTGTTCCATCATGTTCATCTCTCCCCCTACACATACTATGAGTTCATTGACCTCTTTGCCTACCCAGCCACTTGCCTTTTATCAGCAGATCCTCCTCTTAGGCTCACTGCTGAAATGCAGAGAATTCTGCACCTCTCAAAAGGATACATCATTGGTGACTGGTATTACTACCAAAACCATACTGTAATAAGGATCTATGGCTGTGAATTAGCCCCATGCAGGCTACCAAAATATGTCCCCAATAGACTCTTTGCCTTGGAGTACTACCGGCAGTTCAACAGTGCAGACTTAAAACACTTCTATGGTGTTAGGAAAAAGGCACAGCTTAAAATTAGACATCAATTGGGCCCCTTTATCTTTAATAAAAGGGAAGAAGCGTGGAAGGATGCTGATGAGATTCTGAGAGAGAAACTTAAGCTCAAACTAAGTTTCTATTGGTCACCATATGACCCTGAACACTTCATAAGCTTTAGAAGGGTCAAAAACAAGCTCACATGGTATCCCCATCACAGAATCCTTGAAATTGAACAATATGCCAACCAACAAGAATGGGTAGAGGGCACACTTGTGGAAGAACTTACTGAAGAAGAAATAACAGAAAGAGCAATCAAGAATCTTGAAAAATCAATTGACTTGGAATCTTTTGAACAGGTGTTTTTCACAGCTCCTCAGCACCTCGGAGAAGGCACCTCATCTGCCACGACTTCCCAGCAACCTGCTCAAGTAAGTGCTCCACTAGCAGGAACATCTAAAGGTAAAGAGGTGCAGGATTCAGAACAACAAATGCACCATTCTGAGCAGCAAGAGACAATGGAAAACCGGCCGGTCTCTACGGATGAACAAAGTCAAGGGCAAGACCCTTCAACTCAAGCAAAGGCAACTGAAATTCCTGTATTACAGACTCCTCTTAATGAGGAAAGGGCCAAGAAAAGAGATAGACAGGAAGAGACTCCTACAGGGACATCTGCAGACCAGCAAGGAGAAAAGAGACAGAGATTAAACCCTTATTCAGAAGAAGAAATGCCAGAGGGGCCAACTGAACAACAAGTTCCCCCAAGTATGGAAACGTCAGCCAGCTCCTTCCAGCCAGAGCAAGAAAGACAACAAGGGGTGGAGGTTACATCCACCAGGCAACAGAGTAGATAGGGCTCTGATATTAAAAAATCATTCACTGATATTAAGGCTAGAAATGAGCCAGTGAGATACCAGCTTTACAACCAGTTGCTAAGGATAGCACCCACTAATCAGCAAAGGCTAATGGCAGCCTATGACATCCACGAAGGGAAAATGACTCTCAGTCATTTCAGACCTATAATGCAGCAACCACAATCAGCTGCTGACTATATTAGAACCAATTTGGAAGTGCTCTCCAAAGATATACATTCGATGGACCAGATTGAATTGCACAAGTAGATCGGGGAAATGGTATATTCTACATTGGTAGACAAAACATTGTTGGCCCATAGATTGCAAAACTCTCTGCACAATACTTCTGCCCAACTAGAATTGGAAAAAGCTTCATCACAGGCCAAGGACAATAGAATCAAGTCCTTGGAGGAAATTATTATAGAGTTGAGACATGATCCCCAGGATCCCATTCAGGCCTTGATAAAAAAGAAATAGGAAGACATAGCAGCCCTCAAAAGACAACTCAAGCTGCTAGCTACACTACATCCTTAAGCCACAGAGATAGCACAACAAAAAGAAGAGCAGGATGTGGTAACTTTGCTTATGAGCTTGCACAAAAGATTGATAGAAACAGAGGGTGCCTTGGAGGTATCATTGCAGGGGAGACAGGGAGAGTTGGCCTCTCAGCCAATTCAAACAACTCACATTCTTATAGTTGCTCCCCCTACGGCCACCATAACAGTCCCTCCCACTGGTCCAACATCAAAAGCAGGTACCTCAAGTTCAGCACCAGTTTCAGCAGCAACTACAACAAGGACAGAGCAAGAGACCAGCTTGAGTATGGAGGGGATGATGAAAGAAATAAAGGCCCTGGAAGTGAAAATGGCAGAATTGAAAGAGGCCAAAGAAAAGCTGGCCAAAACCGAGGAAAGATATGACAAGTCAAAGCAGGATGTAGATGAGAAGACAAGGGAAGTGAAAACCCTGGAAAAAAGAATAAAGGAGTTGGAGAAAGAGCTTACTCTTGATAGGATCCTAGCTAAGGTCAAGAAAATTTTGTGGGCCAAGATTGGCCAATCCATTACTGACCAGTGGCAATCGATTGAGACTATACATGAGCAAATGGACTTGATAGGCTTAGCTCAATTTGAAAATCAAAAGGCTAGAGCATCTTTAGGGAATATGCCTGAACAAGCCAACAGAATGATCCAGTTCCTAAACACTCATACCAAAGAGCAACTGGCAACAATAGGTATCAGGAACAGGACTGATACCATCTTGCTAGTAAAAAGGGTGCTGACCCTAAGGAATTTTGTGCAAACTCTAGAAATAAAATGCCAGGAAATGCAGGAAAAGGTGAATGAGTTCAGAATAAAGTTTGCAGCATTACAGAGCAGACGGCTACCAAGTTTAGTAACTAGCGCTGGAAGACTGCTGTCGCATGAACATTATGCCAACAGGGTAAACAACTATGCCTCCAATCAAATCACAGCATCCTCAAGCACATCAGAAGAAACAGGGCCTCCATCTGGACAGAGTCTCTATGAAAAATTAGAAAACCTGTTTTACATTGAGCACGAGATAAACCATCTCTTTGAAGTCTAGCCAAACTTTTACAGATACACTGAAGCTGATGAAACACTGATAAAGATACAAAGACATCAGCTGCCTACAGAGGATTGGTGGAAAGGAATGATGGAGACATTGCTAAGGTGATTTGTTTTTTTTCTTTTTGATCAGATACAGGTCAGCACATATAGATAGCACGGTCCACCTGTCAAAGGGAAGAAAAAGCAATGCAAGGCAGAAATGGAATGGTCACTATAGCTCATTGAATGCAAAGAAACCAAGCACTGATGATGAAGACCAAGACAACAAAAAACAACGTACCAGCATCAGGACATCAAACGCAGAATGAATGCGCAACAGGAAACCGACTCACATAGCCCAAAAAAGTCAAAATATCTCTGACTAATTGGACAGCTAGCACATTCATATTTATTATAGCATTTATTCCCTCAGTTACTACTTAAGAGTTGGTAATGAAAGTTATGAGTTCAAAGACTTATCTTCATGATATTTTGTATCTCCTTTTTTTATAAATACCTCCCCATAATATGTATTTGGGGTTGGTGATTTTCTTTCTAAGCTACGCTGTAATTTCTGAGACTATCTAATACAAATGGCTGTTGAAGTTCATGGTCTCTGCGCTCTCTGGATGTGTATTTGATGTTCTGGGACCTGCTACAGAATTCCTGTGTCACTCTATGGAACAATAAGTTATTCTAAACTCTGTTTTATGTTTTCTGTGTTTGCAAATTTCATATGTATTCCAAAATCTCAGTAACAGAGAAGAAGAATAGCCCATGACTTGTTTAAATGCACCCTGTGCTCAATCTCTGCTACTAATTATGTTTTCTTCAGGATTAGTCATAAATATGAATTCTTAACTGCTCATGTTTGCACTAATTCCTCCATTTTGAATACTGTTTAGGAATTCTTAATTGCTCCTAGACAATACTCATACACTTTCCCTCTACCAGCATAATGAAAGATTCTTCACTGCCTTTCATTCCCTGACTTCATTCCATCATTTCCAGATCTGAAAATTGTTCCAAAACTGCCTATCTCGCTCTGTAGCATTACCATTTATCCAAGAGACACTTTCAGCTGTGCACCATCATTGACTCCATTGCCCAATGGAATAGACTATCTTAGACTTGCATCCCAGCTCCACCTGAAATCACCATCCAACAAATTCAAACAAAAACTTGTGCATGATAACTAGCCTAAAATACCCCAAAAAACAAAGCTAAATTACAAAGAGAGAGCCCTCTCTGGTTGCAGGTAGGCTAGGACCTGCAGCTAAAAGATTGGTTAGTGGTTACCGCGGCCGTATTCCCTTCAGGAGGTAGGGAACAACCTGAGTGATAACAGGTTCTATGCATATTGCATTTGGGATCTGTTATCCAAATGCAAAGTATCACTGCCAGCCAATCTAGCAATGATAAAAAGGATTGTCCTGAGAGGTAAATGGACCACATCCTTAATCTCAATTTTCCCATCTTTTTTTGGTTTGGAACGAGGTATACAATGTGTAACAATATCATATCACAATGTTGGCGAGGCAATACTTAATAGAAACCTTTCATCATTGTCTCTCAAGGAAAACACCCCATCCAGATGTTCACAGGGTATGTCTTTTTAGGACCATTCTTGTCTTGGATTAACACATCCTAAGGTAGTTTCCTCTTCAAATAATCTTACCTATTGGATCCCCTACCAAATCCTCAAAGAGTATCAGAAACTAGATGCTTACCCAATCCTCCATTATTTCTTCATAGCATGCAGACAAGAATGATGTGTCCATCTCTCCCTCATGGCCTTCACTAAGACTTACAATTGTTAGTCCTAGTCTAGTGCATGACAGTTAAGTAGAGAGCCATATCCATCACTCCATCTTAACTAGGGAGGATCTAATAATTCCTATGAAAGGAATATACCCAAGATCCCTCTTACCTAGGGACTTGTTACCAATAACAACTATCTACTCTTTGGTGGAGATCATGGTACTATAATTTGCTTGTAGGGATCCTCTTTTTGCATCATGTCATGAACTTCATCTTCTTCATCATCACTTTATCATAGGGAATCGACCATCTTCTCCATCACTTTCCCTTCAATGAACCATAGTGTGGAACCAATAGTCATGTCATCCTTCTCTTCATCGGAAAATGATCTTCTAGTCCACATCTATCTTTTCTTAATACAACTACCTCTTCCAAGTCATGTTTATTTTAGGATCTTTCATCCAATAACATCAGTATTAGTTGTAGGTGACTTGTACAACCTTCTTTCGGTAGTCATGTAACAACCCAACTAAATTTTTTCAAAAATCAAAATTAACATGAAGTCAAAGTTACCTTTTTATGATGGCTTGTCATGACATCAACTTCTTACAACATCAATATCCTGCACCTGTATGAATCCATCTCCAAGACACATATTACCAAGGTTTTCCTTTTCCAACATACTTATCAAGATCTTCATGCCTTCTTCATGGAGTTGCCACAACTAATTATTTTTTTTCTCAGACGTTGATCACTTTTCTTATCTTACGTGTCTATAGATACATCTTTAATGAAATCTTCTTTCACCTTCTCTTCACATATTGCTTCCAAAGGATTGTTTATATATAGTTCCTTCATCATAAGAAATATGAATTCCAACCAGCTCATATTCTCCATGAAGTAATATCATGTCAATATGTAGAACAGTTCAAGTCATATTGTCTACATTCCTTGATGTATCTTTCTAAAGGAAGAGTTTCTTCCTTTTATCATGCTCAATAGAGAGAGAATTGTACCCATTCTATCTCCAACCATATGATAACATGATTTTATCTATATATAAAATATATACATACCTCTTCCTTCATATAGCCATCTAGACTTCCTTCGAGAAGCTTCCTTTACATGCTTGAAGATGAAAGTACTTCAACCAACTTGTCATGATGCAAATATTTGTCATCATACCATCATCCTTTTAACATGTAGATCCCACATAATGTGGAATGTGGACCATCTATGAGACACTTGCTTATTATTAGGTAGAGGTGAATCTTCTAACAAATATTCCAATGGAGGATCTTACTGATCCTCATTTTTCAAATGCTCCTTTCTAATGATGATGATGTATGATGATCTCTGTTGAGCCTCAACCTTGCACTCATTTACCTATCCTCCCAACAACTTTTCCCTATTCACTTCTCTCTTTTGTCATCATTTCCTCCATCAACTTGTTCAATTCATTGCATTATATGTCTTTTTAACATGATTTGTTGACTGTGCTAATGATTGACTGTTGGTTTAGAATTTTGGTACATGTACAACAATTCCGCAGCTGTTCTGTAATTCTGCAGCTATTCAGAGATTCCGCAGCCTTTTTGTTGTTTGCTATACTCCACGTGTCTTCTCAAGGAACGGGCCACATGGGCACGTTGGTATGGATGTATACATGGTTCGTATGCTATTAGTTGGGCCAAATCAGTCACATATGCCCCCGGTCAACGCAGATGCACCCACGGTCAAACAACAAAGTTCCAAACGGTGGCACGGCTCTGCATGAGCAAATGAGACACGGAACCACAGCTGGCACTTCCTCCATGCCACGAAGACAACAAGGGACATGATCTAACCATAGATTTACTCCCCATGATGACCGTTTCCTCCAAACGTGCACGGAGTTGCCTGCATGTTGCTGCATAGTTAATTAGTCAAGACTGTAGTTGCTTAGTTTACGCAGAGGACAGTTTGTCCCCGTGCCTATAAATAAAGCGTTTGCCAACGCTTAGAGATTAGCTTTTTAATATTGTAATTGCTGTAATTATTTTGGTTACCAAACTCTGTTTTAAACACTGTTTTTACAGCACTTTTTCACTGTATTTTGACATGCTGATTTAATATAAGAAGACTGTTCCTGTTCATCTCTACGTAGCTGATCTTTAGCTGGTTGAGTGGATGGAGGGCCCCCATCTGCCACAACCTATGTACAGTAGCATTTAACTTTATTTTCCTGCCTTTCTTTGTTTTCATTTTCACATGTACAATAATGTATAGTTTGATTTCTGCAGTTTTTCATTTCTTTGAACATGTATAATAATGTACAGTTTGATTTCATGCCTTTACATTTCCAGCACTTTTCAGAACTGATCAGTTTGTTTATGCAGGTGTGTTAGGAGCCCGGGATAGTGTGTTTTTATTTCTTTTTATCACTGATGGTATTTGAAGTTGTCTTGTCTTAGCTGCTGATTTTTACCTTGCTTACTTAGTTTCATTGCTAGTTTACTTTATCAAGTTTTTGACAAGTTGCTTACTAACCTTTTGATGGTCTTCTCATCATAATTGACTAACCTTTATTGGACCAAAATATCATTGAGTGGCAGCTTGGTTTGATTAGCTTTTGGACTCATATTACTGATTCCTTCTTAACTATTTTTCACGTGAACAATTTCAGCTAGAGGCAGAATTTTAAGGAAGAATGAAGTGTTATGATTTGTCATTTAAGTTTTGCAGTTAAAGTAGTGTTTTTCACTTTCCATTGAGTTAACATAGATGCTATTTTTGTTCTTATCAGCAGCATAGATAGTGGACTAGTGCCATTAGTCACTTTGTTTAATGCTTTGCTTTCATTTGAAGTTTCAATTCCATTGCAAGTCACTTTTCAAGCTTTCTCTTTAAAAAAAGTTCAAGAAGCATTTAGAAATCACCACATACACACACATTCACTCACTTGTTTATAACTTCATCACATCACATTAGGAAGATAAGTCAAACACAAACTAAAAACGACAAAAAGAACTAGGAAGGGCTGCTTAAGTATATATTGTACACTTCACTTCATCAGCTTGGCGCCGTTGCCGGGGAAGTGAAATTAAGTAGCCAATTTCTAAAAAAATTAAGAAAATTTCAAGAAAGGGAAATTGATAACCTCTCAAAGTATGCTCTCCTCTTGCACCTAGAGTGATCTGGAGGATCAGAAAAGAGAAAGTTATTGGTTTAATAGTTTCTTAAGTATTCTCTCTTCTTGCACCTAGAGTGACCTGGAAGATCTGAAAGAGAATTATTAGCCTGACTTGAAGAAAAATAAAAAATGACATGCATAGAGCTAGAGATTCTAGGGGAAGGTTTTTAGCTAGAGCCAAGAGTTCAATTTTTACAAGTCCATCTACTTCAAGGAATATACAAGAGACACCTCCCTCATCTCCAACTGACACTCCTAGCCCTAGGATTCCTGGAATTCAAGAGGCAAGAATTGACTCTCCCACACCTTCTATTGAATTTGAATAAAAAAGAGATCCTTTCCTTCCTTCTACAGAAAGACCAATTGTAATTGAAGAAGTAGAATCATCTGAGGAAGAGGGAGAAATTCCTTCTCATTCACCCTTTGTAGAAGAACCAGAAGATTCTGAAGTCTCTAGGGAAACCATTATGACAGAGGAAGGAGGTGGTAGAGGTAGAGGTAGAGGAGGAGGAGGAGGAAACAATGGAGGAGGTAGAGGTCACATTGGAGGAAATAGAGATGGGGATAATTCATTTGGGTTTCCTATCGTTGATGAGGATTCCCGAGCCACTATGAAAAACATATCACCATCTGTCCTCCCAAACTTCCATGGGTTAAGAACTGAGGACCCTGAAACATTTTTATTCGAGTTTGAAGTCGTATGTCGAACTTATGACTATCTGGATGACACTCAAAAACTCAAATTGTTCCCTTCCACATTGAAAGGACAAGCTTTGAAATGGTTCATGGGGTTACTCACTCAATCCATTAGGTCTTGGAATGATAATAAACAGACATTTTTGGATAGGTACCTGGACTATTGTATGCCTACCAATCACAAGGATGAGGTATTTAAAATGGTACAAAGAGAAGATGAGAACTTAGAGGATTTACTCGAAAGATTTCAATATAACCTGAAAAGAGCAAAAATGAGTAGCTTGGATGAGGAGACCTTGAAAGCCCTCCTACTAAAAGCCATTAGAGATGAATGGATAGACATTCTGAACATGATGGGGAAAGGAGATATATCTCAACTTTCACTCAATGATATAGCAGAGCTATGTATCCATCTCTCAAGGGGCAAATCAAAAACTCAAAAAGGGCCTAGAGATCCTTCTCTCCTCAGAGCAAATAAATCTGCAATTGGATCAGTAAGTAGGGCTGAGATCGGCAATATGCTTGATGAATTCAAAACTGACATCTTAGGGAGTCTTAGTGAACAATTAGACACCCTTAAGATCCACAATAAACAGAAAGCAGAACCCGAGGCCTTGGCCATCTTTTGCCCGAAATGTAGGAAGAAACATTCTTTAAGGGAATGTCCCTTGGAAGCACAAGTTGTGGAAACATGTGTAATTTGCTCAGAAAACCATGAGACCAAGGATTGTCCTTCAATCCCTGTGCTCAAAGCAGTCTTTCAAGAAGATCCAAATACACTTGAATCTCTCTGTTTTGTTGCAAGGAGACCTTGGTAGGGGCAACAAAATCAAGGGTTTAACAACTCTATGAATTTTCAACCCCAACCAAATTGGAATCCTTGGCAACAACCTTGGCCTCAACCTCAAAATCCTTTTCAATCATGGATGAAAAGCATGCAAAATCCTTATGGGAGATTTGCTCAATTCTATCAATATCCTCCATCTTTTCAGAACCAGCAAGCTCCACAACTTGCAAATCAAAGTCAACAACTATCATTGCCATTCCCTCAACAACAACAACCTTCTCCACAAAATCAAAATTCTCAACTCTTGCTTCAATCCCAACAGAAGTCAAATCAACTTCCTTCTCAGCCATTGCCAAACCCCAATAATAGGAACCCTCAAAATGCTTACATGATGGAAGGTCAACCATTCCCTACCTATATGATTGTTCCTTTCAATGAAGTACAACTCAGATCAGGTAGAATCCTAGATCAACCTTCTATAAATGTTCAACAGCCAAGCATTTCTGAGGAAGAATCTCTTAGAGCTAATAAGGGTTCTGAAGCATCCCTTCAAAACCCAAACACTCAAAAAGAAAAAGAAAAAGAATCAACCCCCACAACTCCCATAGTTGAACAACCTACATCTTTAGCCACACCTCCTTTTCCTGAAAGGTTACAAATTGACAAAGGAGTGGAAAAGCAAATTTGGTTTCCTGACTATAATTTTCTAGATGAATTGAAGAATGTCTGTATCAAGATTCCCTTGTTACAAGCCATTAAAGAGATTCCCATTCTAGCAAAAACAATAAAGGAGTTGAGCCTTAAAAGACCAGGAAGGAAACCAAGAGATACCAGAAGGATTCACCTGGTAGGAAAAATTGCAGATATTATGACGGGAAAGATTACCATGCAGAAATATGTAGACCCCGGTAGTCCAATTGTCAAAACACATATCAATGGGGTAGAAATACCAAATACTTTGATTGATTTAGGGGCTGCTATCAACATTATGAGTAGACAGACCATGGACCAGTTAAAACTTCCTAACCTTCTCTTTACACCTACTTTACTGCAACTTGCAGATAGATCAATCATTAAACCTGATGGTGTATTGGAAGACATTCCAGTCTCGCTAGACTCTTGGGAATATCCAGTTGATTTTATGATTTTAACTCCCAAGAACAATCTAGGAGGACATCCTCTTATTTTAGGAAGACCTTGGCTAGCCACAGCTGGTGCTTTCATAAGTTGTAGGTCTGGGGATATGTATATTTCTGATGGCAATTCAACAAAGAAGTTCAATCTGTATCCTCCAGCGAAAGCAATTACAGAAATAGGAGATAATGAGTGGGTTGATGATGAAGATACTATACAACCTGTCTTTACCATTTCTGAGATTATTGAAGATAGTCAAATTCTGAATACATTAGAAAATTTTGAACCATCTTCAGAATATGACTCTACACAATTTCAGTTGGATTCTGACATAGAGTGTCTATCATCTAGACAAATGTCTCTTTTCTCTATGGAAGAATTTGGTAGTTCTGCCATTGAGATCTTTCCAGGAAAAACATTAAACATTAACAAAAATTTGGAAAAATCCCAACATGAAGAGCTAACCAAAGTCTTGCAAAGACATTCTACTGCTTTTGCATGGGAGTATACCGACATGAAAGGTATTGACCCTAAGACTTGCATTCATCACATCTACATTGAGGAAAACAGTAGACCAATCAGACAACCTCAAAGAAGGATGAATCCAAACCTTAGGGAGATAGTGAAAGAAGAGCTCCAGAAGTTACTCAATGTAAACTTCATTTACCCCATTTCAGATAGCCGATGGGTTTCTCCCTTGGTGATAGTACCTAAAAAGAATGGTAAATGGAGGGTTTGCATTGATTACAGGGAATTGAACAAAGCAACCTTGAAGGATCACTTTCCTTTGCCCTTTATTGATCAAGTATTAGATACTTTAGCAGGCAAAAAGTATTTCTCATTTTTGGATGGTTTTAGTGGTTACAATCAAATTCAGGTAGCACCTGAAGATCAGGACAAAACCACATTTACTTGTCCATGGGGAACTTTTGCTTACCGAGTACTTCCTTTTGGATTATGCAATGCACCCGCTACATTTCAAAGGGATGTACTAGGAATCTTTTCAGATCTAATTCATGATTGTGTAGAGGTCTACATGGATGATTTCACAGTTTGTGGTAACACATTTGAAGAAGCATTAGAAAATTTGGAAAAAGTCCTAATTAGATGTAAAGAAACAAATCTTTCATTAAGTCATGAAAAATGTTTTATGATGTTTACTGAAGGGATTGTTTTAGGACATCATATTTCAGGAGATGGAATTAAAGTTGATAGATCCAAAGTTGAAGTTATCTCCAAGTTACCTGTTCCAAATTGCCAGAAAGATGTTAGAAGTTTTCTTGGGTTTACTGGGTATTATAGAAGATTTATTGAAAACTTCACTAAGATAGCATCTCCTCTCTTCAAATTACTTACCAAAGACTGTGAATTCAAATGGGATCCTGAATGTCAGTCTGCATTTGAAACTTTAAAGACTAGAATATCTGAAGCACCCATTTTGAGAGGGCCAAATTGGAAACTCCCTTTCCACATTTCTACTGATGCTTTAGATACAGCTCTAGGAGCTGTCTTGGGACAAAAGGATTTGGTCCCTTATGCCATTTATTACACCAGTAAAAATTTGACTCCCACTGAGTTAAATTACACTATGACTGAAAAAGAATTCTTAGCCTTTGTTCATGCAATCAACAAGTTTAGACATTATATAACCGGCTATGAAACTTTTGTCCATACTGATCACTCTGCAATTAGATATCTCATGAAAAAAACTGTTACTAATGGCAGAGTTACAAGATGGCTTTTACTTTTATAAGAATTCAACATTACTGTGTTAGATAGACCAGGGAAACAAAACACAGTAGCTGATTTCTTGTCTAGAATCCAAAACACTAACGAAGATTCTCCTGTAGAGGATAAGTTCCCAGATGAATACTTGTTTGCAGTAACTACTAAGACTCCTTGGTATGCAGATATTGCTAACTATTTAGTTACAGGGAAGCTACCTCCACACTTATTTCCTAATGAGAAAAGGAAAATCATTCAGGAGAGTTCACAGTATTCTTGGATTTCTAATGAATTGTTCAAAACAGGGCCAGATTGTATGATTAGAAGATGTGTTCGGGAAGATGAAATGCCTGACATCCTTAAGGCATGTCATGATGAACCGTGCGGCGGACACTTTGCTGACAAGAGGACGGCCTATAAAATCCTTTCTTTAGGATATTATTGGCCTTCTCTCTTTAAATATGCAAAGCAATATGTTAGAAGGTGTGACAGCTGCCAAAGAGTTGGGAGACCAACTCCTTCAAATGAAATGCCACTACAGCCACAGGTATGCATCGAACCCTTTGAGAAATGGGCTCTAGATTTCATTGGACCTATTAATCCACCATCTAAGCAAAAGAAGTATATATTGGTTTGCACTGATTATGTTACTAAGTGGGTAGAAGCCAAGGCATTGCCTTCTGCCACTGAAAATTCAGTTGTTCAATTTCTTTTTGAGGATATTTTTACTCGTTTTGGTGTCCCAAGAGAAATTGTGACAGATCAGGGAAGCCAATTTACATCTAACTTGATGGAGAAGCTAATGGAGGAATACAAAATCAAGCATAGAACATCTACTCCATACCATCCGCAAGCAAATGGTCAAGTGGAATCTACAAATAAAGTTCTTGAAAGCATCATCACCAAGACTGTTCATCTTCACAGAAGAGATTGGGCAGAAAGGCTTCCTGAAGCCTTATGGGCCTATAGAACTACATGGAGGAACACAACAGGACATTCTCCCTATGAACTTGTTTATGGGAAAGAAGTCCTGCTCCCCATTGAGTTCCAAATCAAGACCTTCAAGATGGCAGTTCAATTGGGGATAAGCCTATCAGAAGCCCAAAGGCACAGAATGGACCAGCTAAATGAGCTAGATGAAATAAGACAAGATGCAATTCTAAGGACCGATCTAGTTCAACACCAAAGAACTAAATGGCATGATCGACACATCAAAGAAAGAAAGTTTCAGAAGGGAGATTGGGCACTATTGTTTGATTCCAAGCTTAAGGACTTCAAAGGAAAATTTCAAACTCATTGGCTTGGGCCATATGAGATTGATGAAGTCTTTAACAATGGAGCAGTTCGAGTGAAGACCATTGACGAGCTTCAGACTCCTCTCATTGTGAATGGTCACCGATTGAAATTCTACCACAAGCCACTCTCAAGGGAGGAATTTGTTAAAATGTTCCAAGAAGATTCTGCAATGAGGCTAGTGGAGAAGAATTCTTCTCCTCCATCAGCATAACCTTTGTTTCTTTCAGTTGAAAAAAAAAAAAAAAAAGAAGATAAAAAAGGAAAAAAAAATCTCTTGTATAAGCCTGAAAACCAATCTTGGATTGGCGGTCTTATGCAGAAAATATGAAGTGAAAATCAGGGTCACCTGACACTTTATATTTTCCAAAAAAAAATCTCTCTCTTTCTCTGTCCATCTCATCCATCTCATCATTTTCATTCCACTTCATTTTCTTCCAGTCCATTCATTCCATCTCATTTTCACCAAATAAAGTCCCTCTCAGGACTATTCCATTCAGTCAAGTTGTTTTAATCCTCTTTGTGCAGGCAGAAAAGTGTTGCTGCAATTTCCGCAGCTAGGAGCCAATTCCGCAGCTGATATCAAGATTCCGCAGCTAATACACTCTGTTCCTGCAACAAAAACAAACTCTGTTTCAAAAAGAAAAAAATCTGCAGTCAAAAGCACCAGCATCATTAAAGAGCAAGGACACATAGCATATACAAAGGCAGCAATAAATCAAAGGTTAGCATCATAATTAGCAAAGGGATCAAAATGCAAATACACGAAGGTATGTTCTAAATTTCTAACTATCAGTTATATCATTTACGTATGGTTTTCAAATCATGGTAGGAGGCACTTAATGTAATGATTGACAAGATCCCCATCCACTCCTCGTCCATGATTCTGCGTAATCCACCTCACCACCTTCCTAACGGTTCCCTAATTGCTCTTGATTCGAACTTAATACGGCCCGCTCTCTCATTAATTCTTCGTACCAGAGTGACGTGTACTGTTGTACCACGGCTCTCCAATTGATCATTCCACAGCCAGGTGTACACAGCCACCTGACGTCCATGGGATTCGGCCGTTTCATCCTTCACTCATAACACCCTTCTACGCATGCATAACCCCATTTCTATTGCTGTTCACTCCCTCATTCCACCGTTTTTCATTCTCGGTTTCATTCACTACTGTGTTTCACCGTAAACATTCTCTGTTCTATTTTCCTCACCTCTCCACTCAAAACCCTGACCACCAGTCTTGTAATTGCATCACGGCCATTCTGTTGTAGCCGTAATACCCACTGCTGAGCACTGTTTTCCCGTATAGCTCTCTCCTCTAGTATTCAAACAGCGCTGTCAGAGCAGCAAGAGAGCTGGTAACCGAAATGGGCAAGTTATTAAGAGCAGAGCCGGAAGGTTCTAAGTTTCTAGACGGTTACCCACAAACAAAGGATGCCCTGCAGAAGGCCAAGTGGTTAAAATTTATTCAGAAATTCAAAGGATATCACAAAGAAGTTACCAAGGCCTTTGCTCGGTCATTTAATGGAAATACAAATACTGTGGAGGTAGGAGACCTACAGTTTACCATCACAGAGAGCAGCCTGGCTCAAGCAACCGCTTTACCTCAGACAGGAGAACGTTGGTTCAAAAATCGAACTGTTGAAGACCAAGAGTGGAAGAACATGTTGAAAAATCCAGGTATGGATACCACTATCTTCACCAAAGGAATACCTGTAAGTGTCATTAAAGAGGAATGGACTGCCTTACTTTTGCTAGTTCAGAAATTTTTAACATGTGAAGGCAGATTTGGTATAATGTATGTTTATCATGCAAAGATAATGATGCATTTTATGGGTGAACATACCATCAATCTCCCTTATTTCTTGCTAGCTAGTCTAAGAAAAATGAGTGCCACTGTTCAGAAACACGTGGGAAACATTGAACCCCACTTATACCACCATGGACTCATTAAAATCTTGATTGAGGAGCAGTTAAAAATTAAAAAGGATACATGGGAGAAGTTCCTTGTTAGAAATCATTTTCAAGAGGCAGCTGAAGCCTCTAGTAGCTCCCCTAGGGTACCCAAGAGAAGTAGAAGAAGAGGGAAAGAAATGGTTACCCAAGAAACTGCTGTAGAAGAAACTGCCCGAGAGATTATTGCAGAAACTCTTCAAGAAATTGCCCAAGAAACTGTCCAAGAAATTGTTCAAGAGGAAAAGAAAAAGGGAGGCAGAACTAAAAGACAAAAGAGGGATAAAGGGAAAGCCATTTTGCAAGAGTCATACCCTTCACCTAAGCCCTCAATTGAAGAAGATACCCAAACACTAGCTCATAGGCTTGCTCAGCTCCATGAAACTTCCATCTCCAAAAAGAAACAAAAGCAAAAACAGCAAAAGCCAAAGAGTACTAGCCTGCAAGTGAGAAGAAGCAGTAGACTTATAGAGAAGAAGAGTGTGACTAAAGAGAAACAGTCCCATTTCATTGATTTGGGCACACCTGAGAAGACTCCAATTCGGCTAGATATTGAGCTAAGTCCTCCAAGAGAGGAAAGTCCTTTCCAGCAAGAGAGAGAAAGCAGTTTTCAAGGATTTGAATTTAGGCCAAGACAAATACCTGACATTGACCCTGTCCAGCAGGAGGCATATGATTATTTGGAAACATTAGAGCAATCTGTTGCTGGTCCTAGTACTGTCTTGCCCCTTGAACAACAGGTTCAATCTCTGAAGCAAGAAATATTTGAGCTAGAAGTCCTCAATCGCCATATCAAACAGGAAAACGAAGCATTGAGACAACAGAGCAAAGTGAACAAAATGGTCCACGACAACACAATGCTTCATTTGGGTCTTTGGCAAAGAAAGAACAGGAAATTGAAGAGGAAATGCAAGATATTAAGCAGGGCCTTGGTTAACTTGCAATTCAGGTGCTTGGTTAGGTAGCCAAGAGCAAATTTGACAACAAGGAGGAAAAGGAGAAGGTTGGATGTCTTGGCAGAGGCATCTGAACATGTGAACTGAAAGATTATGACAAAGTTTTGGTTGCATGAGGACATGCAACACCCTCACAGTGGGGGTATGTTGAGCCTCAACCTTGCACTCATTTACCTATCCTCCCAACAGCTTTTCCCTATTCACTTCTCTCTTTTGTCATCATTTCCTCCATCAACTTGTTCAATTCATTGCATTATATGTCTTTTTAACATGATTTGTTGACTGTGCTAATGATTGACTGTTGGTTTAGAATTTTGGTACATGTACAACAATTCCGCAGTTGTTCTGCAATTCCGCAGCCTTTTTGTTGTTTGCTATACTCCACGTGTCTTCTCAAGGAACGGGCCACATGGGCACGTTGGTATGGATGTATACATGGTTCGTATGCTATTAGTTGGGCCAAATCGGTCACATATGCCCCCGGTCAATGCAGATGCACCCACGGTCAAACAACAAAGTTCCAAACGGTGGCACGGCTCTGCGTGAGAAAATGAGACACAGAACCATAGCTGGCACTTCCTCCACGCCACGAAGATAGCAAGGGACAGGATCTAACCATAGATTTACTCCCCATGATGACCGTTTCCTCCAAACGTGCACGGAGTTGCCTGCGTGTTGCTGCATAGTTAATTAGTCAAGACTGTAGTTGCTTAGTTTACGCAGAGGACAGTTTGTCCCTGTGCCTATAAATAAAGCGTTTGCCAACGCTTAGAGATTAGATTTTTAATATTGTAATTGCTGTAATTATTTTGGTTACCAAACTCTGTTTTAAACACTGTTTTTACAGCACTTTTTCACTGTATTTTGACATGCTGATTTAATATAAGAAGACTGTTCCTGTTCATCCCTACGTAGCTGATCTTTAGTTGGTTGAGTGGATGGAGGGCCCCCATCTGCCACAACCTATGTACAGTAGCATTTAACTTTATTTTCCTGCCTTTCTTTGTTTTCATTTTCACATGTACAATAATGTATAGTTTGATTTCTGCAGTTTTTCATTTCTTTGAACATGTATAATAATGTACAGTTTGATTTCATGCCTTTACATTTCCAGCACTTTTCAGAACTGATCAGTTTGTTTATGCAGGTGTGTTAGGAGCCCGAGATAGTGTGTTTTTATTTCTTTTTATCACTGATGGTATTTGAAGTTGTCTTGTCTTAGCTGCTGATTTTTACCTTGCTTACTTAGTTTCATTGCTAGTTTACTTTATCAAGTTTTTGACAAGTTGCTTACTAACCTTTTGATGGTCTTGTCATCATAATTGACTAACCTTTATTGGACCAAAATATCATTGAGTGGAAGCTTGGTTTGATTAGATTTTGGACTCATATTACTGATTCCTTCTTAACTATTTTTCACATGAACAATTTCAGCTAGAGGCAGAATGTTAAGGAAGAATGAAGTGTTATGATTTGTCATTTAAGTTTTGCAGTTAAAGTAGTGTTTTTCACTTTCCATTGAGTTAACATAGATGCTATTTTTGTTCTTATCAGCAGCATAGATAGTGGACTAGTGCCATTAGTCACTTTGTTTAATGCTTTGCTTTCATTTGAAGTTTCAATTCCATTGCAAGTCACTTTTCAAGCTTTCTCTTTAAAAAAAGTTCAAGAAGCATTTAGAAATCACCACATACACACACATTCACTCACTTGTTTATAACTTCATCACATCACATTAGGAAGATAAGTCAAACACAAACTAAAAACGACAAAAAGAACTAGGAAGGGCTACTTAAGTATATATTGTACACTTCACTTCATCAGCTTACGAGCCCCGGGTTGACAATTTATGATAGCAATTTAGACAACACTAAATTGACCAAACAATCTCTTTATCTGTTATCTTGCTAGATGAATTTTTTCAACCATATATGTTTCTATTTTGGTTGTCCTTATATGCTTCCAATGGAGATGACATGATCTACTTCTCTTTTATCATGATGACTATCACAACCATATAGACTTCTATGCCTCTATGATGATTTCATCTACCTTGTTTCAATGCATCCTATCATATTGTGATGCTTTCCATTATGACTACTATCTTCTATAAAACTAAAAACAACTAAGTGTAGGAGTTTATCTCAGTCATAGTAGAGATATTTCACTTCTTCCTTCTTTGTCTTCTTCTTTTCAGGTTCTTCTATTTTTTTAGTGATATCGAATTCATTTCTATCTTTTCTTTTCTTGTTGTCCTTATTGAGTTTAGGACAATTCCTCTTAAAGTTCCCATATTCATTACACTCATAGAATTGTATCTTTGACATATTGATCTTTTTTTTCTTTAAGATCAAAATTTCAAATTTCCCTTTCTTTCTAGCCATATCTGCATATGCTTGAGTTTTTTTACTTGATCCAACATCACTCTTTGCCTTCAACCTAGTTTCTTCAATCTTACATAATTACCAAAGTTCATTGAATGTAGTGGCTTCCTTCTTTCCATAGATACTTGATACAAAAGTGCCCCATTCATCAGGTAGTGCATTGAGCACAACGGTGGTCATTTCTTTATAGGACATTATTTTTTCTAGTTATTGTAGTTGATATATTATTTGAGATACCCTCATAAGGTATGAGGCTACCCCCTCATCCTTTGATACTTACATTTTGTATAGTTTAGTTTGTTGTCGTTCTGTATTTTTGAGGTTGAGGGAGTAAACACATAGGACAACATCAAAACCACTTTGGAAGATGGTATCTAGCCCTGCTAGCTTCAGAGAGGGATCTCTCTGTAAAATTTAGCTTTTTTTTTTAATATAAATTTTAGGCTAGCTATGACTGTATTTTTGTTTTGTTTGAATGGTTTGGTTGATTTAAGTGTTATAATTCCATTGGGTTATGGAGTCTATAGATTAAACTGGATTTGGCATCAAATTTTAGAGGATTTTTCACAGGGCAAGCTAGGTTGCACTAATTGGATCTTTTAGAATATTAAATGGATTTTGAAATAGAAGAAAATGAAAGGCTTAGTAGAAATTAAAGCACAATTAAGAATTCATTAATTTGACTTCAGCAGAAAAAATGAAAATTACTAATAACCAGAATACGGTGTTCTAAATAAAAAAATCCTATTCATCACAGTTTCTGTTAAGTAATTGAGTTTTTTTAGAATAACAGAGAAAGAAAAACAATGTTTAAACAAATAAACTGAAGAAACGTATCACCATTTTGTACACCACATGAATGCTGTGAAAATTTCCTTGTATTATTGATGCTCCAACACTTTTAAAAATTACAATATGCAGAAGAAATTACATTCAGAAATCAACCTCTACTGCTTCAAATGGTGAAGTATTTATAAAAATCCTAAACTAAAATATCTTGAAAAAATATCAAGGTTTGTTACAAATATCTCCAACTGTATTACACAGATAGAACTAAAATATAGGATATTCAAAACTAATGAATCTACTTGGCACTATCTTTGTGGATTTCTAGTGATAGAGAAGAGAAATTCGAATTTGATAGCAACTCTTATTTGATGAGGTGGCCTCCAAGTCACTAACTGTCTTTGAGCTTTTTCCTCCCAAAATTCTGAAAAATAGGGTCCTGTAATACCTGCAAAGATTCATCCTAATCTCCCAAACCATAATAATTGTTACAAAACTGAGAGAGTTTTTTTTACATGAGGATGTTAGCAACAAAAAACTCTTTCCGATTTTGAAAATTCATTCTCAGTTGTTTGTAAAACATGTTTGAAATTACTGTGTTATATAGGGAAGAAAAACATAATTTAACTAGCAATGAAACAAACATATGATGTGGAGGCGGGAGGTGACATGGAGGTGGGGGATGATGTGGAGGTGAGTGGGGAAAATAGTCCAAGTGGAAGGCAGTGAGTGGTGTGGGAGTGACAACAAGGTCAAATGTTAATTACATAACAGACATGGCCAGGTGTCGGGGTGAGAGTGGAAGGGAGCGCGTGGGAAAATATAGCGAGAAAGGGGGAGAAGGTTGGCGGATTTCGGAGGGGGTGTAAGGCGATAAGTTGTATCAACCCGGGGGGGGGGGGTGTGCGAAATTTTGGGGAGCAGACACGTATGGATGGGGCCCGGCAGGAAAAAGTACCTTTTCAGAACCCCCCCCCCCCCCCCCCCCTCGACGACAAAGGTGGGATGGAGAGGGGGGGCAAAAAAAAAGACAACGGTCGTTGATCATGGAGATTGGTGAATCCTGATGTTCCAAGTGCGATCCTTTTTAACCATAAACGACAAGATAATTTTTTTTTCCATATGCGCCTTATTACAATTTATTCAATCACATTTAAATGATGTGATTAATTTAATCTAAACACACTTAGTTATTCTCTAATGATGCATTTCGACTTGCAAGCATATTTTTTTTATTTTCTCAAGGTTTTGACCTTTTTGGAAATAATTTACAACATGGAATATTATTTACAACCTCCAAAATATAATAATCATCAGCTACAATCAAGAAATCCTATAAAAATTATAGGACCCTAACAACGGCTTCAGCCAGGGATGGCACTTCCTGGTGAAGTGTCAAGAACATCATAGACTAGTAGCCTGATCCATTGGGCCAATCCCAAATCTACACCCTGTTCTATCATAAAAATATCCGAGACTGAAAATCTTCAAACTGGAATCAAAACCATTCTACACAATGAAATTTGAAATACACATTGGATTGAAATTTGTACTGCAATTTGTAACTGAAACTGGAAAGAATGCTTTGAAAAACAAAAATGCTCAAGGCATTGAGCTTATTTGCACTCTGCGACCTAAAATAATATGATAAAATGACTTCCATATCAAGTGATAACAAACATCCAGTGCAACCATTCAAGCAAATGGATACTTAACTGAAGTTTGCATTCCACTTATTTAGGTGGAAAAATAAATTCAGAAAATGGCAACTCAACTTTTCCACTAGATCTAATAGCTACATTGATGAACCTGGAAAATTCTCCCTTCACTATTGACGACAATTAAATAACCAAAGTATCATGGAAAACATGCAACATAATATCTTCTGGATGATTTAAAACAAGAAAACAAGCCTCATTCCAAACTTTTGTTTTGCTTATATGTTGAAATGGATTCTCTTCAAACAGAATATCGAAAACTGTTTTTCCTTGTTATTATCCACTGTAGTCAAGTGTTTTGAATGTTGTTGAATCTCCTCAAATATGAAAAAAATATCATATTCAACAGTAAAATCCTTATCATTCACTTGGTCACACAAAATCTTACAAGGTAGTTGCAAACACTCAATAATTTCAAGTAAAGGAATATGACTTGCATCAATATTTTGTCTTTCTGCATTAACATCCAAGGAAGAAACTAATGATTGATAAATTTTATTATCTTCTTCAAAAGCTATAACTTGAGACAAGATATAACATGAAAGAGAATTGGAGACAAGGTCTTCATCATGCAAATATGATTGGTCTTTAATCACTGAAGAAAACACTGCTTGTTGAAATTGTTCTTGTGGATCAAGAGAATTAAGCTCTGCTGGTTCTTCTTTCGGATCACAAGATTGTTGTAAATCAACAAATGAATGTTCAACAATATGCTCAATTACCTTTACTTGCTGATTAGTAAAAGGAATTTGTTCTTTAATTTGATCTTCTGCAATTGAGACAACCACAATGTTAATGTGTTCATCCATGGTATCTGAAATATCCTGCCGATTTTCACTGTTGTCCTCTTCTTGATCGGGTTCAGGATGCTGAATTTCTTCCTTAACCTCTAGCTGATCATTTTTTTGTGGTGCTATAAGAATAATTTCCTGTGGGGAATCTTCATGAACATATAGACAACATACATCCTCTGTTTCTTCCTGAGGGGAAGACAATTCAAGCAAGGCTTCTACTTTTTGTTCATAATGTTAAAAAGGATTTCCATCTAAATCCTCTAGTATTTCATCATTTGTAAACTGATCATCATCATTGTAATCTTCCAGATACTGAATAAAACTTTCGAAATGATCACAATAGTTTTGAATCAGAAACAAATATAGATAACCCTCTGTATTTCTCACAAAAAAAGTATGAAAATGCTTTAACGAACATATACTAGCAGCAGGCGGATCTTCATACCAAGATCTAGCCTTTTCCTCCAAAGTTGCCATAAAAATTTTCATAAGGCAATCTTCATGAAATTTGAATTTAAGCTTATGGATGTGCAAATGAAACCTAAATAAATGTACAACAACATCATCTCCCTTTTTAGCTTTAAATAATGGAATATAAGTTAACCAATCACTGCTGGGCATGGGATTTGGAAAACTTGGAATTCTTGATATGTCCATAGGAGCATACCTGCGTTGTATTCTTGAACTTGTTTTCAAAACAATCAACAATGGAATGGAGTCACTGTAAGTGTTCTATAATTTTGGATTCTTTGATTAGGGAGTCACCATGCAATTTTAGCTCTAGATTCTTGAAACATGGAGTCACTAGGCGAATGATACAACCTTCTTGTGTCTAATCATTGTCCACCATCAGTAACTAGATCTGGAACTTGATATGCTTTTCTTAGGAACCTGAAATGTTTAGATTCCCCTGTATGGTCGCCACTGTGTTGTCGTTCTATATTTTTGAGGTTGAGGGAGTAAACACATAGGACAACATCAAAACCGCTTTGGAAGCTGGGATCTAGCCCTACCAACTTCAGAGAGGTATCTCACTATAAATTTTAGCTTTGTTTTAATATAAATTTTAGGCTAGTTATGACTATACTGTTGTTTTGTTTGAATGGTTTGGTTGATTTAAGTGTTATAATTCCATTGGGCTATGGATTCTATAGATTAAACTAGATTTGGCATCAAATTTTAGAGGAGTTTTCACAGGGCAAGCTAGGTTGAACTAATTGGATCTTTCAAAATATTAAATGGATTGTGAAATAGTAGAAAATGCAAGGCTCCGTAGAAATTAAGGAGTAATTAAGAATTCCTTAATTTGACTTCAGCATAAAACATGAAAATTACTAATAGTCAGAATAGGGTGTTCTAAATAACAAATTCTATTCATCAAAGTTTCTATTAAGTAATTGAGATTTTTAGAATCACAGAGAAAGAAAAACAATGTTTAAACAAATAAACTGAAGAAACACATCACCATTTGGTACACCACATGAATCCTCTGAAAATGTCCTTGTATTATTGATGCTCCAGCACTTATATGCAGAAGAAATTACATTTAGAAAACAACTTGTCTTACTTCGAATGATGAAGTATTTATAAAAATCCTAAACTAAAATATCTTGAAAAAATATCAATATTTGTTACAAATATCTCCAACTGTATTACACAAATAGAACTAAAATATAGGACATTCAAAACTAATGAATCTACTTGGCACTATATTTGTTTATTGCTGGTGACATAGAAGAGCAATTCTAATTTTATATCAACTCTTATTTGATGAGGTGGCTTCCAAGTCACTAACTGTCTTTGAGCTGTTTCCTCCAGAAATTATGAAAAATAAGGTCCTGTAATACCTGCAAAGATTCATCCTAATCTCCCAAACCATAACAATTGCTACAAAATTGAGAGAGGTTTTTTTTACATGAGGATGTTAGCAACAAAAATCTCTTTCCAATTTTGAAAATTCATTCTGAGTTGTTTGTAAACCATGTTTGAAATTACTGTGTTGTATAGGGAAGAAAAACATAATTTAATTGACCATGAAACAGACATATGACGTGGAGGCGGGAGGTGACATGGAGGTGGGGGATGATGTGGAGGCATGACGTGGAGGTGAGTGGGGACAACAATCCAAGTGGCAGGTAGTGAGTGGTGTGGGAGTGATAGCGAGGTCAAATGTTAATTAGATAACGGACATGGCCAGGTGTCGGGATAGGAGTGGAAGGGAGTGCGCGGGAAAAGCTAGCGGGAAAGGGGGAGAAGGTTGGCAGATTTCGAAGGGGGTATAAGGCGGTAAGTGGTATCGACTGGGGGGTGTGAAATATTGGGGAGAGGACACATATGGATGGGGCCCGGTGGGAAAGATTGCCTTTTCAGACACCCCCACTCAGCGGTAAAGGTAGGATGGAGAGTGGGGCCTGAAGAAAGATAAGGGTCATCGATCATGGAAATTGGTGAATCCCGATGTTCCAAGTGCGATCCTTTTTAACCATAAATGACAAGATTTTTTTTTGTCCATTTGCACCTTATTATAATTTAATCACATTTAAATGATGTGATTAATTTAATCTAAACACACTTAATTATTCTCTAATGCTGCATTTTGACTTGCAAGCATATTTTTTTATTTTCTCAAGGTTTTGACTTTTTTGGAAATAATTTACAACATGAAATATTAGTTACAACATCCAAAATATAATAATCATCATCTATTATCAAGCAATCCTATAAAATTATAGGACTCTCACATTGTTCTCAATGATATGACTTCTCCTGCAGTGCTTACATAAAACAATTCTACCAACTTTTCATATATATCTTTCAATTTCTCCAACTTTGCTACATAAAGGATGAGGGAATCCTTGATAGATTCTATGAGGATCATTTGAGCCCTTATTTCCCCTTTCATATACTTCGATACTTCTTGAGCTTGCTCTTGAGATGGTTTGGAGATTGAAACCTTAACATATTCAATAACATCATTTTCTATGAGGATCAAATCTATCCTCATTTTCCATGCAAGGAAATTTGATGACCCAACCAGTTTGTTTCTTTATTTGCAGAATGAGTTCATGTTGATAGTAGATTCAGGCTTAAATATAAAGATATTTACTTGTCAAGTGAAGATGCTCCTTGTTGATGATATCTTAAACTTTATGCCTTCTTGATGAGTTTGATAATAGAAGATGACTTCTAAATGAAGATGTCTTCTTTCAAATATGTTTGAAATGTGATCCTTTATGTAATGAAAGGGACATCACCTTGATTTATTTGATGATGATGGCAATACTTCTTATTTCTTTCTTTGGATGTAGAAATGTAGAATATGGAGACTTCAAAATGCTTCAAAAATGTAGTCCTTTTTTTAGTGGCGGTAGGGTCCTTGAGGTCTTCTTCTCCTTGTGGATGATGTGATCCTTGAGATGAGCACTCCTCCTTAGTGATCTTGTGCTCAATACTTATGTGTCCTTCCTCAATTGGATGATCTTCAAGATGTGTTTCCTCATTGTTGTCACCTTAGCTATGCTTCCATGATGAGAAATCTAGGGGAAGCTAGATTAGATGATTTCTCTTATTTTGATAACTTCTTGTGATGAAATTAAACTTAACTTGATTAGATTTTTATTTCACTTGATTATTATTATTTTCTTATCATCAAATAGCTACAAAAATATGAATATTAAATAGACAAGAGGATGCAAAATGTAGGTTGCAAGCCAGGGCCAAAACCTCTCCTCCTGAGAGGAAAACCCACAAGAATTATTCTCTTCTTATAGAACTTCAAATGATGAATTTCGAGACCTAATACCCTTCTAAAAGACCCCTCCAATACCAATTCAAACTTATCCTTATTTATGACTCTTCAACTACTTTGACCTAGTAGCTTCCATCAATTTTGACCTTCCAACAACTTCCAACAACTTTGACCTTCCATCAACTTCTAGAAACTTTGACATTCCAATCACTTATAGTAACTTTGACCTTCCAATGTCTTCCAATAACTTCAACCTTCTAGTAACTTCCAACAACTTTGACCTTCCAATAACTTCTACTTTCTAGAAACTTCTAGCAAATTCGACCTTCCAACAAATTCCAATAGTTTCTTCTCCAACTTCGATTTTGCTAATTTTTCCCTAATATTTGCACATGTGAGAAGAAGATAGAGAATAAACCCCCAAAATATGTCCTTCTTCCTTCTATCCTTCTTCACTTTTCTTTCTTTTGCCTCTTCTTCACTTGGATGATGAGGAGTGAGTGTCCATAGGAGGTCGCGTTATCTCCTTGTTACACAAAAATATCGTCACCATGATTATTTGCAGTCAGTATGGGTCTATCATCACTTGTACTATCCTCCTAAGCAAGTCTCAGACCTCAGCTCTTCAAGTAAAGCTTTGAAAATGGGAGAAAGACATTAAAAATCAATGAAACTCTAGTTTCGCACTTTCTCTCACTGTCACCTGCAGTCCCGCACCTTCTGTGTACAAAAACTGCGGACCTGCCTGCTCTGTCCCTAACGGTGTAGGTGCGGACCCCTGTGAAAGTCAAAAGGCACAAGTTTTATCTTAAAAAACTCACTTTGGGTTAAGTCTAGAGGTTTCTAGAAGGAATTTTGACGTGGATTGTTCGCTCTGAGGTGGTTCATGCATACCAAAAGAGAAGGAGCTAATCCCTTGATGAGAGGAGCTATCCCTTTGAAGGAGGGCTTTATCCCTTTGAAGGAGGACCTAGTAACCTCCCTCCATTTCACTATAAATACAGGCATTGGGCTGGTTGCTGGAGAGGTTAGAAGCTGAACATTTTTGAGGGTAAATGCTGGTGAAATCAAGACTTCCTAGTTGAGCTTAAGAGGAGAGATCACATACCTTTTTGGCTTCATTGGGGAGTCAGTGAAACTTGTCAAAGTAGAGGAGACTTCTTGCTGGACCCTGGGAGGAGCTTGTATAGCGTCAAGGCAAAGGTTGTAAAGTTCTTCTTCTTTTGAATTAATACAATCAAACTCATTTTTCTCAACAAGTATCTTATGTTATTTGTTTCATGGACTCCTTGAATTTCATGTTAAATATGTTTTATGCAATTGGCTTTTTAGGTGCTATTTAATTTGTTTGCCTTGTTTGTGTTTGCAGATTCGCGACAAAGGAGCTCATTTGGATCGAAGAAGCGAGGGCATCCACAAGCTTGAGTTGGACCTAAGGTTGGCCCTAAAAACACTTGTTTGCTATTGTTTATTAAAGCATATTTAGAGAAAGATAGTGTCTGGTTGGTTTGCTTGTCATTAGGTCTTCTTTAGATTCTAGGAAGGTCTATCTTGTCCGCAAGATCGACTTATTCCGTGTGACAAAATGGCGACTCCACTGGGGACTTGATTGTTTTCCTTGTTTTTACTTTGACCTGAGAAACTGTATTTTTGCTTCTGTTTTTGGCTTGTTGTGTGTAAAATTGGGTAGAGTTTGTAGATCCAGGGTTATTTTTCGTTTTTCATAGCTTTGGGAGAGGACCGCACCCTAGCCGTTTGACACAGTGCGTACTTACCCGCAGCTTGGCTTTTAGCACAGAGCGGGACCGCACCTGTGTCAACTGTGGGCCTGCGGACCTTGTCAAAATTTTGAAAAACCCTAAGATTTCCTCTATTAGTCAGCTTAGTGTTTGTTTAGAAATTGTTATCCACTTCCCAGACCTACATTTAACTTGTCAGAACCTTTCCTTAGATTGATTTCGTTAGTGTTAGGGTTTTAAGTGAAATTCCTAGGAGTTTTGCTTGTTGGGTTTGTTTTTCATTTTGGTTGTGTAGTGGCTCTGAGCTTAGAAGCTGTAGGGACTTCAGATCACCTTAGTGTCTACCAGCCTTCTTATGAGTCTGACCATTTATGAAATCTCCCCTTGTTTGAGGAATCCACTTTGAGTTTTCTCTTTACAAAACTTCGAAAAGCTTGTGTTTGAAAGTTTGGATTTTCATTTTCAAAAAGAAAACAAAATTGGTTGTTCTTGACTTATTTGTGATTCTGCATAAATTGGTCCTTAGCTTGCATCTATCTAAGTAAAACATCCTTAAAAAAGACTTTTAGTAGGCTTTGACTTCAAATAGGTTTTTATAATTTGTAGATCTCAATGTTAGTCATTTTCATAGTTTTGAGTGTTTTATTAAAAAATATAAAAATCTCTTTTGGAAAAAAAGTTTGTTTTGTAGTGTTTGAGTGCTTTGAAACAAAAAAGGGAAATTTTTATGAAATAACTAGTTGTCTCGTTTTGAGTGCTTTGGAAAGGAAAAAGCTCTTCTTTTAATTTGTTTGATTGAGAAAGATCTGTGTTTACAAACTATTTGCATTCTCAAACTCTTTCTTAGTTTAGAAGTTCATCAAAGAGAAAAAGATTGTTTAAATCATATTAGGTGCATTTTTAGTGAATTTGAGTCGAGTCTTCATACCACGAGTTTCATCTCCGCACCTTTTGACTTAAACAAAAACCACTAAAATTAACGCTTAAAGTAAAATTCACCTAGTAACGTTTTTATTTCTAGGGCTCTGATACACCAACTTAGCTTAGGCTAGTGTCTTGGAGTAGGAGAGTAATTAACTCTCCAAGACAGTAAAAACAAACAAGTAGCTGTATCTTGTGGTAGGGAAGAAATCCAATTGTTGCATTTATGCTCTGGGAAAGCTCCTCTTAAAGGAGAAGCACGAGATCGTGTCCGAACCAGTGTGGGAATCAATCCTTCCACATTGGGAACGACGCCAGATATTCACGTATTAAAAACGGTAAACCTCGGATTAACCATTGTCGAGGAGCCTGGGGTCACTTGTTGGTAAACCTTGGATTATGTCAAGGAGCCTTTAAGGGGATTGAGCTTGCTACTCTGCCCTTGCGTGCATATCGGATCGTATACTGTTCCCCTAGGTGTATTTGTCTCAGTTGGTAACCTTAGTGGCCACATTCTTTAGGATTCTTCCTGAGGTGACAATGGTGGGAAGATCCCACTGTACCTGGAGCAGACGTCGGCTAGACTCACTTGGATTTTCTTGGGGGTTCTCTTCACTCGAGACGGTTAAGTGGAGGAACTTGTGGTAGTCTATTCATTAAGCAGGTTGCCGGGGTAACTGTTCCAACCGCCATTTCTGTATTGAACTCTGCGACGTTGGATTTCATCACCAACTAGTGTTTTCGGTATGGAAAGTTACTGTTTGTGTGTGTTTGATCTCCTAGATTCTTTAGGTGTGTGATTCAAATTTGTTTGGTTCTTTAGAGACTTTAGGTGCTTTTCATTGAGATTTTACTTTGTTTGCGTGTGAAGTAGTTAAAAGTTTTCAACTGTGGCTGAATTACCAAGACAGTCCCGTAAACTTCGGGGCCAGTCTCCTGAGTTTGTAAACGTGGCTGAGTTACTGAGGAATTCCCGTAGACTTCGGGGCCAACCTCCTGAGGAAGTACTGAGCCAACTCGAAGGCTTAAAAGTCCTCGTAACTCCTAGAGACAGTAGAGTTGGGTCACCTGAGGAAGGAGAATGTTCTTTGATAGTACATCCTGATTTTCAACCGTTAGTAGCAGAGTATAATCCACAGTGTCTGTTTCCGAAATTGCTGGTAGCTTTTCATCTACTAGTGATATAGGTGAAGAACCCGAAATATCTGAGCCTGAAAGTGAATTTGCTGCTACTCCAACATTGGGGTTTGTTTCTCCAACTTCTAGTGGTCCTGGTTCACCTAGGGTAGAAAGAGTAATCACCCAAGATCTTCCTTCTGGACTTATTGCTATTGAAGAACTTGCTCCGGAAGAAGAAGTAGGCATCCCTATCCCTGAAAATCAACCTGTTATTGAACTAAGGGAGCGTGAATCAATTTTTTACAGTCCACCTAGGAGAAGTTCTTGGTATCTTTCTTTGACTAATTTTCTAGAAAACTCAGGGTTAAGTTTTTCACCACCTCGTGCTCCTTATCACCCAACACCTAGAGGTTTTTATACTCCCGTCAATATGTCAGGAAAGTCATCCATGTTTACTCAATCGCCCGAATCTTTTTTGTACGGCGGTCCTTCTGTTCCCTCTGGGTATCAGTCACTTTCTGGTACTTTTTCGGGAGCATCTCCTCAACCCATTGAGCAAGGGTTATTAACTGGAAATAATGGTACTAAGCCGTTGAGCGTAGAAGACATTCTTATGATGTCAGGTTCTATTCCCAATCCTCAACCTCAAGGTGGCCAGTTACCGCCTGGGGGGCATCCTCAATTAACGCTTGTGGGGCAACCTCAAGGTACACAATTTGCATCTGGGGGGCAGCCTCAAGGACAGTACATACCTATGGGACAATACGTTCCTCAAGGTCAACCCCAGACTCAATATGTACCCCAAGGTCAACCCTAGTATCAATTTATACCTCAAGGTCAACCCCAGTATCAGTATGTGCCTCAAGGGTATCAACCCTAAGGTCAATACTCGAACCAAGTTTTCCAACCACCCTCCGGTCAAACGTATGTTCAAGGAACGGGAAATGTACCTTTCAATTATCAATCCTACCCTCAATCCAGTTATGGTCCTCAGTATTCTCAACTAGTTATGGGTCAGTACCCTGGAATGAATAGAGTGTGGGATCCATCGCAAGCTCAACAGGTATTGTAGCCAAGTGTATAGTTGTCATCTCAAATTGGACAACCCTTAGTTTCCGGTACACCCCAACAACCAGTCCAGTCTAACATTCAAACTTCTGTACCTTCGGTAGTTTCTCAGCCTGGGCCTAGTACACCTCGTACTCCACCTCAAACGACTGCTGCAACTGCCGCAACATCTGTTCAATCTACCCCACCTACTTCTGGAGTATCGACAGCTTCGGTTTCTACTGTTCCTGTATCTACTCCTCAGACATCTTTACCACCATCTGGATCTACGATTCAAACTTTGGTTCAGATGCCTGTAGGACAACCTGTTTTAAGTACGGTTGTCACAAGTCAACCACAATTCACTTATCAACCGTACCAGGGAAAGTACCAATTCGGTCCTGTTGTGCAGCAACCAGTCTATCAGTATCAACCGTACCCTGGGTACACTTATCAACAACCTCAACAACCCCAGTACGGTCCGGTTAATCCTGGTTTTCCAGGAGGATACAATATCCCGAACGCGATTCCTATTCCTAGCTATCCTGGATATCCTCCTCCTGGGGCTAGACTTATGACCCAGAGTTTTAGGGATCCTAATCGGCAGTTACCGTTTATCGCAACTTTGGACTTACCTGACTTGTCGCGCCTAACGAAGGATCCCATTAATTATCTTCCGTTTTGGCCGCCAATGCCGAATAAGTTGCCCAGTGACATTCCCAAGTTCGAAGGTAAATCAAGAGAGGACCCGTCGAACCATGTGATGACTTACCACCTCTGGTGTGCGTCTAAATCCATTACAGATGATTCAATCTATCTTAGACTTTTCCAGCGCACTCTAATTGGTCTCGCGGCCAAGTGGTACATTGAGTTACCGGGAGGCACTTTTTATAATTTTAGTCAGTTAGCTACCTCGTTTTTAACTCATTTTCAGTTGCCAGTCCGATATGACAACGACACGGAATTGTTAACTTCGCCAAAATTAATCAACATCCACTTACATTTCAGATCATATTCATGAGTGGAGACCTCGACGGCGTTTAGTGAAGGTATTTATTCCGGATCAGATCTTGGCTGAGTGGTTTGTAAAATCTTTGTTGCCAAAGATCACTGAAGATGTTGCTAAAGCCGGAGTTGTTACTGAGGAGCAAGTAATTGCTCAAGCACAGTACCTTGACTTGGTCTATACTCAGTCAGGTATGTTACACAAAAAAATCCCCGATCTTCCCAAGCAAAATCAAATCACTGCAGCTCCTTCGGGATCTCATGCCGCCGATGGTATGATTGGCACGGTTAACACTAAAATTAAGAAGAAGTCTTCTTCCCCTATCATAACCTTGCTTGATTCCCCAACAAGAGACTCTTCTGCAGAGATTTCCGCCCATATTCACGTTGTAGAGTCATCTACAGCCAAATCAAAATCCGATGGAAAGAAGAAAGGAAAGAAGAAGAATAAAACGGACAAAAGTTCAAAGGAGAAACTTGAAAAGGCAGAATCCAATGATGAAAAGTGCAAACCTCGTTATCCTTGTCTCATTTGTGACGATGAACATTTTACAAGAGACTGCCCTCATCGTGCAGAGGTTGCGAAGATTGTCAAGGGTTCCCAAACTCCTGGTGTTTTGAAGGATCCTTTTCCGACTCAAGACAGTAAGATGATAGGTTCATCCTCGAATGCCAATGAAGAACCCATACTGATGATGTCCCATGTTAGGATTACGACTTGATCGCAAGATTATGGTAGTAAAAATCCTGTTGATGGTAAAGAAGCAGAATCTTCTCATTCTAATCCATGAACCTCAACTCCCGGTTCCGATCCACTACAGATCGAGAAACCTAATCCAGACTTGGTAATCAAACCGCCCGCCAAGGGTATACTTCGAAAGTCAGCTTTCAATCCACATGCGAGAGCGGCTCAGAATTATAACATTGTTGAGGATTTAGATGTTTCACCCTCAGCAATGTCGGCTTTGGAAGTGCTGCAATCATGTCCAGCATAGCGTAAATTACTTTTGTCGGCTATAGGAGCTATTGATGTTCAGGACCCGAACCTAATAATCTTTGATCTAGAAAATAGTACACCGCGGTTGCCTCATCAAATGGTTTTCCAGATTCCAGTGATAGTAAAAAACAGGCCTATTCATCGGACTGTAATTGATGAGGGAGCCTCAACGTGTATTATGTCGATACAGTGTTGGAGATCGCTTGGTTCTCCTTTGCTAAATCAATCCCCGACGATTCTAAAGGCCTTTGATGGCCATGGGTTTCATCCTTTTGGCATTCTACAAGATTTTCCTATAGGGGTTGAAGGAAAAACCGTTAGTCTAGATGTGGAGGTGGTTGATGCCCCTCTAGATTACAACCTTCTCTTGGGTCGAAGTTGGTCTTACGCTATGACAGCGGTCGTTTCATCGGTCTTTCGAGTAATAAAGTTTCCACATAATGGAAAGATCGTAACATTAGACCAACTGGCTTACTTTTCATCTGACCCAGCCTCTTCAGAGAGTATTCAACATGTCGGTAAAATGATTATTCCATATAAGGATGTTGGAGTAGGATTAGTTAAATATGCCGGTTTACTGGGAACTTTTCCTTTTCCTCTGATCAACGCATCGTCTTCATTTGCAACCATTCATATGATTACATCAGACACCAATGTTTATGATGATCCTTGGATCATTCCTTCTGAATCTGAGATAGACTCATTTGGTAATGCCATGCCTTTGAGTCCATATGAAGTTTCCTATGAAGCCGTGCAGTCATTTGCTGACCCATGTTCAACCAAAAATGACTTAATGAATGTGGTCTGCGAGGAATCACTTTTCACATCAACCTCGGATTTAACCACGTTTTCTGAACTTGTTCACTTTGATGAGAAAATTCGTGAAATCCTATGTCTAGATGATTTACCATGGGAAGATCTCCATCACAGATCTTCGTTTTTACCTGAGGATGATCGTTTTGAAAATGATTTCTCATCAATTTTTACAACTGAATATGTCAAGGAACCTCAAAATCCAATGAAACATCCCGATTCAGAGTTAAATTTGGGAAACATCTCTCGAACTATTCCTATTGACATTTCGGTTAAGCCCGGAATTGTTGAGAACATTCATATAGGTGCCTCGTGTACAGATGACGAAATTCAGATATATAAGGCCCTATTTCAAGAACTCCGCGACGTGTTTGCCTAGTCCTATGAGGAAATTCCAGGAATTGATCCCGCGATTGTTGTTCATGAGATCAAGACTTACCCGGACGCTAAACCCGTCCGACAACATTTGCGTCAGATTCACCCACGAAAAGCTGCTGCAATTAAAGCAGAAGTTGAAAAATTATTGAAAGCAGGTTTCATTTATCCGATCCCATTAACGGATTGGGTATCGAATATTGTTCCGGTTAACAAAAAGCAGGGAACAATAAGAAAATGCATCGACTATAGGGACATTAATCGAGCCTGTCCAAAGGACAATTACCCAACTCCCTATATCGATCAAGTCATTGATGATTGTGCCGGCAGCGAAATATTCTCCTTCATGGATGGTTTTTCCGGATACAATCAAATCAATATTTTACCTGCCGATCAAAAAAAAATGGCTTTCATTTGTCCATGGGGGACATTTGCTTATTGCAAGTTACCTTTTGGGCTTAAGAATGTCGGAGCAACTTTTCAAAGGGCGATGTCTTATGCGTTTCATGACATCAAGCACATTGTGCAACCGTATCTCGATGACTTGCATGCTCATTCATTACATCGAGCTGATCACCTCGTCCATTTACGAGCAATCTTTATGAGGTGTAGACATTATCAGATTCGGTTGAACCCACATAAATGTGTCTTCTGTATAGAAACGGGTCGATTGCTGGGGTTTGTAGTTTCGAAAGCCGGCATTCGCGTTGATCCCTTGAAGGTCGTAGATATCAACAAATTGCCTCCTCCTTCGAGTCTTCGCCAACTCCAAAGTTTGCAGGGGAAAGCAAACTTTTTACGACGATTCATTCCTAACTACGCCGAGGTTACAAAGGGTTTTACCCGGCTGTTGAAGCAAAATACTCCATTCTATTGGGACGAGATAGCTCAGAAATCTTTTGATGCACTTAAACACGCGTTGACCCATGCACCGTTGTTGCATCCTCCCAATTACAACCAGGATTACTTCTTGTATCTCGCCGCCTCTCATTCCACCATTGGAATGGTCTTAGTTCAGGAAGATGAATTCGGAACGGAACATGTGATATATTACCTTAGTCAAACTTTAAATCCAACTGAGCTAAAATACTCACATGTGGAGAAATTGGCATTGGCAGCTGTTCAAGCTGTCCAACTTTTTCGTCACTACATTTTACTATGTAAAACTACAGTAATTTCGGATTGCAACCCTATGATCTAAATTTTGACCAAGAAATTGCTAGGGGGAAAGTACTCTAAATGGATCGTTATCCTGCAGGAGTTCGACTTGGAATTTGACAAATCTAAGTCTAAGAAAACTTTAGATTTTGCTGAGTTAATGTGTGACTTCCCGCGTGCTGACATGGAAATTGTGGCGGAGGAGCCCATTGCCAACGGATCCTTGTTTCTAATCAGCACTTTAGATCTGTGGTATGGGGATATCATCGTTTATCTCCAGACCCAATCCTTTCGGCCAGAAATTTCAAGGTCAGAACGTCGAAAAATTCGATTCCAGTCCCAACAATTCAGGATTATTGGAGATACTCTTTATCGCCGTGGGGCGGACTGTGTTTTTCGACGTTTCTTAACTCACGAGGAAGCTGAAAGGGTTTTAAATGACTGCCACTCTGGATCATGTGGCGATCATATGTCTGGGTTTGCCACAGCTCAAAAGATATTGCGCGGTGGCTACTTCTGGCCGTCTTTATTTAAAGATTGTATTACGACGGTCAGAAAATGCCACAACTACCAAATTTTTGATCGTAAGATGCGCGCTCCACCTGATCCTCTCCACCCTATAATTGCCGTTGGTCCTTTTGCCAAATGGGGTATCGATTTTATTACATGTAACCCTCACTCGGTTGGGGGGCATGCGTATATCAATCTTGCGGTATATTATTTTACTAAGTGGGCCGAGGCGATGCCTACATTTGAGGCAGATGGTAAGACAACTGCAATTTTCGTGTTCAATCATATAATTGCTAGGTTTGGTGTCCCGCAAGCGATAATTACTGATCGTGGACGTCATTTTCGAAATGTTATGATGACCGAACTTACAGGCCAGCTTGATTTACGTCACGATAGTTCAACCCCTTATTATCCACAAGCGAATGGTCTGGTTGAATCCATCAACAAAGTTTTAGTTATCATGATCCGACGAATCATTGGGATTCATCGGTCGAATTGGCACAACATGCTATTTTTCAGCGCTTTGGGCGTACCGAACTTCAGTAAAAACGTCAACAGGGTTCACTCCTTTCCAACTAGTCTATGGTTTGGAAGCTGTGTTACCCATTGAATGCGAAATCCCGTCATTGCAAATGGCCATTGAGTTACTTCCAGCCACTTCCGAAGAGGAAAAGAATTTGTTATACTTGGCTCAATTAGATGAGAATCGACGTGATGCTGCATTGGCGATCGAGACTCACGCAAAACGAATGAAAGCTCAGTATGATCGAAATGTGACCCCTCGAAATTTTTCGGAAGGAGACCTAGTCTTAGTTTATGATCAAGCTAATGATAAATTAGGCACTGGAAAATTCGTTCCTATGTGGCATGGTCCCTATGTTGTCAAGCGAAAGCTAGCCAAAGGGGCCTATGAATTGGTAGACTTTGACGGGGACTCTTTGGGTAAACCCAGAAATGGCCTTTACTTGAAGAGGTATTATGCTTAAAAGAATGGGTATGGAGATTTAGTTAGGATAGTTTTTCTTTCTAGCTGGTGTGTTTTAGTTTAAACAGTGTTCTTAGCTTAGAGAGTGTTTTTTGTCATTATTCCTGCTTATCTTGGTTTTACTCTTGATATTATAGATGTCGATGCCTCTCCAAACATACATTGGTTTCGCTGATGGTGCTTGTCGTAATACACGGAACATCTCTTCCGCAGCTTGGGTTATCTATTCGCCCTCTGATGAGTTAGTATCTATGCATGGGGTAAGCCTCGGTCAAAAAACGAACAACATTGCCAAGTATAGTGCAGTGATTGAGTTATTATCTGAATCTATTTCATTTGGGATTCAGAGTTTGATAGTGAGGTTAGATTCTGAGCTCGTTGTATTACAACTTAATAGAGTGTATGCCATTAGAAATCTAGTGTTATTGAGATTATTTTTGAGAGTGCGTCTCTTGGAACGTGAATTTGATTATATTGAATATCAGCATATTCCAAGATCTTTAAATACATTAGTAGATGCAATTGCTTCTCGAATGTTAAATAGACATTTGCAATAATCATACATGTAAATTTAAACCATTCCATAACATGATTTACAAGATAAGCCGGTAATAGTGATATATATATATATATATATATATATATATATATATATATATATATATATATATATAGGAGTGTGTCAAAAATACATCACCCTCGATCATAGGTTGAAAAACACCTTATGATCGGCAAAAATGATAAGTACAAAAAACAAAAATGTCACATGTGCCCACAATAGGCGATCATCCTATCATTGGTGATGACCTCTATGAGAAACCACTGCACGATGGAAAAAAAAAATTAAATAGAAAAATGTTGAAAAGGATTTTACCTGACTCGTCCCACTGCTCTCCTGGTGGAAGAACCATGTCTGGGTCACCACGAAAATCTATCCCAGCGTAAGGGAAGTCCTGAATAGAAAAGACCTGATTTTCCAGCCATTGGAAATACTCAGGTTTGAATCGAGCAACCTCTGTCCTCTCATCCGGGTGACGGGCCATAACTGCGACCCATCACATCAGTTTGGGCTCTCGAGGAAGCCTAGCTCCAACAGTAAGGTGCTGTGGGATCAGCATAGGAACCCTCTCCAGGCCAAAACTCACGACCAAAGCCCCATAACTAAAGGTCATTAGTCGTCTGTTCTTGGCCCTGGTCAGTTGGCCTTTCACATTGGCCAACACGGCATCGCACCAGTTGAAGATGGTGCCTCGAAAGCAATCAACTGCCATACGCATTTGGGACCCGGTGGCAATATGTAATGCGGCAGCTCCGCAAAGTCTGGTGACAGTGAACGCAATCACCATGAGCTCAGGATGGGATATGGTCTTTATGTCTATCCCTTTGTCTCTAGCCTGGCTGTTGCAGTACTCTAGCCGGAGGCTATCGACAGACTGGCCACCTGGCCTAGTCCCGTGCAGAGTCAAGTCTTCGCCTCTCTTAGGCAAACCAGTCAAGAAATAAATGTCCGCTAGCTCGATTTCGAGCTGGTGGCCACCAATGAAGAAGCACTGGTCCTGTACGCTCCATCTGTCAACCATCCACTGTAAGAAATCCACCTGAGCCCTCATGCCAGGAATGGCCCAAAATTTGTACAAGCCGCACGCCCTCAAAGCATCAAGTGAAGGCTGATGATTCCATGCGGCAGCATCTACGTCCTCATGCTCTCGTTCGCGCCAATCTAGCATGATGTATTCTCTGCATCAAGCATAAAGACAAATTAAATTTCTAGAAATTATTTTGTGTGGTCCATTTTTGAGAATTTTTGGGTTAAAAACCCTTGCGACGGGGACCGCACCCTCCGGGTTAGACACAGTGCGTGGGATCGCACTTTGTCTACATGGAAGGTGCGGACCTCGAGCTTTTTCCCAATGGAGAAAAAGTCGGGGTCCGCAGGCCAGCAGTGGTAAACCTGCGGGCCCCCACGCGCGGGTTTTGTGCCTAAAAACCCTCCCAAAAATGAAATAAATGACTAAAACAAAAAATTAAACGGTTAAAAATGAAGAGTGGGATGATGTGGATTACCTGGAGAAGACGATGTTCGAATCCGACGGTTGGATTTTCCGCAATATTCACGGGAAGTTTTCTGAGCAAAAGCACTATTTTATCACCCAAACTCAAACGGTAAAAATGAATCGACAAAGGCCCTTTTTATAAGTTTTTTGAGTAAATAAACTACAAATTTGTTTATGTTTCACTTTGAAAAGGTATTTTTGCGACATTTTTATCCATCTCAAATAGGTATGAGTAATGTTTGTGTTTTTGTGCAGAATAACGGATTATTCAGGTAAAATCTATCATTTTCGACGGAAAAACATGTAGAGTCATCTTTAAGCCCTTTTCTGACTCCTGAAACATGAAAAGATCGCCGAGTTTTTCTTTTAAACTCATTAAAATGGAATTAAAAGATGGTCCACTTACAGCTCTTTTCCGACTGTAAAAAACATGAAAAGATTGCCGGATTTTTGTCGTTTCAAATTCGATATTGGTTATAAAACGACGTGCCATTGATCATTTTTTTACTTTTTCGGGTCAAGGGCACTAATAAAAAAAAGTACTCCTTGGTCGTAAAAGATCAATCGGTTCTCTCAAGTATTATTTTATACTTTTTCGGGCTTGGGAGACACAAATTTACGAAAAAGGTCAACCCTGGAGTCTTCTTAAGTTTTTTCAGACTCTCTAAAATTGAAAAATGCCGAGTTTCTCCTATACTGGACTCGTTAAAATTTCACAGTAAAGGACCTGTTCAATTACAAACACGAAAGAGCAACTCCTTCTTAGGGTTCGAATTTAAACTAAGTTGGACTCATCCGAAGGATGAGCTTATAATCAAGCAAATGTTATCCTCCTCAAGCTTGTAAAAAATAAAGAGGTACTTGCCAGAAATGGTGGGGGAAAAGAGAGAAAAATGAATCTGCTTGTCATACTTTGTAACCACTCTTGAACACGACACTTTTATTCACCTGGGTTGGGAAATGCTTTGCCTAACAGTTGATCAAACCACATTGAAAGTCTTCAGCCGGTTTCTGGGTATTAACTTTGGGTCAATTGTCACCAAGCCATCTGTGTTCAAGAGGTCATTGCCAATAAGCCATTCATCTGCAAAATATCTCTCATCCATCTTGACCATCCCTGAGTCAGTCCTTGCAACTAAATTTCTTCGACTTGATCTATGATTTCGTGTTGTGGGCTTGCCTACGACAGATCGCTTTCTATCAACATCAGCTCATTATCTAGAAAGATGATCTAGAAATCGTCAGTACCTTGAGATCTGCATGCCTCAATGGCAGGTTTCTCGCCTTTGACGACAGTTTACATCATTGACTTTCGATCAAAGGATTCCGTGACATGTTCGACATCAACACATTTATTCACATCTCATGGATTGTACTGGGTACTTTGAGAGCCATTGACATCACTGGTGGTTTCTCTCACACTTGTTAACAGTTTACATCATTGACTGGTAATCAAGTGGTTTCTACCATGTTCGACATCAACACATTCATTCGCATGGATAGAATCGTACTGTTTCGGGAAGTAGAAATGAAGACCATGGATCTAGTTTCCACAATCCAGGCTGCGAGGAATTTTGTATTCATTATATAATGGACTATTCATAAACAGATGGCTGCATCCATACTGTGTCCACATGAGTCTTTACTTGTGATGTTTTACAAGATCATTCCTGTATCAGAGCAGTAGTTAGTTTTCTAGTCAGTTTTGATCTGAGTATGGGAATGCCTACCTCAGCGATGATATGATCTCATATATATATCTTGCATTGAATGTTTTTACAGGTTCCAACCAGGTTCTCCACAAGATGATCCTCGAAATGATAAAGTACTTCACTCTTCCTAAATGATAAGAAATCCTCATCTACTACAGACTTCGCACTTTAGGGGGCAATCTGTTACACAAAAATATCGTCACCATGATTATTTGCAGTCAGTATGGGTCTATCATCACTTGTACTATCCTCCTAAGCAAGTCTCAGACCTCAGCTCTTCAAGTCAAGCTTTGAAAATGGGAGAAAGACATTAAAAATCAATGAAACTCTGGTTCCGCACTTTCTCTCACTATCACCTGTGGTCCCGCACCTTTTGTGTACAAAAACTGCGGACCTGCCCGCTCTGTCCCTAACGGTGTAGGTGCGGACCCCTGTGAAAGTCAAAAGGCGCAAGTTTTATCTTAAAAAACTCACTTTGGGTTAACTCTAGAGGTTTCTAGAAGGAATTTTGACGTGGATTGTTCGCTCTGAGGTGGTTCATGCATCCCAAAAGAGAAGGAGCTAATCCCTTGATAAGAGGAGCTATCCCTTTGAAGGAGGGCTTTATCCCTTTGAAGGAGGACCTAGTAACCTCCCTCCATTGCACTATAAATACAGGCATTGGGCTGGTTGCTGGAGAGGTTAGAAGCTGAACATTTTTGAGGGTAAATGCTGGTGAAATCAAGACTTCCTAGTTGAGCTTAAGAGGAGAGATCACATACCTTTTTGGCTTCATTGGGGAGTGAGTGAAACTTGTCAAAGTAGAGGACCCTGGGAGGAGCTTGTACAGCGTCAAGGCAAAGGTTGTAAAGTTCTTCTTCTTTTGAATTAATACAATCAAACTCATTTTTCTCAACAAGTATCTTATGTTATTTGTTTCATGGACTCCTTGACTTTCATGTTAAATATGTTTTATGCAATTGGCTTTTCAGGTGCTATTTAATTTGTTTGCCTTGTTTGTGTTTGCAGATTCGTGACAAAGGAGCTCATTTGGATCGAAGAAGCGAGGGCATCCACAAGCTTGCGTTGGACCTAAGGTAGGCCCTAAAAACACTTGTTTGCTATTGTTTATTAAAGCATATTTAGAGAAATATAGTGTCTGGTTGGTTTGCTTGTCATTAGGTCTTCTTTAGATTCTAGGAAGGTCTATCTTGTCCGCAAGATCGACTTATTCCGTGTGACACTCCTATATATAGGCTTCGTAGGAGGTCAAATTGTTGTCCATGATGCTGAATTGGTCCTTCTTGTAGGATGAATTATTTGACAAAGTCTTGTAGGGTCCGTATGAAACATTTGACTATACAATGTTTTTATTTATAAGATACAACATTCCCAAAGGGGTCTTATATGTATGACAATGACTCTTTTGACTTCATAATTCTATGAAAAAACTAGAAACACTAAATGGGTGCTTGACCTATAAATAAATTTATCTTGAGCATGAAACCCATGCCTTAAGATTGACAATACTAAATTTATTTTCTCTTTAATATAAAATACATAAAATCATGATTACAATAGACATTATGAATACTGAACCTAGTTACATATTTCAACCAAGAAGAGCCGACCATTGAAGTTACAGGGAACGTGTGGAGTGAAGAAGCATTGCATGGAGATTTATGTAGACTTGTGCTGGTTCAAATTGCTAGAACATGCTTTTTATTTCTTCAACATATGGTTCAAATTACTGGAACATGCATTTAATTCTTCACCGCCTGCTTTAATGGACCTACATGAAGTGCATCTTATATTTGGTATACCCAAGTCTATGATATATCTATATATCTATATCTATCTATCTATCTATCTATCTATATCTATATATATATATATATATATATATATATATATATATATATATATATATAGGTAAGCCTTTAAAAGGTGTGAAGTTATGTGGAGTTACTACCATATAATTTTTAAATGGATATATTTACTTTGCATTATTTTTAATGTAAGGAGTAAATAAGGAGAGATAATTAATGGAGAAGCATGTAAAATTTTTCTGCTCGTTGAGAATGTATGTAGAGAGAATGAGTGTTCAGTGCTATTAGAGATAACTAATTTTTATTGTTAAGAAAAATATTGAGGGGGTGGGGGGGTGAATCAATATTTTAAAACTTACTTCAACTTTACTTTTATTATTCCAATTTCTATATGCAACTGTTATTCAGTGAACCAACGTACATACACAACTACGATGAAAACAAATTGCATATATCGAGTCAACTATCCTTACATATAATTCATCATTTGTTAATCATTAACCAGTGCATCATTATTTCATTAAAACATGTATTAAGAAAAAAATATGAGCAAAGAGAGTAGATAGATCACTAATACATAAGAAACACATCAACACACATGAACACCAAGCTTTTAGGTGGAAACCCAATGTGGTAGAAGACCACCATTTTTTTCATCTCTGTCTTCTTTTAAAAATAAAGTAATCTTCTTACAATATTGTACTACTACAGATTTTAACCAATACGCAAGATCCTACCTGCAGAAGGCTACAACCTTCTCTCGTTGTAACACCCTCCTCCCACATCTACCCAAGCAACCAACCAGTTTGGGTAAGCATTCTATGAGAGGCCACTATGATATGATTCGATCTCCTAAGTTATGTTAAGGAAGTGGAACCGATGAAAACAAACCATAAAAACATCCAACATTAGCTTCAGGACCCCTGGGAACCAATCCAACACTTTAGACAACTTGTCCTTAGGTCCCACTGAATTTTTGGACAACCTATGCCTTAGTCGCTCTCATGTTATAGGCATGACAGCGTCCCAAAACCCAAAGTCGCTCTCATAGGCTTGCTTGTCAGTGTCCAAAGACTATATTTGTCAATATTATGCTAGTGTCCCCAAGATTTGAGCCACTTTTTCAGGCCCAAAGCCCAGGTCACTGCCCAGGATTGAATCATCTCTTCTGAATAGTGAAATAACAGGGAAATTATAGTACTAAATAAAATACTTATTTAAGACCTTTACTGGACCCTTAATAGCCATGACAGGCCTTTCCTCAAACATATCATGAATATGTAAACTACAAGTGTAAATAACAGTTCTTAGAATAAGGGTCTCATACTTAGTTGAGAACTGCTAAGAACCATTGATGCCTCAACACATAAAATTCCATTCCATCCATTAGGTAATAGATACATTGATCATTCAAGTACAAGTAAAAACATGATGAAATCCATACATAGTTTTTGTCATAAAACACCTACATAACTAGCATAATAGAAGCATAAATACTAATGAAAGTACAACCATATAGACCACATATAATCCATCAAAATACTTATAGAAATATAAGGAGAAATAACCTTTCATTAATGATGAAAAATCCAAACCTGAGATGGGATTTCCACGTTGTACCCAGCCATAGAATGGCTGAGCCAAATCTCTCTTCAACGATTCACCCTCATTCCATATTCCAAGCATGAATGTGGGATCTCATAGAACACATCAACCAAAACTCATCCAGGGCTTCTAAAGGCCATCCAACTCAACCCATCCAATAATGATTCCACCTCACAGTCGGACATCACAAAACCATCATCAGATTGGTCTCCATCTAGGGCTTCCAGAGTGTTTGTCCAACCAAGGCTTCCAAGACTAGTAACTCAACCCACAACTTATATAGGGACTTCTAGAGAGTTTATCCAACTAGGGCTTCCAGGACTAGTAACTCAACCTACCAAGGGCTTCTAGAGCATTTGTCCAACCAAGGTTCCAGGACTAGTAACTCAACCCAAGCTGTTATAAGGCTTCCTGAGCGTTTTTCCAACCAAGGCTTCCAGGATTAGTAACTCATCCCAAGCTAAAGGAACATGAGAACCAACAAAAAGAAAACAATGAAATCAAACCCACAATCACCATGGTTTTCCAGGAAATGGCAAGGCTAGGCAATCCATTGTCAATCCAGGTTAACATCCATGCCAAGGATAGATCAAAACAAAAAATCCACATGCATATGTCATGCATACCAAAACTAGTGAAGGAAACATACATGCAACTCAGTACCTGCAACCAAAGCTGATGTAGTTGCTGATATCGATGCCCTCTTGCACTTTTATGCTCTTCCTTTGCCTTCTTGCTCCAAAAATCCAAGTATTCCACACCCTCCAAGAGTGCTCCAAGAAAACTCTAAGTCTCTAAGAGTATGAGAGAGAGAGAAAAAATAGTGAGAGAGCTCCAAAACTGAACTAACAAAAGGTTACGAATTGATCCTCGTAAGCATTTTTATGAATGAGGCCTCTATTTTCTTCATTTTCCATTATTTTCCTTCAATTTCCTCCTCACATGCAACCTGTGACCTTTTACCTCCTTTTTCTCCTAATTTCCATTATTTTCGTTAATAAATGTGCTAAAATGCCATTTTTCCTTTCCAAAGCCTTAGCCATTTCCTTCACCAACATCCTTAGCCATAAACAATCAGAAGTGATCCCCATCACTATGATTTTTCCCAACATTCAGCTTGGAATATGTGTTCCATCATCCATCTTATTATTTTTCCTTTATTAACTTTTATTACATGGAATTTTCACTAGGGATGTTATAGAACCCTTCCCCTTGGGGGAACACCGTCCTCGATTTTCAACAACATGAAAACATAACAACATAACAACGTAATGACATGACACCCAGACCTCTTATTGGAGCTTTCTAATATAGCTCATGGTGGTATTTACATCCATATACATATGTACATAAACCAACATCATCAAACATATACCAAAACACCATGCCAAAATGGATTTGCCTCAACCGACAAACAAGGAAGGATACATAGCCCACATCTGATCTGCCATCTCCCATGTAACTTCAACGGGCCCAAAGTGCTTCCACTACACCTTAACTTTCTTGATTGCTCGGTTCTGGAGCATGAGCACATTTTTCTGCAATATACACTAAGGCTCTGGCTAGAATTCTCCATCTGGTTCCACCTGCAGTACAGACCAGTCAATCGCATGATCAACATCTTTAACATATTTCGTAAGAAACGACGCATGGAAAACATCACAGAATTTCACTATCGGAGGTAGTGCAACTCGATAGGCTACTGACCCAATCCTCTCAATGATACTGAAGGGCCCACAAAATTGTGGTGCCAGCTTCGGACATGATCCAATCCACAAGGAGCTCTTTTTTAGTTTGATGTGCAAGTACACTTATTCCCCAACTTGGAACTCCTTGAACAACCTGTTCCTATCTGCATAGCTTTTCTGCCTATCCTGTGTTGCCTTTAGATTCTTCTTTATAACCTGCATTTCTTGTTCCATGTCTGCCAAAATATCTGGTCCAATGAACACCCCGTTAACTAGATCAATCCAACTTATAGGAGTATTGCAACTCTGCCCATACAATGCCTCAAAATGACTCATCCTCAAGGATTCCTAATACCCATTGTTGTAAGTGGACTCTACCAATGGAAGATACTCTTCCCACTTCTATTGTTGATGCATCACATACATCCTCAACATGTTTTCTAATATCCAATTGACCCTCTCTCTCTATCCATCTGTCTACGGATGATAAGTTACACTAAATGCCAACTCTGTTCCCAAACCTACAAATAACTCCTTCTAAAACTTGGAAGTGAACTTTGCATCCTTGTCTGATACAATCTTCATTGGAACACCATGCAATCTGACCACATATCAGATGAATACCTATGCTACATCGCTAGCTAAGAATGTATACTTCAACAGAATGAGATGTGTAACCTTTGTCAACATGTCCACACCAACCATGATGGAATCATGTTGCCTCACTATCTTCGGCAACCCTGTGATGAAGTCCATGGAAATGACCTCCCATTTCCACTCTAGAATCGCAATCGGTTGTATTAGTCCACCTGGATGTTTACACTCTGCCCTGACACACTGATATTCAAAACATCTATCCACAAAATCCGCTACATCCCTCTTCAAATTCGGCCAGTAGTAAAGTCTCTTCATTGTTGTTAGTGTCTTTTGGTAGCCTGGGTGACCTGAATATGGTTTCGCATGAAACTCTCTCAATATCATCTTCTTGAGTTCACTGTTATTCTACACATATATCACATCTCTGAATCGGACCAATCCATATGTTGTAAGACAATAACCCATATCCTATGCACCTGCACCTACACCTGCACCTATACCTGTACCTATACTTGTACCATCACATGTACCTATAAATATACAATCACATGTACTTGTACCATTACCTGTGCTTAGTTGCATCCTGTGCACAATATCCATATATTTGAAATCATGCTGACCTACTTGCAAGATCCTATCCTGTAGATCTGTCCCATAGGAGCTCATAGCCGCTAAGTGATTTCCATGTACTCACCTGCTAAGAGCATTTGCCACTCTATTCTCTTTACTTTTGATGTACCTGATCTCAAAATCGAACTCACTAATCGTAGCCAACCACCAAGCCTACCTACCATTCAGATTCAGTTGGTCAAATAGATATCGTAAACCATTGTGATCACTCATCAATGTGAGCCCCCTGCTTAGAAGAAAGTGCCTCCACATCTTCAATGCATGTATAATCGCTGCTAACTCAAGATCATGCATGGGATAGTTCTGCTCATGCTCATTCAGTTTCCGCGACTCATAACATACCACATGTCCATTCTACATAAGGACTCCAACAAGTCCTCTCTTGCAAGCATTTGTGCATACTATAAAATCTTTGTTTGGATCTACAATCTTTAGCACTGGTGCATGTGTCAACAACTGGTTAAGCTACTCAAAACTATCCTCACACTCCTCCGTCCATTTGAACTTATTACCTTTACTCTGTAATGATGTAATAGGATAATCAATCCATGAGAAGTTCATGATGAACCTCCTATATTAGCCTACCAACCCCATGAAGGATCTCACCTCGTCCACACTCTTAGGAGTTAACCACTCCATGATGGCCCTTATCTTTTATGTATCTACTGCAATGCCTTCCTTGGAGACAACATGCCCCAAGTAATATACCTCAGTTTGAAAGAAACTACACTTTCTGAGCTTAGCATACAACCGGTGCTCTCTCAACAACCTCAACACTGCTGCTAAATGTTCAACATACTCTTCCTCATTTTTAGAATATACTAGTATATCATCAATGAACACAATAACAAACTTATCCAAGTACAGATGCAACACATTATTCATCAAGCACATGAATGTAGCTGGAGAATTAGTCAAACCAAATGGAACGACAACAAAATCGTAATGCCCATACTTGGTCCTGAGTGTAGTCTTCTAAATGTCCTCCTCTTTGATGTGTACCTGTGATATCCATATCTCAAGTCGATCTTCGATAACATTGTTTCTCCCTTCAACTGATCAAACAAGCCATCAATCCTTGGCAAAGGGTACTTGTTCTTGATGGTCACTTTGTTCAACTGCCTGTAGACAATGCATAATATGAGGGTACCATCTTTCCTCTTCACAAACAATACCAGTGTGCCCCATGGTGATACACTCAGCCAAATGTACCCCTTGTCCAAAATTTCCTTCAACTGCAAATTTAACTCAACCAACTCAGGTGTGCTCATCCTGTAAGGTGCTTTTAATGCTGCAGTGTCCCCTAGCACTAACTCAATAGAAAATTCTACCTCCCTGTGAGGTGGAAATTCTGTAATGTCCTCAGGAAATACATCCTGAAACGGCTACAAAACTAGGTACCTGTTCAACACATATGCATCCTCAACTTCTTTACCCTTGTCACTATAAATGTGCACTGCAAATAACTTACACCCTTTTCTATGATGACGCTTTGCTTGCATAACTGTCACTGTGCTAATTGATGTGGATTTCTTCTTACCCTATAATACTCTTGGTTCCCCATTGTCGTCAACACACTCAATAGCTTTGTCATAACAATCTACCTTGGTTCTATGAAGATACAATCAATCCATACCCAACAACATATTGTATGATCCCAACAGTAATACATTCAAATGTGTTGTTGTAGGCATACCATTCAAATCAAATCCATAATCTCTTACCCGATTATGAACTCACTTCTTCGTACCTATATCCAATTGCATTAGCCAAGACTCTGCATGCAATTCCTTACTCAAACCACATTTATCCACCAATTCAAGACTAACATAGTGATAATTAGATCTAGGGTTAATCAAAATAGAAACAAATTGGTCACAAAGCTTACCGTCCATCTCAATGATAGATGCTTGATGCTCTACTTGTTTGTTATCCAATGCTGCATAACTACGTGGAATACTCTGACCAATATCCCCAATAGTCTGTGCCTCCTACGCACTATATATCTAAGGTCTACCACCCTCATTCTGTGGACAATGTCTCCTACGATGATCCTTCCCACTAATCCAACACTATATGGGCTTCCATCCTGTCTCCTTGTTCTGTTCTCCTAATCGGAATCCCTATCCTCTATTTGATGTATTGAACTTCTTAGGTGGTGCAACATTCTTCTTGTTACCTGTATCCTATGGTCTTAATCTCTTCTTGTCCCATTTGTGTTTGTTATTTGCATTACCTATCCAGCTTGGCTTAGTCTCAGTTTTGTGCTTTGATTGTTCATAGTAATGCTTTAGCTTCCAGATGGCCTCCTCCAGTGATATAGGCTCATATAACTCAATTCTATCTTTAAATGAAACTAGTAACCCACTAATGAATATCTAAATCTTAGCCTTCTCCTCCTTGAGGTAAGGCATATACCTCAACAACCCCAATAATCTGCTAGTGTACTCATCATCTGTCATATACCCCATCTTTAGCTTGTAAAATTCCTTTGCCCTTACATCAAAGTATCTCTCTGACAAGTACTTCTTCTTGAATAACACTAAAACTCACTCCAAGTCAGATCCTCCTCATGAATACATATGGCATTCTTCACATCTTCCCCACAAATGTCTGCTTTACCTTTGAGACTGAATGTAGCCACTCTAGCTTTCATGTTCTTTGAATAGTCATGCAACCTAAAGAATTTCTTCATCCCAAGAAATAATGCCTTTGCATATTGTGGTTTCTTCATCTCTCCATCAAATTTTGGTGGATTTTCTTTCTTAAACTCATTTGGAAAATACCCCTTATCACTCCTCCTGTAAGGATGATACCGATGTCAATCATAATGCTTATCTAGATCAAAACTAGAATCATACCTGTTTCTATCCCCTCTCCTATCTAGAGTGTCCAACAATCTACCATCTATGACCGTGTCATCACTATCTAACATGTGACTACGATGCGACCGACTACCATATGCCCTGTTAGTTCTGTAACAACCCTAGTGAAAATTCCATGTAAAAATATATAAATACCATGGACGATGGGACACGTATTCCAAGCTAAATGGTGGGAAGGACATCCTAGGGGGTGTTCATTTGGTTGTTTATGGCTAAGGAAATTGGCAAAGGCAATGGATAAGGCATTAAAGAGGAAAAAAGGTATTTTGGCACATTTATTTATGAAAATAATGAAAATTAGGAGAAAAGGAAGGTGAAAGGTCACATGTTGCATGTGAGGAGGAAATTGAAGGAAAATAATGAAAAATGAAGAAAATATAGACCTCATTAATAAAAAGGCTTATGAGGATCAGTGGGAAGACTTGGTCAATTTAGCTTTTGATCTTTCTCATTATTCTCTCTCTTTCTCTCTCATACTCTTGGAGACTTAGAGTTTTCTTGGAACACTCTTGGAGGGTGTGGCATACTTGGATTCTTGGAGCAAGAAGGCGAAGGAAGAACAGGAAAGAGCAAGAAGGCATCAACATCAAAAACTACATCATATTTTCTTGTAGGTATAGAGTTGCATGTATGATTTATTCACTAGTTTTGACATGCATGGAACATGCATGTGGTCTCTTGGTTGTGATATATCATTGGCATGGAGGATTGCCTAGATCGACAGTGGATTGCCTAGCCTTTCCATTTCCTAGATAGCCATGGTGATTGTGGCTTTACTTTTATTGCTTTGCTTTTGTTGGTTCTCATCTTTCCTTAGCTTGGGTTGAGTTACTAGTCTTGGAAGCCCTGGTTGAACAAACGCTCTGGAAGCACTGTAACAACTTGGGTTGAGTTACTAGTCCTGGAAGCCCTGGTTGGACAAACACTCTGGAAGACCTTAGTGGGTTGATTTACTAGTCCTGGAAGCCTTGGTTGGACATATTCTCTGGAAGCCTTGTATAAGCTATGGGTTGAGATACTAGTTCTGGAAGCCTTGGTTGGACAATCGCTCTGGAAGCTCTAGAAGTCTTGGATGGAGACCAATTTGATGATGGTTTTTAGTGATGTCCGACGGTGAGGTGGAATCACTGTTTGATGGGTTGAGGTGGGTGGCCTCTGGAAGCCCTGGATGAGTTTTGATTGATGTGTTCTATGAGATCCCACATTCATGCTTGGAATATGGCACGGGGGTGATTGGCTGAAGAGAGACTTGGCTCAGCCAATCTATGGTTGGGTGGAACGTGGTAGTCCCATCTTCAGTTGGTTCATTGCATTTATTAATGAAAAAAAAAATTCATTCCCTTGATTTTCATGTGCAAATGTACTGATGTATATATGGATTTTGATGGCTGATATGTTTATTGTATTTCTGTTCCTATTATGTTGTTTATATGCACATTTACCCCAGAGGTTGTTACAGAGTGGTATCAAAGCATGGTTCAAACACTTGGACTGGATGGGCTCTATCATAGGTAAAATGAAGAACAAAGGTTAAATTTTAGACCTTTCTGTCATATCTGTTATAACTTTTCTTCTGTGGAATATTAGAGGTCGAAAATCTATCCATAATGAAGGTAAATCCCACTGATAATGTGGTAAAAAGTTCATATATTGGTTCACAATACTTTAGGAATTATGATATAAGGAATATGACCTTCCTGAATGCACCTTTAAATATGTCACGTTGGAATTTATGCAATAACTTTTCTTATGTAGGGTTTTAGAAGCTTAAAAATCAGCCACATTGAGGGGAAATACAATGATTATGTGGTAGAAATTTCAGATATTGGGTCGCAATATTTTAGGATATATGAGCGGAGGGAGTCGAGCCTTCTGAATGCTCCTAAAATCAGGTCTCAAATAGGTCACCCTGAAATTTTTGTTATAACTTTTATTCCGGGCACTCTGAGGAGCTGAAAGTTTTTCCACAATGAGAGGAAATCCCACTTATATTGTGATAAAAATTTCAGACATTTATTTGCTATATTTTAGGAGATATGACCAGTGTAAATCGAGCTTTTTGGATACTCATAGAATTGTGCACCAAATAGGATTGTATTGGTATTTTGTTATAACTTTTCATCTATGACATCTCAGAAGTTGAAACTTGAACCATAGTGAGGGATAATTCCACTGATCATATGGTTTAGTTTCCATAACTTGTACTACTACGTTTTAGGATATATGCATTTAATCATTCGTTAGATTAGTTGCATGCAAAGTGTTTGATGAAATGCTTAAATGGTTCAATGATTAATTGCATACAAATTGTTTGATAAAATGTTACCCAATGAGTATGTTGTTTGTGGTTGGGGATAGTATTGATGTGTAATAGTATTTCTGTAGTTGATATATTCTTACTTGTATGCAAATAGTTTTCTATATTAGTTTGCATGTAAAGTGTTTGAAGAAATGCTTACATGGAAATGTAATAGTATAGTAGTTGTTTGAAGAAAATGTAAAAGTATGGTAATTGTTTGAAGAAAATGTTTTATTTTTTATTTTTATCGATGGGATAGTATTGTAGTATGATAATTGGTGGGCTCCATTATTGTAGCAATAATTCTACAACTCCTGGAGCTTCCTATCTCTAATTTTATCAACCCGGTAGTTCGTACAAACTTGGAAGCGACGGTGCTGTATGCACAACTACTAGCTCTTGTCGCAGCTGTCACTTGGTCAGCTGGCACAAGTCCGCTAGGGCTCAAGCCAACTTCTATATGCTCACAGAAGAAGCCTTATGAATGATGGACGAAAGCTAACTCAAAGGAGACTAGTCTATTTGCAGAAAGAAACTGAAAGCCAACAAAGCATGAAAACCCTAGTAAACCCTAATTTGACTAGCTAGGCCCTTACAATGCAAAACTGTGAATGAAACTACTACCAATAATGCCATTACTTCTAGTGAGTTGAAATGCATGAATCTAAGCTACTTGCATCTGAAAAGACATGTTTTTGTATTTTGTTCTTAAGTGGTTGGATTTATTGTGATGATGCTTTTGATTAGGGTTTGGTTGTGCAGGAGCGGTTTGAATGGAAGGAAAGCATGGGCAAGGTCAGGATGGCTAGGGGAGGTCCCAGAGGGTCTCTAGCATCAGTCCATAGAAGTCTACCACGTTCGGATGCTCAGCAACCGAGTTTGCAGGCTTCTACAGGAAGTCTGCAGGGGATCCTACAGGAAACTCAGGGATTCTACAGGAAGTCTGTGCAATTCTACAGGATGTTCGACCGTGGGAGTTTTGGGAGATGGTGAAGTGTTGGAGTGGTGTGGGAGGATAGGTGAGATGGAGATGGAACTGGTGATAGCTCAGGAGCAGAGAAGTCAGATGGAGAACGAGTGCATGCAGTGGGTTGATGGCTGGAAGGATGGGATCAACGAAAGGTTAAGTAAATGGAGCTATGTGAGTCGTGGAAGAGTTGGAAGGTAAACGAGCTGAACAAAGGTCGGTTGAGTGGCTTCAGGTGTGGTTGAAGAGAAGAGGAAGGTAATGGAATGGTGTGGAGCAGTGTAGATGAAACAAATTGTCTATGTATGTCACTAAAAACGATAACTCTTTAACCTATGTTAACTATGCTATTTTGAACCAATGAACAGCAGTGCAATTTGTGAAAGAAACTCGTGCATGGAAGTGGAATGGAGAAGTAATGATCAAGACCAAAGTGCATGGATGGATCTACAACTAAAGTAACTGTTGCAGCTTGCATGGACGTGAGAAGAACTGCGTTTCTTTTTGGTGGTTGATATGGACTGCACCCCAATCCCTAAGCAAAGATGGCAGTGAGCTCTAACAACCTTTTTCTGGAGCTCCAATGAATTATAACTATCCTCTTCTAACCTAAGCAACTAGAAGCAAATTCACCATAAACTAATCCTATGCAATCTCATAAAAACTAAATCAGCGGACTGTAAATTTGAATTGCATGTCAAAGTAAAGAAACAAAGTGCTGGAACGAAAGGCAAATAACATTACAACACCGAGGAGATCTATTGCTCTCAGGTTGGGCCCTAACCTGAGAGCTATAGCTCCCTTAGAAACTCAGAATGAGATCAAAATCTGCCTGCCTTTGTTCATAACCAAAAATCTGATGTCATGCCAAAACTGGCTTACAAAAAGAACCAACACCGAGCTGTAGCTCGTACTTACAAATTACAAGAGTAATGCAAAAGTTCAAAAAGCTTCTATCAAAGGCTACGGCCTCAGTATTTATGCAAAATGATGATCCAATAGGTTTCCTTGATTTGTGGAGCTCGACTGTCCAACTGAAGGTTAAACTGCTGATCCTGTAGAACAGTTGTAACTGCTGTTCCTGTAGAACGGTTGGCTGCCTCTAAGCTCGGTGGGGAGATTGGTTGGAGCTCAGAGCTATGGTGGGAATCACGAGGAAGGTCCCCAAGACTGTGGACATCCTCTCCTAAAAACCAGCAGTGCCACCTTATTGTCTCCTTGTCTCCTTTCTCGTGGTCTTTGCTCCCTTTTAATGCCAAAAACCTGAAATCATCATGTATTAGTCACGTAGATAGAATGCCTACCCTTCTTCCTACAAACAACACGAATAAACCAAGAAATGAATGCATAAGCAATAAAAAATGAATGGTTTGAGCAGAGCAAGTAGGCCAAATGAGCCCAAATTGTACCAAAAATTGGGGCTCATCAATAATATGGATGTAGCTTATCTATTCCTATTTTCATGAGAATAATTTGAAGAGTTGCATGTAAGGAATTTGAAAGGTTGCATGCAAAGAATTTGAAAAGTTGCATGTAAGGAAATGGAAAAGTGGCATGTTTTTAGTTATTATGTTACAAGTGGAATAAGTGCAATGTTTTTGACTTAGTCTCATATAAATGTATGAGAAATAAAAATCAATTTATTTTCAATTGTGGTTGAATTTAATAGAGTTTTGGAGATCCCATTTCCATAATTGGACATTGGAGATCGGGCCATTATAATAACTTCCTCCTTCTACCTTAGTGTGGACCATGGATAGTAATGGGGTATGCTTATAGGTTATTAGTATTGGTGAATGTTGATTTCAAATTAATAGACATGATGTCTTCATATTTAGAACATGTGACTGACTATGTATGAATTATATGTCGTTTACATGTTGATTTCATGATACCTACTTACATCCTTGTATGTTAGGTTACATTTTTGAATATTTTGATTACATGCATCAGTCTTGTAGGTTGATCACAAGAACTGGTCGATTATGTTTGAGTACATGCGGTTATGCGTATTGGTAGTTGGTTTAGCATTGCTTATGCATATTTTTGGTTGCATGCAGCAATGTGTACAATGGAGTAATGGTTGTTGTCATGCATAAGGTCATGGTTTGTGTAGTTGATATGGTCATGCATTGATGACTGGACTCTAGCTGGAATAATACTCATTTTTTATGTGTGTATATGCAGTTGTTATGCGTGTATGGTCTTGGTTATGATTATGCATGTATAGTAGGTCAAACATGCCTTGTGAAGTCATTGTATGCAATTTAGGTCATCATAGTTCTATTTAGGGGTGATTTTAGGGGCGAATGTTCGCCCTTTGGCGAAATTAAGGGGTTTTAAATTTTTAGTGGGCGATTATTTTGTATCATAGTACACTTTTACAAATCACCTCAAATAGCCCACCTTATTTTAAGGGAGAGGGTAAAAAAGGTAAATTTAGCCCTTGAAATTAGGAGTTACAACCTTCCATTCGCCCATTTTCAAGAATAGGTTTTATTTAAGTGAATCCATTCGCCCATTTTCAAGAATAGGTTTTATTTAAGTGAATCCTATGGGCCAAAGACCCAAATACCATATTTATAAAAGAGGTATGGTTATTAATAAAAATATAAATAAATGAGAAGTATGGTAAATAAATAATTATATTTACTCCATAAATCACCTTATATACATGCAAGGGTGTAAACAAATAAAAATATAAGTAAAGTGGAGGTATGGTAAATAAATAAAACGTTTTTTTTGTTAGGTAAACTTGACTCGAGATAGAGTCAAAGTTGACGAGGTTAAACAGTGATGGTTTTGGGGCACATGGTATTGTGCACCCATAGTATTATGCCCGTGGTATTATATGTAATGGAGCTTATAAAAGACTGGAAGGACTTCATTGTAATGCAAGACCTGGAGGTGAGCGGCGAAGGCTCACTTGGTCGGATTGGCCAGGGTTTTGGCCAATGCTAATGAGATCTTATTAGGTTGAGTTTTTCACCGGATTTGGGGTTTTCCTCAATAAACATTTGCGTTTATGTGTTTATGGTTGTTGCTGGTTATTTTTATATTTATTCCTCTTAGTAATTATTTATGTTATGCAGTAAATTTATTAACATTTTTATACTTATTCAAAAGGTATGGTAAATAAATAAAAATATAAATAAACTAGACACATGGTAAATAAATAAAACCTCTTTTTATATTTAGTCCATAACCCTCGTTCTATTTATGAAGGCTCAAGAAAGAGGTTTTATTTAAGTGAATCCTATGGGCCAAATACCATATTTGTAAAAGAGGTATGGTAAATTAATAAAAATATAAATAAACAAGAGGTATGGTAAACAAATAATTTTTTTTTTTATATTTACTCCATAAGTCACCTTATATTTAAGAACACTCAAAAAATGCGTTATATTTAGGTGAAACCTATGGGCAAAATACTATGGGACAAATACCATGGACTAGATTGTTATTAATACCATGCAAAAAAACATTATTAACCCTAATATTAGTATTAATAAAAATAAAAATGGCACATGGTATTGACCCATGGTATTCACCTGGAATGTAGCCTATTTAAATGGGGGAATTAAACCAGCATAGATCCATCTTTATTTTGGATCTACTAACCCCCAAAAGGTATCAAATATCGGTAATTTTGATTTCAAAAGATATTTTAAAGAAATGCAATGATTTCGTTTGTGTATTCAATAAACACAAGATTTTATAATTGAGTAAAATATTCGCCATGCCTGGTGAGAGATTCGCCAAAAAATTATATATACATATCATATTATTGATAAAATCGCCTTCCATTTTTCCTATATACCATGGAGATTCGCCCATTTATTATACATGTAAATTTAGGGGGGCTTCTTAAAATTTTCCCTGGTTCTATTGGATGTTATGATGCTAATGTGTTGGCTGAGATAGAGAAGGAGATGCAAATCATCATAATGAGGACACAGCATTGGACTTTGGGGTAAGAGAATATCATCATATAGGTATTGTATGTTCGGTATGCAGGTATGTAATTAAGGATTTTTATATGCATTAGGTTTATATACATTAGGTTTATTTACATGTCTTTTGATGTTATGGTTGCATTCATGATAGATGTTGGTTATTTAGTGTAGTTATATGCACATGTGTCAGATTGTCAAGAATGAAAGTAACTTGTAGTTGTATGCATTGCTATTGTTGTTTTATATTAGATAACATGATGATTATGCTATATGTTGCTGATGAGTATGTTATAGGTTAACTTGTTGATTGTTATATGACAGTTAGCTTGATGATTTGGTTTTATGTTGTTGATGAGCATGATATATAGCTTATTGTTGTTATATTCTATTAACTTGATGATTAGGGTTATTTCATTGAGATATTGATGTTATAATTTGGATTGGTCATATGAGTGATGGTTATGTTCATTGCATTAAAGATATTGATGTTATATGTATTGTGTTAACCTGGTTTGACCTATGCGGATGGTTATGGTTGCGATATTCAAGTATGAACCGACATATTTGTGAGATGGTGTCATACTAATCTATATTTAATTTTCATATGTGTGAATGATAATTGTGTATGAGTTTATGATGTGAATATGTTAGTTAGATATTGTTATGGATATCATGATCTTATGAGTGCTTGAGTTGACAGGTTGTAAAATTATATCTCGCTAACTAGATTGATAATGTAGACAAGATAGCCTCCCCTAAGGTACACTAAAATATGAGTTTGCTTATGTATTATACTTGGTGTTTCATAGTTGCTTACATCGTCTATTTGGTATTTGAGTGTTTGGTGCCTATTATGTCGTCTAAGTGATTTATTTAACATGGTATGTTTGTGAGTTGGTTGAATGTTTGATGAATTGCATAATATGAGTATGTGCTCCCATGATCTTGTTTTAAGGTGATGGTACTAATACACATGTGTTAAGACAGTTGATAGGTACTTGAGATGTAGTAGGTGATAGTTTCAGTATTATGCCTAATGACTGTGAGTTGATTATGGATTATGACATGATGGTTATTCTTGGTAAAGGTTGATTTCAAATTGATAGATATGATTGTCTTGATATCTGGAACACGTGGTTGACATGTGTGAGCATGATGCAGGGAGTTGCATGGTAAGAGAGGTTGCCATGAAATATTGAAGAAGGCTCAGGTTGAGCTTTCCCTGGGAACCATGGGGATTGAGTCATGGTGTTTGTTTTTAGTCTTGTGCTTTTGGTATTTTATGAATTGTTGAGCTTGATTTGTGGCTTTGTTTATGTCTAGTGTATGGCCATACCACTTTGTTTGTGGAGTCATGTTGTTATTGGTTTTTATGGTCTTCTTCTTGTTTGTTTCTTGTCTTGCCTTTTTTATGTTTTGAGTCTTGGGAATTGGTTGGAAAAGATGAAAGTTGATGGAAATCAGGAGAGATTTGTGGTACCCAACCGATGAATAAAGACCCAGATGAAACTTTGTGCATGAGTAAGCGCAGCGAAAGGTAAGACTATGATAGTCGGTTGGATTGGTTTGGTCCATTGTGGTAAATGGACAGTAATAGTGCATGCACAAGAAATGTAACCAGAAAAGGTAAAGTAAATGGATCAGAGGTGTCATATGCTTTGGCTATGTTGGGAACTGTTGCTCTCAATGCCTATGCATAAATAAGGAAGTTCTCTTAACCTAGACCTTATGTTATCTGGTAATTATTTTATGATCATGATTATGTTGAAGTTTATATATGTATACATGTATGTATGTATGTCGTTGTATGACATGATCATGATTGTTTTATGCTAATGTTTATATATGCATGTATGTATCCATGTATCTATGTTACTGTCTGACAGGGTTTCCATGGATCATTCTTGTGGAGGAATGATTGCTTATGCAGTATAACAACATGAAGAGGTTCCTGGTCTTACGAGGAATAAATTGGGAAGAATAGTCACGACAAATATACGAGGTCAGTATCATGTGGATATGATTTGATATTGTATACTTGTATTATGCCTACGTATATGTTATAACAGGTAATGTTGAAGGATACATCAACAAAGTGAAAGTAGTGTGGTTTGCGGCATGCTAGGATAAGCATGAATAAGGCACTAGAAGCAAGGTTTCTTGGTAAGGACAATGCGGTTTTAGATGTGTGGTACTATTGTGCATATGTTTTATATCTTGTACATGTTGCATCTATGATGTGTGCACTTGTGGTGTTGTGTATACCTAGCATGTGTACATGTTATTTATGCAATGTTATGTAAAATAGGGTTGTGCAAATATTGCATATGGGGTGTTGTATACATACTGTATTGTCTCCATGATGTATATGCGGTGTGTGTGCATATGGTGCTCTGTGCATGTTGGATATGCAATGTTGTGTACATATAATGCTATTTACAAGTGGTGTTGCGTGCATGTTGTACATATGGTACTATGTACATATGGTGTTGTATACATGATTGTACAAGTGGTGCTATGAGCATGTGGTATTGTGTACACACTATACATAGGGTGCTATGAGCATGTGGTGCTATGTACATGTCGTGCATGTGATGATATGTACATATGGTGTCGTGTACACATTGTGTGCGTGGCACTGTGTACATGTGATATTGTGTACACGTTGTACAATGGTGTAGTGTACATGTGGCATTGTGTACACATTGTGTAGGTGGCGCCGTGTACATGTAATGTTGTGAACATGTTGTGCAGGTGGTGCAGTGCATAGGTGGTACTGTGTACATGTTATACATATGGTACTGGTGTACGTGTGGTATTGTGTGTATGTCGTCGATGTTGTGTTATGGGCATGAGCTATTACTCGTTGTGTAGTACTATGTGTAGGTACACGCATTGGGTGGTATTTCACATCGGGTATAAATGGATCATTGTATTGTGTACACTGGATGTAGGTGTATGTGTTGTATGTCAGGTGTAGATGCATGTATTGCATGGTGTGGTATGCTATGTGGTTATATGTGTGTGATGCACACTATGTGTCTATGCACATGGTTGAGGAGAAGGCATTGGATGTTTGTCGGGTGTGGCAACCAATCCAATGTGTTACAGAAAGAACCAAGGTAGAAGTAAGGATCAATGAAGGATAAGTATCGGTATTGTATTTCGGTTTTAGTATGCATGTGATTTATGATTCTGGCCCATGATGATTACATGTGATCTATGATTTTGATTTATGATGGTTACATGTCATTTATGATTTTGATGGTTATGTTTGAGCTAACCTGATGTGATATTTTTATACATGTTGACTTGGTCAAATATGCTAGTTTGACTTGTTGTGACAGGAAGCGAACATGATTGCAAATGTACTGTATTGACGAGCTACCAATGAGGTATGATGTGAATTTATTTTAATTTATTTTAAAACTGATGGAAGCTATGTGCATGGTATAGGAATCATGAACATGCTTGGTTGGGTAGTTGAAATCAACTACAAGAATTAGCAGCTTGATATGGTGGTTTGGTGGTTGCTTATGGTGGTTTGGTAGTTGCTTTATGATGGTTTAGTATTTTATTTATGTTGGTTTAGTATATGCTTTATGGTGATTGATATATGCTTTATGATGGTTGATATATGCTTTATGATGATTTGATATGTGCTTTATGTTGGTTGATACATGCTATATGATGTTTTGATATATGCCTTATGATGTTTTGATATATGCTATATGATGATTAGTGTATGATTGATATATGTTTGGTATATGATTTGGCATATGTTTTGGTATATATATTTTGATGATGTTTTTATATGTACACCCATGTATGGATGTAAATACCGTAACAAGCTATTTTATAAAGCTCCACTATGCGGTATGGGTGTGTTGATGCCTCGAAAATCGCTGCAACAACATTGGGGGATAACCACCCGGTCCGGAACTTAGTACAGCTCCTTTTCCATTTGGAATGGTGGCTTCGACTGGGGATAATGGGACCAGTTTCCCAGCAATGGATAAACGGGATGAATGGATAATTGATTGACTAATCTAATGATGGGTGAATAACTAAATATATCAACAAAAATATAAGAACTATGACTTATCCCGGGAACTTATTGAGCTTTGAAGTGTAGCGCTTGATGGTCTGTGTCTATAGACAGGCATATAGATGACTCCATCTAACAGACATGGACATTATTTCATTCAAGATTACTGTGCTTAAATAGTTAAGCAAAGTGATTAAAGCAATATTACTACACTTATCATTTATATCATCGACACATACATGATTAAAAGAAAAGCACACCATAAACATCCAATAGAGGAAGGAATACAGAACTGCTGTTAAAGCACATGCATATAATCGATAATAGCAAGGATAATCAAATAACAATTCATATGAAAGGAATGAATTCAGACATAGATAGAAGTACCATATGAGATGCTTGACACTCCCAATATCAATCGCTACTTGTGATTCTTCCTTCAACGCAGAAACACTTTCAAACAAAGACAATAGTGCACAATTGCATAAAAAGCTTCCTTGTCAAATTTAGAATAACTGGTCCAGTTTCATAAAAGAATATGGCTGAAGCACAATAGTGCAACTTCAGTCTTTAAGTCAGGTACAAAACTTTACGACCCTTTCCAAAACAATGAAAGGGTCTATAAATACTTAATTAATCTAACTATCTAAAAAAACTGAAATCCTACTTAATTGGTATCAATAAATTTTGATCCTATTTTCTTCAACAATCTGGCAGTCGGCGACATGAATCATCAAGTAGGTTGCTTGCCTTTAAATCTGAGCTGACTTATCACAAGCATCGGCTCCACTTTGGGTGGTCTGTTGAGGCGCGAGCTGAGCTGGGCGGCATAGGTGGCATCCTGAATATCGGGGATAATATACCCGATTGCATCCGTAAGGCACTTGAGGGCGGCTCTCTGTGTGTGTGGCTTTACCAAGAAGAACCAATAGGTGTCCCAGGTTAAACTGTTAATCCCAGCGATTAATCTCCCCTTTTCCTCTAGATCTGGATAACATGATTGCTCCAATGTTTTCATCGTTGTCAACTTTCCTGGTGTGCATTGGGAAATCATGTTTGATAAGTAGAGAGTGTTATTGACTAATTCAACTAAATTGCTTGAAGTTGATTTGCATCTTGAAACCGCCCTCTCTGCTTTCATTAACTGGGACTGCCATTCTGTAAAGAGTATATCTTTATGTGACTCTAAGATTCTTGGTAAATTTGCCGCTTGTCCTTGATCAGAATCTTGCCAGTCGAGAAATGCAGCTATCGTTTCTTCAGCTTGATCCAATTCAGTCCTGGCCTTGTCTACTTGCTTACTTATGGATGCCGTTAATTCACCTAGTGGCTCTGCCTGGGCGATTTGTTGACATAGAAGCTTAATTTAGGATATTAATGCAGTATTTATTTGTAGTGCTTCTACTCTAAATTCAGCCACTTGTGGAACGCCCTTTGTTTTCTCGAGCTGTGATGATAATTGAGCAATTTTCTCATCTTTTGTTTTCACCATTTGCTCATTCGCTGCCTTCAATTGTGCCAATGCCTCTGATAATTCTCTCTGCTTCTGGATTGCGCTTTGGTCAATCCTTTGTTTTTCTACCTGCAATTGTTGAGTTAGTTGACTGTTTAATTGTTGTTGCATCAACAATTGCTGCTCTGCCTGCTCCGGTTTCTGCTTTGCTTCAGTTAGCTGCGCCTGTAACGAGAAAATCTCCTGACCCTTTGTTTTCAGTAAAAGGCTTACCTCCGATGCCTTATCTATTGTCGCTGCCGAATAAGCTCCAGCATATTGTGACAGTTTTGTCAGGTCATCGGAGGGGTCAAATTCCTCCTTCCAAACCACATTTCCCGTGACTGTCTGTTCTGGGAAAAGGGGAGGTTGATCAGTCCTTCTTCTTTTCCTTTGTCGTTTAACTACAACTTTATGCCTTGGGCTGTAGAAGACATCGAGGGGAGGAATCTCTTCTACCTGCAAAATGATTTGGTTGGAGGGGTCCTTTGGTATTATCTCTACCTCTTTAGAAATGGGTGGGCCGCTGGTTCCACTTAGAACTTGTGATGAAGTGGTTTCCTGTGTGTCTGTTGCCTTTGAAGTGTCAGTGTCCTTTGAACACTCCAGACCACTGATAATAGAATCAAATTGCTTCCATTCCTGGAGCAATTTAGGATCAATATGAGTATCCACGTTTACTTCAGTGGTGGTCTGTTTTTCCTTTTCAGTTTGGGTCTCCTTCCGCACTTTTTCCTGCTCTTTCTTCTGCTGATTCTCATGCTTTTTCTTCTGATTTTTCTCCTATGGCTTCTCTTGTTCTTTTGTTGTAATTGGAGGTTCCTTTGACTGTTTCCGTTCAGGCTCGCTTGACGATGTCGCTGGGGTTGTTGCTAATATATCTAGAGGCAGAGTTTGCAACCTCTGTTCTCTAAGTTTGTTAAATTCAGTCAACCCTTCATCATGATATTTCATTTTGGCCAATGTTTTAACCTGCATTATTGACTCAGCTGAAGAGAACATGTTATCAAACATATCTTCTTTATGATCAAATTTTGACAATTTGGCCTGTTCTAGTGCATTATAGGCAACTTTGTTTGGATCAAATTGCCTATTTGGAAGAGTTGTTAGAGTTAATGATTTAATCTTTGTAGCTTCATTTTCTGGATGCTTGAGATCATGCAAGGTATAGACACCGCATCTCAAAGGAAAAGAGGGCCAGCCCTGCTTCTTATTTTTCTTGAGAGTCTGTGTAACACTCTCAGCAATAATCTGGTAAGAGATTTCCCTTGCCAACAGTTTATCAGGTATGTATAAAGGGAGAACATGAGGTTCGGCTTGGCTACCGAAAACTCTTATATAAGTGAACTTCTCCTCTCCAAACCAGCTCCCTACTGCTGTTAAATCAATCCCAGCTTGGTAGGAAATCTTGGGAATGGGTTTATCAAAAATAGAATAATAAATAGGCAACATAAAGCCATTGCAGACTTGGTACAGATGGTGCTTGTAAGAGGATTTCCATAATTTCTGGTGGTAAATGTGAATAGGCATGGAGTCTTGTGGCGTTCACCTCCAGCCGAGCACGGGAAATTCAGAATTAAAACACAAGGTATCTAAAATATAGGCACTGTATTAAAATGGGGGAATTATCCTTTTAGAGATGCGAGTCTTATTCCTAGACTCAAGAACAACTTTGGCTAGTTTATCTGAGAGAATAGTGGCCCAATCCATTATTATACTGTTGCATGCAGCTTCCATTAAGGGAACCATTTCTATAGTGAAATTAGAAGAGTCATGCAATCCCCACAATCTACACATCATTATTCCAGCGTAGCAATAAGGAGAAGCCAAGGAATCAACCGAGTACTTACCGGAAGATTCATGTTTGTGTTTAGCCAGATTTTGTCTCCAATCCTGGATGGGTTCGGATTCAACTTCGTTCTCGTTTCAGAATTTTTCCAGGAATGCCTTATTGTATGTCTTCTTTGGCTCAGGCAAATGATACATTTGCCTTAGATCATCAGCTTTGAACGACCTGAAAATTCTCCCGTCTCTGGTGCTGAAGGTTCTATCCAGGATTGGGATTTCTTCAATTGCCCACCGCACTACATCTGTGTATGGGAGAATTTGTTCCCTAGCTGCTATCCGATGAAGAAAGGAGTCAGCTAAGTCCTTTAGAGTGGCATCAGATTTCCGAGTTGAATCTGTAGTAGCTTCTACTGTTGTCACTTTGGGTTCTTCAACTTCAATCAAGTTGTAGGTGCTTTGCCAAGTAGTTCTTCTGAGACCAGAACATGTAGTATCCGAAATCAATCCTTTCTTTTTGTTTGAGGGATCAATGACAGCTTGTCCTGCGGCTGGCGCAACAGAAGCGCCTGTGGTCTTCTTAGATTTCTTTCCCCTTTTGCTTGAGCTTTCTCCTTTGGATGAATTCTGCACAGAAGCGAAAATAAACGTAACACAGAGAATTGGCAATGAAAACTTCAATGTGATGAGATATATTGATCGATGCGTGATAAGAGATTAACTTTCAAAATGGGCGCGGATACAATCCATGGGAAGATTTTAGGACTTACAATTACATTAAATGGCCGTTTAAAACCTGCCAATCCTTAAATGCCCATTATATCATTAATCAGCCGAATGATTCATTTAAGCGTGCTGTAGATGTTTTGGCGGTTGAGCACATGTGAATCATTGTTGGACAGATCAAGCTTTTAATATGAATTGATCGTGATATCCCTTCATTTTAACGGCTTTTTTGAAATCTGCGCTTTATCACAATCGGCCATCGGGGAAAGCTTAACCTCTTATATTGACACCTTTTGAAAACCCTGATCGCCGATAGCGATATCGCATCGCATCGGGAGTATTGGCATTACATATAACATGGATAGTATATCGCCGATTGCCGATAGCGATATCGCATCGCATCGGGGGAATGGCCTGGGGCGTTTTAAGAATGTGCATAGAGTATTGCCGATAGCCGATAGCGATATCGCATCGGCGGAATCCAATGTGCCATCTAGTTATGCTCCTTGTGTCATTGCGATATGCGATCTTGCGATCGCTTTATCGCAATGATAAAAGATTGATTTATTTGCATAAATGGGTTTTTCAAAAAGGTTTTTTATAATGTTTTCATTTGTTTTTCGGACCTTTTTAAATAATACGATATTGATACCAATTAAAATCTAAAGGGACCCATTTCATAGGATAGTTTTGGGAATAAAAATGATATGAAATGGGGGGTTGTTGTAGAGCACAACAATTGGCGATTCGCTGGAAGAAACAATTATCTCTGAAAAGTATAGAAATACTTAAACTTTTTCAAAATAGAGTTCTAATCAAAGGGGAAAATTCTAATATAACTAGGTATATATGCATTCCGAGTAAAATGAAACTATTTTTCTAACTTCCTCTCTTTTTTAAGAAAATAGATACATTCTAAGTTTTAAATAGGCCTTTATTGGTTTATAATGATAAAATAGAAAACCTTTCCAAATCAGCTTTTATAGTGAACTCATCTGTCATAGGTAGAGCCTCTGCTGCCAGCAAACGTTCATAGTTTCGATAGGGATACCTTTTAACCATGTTATTGTACATTGTCCCATTCAACTAAGAGTGTGATGAACTCAAAGCATGTTTTCATATTTTGTATTTCTTTTCCTTTTTTGGTTATTGATAAGATAAAAAGCCATTGTCCTGGTTTGGTAGCCAGCTATTGACAATGCCATTTACTGGTAATAATCTAACCGAACAAGCCGGCTCGTGATGAGACCCCTTGTCTTATAATTCTTAAGCCATTACCCTGTTATGGTATGCAGTCTTGGTAATGTCAGTTAGACTATTTCCCTATGATCATGGTAAGCAGGCTTGTAATAAGACCTCTTATCTTTTATATCAAATTTTTTTTAGAATAACACTCTGAATAATCATAAACTTTGGTGAATGGGATGGACAATTTTCTCCTTAAGAGTAGATGGATGACAGGGTAAGAGTTGAAGATGCTGAAGTTGGATTAGTTTCTATCTTGATATTGATAACCTTTTGTGACCTATTTGAAAACAGAAAATGATTTACAATACTTCTAAACTTTGAGAGGAGTTCACAGAACTTAAAGTGTGGTTTCAGAATACAATGATACCCAGTTTCCTAGAAATTATCCCTTTCGGTTAAGACTTCTATTATTTTAAAAGAAAATATCATACTACTTCTGTGGATCAAGTTTTCAAACACATCAAAGGTCAATGGAGGATACCTTCCAACTTTATTTTCTAAAGATCCTACAAACTACAAAACTCTATTAAACTAGAAAGGAGAAGGGGTTACCTCCTCAATTAAAGAATTTCTTTAAGATAAGGCCATTAACAGGGAGAGAATCTCTCACACCTGATAAATCTTGCAATATAAAAGTCGAATGGCCTATCTTCTCGCAGATCTGAAATGGTCCAAGCCACATCTTCTGGAACTTGGTGTGTTTTCCCTTGTCCTCATGGGCTTTGTCCCATTTCAGAACCAAATTACCGACTTGAAATTGTTTTGAACCGGATGAGACTGAATCAAAAGCTGCCTTGAAGATTTGCTGATGTTTGGCATGAATAACCCTGGCTTTTTCTCTTTCCTCTTCTAATTTTAGAATTTGATCATGTCTAAGCTGAATAGAAGAGGAAGGACTTTCCTAAATGAACTGAACTAGGGCTAGAGAAGGAAGAACAAGATTTGTGGGCAGTACTGCTTCTTTTCCATACACAAGGTTGAACGGAGAAGATCCTATAGAAGCTTTCTGTGTTATCCTATCATCCCATAATGCAAAAATTAAGGATTTGTGCCAGTTTTCATGATTCTGTTCGATAGTTCGCTTAATGATTTTGATCATATTTTTATTAGTAGACTCTGCTAAACCATTAGCCTGGGGATAGTAATTAGCAGAATATTTCAATTTAAATCCTCGTTTAATAGCGAAATCAAACATAGCATTGCCTGAGAAATAAGATGCATTATCAAAAACAAGAGCATTTGGGACACCAAACCTGGTAATGATGAATTGATCTATGAATTCAATGATTGCTTCAGAATTTGCTGTCTTCAAAGGAATTGCCTCAACCCACTTAGTAAAATAATCGGTAGCAGTAAGGATATACTTATGCTGTTTGGAAGAAGGTGGAGTAATTTCCCCAATGATGTCCAATCCCCATTGCTCAAATGGTTGTTCAATGTTGACTGGTTGTAGAGGGAAAGCTGGTTTACGTTGTCTTCCACTAGAAGTTTGACAATTGAGGCATTTCCTTACATACTCATGGGCATCTCTAAACAGAGTGGGCCAATAGTATCCAGCATGAATAATTTTGTGAGCTGTTGTGTCAGCTCCAAAATGTCCTCCTGCTGGTCCATCATGTAACTCCTGCAAAACCTTTTGTGCTTCAGGTTTCTCAAGGCATCTTAATAAGATGGAATCATAATTCTGCTTAAAAAGCACATCATCAATAATTGTAAAATTTTTCGGTTTTAACCTAATGTCCCTTTTGTTTTTGTAAGACAGGTTAGGAGGTGCATAACCATTTTTTAAATAAAACATTAAATCTGCATATTGAGACTCAGAATCAGTAACACTTATCTGGTTGATTTCTTCAGTTTGATCTGTATCACTTGATTCTGAAATGTTGGATGCTCCTGCCAATAACCTACAAAAACCTTGGCCCCTAACAATCTTTGCTGGCCTAATTTCTAAGTCATATTCTTGAAGCGCTGTGACCCAGTTTGCCCTTTTTTCACCCAGTTCTCTTTGGATTAATAGTTGCCTAACTGCAGGGAAAGGAACTATGAATTTTGTGTGGGTTTTCAAAAGGAAGGATCTATAATGTTTGACCGCTTTAAATACAGCAAAGGCTTGTTTTTCTACTTCAGAGTAATTCAATTCAGCACCCTGAAGATTTGAACTAAAAAATGAAATGGGTGCTTCCAAATTGTGATCGTTGAGCTGCGTGAGTACTGCTGCATAAGACGAGGTGGAGGCGATAGTGTATAATGTAAAATTATTAGAAAAATTGGGAGTATTTAAGGCTGGGGCATCGATTATTGATTGCTTGATTAAATCAAACGCTTCTTTTTCTGCTGATCCCCACTTAAAGACTGAATTTTTCTTGATCATAGTTTGAAGTGGCAAAATAATTTGAGAAAAATCTGGAACAAACCTTTTAACAAAATTGATTTGGCCTAAAAATGACTGCATGGATTTCTTATTATGCGGGAAAGGGATTTCAGAGATTTCTTTGATCCGATCAGGATCAATATAAATGCCATCTTTAGACACAATAAAGCCTAAGAGCTTTCCTTGGTCAAGAGCAAAGAAAGATTTTTTAGGGTTAAGAGAAATACCATATCTTTTGCAGCGTTGAAAGATTTGACTTAGGTCATGCAAATGATTGGACCTCTCTTTAGAGAATACAGTAATATCGTCTAGATAGACGACTACTGTTCTATTAATCATCCCTTTAAAAGCTGTATCCATCGCTCTTTGGAATGTTGCTCCTACATTAATAAGTCCGAAGGGCATTTTCTAATATGCATATGTTCCCCATTTTGTTCTGAATGTGGTTTTAAGCTGGTCATCAGGATGGACCAAAACTTGGTTATATCCTGAGAAACCGTCTAGAAAGGACATTAATTCAGAGCCTGCTACTGATTGGAGTATTTGCTCCATGGTAGGTAATGGGAAATTGTCTTTTAGGCTTGCTTTGTTCAAATTTCTGAAATCGATACAAATCTGAATGTCGCCATTTTTCTTTCTGACTAGCACCATATTGGAGACCCAGTTTGAGTGTCGGACTGGAAAAATAATCTTGGCTTTCAAGAGTTTGTTAAGTTCAGTCTTTATTTGACTCTCTAAACTTGGATGTATTTTTCTTAACTTCTGTTGAATTGGTTTCTGATCGGGAAGCACTGGAATGGTATGCTGGATAATAGATGTATCATATGTCTTCAAATCATCATATTTCCAAGCAAAAACCTGTTTATTTTTCCTTAACAGTTTAATGAATGCCTCTTTCTCTTCCAAGGAAAGTCCTAATCCTAAATTAATATTTTGAGGAGCTTGCTCAGTACCAAGATTTATCAACTCAAACCTTAGGGTAGAGCTTTGGAGCTTTGCATTAGTCACAGGTTTAAACCTGTCTTTAATATCATAAAGATCCTCCAGCTTTACCACAGGCTTAGGAATTGAATTTTCCTGAGGTGTTTCTCTCATTTGAAAGTCATGCTCATTTTCCTCAATAATTTGATTATCATAGGACTTTTCAGAAGTTAAGAATTGTAAAATATCCTCATCATGGTTGAATACTCTCCAATTAGTGACATTGTCAGGAATTGATGGCCTAAAAAGCATTTCTACTGAAAATCTATCTGGGTTGTAGTCTTCAGAAGGTAGGAGCTTGGAAGCTACATTGGCTAGCAGGTCGGCTGCCGAGTTTTGAGACCTAGGGATGGAGGAAATATTGAATGCCGAAAAGTGTGAGGTGAGTTCTTATACTAGCGATTCATAATGTTTAAGATGATTTGAAAGACAATGAATTGTATTTCTCACCTGTTTGATAATAATTTCAGAATCGCCGAATACTTTTAAATATTGCACTTTAAGGCCGATTGCTTTATACAGTCCTTGGACTAAGGCTTCATATTCGGCTGTATTGTTAGTGCATTCAAATTCCAGCCTACAAGACAACATTGTTTTTTCTCCTAGTGGGCTAACCAAAATACATCCTGCTCCTGAGCCCTCACTAGATTTGGACCCATCGAAATATAATGACCAAAATAAAGAAGTATTAACAATTGTATTTACAGTTTTCTCAGTATCATTGAAACATCTAGACCTATCTGTTTGTGAAAAATTCTCAATCTAAGATGAAAAATGGTTGACTGAGAAAGGGGATGACTGGGCAGTAAAGTTACCAAAGAATGACTCAGATGAATAATTCCCCAAAATGTTGTTATTAAATGCTACAGGTTGGTTTTCTTGCTCAAATTCAGTAACTGTATGGGTCATATGTTTTTCTCGATCAATCCTTATTTGATTTGGCTTACCCTTATAGGGAAGCCACATATGTGACCAATCAGTAGAAATATACCCATGTAGTTTTTCAGACCAATCCCTACTCAAGATTAAACCGTAAAATTTAGGTATATCGGCTATTAGGATATCAATCCTTTGTACTACTCTGGGATCAGCAGATAACCTGATAGTTACAGAATTAATCTCTCCCACAACCTGTACTTTGGTCCCGTCCAACTGTACAATATGAATAGCAGACTTCTGGGGTTCAATGTTCAGTTTGGAACAAACTGAAGCTGGCATTATGTTAGAAGATGCCCCTGAGTCAATCAAACAGTTGTGCAGGTTTCTGTTGTAGATCTCATAGGTTAGAAGGAAAGGTGGAGTATGAGAATTTGATCTATCTCTAATCAGAACTGAATCGGTAGCTTCAACCATACCGGGAGGAGGTTGGCCTGAATCATTAGCAACTTTAGCACTGGGAAGAGGTGTAGAAGGAACAACATTCAATTCTTTGAGAAGCAGTTTCTGCTGATGTTTTAATTTACTAAGTTCAAACATAGTAATGTTTGCTTTAGTTTTCTTCATGTCATCAACAATATTGTACTCCATTGAATCAGATACCACTAATGTTTTAGATGTTGAAGGAGTATTAGAAGTTGAAGGCTGGTTTTGGGGAACTGCTGCAGGTGATTTCTTTGCAGATATTTTTTCTTTGGTTGTAACAGCACCTGCACTCCTTTTCTTTGACGTTGCCTGAACAGGTTCGGAAGTACTTTTACTCCTAGTAGTGACCTGGAACGCTTCTTCTTCATTATCGGTATCGGAGTTTGGGAGTATAAAATCCCACATTCCATGACATTCTACTACTTCTTCTTCATCATCAGTTGGTGAGATTGTTTCCTCTTCCTCTTCTTCTTGCTCTGAATCTGCATTAGATATGACATTCGATGGCTTTGATTCATTTTTCTTATAAGTCCTAAAGGGTCTTTTGGTTGAGGTTTCGGCTACCTGTTTCTTTATTTCAACCATTTCATTTGATAAAGTTTTTAGGACTTTTTGCAAACCCTCCATGTCATATGGGTCTTTTGGGGTTTTCTTTCTTGAGTCATCTTTAAAAGAGACTTTTTTGGCTTTTCTGTCTTCCAGAGCAGCTTTCTTTTCTAGAGAATTAATGCGTTTCTCCACAGCAAGTGCTTCTTTCATGTTTTCGGCTAAGGTAGGTTTCCCAGCCCTATCTACAAAAATGGCTATATTGGTAGGTAGGGCGGTTATATACCATTCGCTTCGAATTTTTTCACTTGGTTTGGAGGCCGTCGGGATTTTGTTCAGGAGTTTATTGAATCGAGCATTAAATTCCTTAATTGGTTCCCTATGCTCTATCCTAAGATTGGAGAGATCGTTTATTAGGGTAGCCAAAGACCTATCATCTCCATATTTGGTAAGAAACTGCTCTTGGCAAGTGTTCCAACTGGTAATGGAACCAAAGGGTAAAGAAAAATACCAGGATCCTGCTGATCCTTGCAAGGTGTAAGGGAAAAGTCTAACAACAACATCTTGTTCTGTTACTCCTTTCAAGTTGACTGCCAACATGAAATTATTAATGTGTTCCTCAGCCTGGGTCCCATCATCTGGGTTAAACTTGGGTAGCCATTTTTCAAGAGCATCTGGTAATGGATGCAATGGTGCAAGCATATTGACTGCACCAGGCCTGGTCCATGGATCTGCCATTGTAATAGCAGTAGTGGTTGATACTACTGTTGGAATTCCAGATGTCTGGGAAGGAAATAATGTTGAGGAGTGAGCAGGTTGGGATGTTAAAGCTCCTAATCCCTGATGAACAACAATATGTAATGGGGGAGTGGATGGTTGACTTTGCAGAGAGGAAGATGCAATGGAGGATGTGGATGAAAGCTCTTCACTGTCATATCCTTCAGTATATTTCTTCGCCTTTTTCCTTTTGGGTAAAGGGAACTCAGTGGGTTCAATACCGAGCTTTTCGCTCTGAAGTCTAGTGAGAGGGTGAGGTAAATTGAACTGCGAAGTTGCATTGCTTTGTGATACCTCATAATTCTGTGGTGAAATCGCGAAGCTCTGAAGTTTGTGGATAAGAGACTGGACTTCAGGGGATTCAAGACTTAATTTTTCTGGAGTATGATGGGTTTGAGCAGTGGTAGTTGATTCCTCTTCTTCTTGTTTGGATACTGGAGAACCAGCATGCAAATGGGAAGTTCGAGGGGATACGGAGGGAGAATTACTCTTAGAATGGCTTGCAGATTTTGGTTTGTGTGCCATTCACAGTTGAGGCCCTCCTTCTAGCGCCAAAATTGTTGATGCCTCGAAAATCGCTGCAACAACATTGGGGGATAACCACCCGGTCCGGACCTTAGTACAACTCCTTTTCTATTTGGAATGGTGGCTCTGACTGGGGATAATGTGACCAGTTTCCCAGCAATGGATAAATGGGATGAATGGATAATTGATTGACTAATCTAATGATGGGCGAATAACTAAATCTATCAACAAAAATATAAGAACTATGACTTATCCCAGGAACTTATTGAGCTTTGAAGTGTAGCGCTTGATGGTCTGTGTCTATAGACAGGCATATAGATGACTCCATCTAACAGACATGGACATTATTTCATTCAGGATTACTGTGCTTAAATAGTTAAGCAAAGCGATTAAAGCAATATTACTACACTTATCATTTATATCATCGACACATACATGATTAAAAGAAAAGCACACCATAAACATCCAATAGTGGAAGGAATACAGAACTGATGTTAAAGCACATGCATATAATCGATAATAGCAAGGATAATCAAATAACAATTCATATGAAAGGAATGAATTCAGACATAGATAGAAGTACCATATGAGCTGCTTGACACTCCCAATATCAATCGCTACTTGTGATTCTTCCTTCAACGCAGAAACACTTTCAAACAAAGACAATAGTGCACAATTGCATAAAAAGCTTCCTTGTCAAATTTAGAATAACTGGTCAAATTTCATAAAAGAATATGGCTGAAGCACAATAGTGCAACTTCAGTCTTTAAGTCAGGTACAAAGCTTTACGACCCTTTCCAAAACAATGAAAGGGTCTATAAATACTTAATTAATCTAACTATCTAAAAAAACTGAAATCCTACTTAATTGGTATCAATAAATTTTGATCCTATTTTCTTCAGCAATTTGGCAGTCGGCGGCATGAATCATCAAGTAGGCTTCTTGCATTTAAATCTGAGCTGACTTATCGCAAGCATCGGCTCCACTTCGGGTGGTCTGTTGAGGCGTGAGCTGAGCTGGGCGGCATAGGTGGCATCCTGAATATCGGGGATAATATACCCGATTGCATCTGTAAGGCACTTGAGGGCGGCTCTCTGTGTGTGCGGCTTTACTAGGAAGAACCAATAGGTGTCCCAGGTTAAACTGTTAATCCCAGCGATTAATCTCCCCTTTTCCTCTAGATCTGGATAACATGATTGCTCCAATGTTTTCATCGTTGTCAACTTTCCTAGTGTGCATTGGGAAATCATGTTTGATAAGTAGAGAGTGTTATTGACTAATTCAACTAAATTGCTTGAAGTTGATATGCATCTTGAAACCGCCTTCTCTGCTTTCATTAACTGGGACTGCGATTCTGTAAAGAGTATATCTTTATGTGACTCTAAGATTCTTGGTAAATTTGCCACTTGTCCTTGATCAGAATCTTGCCAGTCGAGAAATGCAGTTATCGTTTCTTCAGCTTGATCCAATTCAGTCCTGGCCTTGTCTACTTGCTTACTTATGGATGCCGTTAATTCACATAGTGGCTCTGCCTGGGCGATTTGTTGACATAGAAGCTTAATTTGGGATATTAATGCAATATTTATTTGTAGTGCTTCTACTCTAAATTCAGCCACTTGTGGAACGCCCTTTGTTTTCTCGAGCTGTGATGATAATTGAGCAATTTGCTCATCTTTTGTTTTCACCATTTGCTCATTCGCTGCCTTCAATTGTGCCAATGCCTCTGATAATTCTCTCTACTTTTGGATTGTGCTTTGGTCAATCCTTTGTTTTTCTGCCTGCAATTGTTGAGTTAGTTGACTGTTTAATTGCTGTTGCGTCAACAATTGTTGCTCTGCCTGCTCCACTTTCTGCTTTGCTTCAGTTAGCTGTGCCTGTAACGAGAAAATCTCCTGATCCTTTGTTTTCAGTAAAAGGCTCACCTCTGATGCCTTATCTATTGTCGCTGCCGAATAAGCTCCAGCATATTGTGACAGTTTTTTCAGGTCATCGGAGGGGTCAAATTCCTCCTTCCAAACCACATTGCCCGTGATTGTCTGTTCTGGGAAAAGGGGAGGTTGATCAGTCCTTCTTCTTTTCCTTTGTCGTTTAACTACAGCTTTATGCCTTGGGCTGTAGAAGACATCCAGGGGAGGAATCTATTCTACCTGCAAAATGATTTGGTCGGAGGGGTCCTTTGGTATTATCTCTCCCTCTTTAGAAATGGGTGGGCTGCTGGTTCCACTTAGAACTTGTGATGAAGTCATTTCCTATGTGTCTGTTGCCTTTGAAGTGTCAGTGTCCTTTGAACACTCCAGACCACTAATAATAGAATCAAATTGCCTCCATTCCTAGAGCAATTTAGGATCGATATGAGTATCCACGTTTACTTCAGTGGTGGTCTGTTTTTCCTTTTCAGTTTGGGTCTCCTCCTGCACTTTTTCATGCTCTTTCTTCTGCTGATTCTCATGATTTTTCTTCTGATTTTCCTCCTGTGGCTTCTCTTGTTCTTTTGTTGTAACTGGAGGTTCCTTTGACTGTTGCCGTTCAGGCTCGCTTGACGATGTCGCTGGGGTTGTTGCTAATAGATCTAGAGGCAGAGTTTGCAACCTCTGTTCTCTAAGTCTGTTAAATTCAGTCAACCCTTCATCATGATATTTCATTTTGGCCAATGTTTTAACCTGCATTATTGACTTAGCTGAAGAGAACAGGTCGTCAAACATATCTTCTTTATGATCAAATTTTGACAATTTGGCCTGTTCTAGTGCATTATAGGAAACTTTGTTTGGATCAAATTGCCTATTTGGAAGAGTTGCTAGAGTTAATGATTTAATCTTTGTAGCTTCCTTTTCTGCATGCTTGAGATCATGCAAGGTATAGACACCGCATCTCAAAGGAAAAGAGGGCCAGCCCTGCTTCTTATTTTTCTTGAGAGTCTGTGTAACACTCTCAGCAATAATCTGGTAAGAGATTTCCCTTGCCAACAGTTTATCAGGTATGTATAAAGGGAGAACATGAGGTTCGGCTTGGCTACCGAAAACTCTTATATAAGTGAACTTCTCCTCTCCAAACCAGCTCCCTACTGCTGTTAAATCAATCCCAGCTTGGTAGGAAATCTTGGGAATGGGTTTATCAAAAATAGAATAATAAATAGGCAACATAAAGCCATTGCAGACTTGGTACAGATGGTGCTTGTAAGAGGATTTCCATAATTTCTGGTGGTAAATGTGAATAGGCATGGAGTCTTGTGGCGTCCACCTCCAACCGAGCACGGGAAATTCAGAATTAAAACACAAGGTATCTAAAATATAGGCACTGTAATAAAATGGGGGAATTATCCTTTCAGAGATGCGAGTCTTATTCCTAAACTCAAGAACAACTTTGGCTAGTTTATCTGAGAGAATAGTGGCCCAATCCATTATTATACTGTTGCATGCAGCTTCCATTAAGGGAACCATTTCTATAGTGAAATTAGAAGAGTCATGCAATCCCCACAATCTACACATAATTATTCCAGTGTAGCAATAAGGAGAAGCCAAGGAATCAACCGAGTACTTACCGGAAGATTCATGTTTGTGTTTAGCCGGATTTTGTCTCCAATCTCGGATGGGTTTGGATTCAACTTCGTTCTCGTTTCGGAATTTTTCCAGGAACGCCTTATTGTATATCTTCTATGGCTCAGGAAAATGATACATTTGCCTTAGATCATCAGCTTTGAATGACCCGAAAATTCTCCCGTCTCTGGTGCTGAAGGTTCTATCCAGGATTGGGATTTCTTCAATTGCCCACCGCACTACATCTGTGTATGGGAGAATTTGTTCCCTAGCTGCTATCCGATGAAGAAAGGAGTCAGCTAAGTCCTTTAGAGTGGCATCAGATTTCCGAGTTGAATCTGTAGTAGCTTCTATTGTTGTCACTTTGGGTTCTTCAACTTCAATCAAGTTGTAGGTGCTTTGCCAAGTAGTTCTGCTGAGACCAGAACATGTAGTATCCGAAATCAATCCTTTCTTTTTGTTTGAGGGATCAATGACAGCTTGTCCTGCGGCTGGCGCAACAAAACGCCTGTGGTCTTCTTAGATTTCTTCCCCCTTTTGCTTGAGCTTTCTCCTTTGGATGAATTCTGCACAGAAGCGAAAATAAACGTAACACAGAGAATTGGCAATGAAAACTTCAATGTGATGAGATATATTGACCGATGCGTGATAAGAGATTAACTTTTAAAATGGGCGCGGATACAATCCATGGGAAGATTTTAGGACTTACAATTACATTAAATGGCCGTTTAAAACCTGCCAATCCTTAAATGCCCATTATATCATTAATCAGCCGAATGATTCATTTAAGCGTGCTGTAGATGTTTTGGCGGTTGAGCACAGGTGAATCATTGTTGGATAGATCAAGCTTTTAATATGAATTGATCGTGATATCCCTTCATTTTAACGGCTTTTTTGAAATCTGCGCTTTATCGCAATCGGCCATCGGGGAAAGCTTAACCTCTTATATTGACACCTTTTGAAAACCCCGATCGCCGATAGCGATATCGCATCGCATCGGGAGTATTGGCATTACATATAACATGGATAGTGTTATCACAAAATCAAGCACTGAAGGCTGCCAATCAGCAAGATTCTGTGTAACTATTTCAAACCAGGCTTTGGACTAAGGCTTAGCCTCCTTAGTCTGAGAGGGCTCTCTCACAAATTATGAATATTGACTAATGACAAGAAAAGATGGCTAACTCTTATAAGACACATGAAAAATAAGCTGGCTGGACAACATTGAATTGATTCCCATTGGGCTTATGGAGTCTCTCATATCTCAGCAAACAAAAACACTATCTTTTCATAGAAATCAGGGCACTTTACATCTATATGTTCAAACATAACTTTGAAACCACAGTTTGCCAAGGCATATAGGAAGTCAGAGCATGATTCATGAGTTCTGAGTGATTATGCATTAACAAAACTGTAAAAGAACCTTAAAGAAAGAATACCATCACACATTTGAACAAGAAGATCCATTGTGAATCCTGAGAAGAAAACACAGTCATTTGCATTACTGAAATTTGTTTATACATAAACCAAAAACAGTCTTCTCCAAAACATCCAACCCTCATTACATCAAAGTTTGATCTATATATAGAAACATATCCTTAACTACTTTGAGCTTCCTCCTCCAGCATGAGGGGAGCTCGATGACTGCTACTAATTACCCTTATCTACTATTTAACTGACTCATTAAATACAACAAGTGCTGAACTGTAATTACAAAGAGCCCTAATTAAACTAAAACTCTGATTCTGTTCTCCTCGTAGCATGATTCTTTCTTAAGCCTTGACACCTGTCTCCTTAAATCTTGGTCGAGATAGCTGAGAGAAGGATGCAATGAACAAGCTAGCTTTGGATACTGAATGCGCTGATGGTTCATTAATCATAAGGATAAAACCCCTGTTTTTCCGGTCCTTGTCTCCCACCATTCTTCGAAAATTAAGCAGCATGTTCCCAGCTCTTTAATAACCAAGGGCTTCACTGATTTATTTAATTTAGTCTTGGTTTTCTTTTTATCCTTTACCTCCTTTCTAAGCTCAGCTATTGTGGGTTCCTCAACTGATTCTTCTCTTTCTTTAACCGGCTGTGGAGTCAGGCCTGTTTTACTCTGAAAACCAGCCATAAAGATAAAAGAGTTCCAATCCCTACCAATTTTCTGAAGACCATCCAACACTAACAGTTTCACTAAACCATGGTGAAATAATGATGTCTCACAGTCATCCTTTCTTAATTGCACTTTATCACACATTTTGCTGAGACTACGAAACAGGTAAAATGGAATATCTATGGATGCTTTACCAGTAAAGTGCAACAACAACTTAAAGTGATAGGAGTAAACCTTGTTATATCTACCCTCACAGGTTAAATACTTTTGAATACAAGTAAGCAGAAGGGCATAGTGTTCTTTAACATAATTTCTAGGTACAGCCTTTGTTAAATCCTCATTCACATATGCCTCTTTAAGAAATTCTTTGCAGGGGTTCAAATAAAATTTAAAGTTCTTAAACCACTCCTGCCCTCCTCTTGGAATTTCAGTTACATTAGCAATTGCCTCTAGAGATACTTGAAATTCTAACATAGATACTTTAGAATTTAAACCTGTAAAGTTCAAGGCAAACTCTTTTGTTACCTCAGCATGGCCACCCTGCAGCTTCTCACAGAAATTCCAACAGCCAGCATCCTTGAAAGCTTTCCTAACACCTTCATCTCTTAATGCAAGGTCTAATCCTTCAGGCTCTGTTCTCTGACATCTTCCAGACTGATGCTCCTTCCTCTCCATTCTGCTTTCGAAATTTTTTGCACAGAGAATCACCACCAACTTCAACTCAAACAGCAAATTCAAAAAATTTTAGAACGCAGGCTCGCTTGAAAAAGAAACTCGGGCTCATTTGCAATTCGAATATCTTATCACACAAGCTGGCCACTTTATGCATCATTTACAAACATCATAAAACATTCATGCATGATAAAACCGTTAGAATGATTTTTAAGCACATGCCTATGGATCTATTGGTGGAGTGATGTCTCATAAGTGTTTGGGAGGTACGCCAACTGACAATAACCGGACGGAAACAATGACTCATCCCCAGACGTGACCCTTTAGGAATCTGCGCTGCAAAATGCCCGAAACCGCGATTTCGTAGCGCAGATAGTTATAAATTAGCAAAATGCGCTGTAAAATGGCTGGATTCTGACGCGCTGCGAAAAGGCTAAAACATAATTGCGCTGCAAAATCAACCAATAAGACTGCGCTGCGAAAATACGGAAAGGACCAGTGACATGTACAAGATAAGACATGTCTTATGCAATCATGATGGAGGATGACCAACAGTATTAGATAATGATTCACATAAAGACCCTTTAGAAACATGACCCCTAAGTAAGAAAAATAGGACAAAACCCATTTGACACCAATTTTTGACAGTGAACTTTGGACAAAAATTATATACATGTGACTGTAGTTCTAGGTGATAACAGATAGTATATCGCCGATTGCCGATAGCGATATCGCATCGCATCGGGGGAATAGTCTGGGGCGTTTTAAGAATGTGCATAGAGTATTGCCGATAGCCGATAGCGATATCGCATCAGCGGAATCCAATGTGCCATCTAGTTATGCTCCTTGTGTCATTGCGATATGCGATCGCTTTATCGCAATGATAAAAGATTGATTTATTTGCATAAATGGGTTTTTCAAAAAGGTTTTTTATAATGTTTTCATTTGTTTTTCGGACCTTTTTAAATAATACGATATTGATACCAATTAAAATCTAAAGGGACCCATTTCATAGGATAGTTTTGGGAATAAAAATGATATGAAATGGGGGGTTGTTGTAGAGCACAACAGGGTGTAATGCTATTATGCTATCATGTGGTTATGTTATCATGATATTATGATGTCATATGAGTTTTCTTAAGCAGAATGATCATTGCAAATACTGTAATGAGTTGTGTTATAAAGCTCCTTTATGCGGTATGTTGTCATGTCGTTATGAAGTTATGTCTTGAGAAGATCTTTCATTGTAAATATTGCATCGAGCTGGGTTATAAAGCTCCATGAGCAGTATGTCTTCTTTCAGCAGGCTGCTGAGGTATATGTGTGATTGAACATCGAGGATGGTGTTCCCCCAAGGGGATGGTTCTGTAACAGCCCTAGTGAAAATTCCATGTAAAAATATATAAATACCATGGATGATGGGACACGTATTCCAAGCTGAATGGTGGGAAGGACATCCTAGGGGGTGTTCATTTGGTTGTTTATGGCTAAGGAAATTGGCAAAGGCAATGGATAAGGCATTAAAGAGGAAAAAAGGTATTTTGGCACATTTATTTATGAAAATAATGGAAATTAGGAGAAAAGGAAGGTGAAAGGTCACATGTTGCATGTGAGGAGGAAATTGAAGGAAAATAATGGAAAATGAAGAAAATAGAGGCCTCATTAATAAAAAGGCTTATGAGGATCATTGGGTAAGACTTGGTCAATTTAGCTTTTGATCTCTCTCATTATTCTCTCTCTCTCTCACATACTCTTGGAGACTTAGAGTTTTCTTGGAACACTCTTGGAGGGTGTGGCATACTTGGATTCTTGGAGCAAGAAGGCAAATGAAGAATAGGAAATAGCAAGAAGGCATCAACATCAACAACTACATTATATTTGCTTGCAGGTATCGAGTTGCATGTATGATTTATTCACTAGTTTTGACATGCATGGAACATGCATGTGGTCTCTTGGTTGTGATCTATCATTATCATGGAGGATTGCCTAGATCGACAGTGGATTGCATAACCTTGTCATTTCCTGGATAGCCATGGTGATTGTGGGTTTAATTTCATTGCTTTGTTTTTGTTGGTTCTCATGTTTCCTTAGCTTGGGTTGAGTTACTAGTTCTGGAAGCCTTGGTTGAACAAACGATTTGCAAGCATTGTAACAGCTTGGGGTGAGTTACTAGTCCTAGAAGCCCTGTTTGGACAAACGCTCTGGAAGCCCTTGGCGGGGGTAGTTACTAGTCCTCGAAGCCTTGGTTGGACAAATTCTTTGGAAGTCCTGTATAAGCTGTGGGTTGAGTTACTAGTTTTGGAAACCTTGGTTGGACAAACGCTTTGGAAGCCCTGGAAGGCTTGGATGGAGACCAATCTGATGATGTTTTTATGTGATGTCCGATCGTGAGGTGGAATCACTGTTTGATGGGTTGAGGTGGGTGGCCTCTGGAAGCCCTGGATGAGTTTTGATTAATGTGTTCTATGAGATCCCACATTCATGCTTGGAATATGGCATGGGGGTGATTGGCTGAATAGAGACTTGGCTCAGCCAATCTATGGTCGGGTGGAACGTGGTAGTCCCATCTTCGGTTGGTTCATTGCATTTATTAATGAAAAAAATGCAATCCCTTGATTTTCATGTGCTAATGTACTAATGTATATATGGAGTTTGATGGATGATATGTTTATTGTATTTCTGTTCCTATTATGTTGTTTATATGCACATTTACCCCAAAGGTTGTTACAAGTTCTATCCTCCTGCTCATAGCTTATCCGACGTGATCCATGTTGATACAAAATGACAAACTTTGAAGTATTACTACATTTACCTTTGGTAATTTTTCCTGTGCCTGCATGATCATGTCATTATCTGCCTTACAAATCCTTATTTCTTCCTTTAAACTTCTTAGTGTAACCACAAAATCGAAAGAGTTCCTAACACCATACTTCTCTTAGGATTCATAGGGAGAGTTTTTGTAGTCAACCATCCTGCTAGCCATTTAATATTTATTCCTACAAATTGTATCATGTTAGCTAAACCAAATCACAATAAAACAACATACCTTAGCATAGCTCGGGGAGGATACCTCATCTGCAAGATCAAAAAATCAACGTGATACATGTATAACATAATCATGACAGAATATAGAAACATAAAACATAAGCATATGACCATGAAACTGTCATTCTAGCTAGGGTCCAGTCATAAATGCATGACCTTAACAACAACAAATAGCATGACCTCATGCATGACAACAACAACTACATCATTATACACTTGACCCATGCAAACATGAATATGCATAAACACTACGTAACCAACTACACATGCATAAGCACATATGATCAAACATGAATGAACAATACTTGAAATCAAACCTACAAGAATGATACATGCAACCAAGCATACAAGAATGTAACCAACAAGAAATATTGCAACCAAACATACTACAATGATACATGTAAGTGACATAAGTTGACATGTAATCACTCCTACACTCACATAGATACATCCCATAGTAAAACACATCAACTCTACATGACAACATCACTACCACCATGAAAAACATCATGTAAATGCAACAAGAACAAAAAATGCAATTGTGAGAGACACACATGCAACTAACATGCATGCATGACCAACACATAGTCCGTCCAGTCCAAGTGGTGAACCATGCTCTAATACCACTTTTTAACACCCTCCTCCCACATCTACCCAAGCAACTGGCCAGCTGGGGTAAACATGAGACAAGAGACCACTATGTATGATTCGACCTTATAAGTCACATTAAGGAAGTGGATCGATGGAAGCACACCATAGAGATATTCAACATTAGCTTCAGAACCCCTAGGAACCAATCCAACACTTTAGACAACTTGTCCTTGTGTCCCACTGAACTTTTAGACAAACTAAGCCTTAGTCGCTCTCATGCTATAGGCATGAAATCATATAGAAACCCAAAGTCACTCTCACAGGCTTTCTTGCTAGTGTCCAAAGGCTAGATTTGTCAGTGTTTTGCCAGCAACCTCGGGATTTGAGCCACTTTTTGAGGCCCAGAGCTCAGGTCACTACCCATAATTGAACCATCTCTTCAGAACAATAAAATAACATGGAAATGAAATTACTAAAGAAATTACTTGTTTAATACCTTGACTAGACCCCTACTATCCATGACAAGCCTTTCATCAAACATATCATGAATACTTAGCTAAGAATCACTAAGAACCATTGATGCCTCAACACATCAACTGCAATTCCATCCATTAGGTTATAGATACATTGATCATTCAATTACAAGTAAAAACATAATGAAATCCATACATAACTATTGTCATAAAACACCTACATAACTAGCATAATAGCAGCAGAAATACTAATGAAATTACAACCATATAGACCACATATAATCCACCAAAATACTTATAGAAATACAAGGAGAAATAACCTTTCATTAATGATGCAAAATCCAAATCCGGGATGGGACTTCCATGTTCCACCCGTCCATAGATTGCATGAGCCAAATCTCTCTTCAACCATTCATCCCTGTGCCATATTCCAAGCCTCAGTGTGGGATCTCAAAGAACACATCAATCAAAACTCATCCAGGGCTTCCAGAGGCCATCCACCTCAACCCATCAAACAATGATTCCACCTCATGGTCATACATCACAAAACCATCATCAAATTGGTCTCCATCTAAGCCTTCTAGGGCTTCCATAGCATTTGTCCAACCAAGGTTTCTAGGACAAGTAACTCACCACACAACTTATACAGGGATTCCAAAGTGTTTGTCCAACTAGGGCTTCCAAGACTAATAACACCAACCCACCAAGGGCTTCTAGAGCATTCATCCAACGAAGGCTTCCAGGACTAGTAACTCAACCCAAGCTCCTACAGGGCTTCTAGAGCATTTGTACAACTACGCCTTCCAGGACTAGTAACTCAACCCAAGCTAAGGTAACATGAGAACCAACCAAAAACGAACAATGAAAGTAAACCTGCAATCATCATGTCTATCTAGGAAATGGCAAGGCTAGGGAATCCATTTTCAATTGCGACCATCCTCCATTCCAATGACAAATCACAACAAAAAATCCACATGTATATGCCACGCATGTCGGAACTAGTGAAGGAAACATACATGCAACTCGATACCTGTACGAAAATCTGATGTAGTTGCTGATCCTGATGCCCTCTTGCGCTTTTCTGCTCTTCCTTTGCCTTCTTGCTCCAAAAATCCAAGTATGCCACACCCAAATTTTAAGTCTCCAAGAGTATGAGAGCGAGAGAGAGAGAGAGAGAGAGAGAGAGAGAGAGAGAGAGAGAGAGAGAGAATAATGAGAGAGCTCCAAAACTAAACTGACAAAAGGTTACCAACTGATCCTCATTATCCTTTTTATGAATGAGGCCTCTATTTTCTTCATTTTCCATTATTTTCCTTCAATTTCCTCCTCACATGCAACTTGTGACCGTTCACCTCCTTTTTCTCCTAATTCCATTATTTTCATAAATAAATGTGTCAAAATGCCATTTTTCCTTTCCAAAGTCTTAGCCATTGCCTTTGTTAATTTCCTTAGCCATAAACAATCACAAGTGATCCCAATCACTAGGATTTTTCCCAACATTCAGCTTGGAATAAGTGTCCCATCATCCATGGTTATTATTTTTCCTTTATTAACTTTTATTACATGGAATTTTCACCAGGGATGTTACACTCGTTTTCCAGCTCCTACTAGAAAGGAGCTACAACCCCCTTATCCTCAGTTCTTTGTGGATCACTTTTTAGAATATTTCAAACTGGATCCATTCCAAATATCAGATAGCAATACTGAAATCAACATTGTATCAAGTCACTGAACCAACTGGATCACCAAATCAAATATTTAAATAACTTATTCAAAAATCTATACCAACTTATATCATTGTATACCCATTCATAGTAATACCAGACTACATATTATTAATCACAGAAACTAGATCCTGTCACTACAAACCCTTATTAAACACATGTCATAATATATACGCTATTGTTAAGAGGCACACATGCGTATATACGTGCTTTCCCTTAGGATGACTTATGTATAGATCTCAAAACACAGAAATCTAAATCTGAATTACTTCACTATTGAAACAATCACTGAAACACATACTGACACCATCACAGATTTCTGAACCACATATAGATCATCATATAAAAACATCATTACTATTCATCAGTTCAACCCAACCAACACTGCTAAACATAAATTGTCAATAAATACTTCATCGACAGACAATAGAAAACATAATAAAACAAATCAATCATTATCATCATCTCCTACTACAAAAGCCTAGCTAATGTATGTGACCCTTATAAAGCATTTCTGCGTATGTACACACCTTTCATACATGATATCCGCGTATAGATCTGTCCATACTGCAGAATATATATGCAACTACCTAGAAGCAGTTTCATGTATGGATGCGACCTTTCTAAAGCAAACTTGTGTACATATATGTAATTACTGTGTCAACCCTTCGCTGCATAATAGAACTCCTGTCAGACCCAAATATCAGCATACACCATAACATATACACATCATAACATCATCATCATAGATTTATCAAACCATAAGCAGATTATTCAATATGTATTCATTTTAGATCTAATAGATCTGATCCATCATCATACTCCTTGGTGCACATCTATTTTAGATCAAACCAATCATTAATAACCCAATCCTTTCACACAAAACTTTTATCTCCATCTCCTTATATAGTTTAGGCCTTAGCTAATGCCTTAGGCCAATTTCGTAGTTATGTCGATGGTATTATTTGACAGGATCAAATATCCATTTTCGCACTCATTACTATGGGCCAATACCATGGTAAAGACCCCTTGTATTGAGAATACTATGCTGCAGAAACTGTACATGACTTTGCTTCACCATACTCACGTCTGTATGCAACCTTTGTTCACAGGACCCATGTATTCTTCTTAAAACATCACCTTTATCCTTCCTCTATATCTGAATTGATATTCCTTTGATCAATGTCTCTGTCACATCTGTACTAGCCTTTATACTCATTCTTCTACCATCATGTTGACATATTTATCAAGTAGGATGTCATCAAGGAAAACACACTAGTCATAATGCCAACTATCTCCCCCTTTGGACTTGATGGCAACCACTTTGGTGTTTGGTCACCACCACCTGTAGATACATGTAACCATGTAACCACATCGGTAGATATATCAAGCTTCTCTCCCAAGTCACCAAGCATTCCCAAACACCAAGCTTCTCTCCCCCTTTGACATCAAGGGCAAATGGCTGATTAATGCTGAATCAAGACTTCATTCTCCTTTTCGAGAGATGAGCATTATAGATCTGATGTTGCTGAATATGAGCACTAAACATGCTCCCCCTTAGCATATGCTGAATCTTCTAGAAGATATAAAAATAAATACATGATGCTATGACTCTGCCAAATATGGATTTTCCTATCATCAAGGACTCATTTTGACATCAATCACCCAGTAACGAGGTTACATATTTGAATCGATATTACATAAAGTGCCCAAAACAAAGAGGTTACATACATAATTGACTTAACTGAATATTACAATTTTACATCATGGGTCTTTATATGACCTTTACATCAAGAGACAAATATGACATTTAAAACCAAAACCAAAGACCTCAATAGAGAGGTAGCAAGACCATGATAATCATCAACAACCATCATTCACCATATAAGAATTTGTACTATGATAATTTGATAGCAGTAATATGATCATCATTATGCAACAAGTAATGCTCAAGAAGTCATAATTCCAACAATGCACTATTAAAAAATATAGAGAATTCTCCCCCTGAACCCATGCCATCTTTTCAATGTCAAGATTGATCATATTTTCAGTAAAGTCATTAAAGCAACTTCATCAATTAGTAAAACCACAAAAGCAAAAATGTCATATAACAACCATCATAAGCCAATATTTCTTCTAAGTTTCATTTGAGCAAAAACAGATTGTAACCAATCAGTATCAGAAGTAGAGGGCCACAAAACCAATTACTGAAATATACCAGAAACTCTTCTTGAGTCTGTCCTGTAGTTTCTTCTTTATATAGAAACATATGCTACTTTCTAGAACCAAACTCACGTATATACGCGATTGTTCCTCATGTGATCCGTGTACATAAATTAACCTGTAGTAATTTTAGTCTCATCTCCCCCTAAACATGAAAGATCTGTCAGAATAATTAACAAAGTGATGTGGTAGAGACCACTGCTAGTTTATGTCTGAGATATTCAAAAGAATCACATGGAAGTGGCTTTGTAAATATATCTGCAAGTCTTTCCTTTGAGGGAAAATATTCCAATTTAACCTTTTGTTCAAGCACTTGTTCTCTCAAAAAGTGATATTTGATTGGAATATGCTTGGTTTTTTAGTGCATGACGAGATTTTTAGAAATACTTATTGCACTAGTATTATCACACATAATAGGCATATGTTGAGGAAAAGTGATTTGAATGTATTGCAATTTTTGCATCATCCATGGAAGTTGAGTGCAGCGAGATGCAACAACAACATATTCTGCCTCAGCAATAGATAAAGCAATGGAGCTTTGTTTTTTGTTGAACCATGATACCAAGCAAGGTCCCAAATAAAATGCTCCTCCACTAGTACTCTTCAGATCATCAATATTACCTACTCAATTTGAATCTTTGTAAGCATGAAGTGAAAAATCTGCATCTTTGGGATACCATAGACCAAAATCTTGAGTTCCTTGTAAATACTTGAATATTCTCTTGACTGCATGGAGATGAGTTTCTTTAGGATTTGCTTGAAATCGTCCAACAATCCCAACTACATGCATAATATATGGTCTTGTGCCTATAAGGTAGAGTAAGCTCCCGATCATAAAGTTGTATTCGGGTTGGTTTACTGAAGGAGAATCATCATGTGAACTAAGATTACATCCTGTTACCATAGGTGTGTATACAGGCTCACAGTCTCCCACTCCACATTTCTTCAAAATATGCTTTAGGTACTTGGTTTGTGAGAGAAAGATACCATTCTTTTCTTGTTGAACTTGAAGACCAATAAAGTATGTTAGTTCACCAAGTAAGGACATTTCAAATTCTTGTTGCATAACTGAAGCAAATCCTTGACTCATAGATTCTTCATTTATTCCAAATATGATGTCATCAACATAAACAACAACTATAAAAAGTTTGTCTTTATCCATATTTATGTATATATTTCTATCTGTAGACCCCTTGTTGAGGCCTTGTTGTTGAAGATACATGTCAAGACAATAATACCATGCATGTGGGGCTTGTTTTAGCCCATACAGAGCCTTTATAAGTTTGCAGATAAGATTTTTATCATTTCCTAGAATGAATCCTTCAGGTTGTTCACTATAAACTTCTTCTTCTAGATCTCCATTTAGAAATGCATATTTAACATCCATTTGATATACTTTGAAGTTATTAAAGCTTTAAAATACAAGGAACATTCTTATGGCTTCAAGTTGGGCTATGGATTCAGTTGTTTCTTCAAGTTCTATTCCTTCTTGTTGAGCATAGCCTTTGGATATGATTCTTGCTTTGTTTCTAATTACCTCTCCATTTTCATTTAGTTTGTTTTTGAATAGCCATTTTGTCCCATTAACATTTTTATCATGAGGTCTTGGTACTAGCTCCCATGTATGGTTCTTTTTTATTTGATCAAGTTCTTCATTCATTGCCTTAACCCAACATTCATATTTTCTTCCTTGATTTACATTTTTAGGTTAAATAGTAGATGGTAAGTCTAGATAACTGGAAGTCCCAATAAGAGTTCTTCAATTTTGTACTCCAGCTTACTTTTCACCTAGAATTTGAGATTCCATATGATTTTTCTGAACATATCTTGAAGGATTCTTTTCTAATTCTTCTGTGATTTCAATTCCTTCTTCTGGTGCTTCATTAATTCCCTCTCCTACATCCTTTTGGCTTGTTGTAGGAACAAGTTCATCATCTGTTGGTGCTTCCCTTTTGGTACCTATGGATGCTTCATCAATTACAACATCAATGCATTCAACAATCTTTTGAAGCCTTTTATTATAGAATTTATATCCTTTGCTTCTAGAGGAGTATCCAAGGATAATTCCTTCATCAGCTCTAGATTCAAACTTTCCAAGTTTATCATCATTATTCTTTATGTAACATTTGCTTCCAAAAACTCTGAAATGTTTGACAGTTGGAGGCTTACCAAACCATAGTTCATAAGGAGTTTTATCATTGTTTACCCAAATATGAGCTTTGTTGAGGATATTTACGGTTGTATGTGCTGCTTCTCCCCAGAAGGTATGAGGTGTTTCAGACTCATCAAGCATGGAACGTGCCATTTTTTGGATTGTTATGTTCATTCTTTTCGCTACTATGTTTTGTTGAGGAGTTTTAGTTATCGAAAATTTCCTCTTGATACCATGTTCATAAAAGTCGAAAAACTAATATGATATAAACTCTCCTCCTCTAACAGATCTAATACATTTGATTTTTAAATCTAACTTATTTTCTACTAGAGCTTTGAAGACCTTAAATTTATCAAATGCTTCATCTTTATGTTTCAATAATCCAATCCAACACATTCGAGTAAAATTATCAACGAGTAATATGAAGTATTGTTCACCTCGAGGAGACTTATTTCTCATAGGACCACACAGATCAGTATGAATAAGTTCAAGTGTCTTACTTGAAGAACCTTCTTTAGCATTAAATTTAAGTCTGGTTTTCTTACCGAATTGACATGATTTTCATATGTTGTTTTCTGGTAGAGAGATGTTAGCAAGTCACATACTATTCCCATTTTGCTTGACTTGTGTAAGTGAGTGAAACTTAGATGTCCTAATATTTTGTGCCAAAGCCAAATTTCTTCTGATTTTCTCAAGTAACAATTCTCTTGTCCACCTTCCAAGACATAGACATTACCTGGGGTTTTTGTTCCTTTTGTTATGATCTTACATGTATCTAGATTTTGTACCACACAATTCTTGATCTAAAAATAATATCGTGTCCTTAGTCACACATTTGTCTAACACTCAACAGGTCATGTCTTAACCCATCAAAAAACAAAACATTTCAAGCTTTAATCTTATCCTTTAGTAAAATAGTTCATTTTCCTTTGATAACCACTGGTGAGTTATTTCCAAAGGTTATGTCCTTTTCCTTCTTTATTTCATTAAAGGACATAAACCTATCTTTATCACCTATCATATGCTTTGAGCATCCATTTTCAATGTACCACGAAGTTTCTTGATCTCTTGCATAAAAAGCTAAACCACAATTTTCAGATTCTATGGTTTTCATTTTCCATACCTTGGATGTTGTTTCCTTTTATTCATTTTGAAGAGTTGGTCACGTTTTGCTTCTGTATTCAGTTTCTCTATGCCCAAATTTATTGCACACAGAACATGTTGTTTCATCTTGGAGAGGTGAGAAAGTATTATAAGAGTATTTCTTTAATCCATTTCATTCTTTTGTTTTCTTGCTTCTCTAGGCATGATAGTATTATAAGCGACATATTGAGCAACCTTATGACCAAAATTATGACAAGTGAAGCATTGGCCATTGAAGTAGAATTTCATGTGAGTATAGTACCTTTTTGTGTAATTCCCTTTTTATTGTGGTAAGGGTGATTTACCTAAGAGACTTTTGATCCTTCATTCATTTTCTAAGAGCTATAATTTTGTTGACTACCTCCCTTTACTACATTGAGATAGTTTCATGTACCTATTTCAGAATATTTTGATGATTCTCCATTACATCCAAGACCTGTTTTTATTAGAGAAGAGCATTGTACTTTGATGATTTCTTCTTGGGTCTCATATCCTTTAATAGATCTAAAGTTTATACCTTTTTTCTTCTTAAGTTCCTTTCTTAGAATTACTATTTGTAGTTCTAACTTTTTATTATGCCTCTCCTTTTCTAGAATCTGTTTCTTTAGTGATTCTTTAAGACAAATTTTAAGTTGAGTTATTTATTCAATGAGATTATCCTTTTCTTCTAGAGCATCCATAAAAATATCATCATACTCATCAATGCATTTATCTTCAAATGTGATAAGTAATTGATATTCTTGATCATAATCACCCTCTTCAACATTTGAAATACCATCATTATCTTCGTGTGTGTATAGACTTTTATTTTTTTATCAAAACTTCCTCTAAAATTTACCTTTTCAGAAAATTTCCCTTTCTAATGGTTTTATTTATAAGGGCATTTAGCAGCATAATGACCAACTCTTCCACAAGAAAAACATTTGAAAGGAAGCTTAGCTCTAAATCTACCAGTTCATACTTGGAGTTTATTTACAAAGTTTGCCACTTTTTCCTCTGATACATAACTTTATTCCTTACACTCATCCTTTTATTTTCCTTTAGAAGTAGATTTGAATGTTTCTTATCTGATATCTAAAGGAACCCATTTTCTCATTTCATAAGCTTTTAAGATCCCATGAAGCTGGTCAACAATAAGGTTCTTCATATCCTTTATTTCTTCAATGGCAGAGACTTTCAAATCAAATTTTGGGTTTAGAGACCCTAGGATTTTATCAAAAACCATTGATTCTTTTACTTCATTACCAATATTTTGCATTGAATTAACTATCTCATCTACCCTAAGAAAGAAACTTGCAATACTTTCATCACTATGAATTCTGAGGGTTTCATATTGAATTCGAAAGGTTTGAAGTTTGGCACTCTTTACCTTAGTGTCACCTTCATAACTTTGGATAATCTTATCCCATATAGCCTTTGTGGTATTCAAATACATGACCTTTACAAATTTTGTTTATGCTAGGCTTTCCAATAGAGTGTTGATAGCCCTTGCATTGGTCGCATATTTTTTCTTTTTTTCTTCATCTGTGGGAATGGAGGATTGTTATAGACATTTTTGTGCCTTACAGAATTGAGCATGAAATGTCCATAATCTAAGGGATCCAAATTCCCTAAACATGTTGTTCCTACCCCTAGAGGAACAAGGCTAACTAACCACAGCAATTCACAAAAGTTCTCCACCTGAAACCACTCAAAAACAAGTCAATTCAGGATCATGTCAACTGCTCCACTGAGCATCTGCGCTGAATGTAAACTGCTCCACTGTCTACCTGCGTTGAGTGTCAACTCCAACAAAGGCTACCTGCGCTGAGCGAGTTTGGACAAGTGGCAGGCTCATTCCTCAATGTGTCAATGCTCAGGAAGCTTCCAAAATGACACTTGCCTCAGGGAATTCGACTGGTGATGAGTAAGAGGTTCCAAATCTCCAAGTGGAAGCAAGAAACTCCAAGTGGACTCAAGAACTGAGAGAGGGAGAGGACACTAGTCAGATCTCAAGCTGACTCATCCTCTCTCCAAAATAACTATATATAGATCTCTCCTCCATGAGATCTAAAGGCTGGAATTTTGTTATTGCAAAGAATTGTTGTTGGTTTAAGACTGGAAACATTGGGTGCTTAATGCTTTGAAGGGAGCTGAAGAAGGAATTCCATTCTGCTGGGAAGGAGATGCTGGATTGGAGCCCTTTGGGTTGTATCTCTTCCTGAACCTTGTTATCAATCAATAAAGCTATCTTGGTTTTCTCCTATATGCTGGTGTATTTGTATGATTGCATTAGTGTATTTGATTTACTTCTAATCCTGAATCATTTATGAATATGAATATTTGCCTTTGTGTTGTGTTCTTCTCTTGTAGCAAGTAGCTGTTCTCTTGTCACAGGTAGTTGTTCTCTTGTGATCTCGTGGGAATCAAGTAGCTGTTCTCTTGAGCAAGCGAGGAGGCAAGTAGCTGTGAACACCCAAAGAGAAGAGGATCTAGATCGAGGGACAAACGGAAGACAACGGTAAGTCTATCGATATCCTCTCTTTCATGTTTCATAAAGAAAGAAACCAGTGTAGCTGTATTCGTTTATTGCTAAGGTACTGTCACACCTTAGGTGGATAGGATCGTCCTGCATAGGCATTTTTCCCCACAACAAATTGGCGACTCCACTGGGGAGAATTTGTTTATTCATTTCTTTTGTGTTTCTGTCATTTGTTTACTTCATAGACTTGACAGCAACAATCGAACTGCATCTTTCCCGGATGCAAAGTAGAAAGTTGCTGCTTTGATCCAGTTGCTGGACTTGTCTATGATCTAAACAATGGATCCACAAATGATTTGATGATCCTTTGTGATAGTCTTTAGTACCCTCTCAAAACATCCCTCTGTTTATACCTTGCTTGTGTTTTTGATTTGGCCTGGAACAGTTGATTTTTGAGCATTTTGTGACCCAGAACCCAGGGGAAACGAGAGTTTCTCCTTCAGCGCAGGCACTGTGAAGGCAGTCTGCATTTCAACGCAGGTCCCGTGAAGGCTACCTGCACTGAATGTCAACTCCACAGTGTTGGACTTGCGCTGAACCAATTTAGCCTTGTGCAGCTGGGGTTCTCTGCTGTCTGTTGCCCTGTTTTGATCTCTGTTTTTGCAGCCTTTAACCAGCATAGGTACCAGTCTGATAACTCCTTTTCTTTGCTTAGATTTCGCCTCCTTTTGTACAAAAAGACTGTGAATGTTTTTATGTGTTTGTGGCGTCATTCACAGTTTTCCTTTGCATGAGTAAAGTAGTCATCCTGTAGCCTTTGATTCAGATCTGATCGATTGTGATCTTAGAAGAGAGTTCATTGGCTGTTTGCAGATTGATTATAGGTTTACTTTTGCTTATTGGTTTGAATTTGTCTCTTTTGAAGTGTCAAAACAAGTCTTTATTTCGAAAATCGTTAAGTAGTGTAATCTCTTCTACCTTCTCTGATTTCGAAAAAAGTGAACTTGTTTGTATTGATCCTTTTAAAAGCAAATTCAAAGTTGTGCAAAAAGCTTTCTTTGTAGGCATTAATACTAAGAAAGTGGAAAACAAACACCTGCATTGTGCGTTTTGCATTTGATAGTTTGCATGTTGGGTTTAGGGAAAGTGCATTAGAGTGTGCTGATTTCTCTTTGAGAAAAGATAGTGTCTTTCTTTTCCCTTAGTAGCTAGGATTTTCAAAGTTGAAAAGATAATAAAGCTTGCTTATCATCTTTAGACTGCATTTAGGAATTTGTATCATACATCTCGTGGTGAACCTTGAAAGGCAAACTTTAAAAATATCAACCTAAAATAAACTGAATGAACCTAACAACGCTTTGTAACATAACACACAACATAGAGGTCTAGGCTAGAGACGTGTTCCGGCGTCGTTAAACCTAGTGACTGTCGATCTCGTGGAAGGTGGGTGATTCCTCCAGAGGGACGATAGCGCTAATACGGATTGTGCTCCCACGTACCGTCGCGTATATATTGGGAGACCCCTATAGGCATATATCTTTTATCCTTAGGAAGCCGTGTCGGCCGCCCTACTGATCACAATGCAGTGAACACAGCATTCACGAAGATCAACCGCCCGTACCCTAAAAAGTATTCTGCGGTTTTGCGAAAAGTTTGGCACACCCTCTGCCTAGATCTCCAGAGCAGTTTCTTTTGGCCTTTTTCAGACTCTATAACAGAAAAAGTCCATCCAAGCATTTGTCACTTCGGGCTCGTTAAAACATCGAAGGAGACTAGAGTCATCTTTAGCTTTTTCTCGACTCTTTAAAAGTGAAAAAGCAAGTTGTGTCTAAAGCGTCGTTAACAATTTATTTTAAACGGAACAATCACCCTTTAATCCTGCGTTGATCTTTAGGTTGAAAAGATGGAGCACACCAACCAAGGAATTCCTCTTGGTGGAAATCCTAGTCCCTTCTCCTCTTGGGGAGATGTTGGTGCGCCCCACATGGCCACATTGTCGCTTCCAGGACTGACAATTGGCCTACCAGTATGGCTCTTTTCAACCAATGTCGTTCAGAATACCACCATTCCTGAACAGTCGAGTCAACAGTTAGATCAGACAAGAGTTGCCTCCCAGCCTTCCACTTCATCTTCCTCCCCTCCTTCCTCTTCGCTTGACGGAACTGGTCGAATAAAAAACTGGGTTCCTAAGGAGGAGAAGGAGAAGAAGAAGAAAGAAAAGAAGAAGAAGGAGCCTAAGGCGACTGGGGGCAAACAAATGTCATCTAACAAAAATCCACACACAACACTCGTAAGGCCTAAATCGCCATGCATCATATGCAAGGGAGACGACTTCCATAGAGATTGTCCCTGTATCCCCCGGATACTAAGGGACTGGTCCCCCCGTTTGCACAATTCGGTAGCATCGACCTCTGATAGCCATGTCGACTGCTCACCGTCAACTAGTGGGAGTGAAGCCCCAGGACAGAGCGGGAAAGCTAAATTTCCCTGCAGACTGTGTGAAGGCGATCACGCCATCCACCGTTGTCCCTTCTTAGACGAGGCAAAAAGAGTTCTGGAAGATCGCCCGATTTTATGAGCACATCTCCTTGCTGGATATCAAAAACTCTTGCCAAGTCCCTCGCTAGTTGAAAATCCGATTGACCCACCCAGGTGGTCAGCCGAAGCACCTGTCATTGAAGATGAACCGTCTGGATCCATGCCTGACGAAAGTCAAAAGGTTGATATGGCAGTTGACCCGGTTTTTCCTTCAGAGGCTCCATCTTCGAATGACACCATCACAGAGGAGAATAAAGACGACACCATCCAGATTCTCTTCATCAGCACTGACTCTGATGATCAAGGGGGCAATGCCACCATTCCTTTATCACAGGAAGGAAGTTTGTCAGAGCGATATCCGGCCGTTTATTCGGTCCCACCACCAAGCAACCTGGTTGTGTCCTTTGATTGGAACCAACTAGGCAGACCCCGGTTGCCAGCCAGTATACCATTCAGAATTATTTGTCAAATATACAGAATGGTAATGGCTGGCACTATCATTGATGAGGGGGCATTTGTGAGTATCCTTTCCTCTATTGCTTGGAAAGCGCTTGGTTCGCCAGCGCTTTTGCCTGAGATGAGAAATCTATCAGGTTTTGATAAAGGAACCAGTCGACCTTTAGGGATCCTCCCTAATGTGCCTATAACATTGAAAGGGAAGACCGTTCAAATGAACGTGATGGTCGTTCAAGGACCCTTGGATTATAACCTATTCCTTGGATGAGACTATATATATTGCATGGGAGCTGTAGTCTCCTCACTCTTTAGAGTAATGTGTTTTCCGCATGAAGGAAGAATGGTCAAGCTCGTAGACCAACTTTCGTTTCCCGGATCACGCATCGCAAATAGTCATGTGCCATCCCTAAATGGTCTATTCATGCAAGAAGTGTCTCAACCCATGGTCCGTCCTCCTGATGAGCGCGAGTAATCCGGGAGGATATGACTGGAACCCACGGGGCATGCATCCTGGCCTGCTTTGGTAGGAAAACTTTGGGTATAGGGTAGGTTTCCGCGGGAGAATATGACTAGTCCGTACCCCGTCCGTGGTTGGAAGAGGGGTTGTTCTGGAATAAGATTCTTTTGTCAAAGTTATGTGAGGGGGCGGGGGTCGTCACTCACCTCTGTCTATTTCGGTAGACATTGCCAAGGAAGTGTTTTGTTTGAAAGATTAACGAGACAATCTTTGGGTAACCTGAAAGAAGTAAGCCTCTCCCGGTGAAACGAAAGTTTCGATGGAATTGAAGTAGAGGTAACTTTGAAATCGTACTTTATACCTGGGGGCATGCAAACCTTTCGGAGTGCAAGCAAGGGGCAACTATTTATTTTTTTAAATTTTTAGGACCTCTAACCCTTTAAACTCGTAGGATTAGTCGTTTCCAAACTTGCATAAAGAAAGGATGGGGAGCAAAGCTTAGTGAGATGAAGCTCCATAAAAAATAGAATCTTGATGAGACACTCTTATCAAATGACTGGGTAATCGAGCAGTTTTAGCATAAAGTTCATGCTCGTTAAAAAATAAACGCAAGATCCGAGCAGTTTTAACGCGGTCTTCATGCTCGTTAAAAAATAAATATAAGCAGTGAGCAATAGTTTCCTCCAGTGTTTAAGCTCATTTTAAAATAAAAAATGAACCTATCCCGGTAAATAACCACTGTGATCGTAAATTTATCAGCCATAAAAGCCTTGGTCGTGTTTGCACCTGCCACCTCCACTTTTCATTTGGCCGATCGTTCACCTCCATATGATTGTTTACCCATTTTGAGGAACAGCTGCGAAGAGTGATTTCATCTAGCCATCCTTGTGACACTGCCGTGATTGGAAAATTCCAACCTGTACCTGGAATCTGCTGCTATCCCTGTTCATCACTCGTTCCTCAAAAGACGAGTCTTCTTTAAGCTCTTTTCAACTGACTCGTAAAATATGAAAAGATTGCCGAGTTTTGGCCTTCCAGCTCGTTAAAGTGACCGGAAGAGCTATCCCTCCTCTAGATTTTAATCTTTTTGGACCTGAGGGATTATTACACAAAAAGGTCGAGCGCTTGTTTTATTCGGCTCGTTAAAATTATCGAAAACTCATCCCTTCTGTATTGTTTTATACTTTTTCGGACTTAAGGGATTAGATGACGAAAAAGGAATTTTGGAGTTGACTTTACGTACCTTTTCAGACTCTCTAAAAATGAAAAGGACCGAGTTATCCTTGTCGTTAGACTCGTTAAAATTATTAAATAGCGACAAACTTTTCTTTAGACGAGAACGAGTTTCACTATCGCTAGGCTCGTTAAAACATAGCGATGGGCTTGCCCGAAGGGCAGGTTATAGAACAAGCATATGTTATCCTCCTCAAGCTTGACAAAAATAAAGAGGTACTGGTCAGCAATGACTGGGGAAAAAATGGGAGAAAACTAAAGAAAACTTTGATGGTAGCAGGTCGCTCTTGAACATGACACTTTTCCTCCGTACCACAATCGGGTTGGGTTGTTTCATTCACCGGTCACATCACCATGGTCTCGCCATACCATCCATATTTGGGGTAATGCTACCGATCCATCGCATCAGTGTCGCCATATGTTCAAGAGAAGTCGTTCAGAAAGAGTCAACCGGGTCCCATCCACTGCCATACATTATCCTTCATCCGTTCATGACCGCCACCCTGAATCATATGTCACAGATCGTTTTTCACCTCCATTAAAATCATTAGCTCCGTTCCGTGTCACTGATGTGGGATTCATCAAGGCCCTCCTTTGACGGATCGCTTCTTGTCGACATCAGCTCATTATCCAAGAAGTTGATCTAGGAACAACCCCTTCAGTACTTTGAAGCTTGCATGCCTCAATGGCAAGTTTCTCACTTCCGGCGACCGGTATACATCAATGACCTTCGACCAGAAGATTTTGCGTGGTGTTCGACGCCAAGTCCTTTATTCACACCACGTGAATTGTACTGCAGTACCTTGAGGGTCATTATCATTATTGGTGATTCCTCTCGTGCTTGTTAACGGTTTACATCATTGACCGGTAATCAAGCGATGTCTTTCCATGTTCGACTTCAGCGCAATTCTCACATGGATCGACTTGTACTTAGAGTGAAGATCGAATGAGTTTGAAGACCCCGGATCTAGTTTCATCCATTCGGGCTGCGATATATATTCAGGAAAAATAAAGACATTTGACACGTACATCATTGCAGCAGACGATCATCCTACTCAAAGGATGATAATTTCGCCAAAATTATCAGTCTACCATCAGACGATCATCTGTTCTATGTACAAAAATGAATTTATAAAGCTGAGCATGGGAATGCCCGCCTCAGCTAGATCATGAAAGCAGTATGAATCATAATGTATTGTATTGTATCTTATTACAGGTCTCCTCCCAGCAGATGGAGGAACTTCGGACCCTCCTGGATAAAGCATTTCACCCGATAAACGGCCTCATACTTTAGGGGGCAATTGTTATAGACATTTTTGTGCCTTACAGCATTGAGCATGAAATGTCCATAATATAAGGGATCCAAAGTCCCTAAACATGTTGTTCCTACCCCTAGAGGAACAAGGCTAACTAACCACAGCAATTCACAGAAGTTCTCCACCTGAAACCACTCAAAAACAAGTCAATTCAGGATCATGTCAACTGCTCCACTGAGCATCTGCGCTGAATATCAACTACTCCACTGTCTACCTGCATTGAATGTCAACTCCAACAAAGGCTACCTGCGCTGAGCGAGTTTGGACAAGTGGCAGGCTCATTCCTCAATGTGTCAATGCTCAGGAAGCTTCCAAAATGACACTTGCCTCAGGGAATTCGACTGGTGATGAGTAAGAGGTTCCAAATATCCAAGTGGAAGCAAGAACCTCCAAGTGGACTCAAGAACTGAGAGAGGGAGAGGACACTAGTCAGATCTCAAGCTGACTCATCCTCTCTCCAAAATAACTATATATAGATCTCTCCTCCATGAGATCTAAAGGCTGGAATTTTGTTATTGCAAAGAATTGCTGTTGGTTTGAGACTGGAAACATTGGGTGCTTAATGCTTTGAAGGGAGCTGAAGAAGGAATTCCATTCTGCTGGGAAGGAGATGCTGGATTGGAGCCCTTTGGGTTGTATCTCTTCCTGAACCTTGTTATCAATCAATAAAGCTATCTTGGTTTTCTCCTATCTGCTGGTGTATTTGTATGATTGCATTAGTGTATTTGATTTACTTCTAATCCTGAATCATTTATGAATATGAATATTTGCCTTTGTGTTGTGTTCTTCTCTTGTAGCAAGTAGCTGTTCTCTTGTCACAGGTAGCTGTTCTCTTGAGCAAGCGAGGAGGCAAGTAGCTGTGAACACCCAAAGAGAAGAGGATCTAGATCGAGGGACAAATGGAAGACAACGGTAAGTCTATCGATCTCCTCTCTTTCATGTTTCATAAAGGAAGAAACCAGTGTAGCTGTATTCGTTTGTTGCTAAGGTACTGTCACACCTTAGGTGGATAGGATCATCCTGCATAGGTATTTTTCCCCACAACAAGGATGGATACTGATAGCCTCCTTCAACTATTCCCCAAACATCAACTCCAAGTGATTGCAGATAAGCTCTTGTTCTGAATTTCCATAAAACCAAGTTGTATCCATTAAACAATGGTGGCCTAACAGATGCTACTCCCTCTTGATTTCTCATCTTGAATAATCTTCCTACAAGCGATCAAGCTTCTTCTGAAGGACCTGCTTTGATTCCAATTGTTAGGAAAAATACTAAGAGGTCCGGGGGGGTGGGTTGAATCAATATTTTAAAACTTAATTCAACCTTACTTTTATTATTCCGTTGACATGGCGAATTTTCGCTATACCAACAAGGGGAACTAACCCAATCACAGACCCCAATTAGATCTGTTTTTGTTTGGGATGGCTAGCTCTAATGGGTTTTAAAGGACCCCGTAAACTGTTAAATGTGTTGAAATATTTCTTCTGGGAGGAAGACTTCAATGAAATCAAAAAAATAAAAACAGTTAACCTCTAAGTATCAAATCCTATCTACACTACTTCTAGTTACTCTAGTCTAATCTCAACTATCCTAATCTATCCTGCAGGAGCATAACAAAAGAGAGGTTAAACATCATTTATAAATTCGAAGCCTAAGTGAATCAATTACTGTTTCACATAAGAACAAGGCTGCATCAATTATTAATTGCAATCCAATCACTCATAGGAATACACATTCCTTTTTATGGAATTAAAGCTTGAAACTGATGTCTAACATAGTTTCAAATTAGGGACTGCTTATGAATTGACTATGATGAAGAATTACATTCAAACAACCAAGGCTAATTATAAGTTGTATTGTTGTCAATATGCACAAAAACAAAACACATTTTTATTTATGCCAGCAACAACGCCCTGTTTCAAAACACAGAAAGCAAAGGATCTTAAATCTGAAACAAAAGGCTCCTCATTGAACCAAACAGTCTCTTTTATTCATAATAAATCAAATCTGTTTTCTCCAAACAAAAAGCCCTTCCCTCATGTATGGAGGTAATATTATGCATCTGGAGATGACCTTCGGTCTTCCCTTTCACTTTTCCACTCATCCCTTTGGTGTTTTCAGTATACAAATCAAAATATACAGAGAGAACTGTCAGTGTAACCGTTGACACGTAAAAGGTTGTGATGAAACCCAGGACAACTTTTCCTTTAGAATACATAGTCTACACGTGGAACCCCAATCAAGAATGCCCAAGGCTAGATCTTTAAATAGAACATACCTGCATACTTGAACTCTTCAGATCCGCTCAAGTGTCTTTTACTCCTCACCTACAGAGACGATTAACATTAGCTTTATGATTATGAACATATGATAGAAACACCCAAGAACAACTCTTGCCATCATTGAAACTTTAAAAATGATAAGGCATAATGAAATCAAAAGGAGCGAGTGCGAAAGAACTGGCCCTTGGCTCAGCCAAAGTTGTGCTGCGACTGAGTCGCAATCGCACATCTCAATGGGAAATCATATGCAACATCACCCCTATTGGATTTCCTTTGAAAACCCGAACCACGACATTTCATTGAATGTTGGGTCCCTATAATACTAGTGATTACCCCATTACTATTGTAGTTATACCTCTTATTTATATTGTTGTGCCCCTATTACCCCCATGTTGTTATTTTTGTGCCCCATAGAATCCCTCTATTGTTATTTTTGTGGCTTTATATTATTATTGTTAGGTCAGCTGGATTATATTGTGGCTCCTTAGACTCCTATATATAGAAAGGAGGTTTTGTCATTTGTATCATCCAAGAATTGTTCATTTATGTAATGTAAAGGAGGTTTCCCCCTCGAAGAGGCTGAATTCTAAGGCGTTGATCTATCTTTTCTATCTTTTCTTGAGCTGATTTCATAACATTTGGTATCAGAGCTTTGGATTCTAGGGTTTCGCTGCTCCAAACAGGCCATCGTGGAATTTTCGCTATAACTTTTTTTTCTGTGATGTTTCAGAAGTCGCAAAAAAAACCCATTTGAGAAGAAATCATGCTAAACCTTGGGTTCGAATTTCAGATCTTTTCACACGATATTTGCGGAGATATGATCTGAGGAAGTTGGTCTTTTTGCAGACTCTTGAATTACATTCAAAATAGGTGACCTGGGAAAAATCGTCATAACTTTCTCTCTGGGGATCGGATTGAAATTTTGTAAGAAGGTACAGAAATAGGACGGACTGTAGTTTCTTGTATGCGAGTTTCAGATCCAAAGGTTGAAACAGTGACTCGTGGCACGTTGTACAAGTTCGCTCTACTGAAATAGTCTAAAAGCAAGTCACTGTGGGAGATGTCACATAACTCTTCCTTGGAGAATCCAATTTGGGTCAGACTTGTGGCATTGGAAAGAGGACACAGAAGGCTACTACAAGTCGCAACTTCAGAATTGGATGATCTGAAATTACAGAGATACATCAGATTCAATATCAGGCTTCTATAAAGTGAAAAAAAGGTGTGTAGTTTTTTTTTAAATTTTTGTGTAAGCTTGGTTTAACGGAATTCAAAGGGAATAGTAAAGCATTATTATCGGTAACTGATGCCCACAGGAAAGAAAATGCAAACACCTAGTAAGGAACCTGAAATCTCTAGCATGACTCATGAAGAAGAGGAAGAAATGCTACATGATATATCAAAATTACAAGAACAAGTGCAACAAATGTCACACTCACAAAAACTAACAGAAGCTAAGATAAATGGTGTGGAATCTAAGATAAATGGCGTGGAATCTAAGATAAAGGGCATGGAAGCTAAGATGGATGATTTGAAGACAGATTTGAAGACAAACATGGCAGATTTGAAGACAGATTTGAAGACAGACATGGCAGATTTGAAGACAGATTTGACAAATTTTCTACAAGAAATACTTACTAATGGTGAAAAGGTTGTAAAGGAAACTCATGATGTGAACAAAAGTAATGTTAATCATGATTCCATAGACTCTAATGTTGGATCAAAGACCCACCATATTCCAAAAATCGATATGAGGAAGTTTGATGGCAAGGATCCCGCCACATGGATATTACAGATGGAGCAGTTCTTCGATCTCAATAATGTGCAAAACACACAAAAGGTACGTATGGAAACTTTATATTTGGAACCAAATCAGTTTGTATGGTATCAATGGCTTTGCTCTCGTAAAAAATTTATCACTTGGGCAATTTTTACGGAAGAATTGATAGCCATTATGAAGATACAAAAAGAAACACTTTTTTTAGCCAATTGATAAATCTCAAACAAAAGGGTTCAGTAATGGAGCACATTGAGGAGTTCCAAAAATTGAACATAAGGGTAAAAGATATTCCAGAGGAGCATAGGATTGATGTGTTCATAGGGTCTTTAAAGGATAATATCCAACATGATGTTCGCCTTTGGGAACCTGATTCATTAGAGAAGGCATTCAGGTTAGCAAGAAAAATGGAAAGCAAAATTATGGCAACTAGGAAGCATACCACTCACAACTATAAAGATGGAAGTGTTGTTGCCCCTAGTCTTCCACAACCTATAAGGTTGACACCACAACAATTGGAAGAAAAAAGAGCAAAAGGGCTTTGTTACAGTTGTGATAGCAAATACACTAAAGGTCATAAGTGTGCTGAGAAGAAATTATTCTACATAGATTGTGAAGAGGAAGAAGAAAAGGAGCAAGAAAGGTCAAAAGAAGAAGATATACTCCAGGAACAAAGCCTAGATGAAGAACAAATAAATCCGACCATATCTTGTAATGCATTGGCAGGAATTACCACTCCTCAAACCATCAAGATAGAAGGACAAATCAAGAAGAAAAAGGTAATAGTGTTGATTGATTCAGGAAGCACCCACAATTTTATTCATTGTAGGGTAGCAAAAGAATTGAATTGCTTCCTATATCCAGCACCAGAGTGTCAAGTGATGATTGCAAATGGAGGAACAATAAATTGCTCTGGAAGGTGCCATAATATCAAGCTATCCATGGGAGAATATGTATTGACTAGCCCAATGCTTTCCATTCCAATGGGAGGTGCTGATGTTGTACTAGGAGTCCAATGGCTACAATCCTTGGGTACAATAGCTTTTAATTTTCAAGAACTTTTCATCAAATTTTCTATGGAAGGAAAGGAAGTTGAATTAAGGGGTATTGCAGGGAAACCATGAAAGATAATCAGCTCTAATGGTATGACAAAGCTTCTAAAAAAGGAGCAAAGAGGTGTAATTGCACAATTATGTTCGCTAGATGTTTCCACATCGGAATCATCTATTTCTCCAGATCTCCAAAAAGTCCTGGACAATCATTCCAAGGTATTTGAGACTCCCAAAGGTCTCCCACCTATGAATGATCATGATCATGCTATTCATCTAATTCCAGGAAGTGTTCCTCCAAACATCAGGCCGTACAGATATCCCTATGTCCAAAAAAGTGAAATTGAACGTATGGTTGCAGAAATGCTAGAGGTTGGTATAATTCAACCAAGTCAAAGTTCTTTCTCTGCTCCAGTAGTATTGGTGCACAAGAAGGATGGATCATGGCGCATGTGTCTGGATTATAGGGAGCTCAACAAGCTCACTATTAAAGATAAGTTCCCCATTCCTGTCATTGATGAATTACTGGATGAATTGCATGGATCAATTTACTTCACCAAGTTGGATCTTCGTTTGAGATATCATCAAATCAGAATGAAGATTGAAGACATTCCGAAAACGACATTTAGAACTCATGAGGGTCATTATGAATTTTTGGTCATGCCTTTTGGCCTTACTAATGCACCTTCAACATTTCAAGGTTTGATGAATTCAATTTTCAAACCATTCCTTAGAAAATTTGTGTTAGTATTTTTTGATGATATACTAATCTACAGCAAGTCTTGGAAGGATCATGTTGAACATGTTGACAGGGTGCTACAACTATTGGAGGAGAAACAATTATATGCAAAAAGATCCAAATGTTCCTTTGGAGTCCAGGAGGTGGAATATTTGGGTCATATTTTATCTCATGAAGGAGTTAAGGTAGACCCTAGCAAAATTAAAGCCATTAAGGAATGGAAAATCCCCACATCCATAAAGTATCTGCGAGGATTTCTTGGGCTGATATGGTATTATCGCAAGTTTGTTAAGAAATATAGGAGAATAGTAGCACCTCTAACAAAATTATTGAAGAAAGATGCATTTTCATGGACTCCGCAAGCAACAAAGGCCTTTGAACATCTTAAAGAGGCAATGTGCCAAGCACCGGTCTTAGCTACACCAGACTTCACAAAAACCTTTATTGTGGAATATGATGCTTCAGGAAATGGAATTGGTGCTGTTCTAATGCAAGATGAAAGACCCATTGCTTTTGAAAGTCGTCCAATCAAGGGAAAGTTTTTAAGCAAAGCTATTTATGAGAAGGAAATGTTGGCAATACTCCATGCACTTAAGAAATGGCGACCCTACCTAATGGGAAGACACTTCAAGGTAAAAACGGATCATGATAGCCTTAAATACTTTTTAGAACAAAGATTATCCTCTGAAGAGCAACAAAAGTGGGTCACAAAGATGTTGGGTTATGACTTTGAAATCATTTACAAGAAAGGGAAGCAAAATGTGGTGGCAGATGCACTCTCAAGAAAGGATGAGGATGTGGAAGCATTGTTGTGCACCATTTCTATTATCCAACTAGATTGGATAAACGAAGCAAGGGAGGAATGGAAGAATGATGAAGAAGTATGGGCACTTATTCGAAAGCTACAACAAGATTCCAATACGTCTGATACATTTAGCTGGCAAAATGATTCATTATGGTACAAAGATCGCTTATACCTCTGTAAGAATTCTCAGCTAAAACAAAAGATTCTTATGGAATTGCACACTTCTCCCTTAGGAGGGCACTCAGGATTTTTAAAAACTTACCACAGGGTTAAGAAGGAATTTTTTTGGGATGGCCTTAAATCAGATATTCAAAAGTTTGTGGCGGAATTTCTGGTTTTCCAACAAAATAAAGTTGAAACAATTAAGACACCAGGTCTATTACAACCTTTATCCATTCCAAGCCAACGTTGGGAGGAGGTTTCAATGGATTTTATCACAGGTTTACCCAAGTCTGAGGGAAAGAGTGTCATCATGGTGGTCGTTGACAGACTTACCAAGTATGCACACTTTTATGCATTATCACATCCATTTAAAGCTAGTACAGTTTCTACTGCATTTATGGAAACAATTCAAAAGCTACATGGAAACCCAAAGATTATTGTAAGTGACAGAGATCCCATTTTCACTGGAAATTTTTGGACAGAATTATTTTCTTGTCTTGGTACTCAGTTAGCTCATAGCTCATCTTATCATCCTCAATCTGATGGGCAAACTGAGATAGTAAATAAATGTTTGGAAGGATATCTTCGTTGCTTTGTATCTGATAAACAGACACAATGGGTCAAATGGTTTCCTCTGGCTGAATGGTGGTATAACACTTCCTTCCATACAGCAACAAAAATGACCCCATTTATGGCACTTTATGGGTATCAACCACCATCCATCACATCATATTTAAGAGAAAATTCTAAGGTTTAGGCAGTGGAACATCACATCGAACATCAACAACAAGTCCTCCAACTCTTAAAGGATAATCTCGTGTTGGCACAAAATAGAATGAAACAACAGGCATATCAACATCGCAGTGAAAGAAGTTTTGATGTAGGTGATTGGGTATTCCTACGGCTACAACCATATAAGCAAATGTCCCTAAAGAAAGCTAAGAAGGATAATAAATTATCACCAAAGTATTATGGTCCATACAAGGCGTTGCAAAAGATTGGTACTATGGCATACAAATTGGAGCTTCCTACAGCTTCTCGATTGCACCCAGTTTTCCATGTTTCATGTTTAAAGAAGGTTATAGGCGACAAGCTCCCAGTTCAAACAATATTGCCAGAACTTGACGAGGAAGGAAAAATTATATTGGAATCGGAAGCAGACACAAAAACAAGAACTCGACAGCTACGAAATCGATCAATTTCAGAGTATCTTATCAAGTGGAAGAACTTATCCGCTGAAGATTCCACATGGGAGGATGAGAATTTTATGCAGAAGTATCCAGAACTACTCAAGCATTGAGGACAACACTTTTTTTGAAGGAGAGGGGCATGTTGGGTCCCTATAATACTAGTTATTACCCCATTACTATTGTAGTTATACCCCTTATTTACATTATTGTGCCCCTATTACCCCCATGTTGTTATTTTTGTGCCCCATAGAATCCCTCTATTGTTATTTTTGTGGCTTTATATTATTATTGTTGGGTCGGCTGGATTATATTGTGACTCCTTAGACTCCTATATATAGAAAGGAGGTTTTGTCATTTGTATCATCCAAGAATTGTTCATTTATGTTGTTATCACAAAACCAGTACTAGGGACTGCAACCAAGCAAGGTCTCATGTAACTGTTTCAGACCATACTTTAGATTAGGAATTAGCCTTCCGATTCAGAGAGGGCTCTCTCACGACTCTTGAAAAAATCCTTCAAACACTAGAGGGCTAACTCTTCACACATTTATAAAAATATAGCTGGTTGGACATACATCAAATTAGTCTTCATTGGGCTATGGAGTCTCTCACAGTTAATAAACCAAATCACAGTCATCTCATAGAAGCCAAGGCTCTTTGCATCATCAAAGGTTCAAACATAATTTACCTAAATCAAAGCCTGCTGAACATACAGGAAGTCAGAGCATTAAAAAATGAATTCTGAGTGATGTTCAAACATGCTTCACCAAAACCCACAGCCTGTCAAGCACACAGGAAGTCAGAGCATATAATATGAATTCTGAGGGATTGTGCCATAACAAGGCTGTAAAAAGAACATTAAGAAACTAAACCATCATCACATTTGAACAAAAAGATGCATTGAGAATCTTGGGAAGAAAAAACCCTGTTTGCCATTACTATAACAGTCCTTTCATAAGCTCTAGAAAACTCTGTTTTTGTATATACAATCCAACCCTTTTTACATTCTAATCTGATCCCTATATAGGCAAGCAAACTCACCCACCTCGAGCTTCCTCCTCCAGCATGAGGGGAGCCTCGAAGGTGGCTATTAACTATTCCTACATGCTATTTAACTAATGCATTTATTACAAAGTGCTGAAATGTAATTGCACACAATCCTAATCAAACTAAAACATTAATTCCTTTCTCCTCGTATGCTTGATTGCTCTTGGATGCTGGACAGCTGTATGATTTCCATTATAGCAAAAATATGTTAAGGGAGCATTCACCGAGCAGGCTGGTCTCGGATGCTAGCTGTAAGACAACTTATTAATTGATAAAATTAATCACCCTATATCCACGGTCCCCTGTCTTCCATTCCTCTTCATCATTTAGAAACCACACTCCAAGTTCTTTGAACCTTCAATTAATCAACGCATAACCACCATATGCTATATGATCTGGATACTTCAAGGACCAACAGGTGTATCAACCGAAGATTCTGGTAACCCCACCAATACGCTAGTAGCTCGGTCATAAATTGCCTTTGAGAAAACTTTATGAAAATAAACAAAATATTTTATTTTCTCTTCAAGAGCTACACCTGTCACTGTTTGAGTGGTTGTGAAACCCATGTATGATCTCCCTGCCTGAGTTTGAGACCTTCTTTTACCATTAACTAACCTCATCATCAAAATTCATTGTTTTTCCATAAAACAGCATTCTACAGCAGTTTCGTAGCGCGCTACGAAACTGCTGTAGATGTCAAAACAGAACCTATGTATCTTTGAAGCGTTTTCTGCTTAGATTCATGATCTCTTCAGACATTTGTACAGCTATTAGGAACCTAAATAGTTTTAAGAAGATGAAGCTTGCTTCTGTCATTACACATCACAGCCAACTTGATTAGCATCAAACCAATAAAAAGCTTCATAAATCCCAACTGGAACATAAAGTCACTGTAGTATTCCTTGCTGCCTTCAAATCTTCAAATGAGGTGATCCTTTGGAATGTGAGCCACTCACTGCCATCTTTAAAAGGTAATATGTCAGACAGCATCTGATACAACGCGCAACCCAGTGCCCATAGATCGTTTCCAATTGTTGGAGGTGCATGCTTAAGGACCTCTGGCGGAACGCAGGCAGCTGTACCAACAAATGTGCAGGTCTTCTCGTTTGAAGTATTCGGAATAATTGAAATTGAGGTGTTTTCCGTTGGTTTGAAGAAGTATATTCTCTTTACATCTCGGTGTATCAGTCCTACTTTGTGAAGGTATTCAAGGACATCCACAATCTCTGCAATATAGAAACGTGCTTCATCCTCTGAAAAACGAGATTTCTTAACAGCACGATTTGAATCCCATCCCAGGATAGAAAGCAACATTCCATGACAGTACTATGAAGATTGCAAACATGTTACAGATGGCAGATTGGTTAGCAAACAAATTTGTGAAGATGACACCTTCTCAATTAAGGAATAAGAAAGATGAAAGTTCTAAATCATATCTTAGCACGGTGACCTTCCATTCCATAAGTTAAAGTTATTCCTTTATAAATGTTGTACCTTCCCAACTTATTCCCAAGCATACCAGTGAATATGGCAGCTCAATGCAGAAGTAGGGGAATGATACAACGGCAATGGATTTTCCCGAGACCTGTCATTCCAATTAAATGTGGCTTCATGGCTTCAACAATTTAACCATGCAAACTCTAGCCTTCTGTTCCTTTGGGAGTGTTTGGGTTCCTGCTTACTGACCAACGATCCAAATCTTTATTGTAAATATCAGAAACATTTCCACTGCAAACCCACCATGTGGTAGCCAATCTACAAGATCAAAATTCACAACTTCTGCACGATTCAATCCACAATTGAAACCCCCAAAAACGAGCTTTATTTTACCATATCTGAAAGAACTCTAATCATATGTGTTTCACAAGATCGAAGGATCTTAACAAAAATCCTCTGATCTGATTATCTTCCACAGAATGAAATGTATAGCGCGCACCTGAGCAACACTACGACAGCAGCGATTTTATGATACTCTTTTATCTATCAAATATTCATCAATATTAACAGTTTGCCCGAAAGACGGATTCTAGAAAACCCAGAACTAATCCTTGCAAATTATAAAAGCGCCATTCTATCTCTCCTCCAAATCCAACCTTCCTTCTGTGTTTATTCAATGCGCACTCGTCTTTTAACGACATCAATCAATATCATTCCAGCTTTTGCGCCACATCTCTATCCCAGTGTCACTAACCATGGCGGCCTTGTGGCAATCAAATTCTTTATAAAACTACTTGACACCTGTCATTAACCGCTGCACTTCATAAAAGCACTTTCATGTCTTTAATACATACATTAATAACGAAACAGCGTGCTTAACAACATTCACGACATTTTCATTTATATCAGTCATTTTATAAGCCCGTGTGCCTTGAAGAAACGACTGCCATGCATTTCGCATAAGCCATGAAAGAGGAGTTGCTTGATTTTTTTAGGTAGCACGGTGTGACTTAAATCACAGATAAATCCCTTTTCTAGCAAAAGCTTGGCTCGCAAATTCTCAAACACTACCACTCGCAAATTCTCAAACGATACCGCTCGCCCTTCAAGAATTCAATTACTAAACTCTTCTTCTACATCGCTACCATTCGGACCATTGTGATAACAAATACAGGGGCTATGGTTGTTGAGAAAAGTTCTGGCCTCATGCCACGTTACCAATGCACAATAATTATGTAATCAACACCAGAAGAGCTCGGCCTCTAATATCTCGTTTTCTGGCTGAAAAGTTCATGTTTCATACAATGCATAGATGAACTTTCATATAAGCTATTCGATGGCTGGGAAGAAACAAATCTCAGCCTCTTACACCGGTTCCAAACAGAATTCTCGGTGTCCCTTTTTTTCTTCTTCAAAATATGCATTCATACGTCCATTTGGAACTCTGTACTGAGAAAAGCTTATATTAACTGGAAATTTTGGGAACTCACTTTCCACAGATGGAAAACATGCAGATTCACATTGCATCCTTGGAGTGTCTGGCATAGCATCAACCTGTGTGTGAATTGTGTCCTCCTTGGACATACTGTCATTGCTCTCATCAACATTCCTGGAGGGAAGCAAAACTCTATACAATAAGCATGCTAGGATTTGGACCTTCGCTGAAAACTCGAACCAATTCCCAATTTCGTAGCACGCTACGAAACCACGCAAACAGGTAGCGCTGCGAAACTGCTAAAAATAATTCTGGCGCTGCGAAAACACCCACTCTTTAAGCCAGGCTAAAAAATTTTAACTACAGCATTTTCAGTGATAACAGTGGCTCCACTAGGGATAGTGTGCCCTTGTGGTGCGCTAAGAACATGCAGCTCCAGTGCCTTATCCATTTGTGACAAACAAAAATTTGCTTGACAAGCATGACTGTAGGAGAAAGAAACTACTGCTACTGAAAAATAAATGCTCAGCCAACTTTGAGCTTATTTGCAATTTACCTACCTACCTACCCTAACCATTTCAACTTCTTCAGCTCAATCAATATGAAACTTCCAATGCAGCCAATCATTAGCCTCATCTGATATTTGATTTCTTTGACTGTCCCGGAGTTCAGGGCCGATGTGATAGTGTGATGACTGCTGCCACTGAAATTGTCTCTGACTGTATCGGATTTCGGATCCAATGTGATAGTGTAAAGACCACTGCCACTGAAATAGTCTCTGGTCTTCATAGGAAAACTGAAACACTGGAGAGTAAAACTCTTCCATGTAATCAGCTATAGGATCCCAAAACACATGATCAGCTTGTCCTTCCTTGAAACTTTCAAGCTGTGCAAACTGATCTTCAATCTCAGTGTTCAGTTCCTCAATCATGAAAGAGAGAGGAAGCAGCTCCTTGCGCTCTGTCACAGGAAACTTTTGAGAATAATAATCATGATCATGAAGATTGTATGCCTGAATTTGTCCTTCTAAACCTTCAATTTCTTTCTCAATATCTTTGGCAAATTCATCAAAAAATTTCATCTTATCCTCTGACTTGCAGTCAAAGGATTTCAGATATGAGGATAAGGACAAAGAAAAAGATTCATTAGTTTCTTCTGTACTATGATCACTATTCCATTGTTTAAAACCTTCAACTGAGGGAGATTCTGCCACCACCTCTGTCCTATCTGACCATTCCTCCAAGAACATGAGCCAAAGGTCTTGAAAAGACTTAATGGATTCCGCAGGCAAGCATTCAACCCACTGTTTGCATTTCCCTTGAAGTGAATCATAGAATAACATAATGTAAACATCCTCATGTTTAACTCTAAGAAGCTGTGTAAATTCACAAAAATCTGATATATGATTCAAGGTTAAACTTAAATCTTCACCGTTGAATTTTGGACCATTCCTTAGAAAGTATGCATCCTTAGGAAAATGATTTGGGAAACCATGAATTCCTGAGAAATCAATGCATGCATACCTTGAACAAAGATGAGCAGCTTCTGGGTCTTTCATAACTCCAGTGGAATCACCATGAATATATAACTTTGAATTCTTCAACAATGGAGTCGCCAAGGTAGTTTTGCAGCCTTGAAAATCATTTGAACTCCTGCTACCTTCAGAAATTCAATCTTAAGCTCCCGGCAGACGCACCAAAATGTTATCACAAAACCAGTACTAGGGACTGCAACCAAGCAAGGTCTCATGTAACTGTTTCAGACCATACTTTAGATTAGGAATTAGCCTTCCTAATCAGAGAGGGCTCTCTCACGACTCTTGACAAAATCCTTCAAACACTAGAGGGCTAACTCTTCACACATTTATAAAAATATAGCTGGTTGGACATACATCAAATTAGTCTTCATTGGGCTATGGAGTCTCTCACAGTTAATAAACCAAATCACAGTCATCTCATAGAAGCCAAGGCTCTTTGCATCATCAAAGGTTCAAACATAATTTACCTAAATCAAAGCCTGCTGAACATACAGGAAGTCAGAGCATTAAAAAATGAATTCTGAGTGATGTTCAAACATGCTTCACCAAAACCCACAGCCTGTCAAGCACACAGGAAGTCAGAGCATATAATATGAATTCTGAGGGATTGTGCCATAACAAGGCTGTAAAAAGAACATTAAGAAACTAAACCATCATCACATTTGAACAAAAAGATGCATTGAGAATCTTGGGAAGAAAAAACCCTGTTTGCCATTACTATAACAGTCCTTTCATAAGCTCTAGAAAACTCTGTTTTTGTATATACAATCCAACCCTTTTTACATTCTAATCTGATCCCTATATAGGCAAGCAAAATCACCCACCTCGAGCTTCCTCCTCCAGCATGAGGGGAGCCTCGAAGGTGGCTATTAACTATTCCTACATGCTATTTAACTAATGCATTTATTACAAAGTGCTGAAATGTAATTGCACACAATCCTAATCAAACTAAAACATTAATTCCTTTCTCCTCGTATGCTTGATTGCTCTTGGATGCTGGACAGTTGTATGATTTCCATTATAACTAAAATATGTTAAGGGAGCATTCACCGAGCAGGCTGGTCTCGGATGCTAGCTGTAAGACAGCTTATTAATTGATAAAATTAATCACCCTATATCCACGGTCCCCTGTCTTCCATTCCTCTTCATCATTTAGAAACCACACTCCAAGTTCTTTGAACCTTCAATTAATCAACACATAACCACCATATGCTATATGATCTGGATACTTCAAGGACCAACAGGTGTATCAACCGAAGATTCTGGTAACCCCACCAATACGCTAGTAGCTCGGTCATAAATTGCCTTTGAGAAAACTTTATGAAAATAAACAAAATATTTTATTTTCTCTTCAAGAGCTACACCTGTCACTGTTTGAGTGGTTGTGAAACCCATGTATGATCTCCCTGCCTGAGTTTGAGACCTTCTTTTACCATTAACTAACCTCATCATCAAAATTCATTGTTTTTCCATAAAACAGCATTCTACAGCAGTTTCGTAGCGCGCTACGAAACTGCTGTAGATGTCAAAACAGAACCTATGTATCTTTGAAGCGTTTTCTGCTTAGATTCATGATCTCTTCAGACATTTGTACAGCTATTAGGAACCTAAATAGTTTTAAGAAGATGAAGCTTGCTTCTGTCATTACACATCACAGCCAACTTGATTAGCATCAAACCAATAAAAAGCTTCATAAATCCCAACTGGAACATAAAGTCACTGTAGTATTCCTTGCTGCCTTCAAATCTTCAAATGAGGTGATCCTTTGGAATGTGAGCCACTCACTGCCATCTTTAAAAGGTAATATGTCAGACAGCATCTGATACAACGCGCAACCCAGTGCCCATAGATCGTTTCCAATTGTTGGAGGTGCATGCTTAAGGACCTCTGGCGGAACGCAGGCAGCTGTACCAACAAATGTGCAGGTCTTCTCGTTTGAAGTATTCGGAATAATTGAAATTGAGGTGTTTTCCGTTGGTTTGAAGAAGTATATTCTCTTTACATCTCGGTGTATCAGTCCTACTTTGTGAAGGTATTCAAGGACATCCACAATCTCTGCAATATAGAAACGTGCTTCATCCTCTGAAAAACGAGATTTCTTAACAGCACGATTTGAATCCCATCCCAGGATAGAAAGCAACATTCCATGACAGTACTATGAAGATTGCAAACATGTTACAGATGGCAGATTGGTTAGCAAACAAATTTGTGAAGATGACACCTTCTCAATTAAGGAATAAGAAAGATGAAAGTTCTAAATCATATCTTAGCACGGTGACCTTCCATTCCATAAGTTAAAGTTATTCCTTTATAAATGTTGTACCTTCCCAACTTATTCCCAAGCATACCAGTGAATATGGCAGCTCAATGCAGAAGTAGGGGAATGATACAACGGCAATGGATTTTCCCGAGACCTGTCATTCCAATTAAATGTGGCTTCATGGCTTCAACAATTTAACCATGCAAACTCTAGCCTTCTGTTCCTTTGGGAGCGTTTGGGTTCCTGCTTACTGACCAACGATCCAAATCTTTATTGTAAATATCAGAAACATTTCCACTGCAAACCCACCATGTGGTAGCCAATCTACAAGATCAAAATTCACAACTTCTGCACGATTCAATCCACAATTGAAACCCCCAAAAACGAGCTTTATTTTACCATATCTGAAAGAACTCTAATCATATGTGTTTCACAAGATCGAAGGATCTTAACAAAAATCCTCTGATCTGATTATCTTCCACAGAATGAAATGTATAGCGCGCACCTGAGCAACACTACGACAGCAGCGATTTTATGATACTCTTTTATCTATCAAATATTCATCAATATTAACAGTTTGCCCGAAAGACGGATTCTAGAAAACCCAGAACTAATCCTTGCAAATTATAAAAGCGCCATTCTATCTCTCCTCCAAATCCAACCTTCCTTCTGTGTTTATTCAATGCGCACTCGTCTTTTAACGACATCAATCAATATCATTCCAGCTTTTGCGCCACATCTCTATCCCAGTGTCACTAACCATGGCGGCCTTGTGGCAATCAAATTCTTTATAAAACTACTTGACACCTGTCATTAACCGCTGCACTTCATAAAAGCACTTTCATGTCTTTAATACATACATTAATAACGAAACAGCGTGCTTAACCACATTCACGACATTTTCATTTATATCAGTCATTTTATAAGCCCGTGTGCCTTGAAGAAACGACTGCCATGCATTTCGCATAAGCCATGAAAGAGGAGTTGCTTGATTTTTTTAGGTAGCACGGTGTGACTTAAATCACAGATAAATCCCTTTTCTAGCAAAAGCTTGGCTCGCAAATTCTCAAACACTACCACTCGCAAATTCTCAAACGATACCGCTCGCCCTTCAAGAATTCAATTACTAAACTCTTCTTCTACATCGCTACCATTCGGACCATTGTGATAACAAATACAGGGGCTATGGTTGTTGAGAAAAGTTCTGGCCTCATGCCACGTTACCAATGCACAATAATTATGTAATCAACACCAGAAGAGCTCGGCCTCTAATATCTCGTTTTCTGGCTGAAAAGTTCATGTTTCATACAATGCATAGATGAACTTTCATATAAGCTATTCGATGGCTGGGAAGAAACCAATCTCAGCCTCTTACACCGGTTCCAAACAGAATTCTCGGTGTCCCTTTTTTTCTTCTTCAAAATATGCATTCATACGTCCATTTGGAACTCTGTACTGAGAAAAGCTTATATTAACTGGAAATTTTGGGAACTCACTTTCCACAGATGGAAAACATGCAGATTCACATTGCACCCTTGGAGTGTCTGGCATAGCATCAACCTGTGTGTGAATTGTGTCCTCCTTGGACATACTGTCATTTCTCTCATCAACATTCCTGGAGGGAAGCAAAACTCTATACAATAAGCATGCTAGGATTTGGACCTTCGCTGAAAACTCGAACCAATTCCCAATTTCGTAGCACGCTACGAAACCACGCAAACAGGTAGCGCTGCGAAACTGCTAAAAATAATTCTGGCGCTGCGAAAACACCCACTCTTTAAGCCAGGCTAAAAAATTTTAACTACAGCATTTTCAGTGATAACATATGTAATGTAAAGGAGGTTACCCCCTCGAAGAGGCTGAATTCTAAGGTGTTGATCTATCTTTTCTATCTTTTCTTGAGCTGGTTTCATAACATTGAATGCACAGGAAAAAACGGGAAAACCGCGGCTGGACCTTAAGGCAGGCTTCAAAAATTATGTACTGGATCTATAACCATCGTCAGGTCCGCCATATGGTTTCGCACCTTATGCATGAGCACTAGACTTCGCTGATAGAAATTTGCAATGGGGCGGGGGCAGACCCGATAATATATATATATATATATATATATATATATATATATATATATATATATATATATATATATATATATATATATATATATATATTATGTTTAATAGGATCGGCGGGTCCGCCATATCGCATGGTATTTTATATATGATCCTCGGGTTTCGCTAATTGCGATAAGCGATTGGGAGGTGGAACTGAAATACATATGTGCTGAGGTTAATAGCCCCGACAGGTCTGCCATATCGGACTGCGCTTTATGTTCATGCCATGGACATCACCGATTGCGATATGCAACGGGCTCCGGGCCCGAAATATATAAATTATGGTTTATAATGTCATCGAGTCTGGTGCCTCATGGTACGCACTGCGCGCCAATGTTACATGCGATAAGCGAAGTATTCCTGTTATAAAGAGTTATGATGGGAATAAAGACGCGATGGAAGATTTTGTGGGTTAAGCACACAAATGATTATAATAATGGTGGGGGTGATTATATGTGTGGGCATAAATGTACCATGAATGCTTATGAAGATTGAAAAGTCCCGATGAAGGGAATGAATGAAGGGCTAGGCTGGGTCATGAATGAACCATGCAGCAGAGGTTTATTCAAGGGGCTTAGCCATTAGGCATTGAAAATTTGACTCGGAAAAGAGTTAAAATCCCTGGGATAAAATAGATCATTTGAAAAGATGAAAGATCAAACTTCTAGGGGACCCATTCAAAATGTGCTATCAGAGCATGTTTTAATAGGGTGGTGGTTGTGGCCACTACAAATGGCAAACCATTGGGCGAACCAGTTATCTCTATTTCCAAATAAACCTGATCAATAAAACATCAGGGTGTTATGATAAACATGAAATGCAAACTGTACAGATGAACAGGCATGGGTTCCACTTCAACATTAATTGTTTCAGGTGGGATAACGACAAATAGCTTCTTCTTACTGATAAGGTTTTGACAGGCATTCTCCAATGGTCATATTATGGGGTTTGTTGACCTTCCTTTACCTATTTTCTACTTTCAAAATCCTTTCGGGGCCATCACTGGTCTGTCAATACCTGTTCAGGTGTGTACCTCAGCTCTTTATTGCTCATCAAACTTGATGTAAATATGTTCTTCTGCACTTTATATGAGAATTTCGGTGTTATATTTTTATATGATTGGATGGGGCGCAGTCATGGATCATGCCATATTTTTAAATCGCTTAAGCGACTCAGGAAAATTTTTGAGGATATCTAACACAACATTGGGATATGCTCGCACTCTGGTATTCCTGCTTTACTTGTCTAATTACCAATTCGAAGTCACCATAAACTGAAATCCTTTTTTCACCTAGCTTCTTAAGAATCTTAAGATCAATAATCAAGGCCTCATATTCTGCTTCATTATTAGAACAAGCAAAAGCTAGTTTGTATGAACATACTCTAATATTATGAGGAATTTTACCTGAGTGATTCATTAGAGTACAAATTCGAATTCTGATTCCAGCTCCTTCCTTTCCCATGGCTCCATCAAAATCCATGGTCCAAAGAGCATATTCCTCATTAGGAAGGTGAAATTCGGCAGACTGATTTTTATTTTCTGTCGGAAGATGATCCACTATCTCAACATCATCTGTCTCCTTTACTAAATTCATTGTCCTTTCAACTGATGTATTAAGATACAAACCATTCAATCCCTGTTCCTAATTTTCTCCACGTGAAACTGCTTTAATACTACCTGAAACTTCTGAAATTTTTGAAACTTCTTCAATCTGACTTTCTAAATCAACTAAACTACTATCATTGTACAAAATAAAAGATTCTAAATCAGTATGTACATCATGTATAGGGTGATTATTTTGATCCAGATCTTGGGGGGAGGGCCTCAAGATCTAAAAGATTGAAATAGATTTTGGGGGAGAGGCACCCCAAGATCTGAAAAATTAAAATGCCAGAATAAAAAGAAGAGAATGCCTAATAAACAAAACCACAAATGATTTTTTTTATTAAAATGGAGAATAACTATAAGAGCTACATTGTGGCGAACAAACTGTCCTTTTACAAAATGCGACTTGTTACTTATAGTATGTTTCAGTTACAATACCATAGGTCAATTCCATCGGTGAATGAATACCATGGGTGGATGTCACAATACCACGGGTCAATTCCATGGGTGAATGAATACCATGGGTGGATGTCACAATACCACGGGTCAATTCCATGGATGTATGAATACCATGGGTGGATGTTACAATACCATGGGTGAATGAATACCATGGGTGGATAAATACCATGAGTGGATGCCACTTACAATATCATGGGTAAATTCCATGGGTGGATGAATAACATGGGTGGATGAATACCATGGGTTGATGCCATTTTCCATTCAGATCATTCCTCCCTCCTTAAGAAGCAATGGTCCCCATTGTGTGAAGTTCCCTCTTGTGAAACCTTTGTTGAATATGAAGAGCCACTGAAGAGAAGAGTTTTATGTGGTTAACCCATAACCATGATGAACGAAGATCTGAATATAGAGATACCTTGTAATGCATGTGACCGACTGTGATACTGACAGTGTGCAGCCTAGCAAATGGACTTTGATGAAGTGTGGGTTTGTGGATGACCCATAACCATGATGAACAAATATCTGAGGATAGAGATACCTTGTAATGCTTGTGACCAACTGTGATATTGATAGTGTGTGGCCTAACAAATGGACTTCGATGAAGTGTGGGTTTGTGGATGACCCATAACCATGACAAACAAAGATCCGAGGATAGAGATACCCTATAATTCTTGTGACCAACTGTGATACTAACAGTGTGTGGCCTAGCAAATGGACTTCGATGACAAGGATTTTGTGCGGTTGACCCATAACTGTGATGTTGGTTGTTGATGAAGTAGCAGGTGCCTACATAGCCTGGGGTGGGAGGGCACATCTCCAAATAACCCAAGCTGAATGCTGCTATGCTGAAACTGATGAATGTGAAGCAGGTGCCTACTAAAGTGGGGTGGGAGGGCACGTCTCCAACGGGAACCCGCTTCGAATGCTGCTCCAGAATTAAAATGGACATAACTCAGTCAATATAACTCAGAATATTTATTATAACCTATTTTTGGAAGCAGAAGGACCATTTTGCATCTTCCCATGTGATGGAAATCCTTATCTGGACACTCTAGAATCTCAGATTCGCCCTGCAATTTTTTCTGCCGTCATAAAAGTTCTGAAAAAATAGTTGATTTTAAATCAGCAATATCTCCCACATCCGAACTTCGATTCGAACCATTTTTTTTTTGAAATTGGGTGATTGTTCAAGAGGATCTCAAATCTACAATATGTTTTTGAAATTTTGACAAAAAATTCAAAAAATAATAGGAGAATCGCTGTCCACCAGTTGTCGTCAGAAACAATTTCTAGAACATAGCTGATTTTAAATCAGCGATATCTCCCTCATCCAGACTCCAATTCGGCTGATTTTTTTTTTTAATTTTGGTATTTTTCGCAAAGAATCCAGATATGCTAATTTTTTTTGTAAATATTTCAGCAAATGTTTCAGATCTGATCTGAAAAATCGTTGCCCTAAGAAAATGCTTTGTGGAGGACGTAGAACATGCCTGAAGTTTGTTGAATATTGTTGCAAAATTTGAAACTGAAATATGCATCAAACCGTCATTTTCATGGAATCATAACTTGCTCTAATACCACTAATCCGAATCTTAGGGGAAGGCCCTCAAGATCTAAAATATTGAAATAGATTTTGGGGGAGAGGCACCCCAAGATCTAAAAAATTGAAATGCCAGAATAAAAAGAGGAGAATGCCCAATAAAAAAAACCATAAAGATTTTTTTTTATTAAAATGGAGAATAACTGTAAGACCTACATTGTGGCTGACAAACTGTCCTTTTACAAAATATGACTTGTTACTTATAGTATTTTTCAGTTACAATACCATGGGTCAATTCCATGGGTGAATGAATACCATGGGTGGATGTCACAATACCACGAGTCAATTCCATGGGTGAATGAATACCATGGGTCGATGTCACAATACCATGGGTCAATTCCATGGGTGAATGAATACCATGGGTCGATGTCACAATACCATGGGAAAATACCATGGGTGAATGAGTACCATGGGTGGATGTCCTTTACAATACCATGGGTGGATAAATACCATGAGTGGATCACACTTACAATACCATGGGTGAATTCCATGGGTGGATGAATAACCTAGGTGGATGAATACCATGGGTTGATGCCATTTTCCATTCAGATCATTATTTGACTTCTCTTTGCTAGTAATCATATATTTCATCTTGGTTTCCTGGTATAATTCCCTAAGTTGACCGAACATCGGTATAGTAGCATAAGAGAAATCAAGCTGCAAAGTACCTTTGATTTTTTCTCCCCATGACCGGGAGAGCAGCATTCCATACCTTGGAGGAATGTCAGCAACAACCACATCCATCAGAACATTCTTTGTTGGAATCTGGTATAATATACTACCAACTATTTAATGAGACTGAGATACTTAACTCTTCCCGAGTCAAAGGAGTAAAGGTCATGATATGATCGGGTAATATCCAATCCTAACTTGTCCATGATGGCCTTGGGCATGAGATTGTGAGAAGCTTCAGAATCTAACATGGCATTGTGAAGGATGAAATCATGGATCCTAAGACTGAGGAAAAATGGTGGGACTTCATTGTCTTCTAAATTTCCATCTATGGCAGGGTAAAACAAAAGTTCAGGGTGGTCATCACTAACATTCACCATGTCTGACATTTTATCAACCTTTAGCAATTTGGCTATATGGAATTTATATTGATCATTCTTAACTAATTCGGTCAAAGGAATGGAAATTTTCAATTTAGAAATCTCATTCGCTAGACTAAATAAGTTAGGATGTTTTTCTACCTCTTTGGAAGTCATATCCTTCTTTTCTGGTTGTTCTTTGGCGGAAATATCCTCTCTCTGTCCTCCAGTTTGTGTTTCTACATTGTTCTTTCCATGACTAGCGGTAGCAACCTCCTTTTCTTTGTTCTGATTTGCAGAGGTTGATTGTTTGGTATAAGTATATTTTTGAGAAGTTGGCTTCTTTGGATTTGAAGTAAGATGCACACTTTTTTTCCTCAAATTAGCACTTGGCTAAGAGAATTTTGGTAACCCCTTTGATAATATTTTGTTTCGATTGCCAACACATCATCATTTGAAAGAACACACCTCTGATCATCAATTGCATATGGTTCCTTGGAAAACTCATGCTTTTTTGTGAGGAAAATAGGTTGTTGATCATGTTCAAAAAAGTGATTATCACCTGCAAGATCTTCTTCATCATTAAGTCCATGTGCATAAGTCTGTTGGAGTGGAGTACGGATACGTTGTTGTGCTTGCTGATCCTAACCCCTCTGCTCTCTTTGTTTGATTCTAAATTGAGGTTGCTGCTGTTGACCTCGGTAATTAGGATTCCTGACTTGATTTTCTGTAATTGTCATCTTATCCATGATTTTCTCCATGGTTTTGATTAAGGTGTCAAGCTTACCACCCGATGAAGTAGAGGGCTCCTCTTTGATTGTGACCTTATTTTATGTTTTCATCTTAGATTTCTTAATCAACGAGTTTTCTTCAACACTCACGACATTCCTATGCATTTCTTTAAGAGTTGTAGGATTCTTCTCTCTCAGCTGATAGCCCATGTCAAGATCAAAAGTATCGGGATAGTGAATCAATGTCAAGTCAGGAGGAGGTTTGATGTTGTCTGGGATAACATTGTAGACCTTATTGAATTTGACAGTAAAGTCTTGTACAGATTCATCTAGATCTCTTTTTAATGAATTGTATTCACCCAAGATCTGGAGGGGGATCTTTTTCTCTTCCCATTTGGCCAAGAATAAGTCTATCCACTATTGGGGATTGGCTATTGAAGCATCCCTCAAAGCATGAAACCATTTCTTCACTTTACCATAAATTTTTTGAGCTATGAGGTGCATTTTATCATCATCTTCATCGACTTATTTGAGGTCAATGAAATCAATTATCTTATCAATATGTTTCCTTGTTGTGATCTTGGTTGTGCCATCAAACAGAGGCAACCTTTGACCATAATTCTGAGGTAATGTAGCAAGCTTCCCAGGCAAAACCAAAGGGCCAAATCTCACCATAAAGGTTGTAGAAGGTAATATGATAGTTAGACAGGGGGTATTGATGGAGGACTTGTTTTAGAAGAGGATTGTTTGGGAGGAAATGATGGTTTAGTGATGGAGGATAACTGTGTAGCTATGTGAGGGGGTGTAACAATGGGGAAAAACTCTTGTTGATGTAGGGTATAAGCCTTTTCAGAAGTTACTTTCAGTTGATCGACTAAATTCTGGAGCTTATGAAAATCTGACGAAATCTTACTCTCAAGCTTAGCAAATGAAGCCTTAGAAGATTGCACATATGACTCAAACTTAACATGGTCAACAAGTGTCTCTACAAGGGAAGACTCGGACATGGAATTGAGTAATGATAACTCAATGTTTAGATCAAAAGACAAATCATCAAGAGAAATCAGTTGTGCAGGCAAAGATGTAGTTCTTAGCAATGGAGATGTACCTATTTCAGATTCTGGAGGTTGACACTTCAGATTTCTTAAGAGATTCTTAGGATTGTCAACTATTGTTGGAGGTTTGGGATTGAGATTAGATCTTGTATATATTTTAGGAGCCAGTGTTTTCCTCAATCCACACTTTGGGTCAATTAACGAATTAGCCTTCTTGAAAACTAGAACCTGTTACCCACATGCCTAGATCTCGATGAACTGATGAGAAAAATCCCGGGGAATATTTGACACTTTCGTCCAAATTATGGTTGCCAAAAATGTTATCACTCCTCAGTGTCCCAAGGCTGAGAAAGGAGAGCAATAGAGGTAACCTCAAACCAAATTTGGATTTGGTAGCTAGCCCTACCAAATCAGAGAGGGATCTCTCAAGGATCTCACAACCAATGAAGTGACTGGAGAGGGAATCATATGTTAGGCTAGATATTATGTAGAAATTCCCACCTGTAGATCACCTGATAATGCAATAGACTAAAGAAAAATACTTGATCTACTTCTACAACCAATTTAGTGGAAGCTTAATTGAACATGAGCAACATCAATAAGAACACATATAACTGACATGGAGAAATCAATCACACATAACATAGAAGAATTTACCCGGGGAAAGCGTCAGCCTAAAACCCCAACTCTATATTATCATACAAGTGGAAATATAGCCAATATTGCAAAAAGAATCAGCTCAAAAGCTATCCTGCTGTTTCTGCAATACCTCTGCTACTCATAGACAGTCAAAGGCCTCTATCTAACCTCTGGTCTTCCCTCCAAGCCTCCTATTCCTTTGCGCAATTCCGATTGGGGTCCAGTGTAGCCACTTGTGTGAATTGGCCTCTTCACACACTCACTAACCTCTGATCCAACTACGCAATCCTGAAGGAGATAAATCCTCATCATGGATGAGCTTCCTTTATGGGAAAAAAATTCATCCAACTGATAGTACATTGTCCCTTCTTTGATCTCAACTAGGTCTCTGTCTGAACTGACATGCATGAGTTATTCATGAGAGAATCTTTAGTTATTTGAGGTACATCAGTTATATGCAAGCATGCATTAACTAACTGAACTTACTTAATTTAAACAAACTGTTTAAATCAATTATAACTGGACTTGACTCAGTTAACTGAGCCAACTAATTACTACTCAAATTAGAACTCATCCTTATCTCTTTAACTGATGGATAAATTCCTCAATTAATAGATAAACTGTTGCATGTCCTCACATAGACTTCATGTTTGATTTTTCACAACTAATTAACTCATGGAGAATTAATTAATTTATTTTCAAACATTTGTTAAGTTCAAATTTGAACTTTACTTCCTATTTTTAGTCCAGGGACTGACTAAAATAGGAATCCATCCTAAACTGCTAAAAATAGAATGTTATTTTTAGCACTTCCATTTTTCATTCCTCGTTGCCCAATCCAGCACTGGTACCTAAACTGCTATTTTTAGCACTTCTATTTTTAGCATTTCTTGTTGTCATTTTTCAACACTCCCTCTCAACAAGAAAGGCTTCAACTCGAACCCAATCCTGTACCTTTGGAATGTTCTGCATGTAACACTTCTACCAAGTGTGGTTGCTCCAGCAACTCTCAGAACAAAAAAAGCTCCCCACTGACCTCTCTGTTGGGCTAGAAACATACTCTGATGTTGAAGCTCTACCTGCTACTGACAAGTGCTCCCTCTCTGACCTCTGAGCTGCTGCAACACTCCATGCATCTCGCACCGTTGCACACCTCTCTGTGCCATCCTGCACTGGTGCAACACTCATGTGCCTCTCGCATTGTTGTAGCCTGCTAGCTGTACACAGTCATGGGACTCCTACACTATAGCTCTCTTTTTCGCTCCATCCACATCTGTCTCTACCCAATCAATCAGTCCTGCTACTCCTCATCGGGGCTCCTGAAGCAAAGTTGAATAAAAGAGGTTGGGTACCTCAAGGATGTCGCCCCTCCTCCTTGGGACGATCACTCCACATCGCCCCACCTCCTACCTAGAGGTATGGCTGCATGTGATCCCTCTGCCCACCTAGCTCGAAGTTTCCCCCTACTGGAGGTCTCTACATGAGTAGATGTCTCTACTTGATCTCCGCTCAGCTTCTCTAGTTGCAACTGCTCCACAACCTCCTGAAGTTGCTTCACCAATCGTGGCTCCTCCACAATCGTCTGAGACTTCTTCTGGTGCTGCATGTTGAGAGGTAATGTACTCTCCCTCTCAACCACCACGTCTCCATCAGTTGCCTTGCTACTCAAGGCTTTTCATGCATCTTGAACCTCAAGAGCATATAGGTTGTTGACCCGTGAACCAATCTGCTTCACCTGTCTAGTGATGATGTGTCTAAGGAAAACCTTTCCCTTACTGAAGACTACATCATAGCCTCTATCTTCCAGCATTGCGATCGAAAACAAGTTTCTCTTCAGTCCTGGTACATACTTTACATCGGTCAAGGTAAGGCGAGCTCCATGATCCCTCTGAAAAATAACCGTGCCTACACCCGAGACACTATAGTTTTCATCATTACCCATCCCAATGAGTATCTGGAGATCTTTCTCCTCCAAAGTACTGAACAAACTCTTGTCGCCGTTCATGTGGAAAGAAGCTCCTCTGTCAAGAAACCAACCACTTCCCACCATAGATGAAACCATGTATGCGAATAATGTGAAATCCAACTTGAATTGTGAGGCCAGTGCCTCACCTTCTAATCCTTCCATGGATCCCTTCTTGGATTTCCTCAGTCGACAATTTGTAGCAAAATGGCCCACCTCATGACAACGAAAGCATCGCACTTTCAATTTGTCAAACTTCTTCCCACCATGGGAAGAACTGGATTCCGAATGAGAAACCTTCTCCTTCCCCTTCTTCGCCTTACTCGCTAAGGCACAGTTTTCTTCATCCTCCATGGATGAAGAACCATCTTTGGTGCTTCTTCTTATCTCCTCCTACATCAAATCCGACCAAAGTCATTCTCAATCTGGCAGTTTCTCTCTTCCATTAACTGAGTCCTGGTAGCTATGCCATCTCTTAGGAAGATTGAGGAGTGCAAGACTCACCATGTCATCATCAGTTGTCACAATCCCTACACTTCCAAGCTCATCCCTGCATGTGGTTAGCTTGTTCAAATACGTAGAGATCGTGTCGCCCTTTTCATTCTTGATCTTCTGAAGCTTGTCTTTCAGTGCCAACTTCCTCTGATCACTGCTATTCTGATATATATCTTTCAATGTTTTCCACATTGAAAATGGTGTTTCCTTCCCATGGAGACTCGAGACTATGTGATCTCGAACTCCCTCCAGAAGGATTCTCCTTGCTCTAGCCACACATTTCTTCCATTCAGCCAATTTAGCAACACCAGTCGGCTTGGGGACTTCTTGATCAATGAAGTCCTTTAGACCGTTATCCTATAGTACTACTTTCATGTGATCCTTCCAGGCTATATAATTCGAACTGCCATCAAGGGCATATTCGAGTCTCAAACCATTGAATGCCATAGGGGAAATAGAGATGTGATAAGAACTCAATTTCTATATTCAGGAATCAAAAACCTCAACTTCTCCCTTCTTATATAATGTTCTGCCTTGACCACCTGTGATCTGATACCATGTAGAAATTCCCACCTGTAGATCACCTGATAATGCAATAGACTAAAGCAAAATACTTGATCTACTTCTACAACCAATTTAGCGGAAGCTTAATCAAACATGAGTAACATAATAAGAACACATATAACTGATATGGAGAAATCAATCACACATAACACATAAGAATTTACCCAGGGAAAGCCTCAGCCTAAAACCCCAACTCTGTATTATCGTACAAGTGCAAATATAGCCAATATTACAAAAACAGTCAGCTCAAAAGCTATCCTGCTCTTTCTGCAATACCTCTGCTGCTCATAGACAGTCAAAGGCCTCTATCTAACCTCTGGTCTGCCCTCCAAGCCTCCTATTTATTTGCACAATTCTGATTTGGGTCCAGTGCAGCCACTTGTGTGAATTGGCCTCTTCACACACTCACTAACCTCTGATCCAACTACACAGTCCTGAAGGAGATAAATCCTCATCATGGATGAGCTTCCTTTATAGGAAAAATATTCATCCAACTGATAGTACATTGTCCCTTCTCTGATCTCAACTGGGTCTCTGTCTGAACTGATATGCATGAGTTATTCCTGAGAGAATCTTCAATTATCTGAAGTACAACAGTTATATGTAAGCATGCATTAACTAACTGAACTTACTTAATTTAAAAAAATTGTTTAAATCAATTATAACTGGACTTGACTCAGTTAACTGAGCCAACTAATTACTAATCAATTTAGAACTCATCCTTATCTCTTTAACTGATGGATAAATTCCTCAATTAATAGATAAAATGTTGCATGTCCTCACATAGACTTCATGTTTGATTTTTCACAACTAATTAACTCATGGAGAATTAATTAGTTTATTTTCAAACAGTTGTTAAGTTCAAATTCGAATTTTACTTCCTATTTTTAGTCTAGGGACTGACTAAAATAGGAATCCATCTTGAATTGCTAAAAATAGAATGCTATTTTTAGCACTTCCATTTTTCATTCCCCATTGCCTAATCCAGCACTGGTACCCAAACTGCTATTTTTAGCACTTCTATTTTTATCATTTCTTGTTGCCATTTTTCAACATATTAAGCTCAATGGTGTTTGATTCTAGAGTTTTCTGGATGAAGCTCAAGGGTCTAGGAACTAGGCTAGGGTTTCTAATGATCAATTGCAGAGATATAATGGGGCAAGGTAGGTATGCTCAGTGACAGAAGTAGGTTGTGATGGTGGTGTAGAGATGAAAAGGTAGAGGATCAGAATGAGCATGTAACCATGAATTCACTCTTCAGAAGAAAGAACACTAGCATGAAAATATCATCAAAACAAAGAATATAATTTATGAATTATGTTTAAACACCTATGAGATGATCACAAGAAAGCATAGAGATGGTAGGAAAGAGAAACATATATTCAATTTACTGATAAACAAATAAAAAAAGACGATCACAGAAACATACCACAAGAATCCCAAGATAATAGCTACAATTGCCTGTTATATTACTGCAAAAAAATGTACACTAGCTCCAAGCAACGATTCTTACAAATCCAACCATCTCTATGACTTAGATCAGGCTACATATAGATCAAAAATCACTTCCCCCTCTTAGGGATCGAATCCATCAAGATAGGAACAATTTACATCATTTTCTCTAACCAAACCTAAAACTAGGGAGGTTAAGAAACAAACCCTCCATTTAGCATTGACTGACTTTACTAGCATTAATAACCATCATAATTACATAAATTTTACATTTACAAGCCCTATTACACTTAGTTGCATCATGTAGAAACCTATACTAACTAATTACATCATGGAAACTCAATTTTGATTGATAAAAACAAAAAAATGAAATTGCTGACAAAAGCGCAATGAATTTCCTCAGAAGCGTAGTGTGGATTTTGTAGGTACATTTGAGGGGGTTTTCTTGGTCCATTTTCTCTTTTGGAAACTGGTGATGGTAGCTTAGTGTGTCTATTTACCTCCCAAAGTGTCAAACCTGCAAAATCCCTTTTCTAGACCTCCAAAAATCACTTTTCCCAAGACTGCTCCAAAAGCGCAGCATGGGGTCTGAAATAGTGGTAGAAACCTATTTTTGAGCATGTTTTTTTACTTTTCCTTCCAACTTGTGCACAGACATGGAAACCTAGGTACATATATGACTTGTACTCACCAAAATCTATCCAACCATATAAGAAATTTATCATTTGAAGGTCCTAGGAAGATGATCCGGATTTAAACAGGAACGCAACAAATTACAGAGATAACCATATACACAAAGATGCAGCGGAAATAATACTTCATTTCATTAATGGAAAATACTGAAATATGCTTACAAACAGAAATGGCAATAAACTAGCTAGGGCGATGGTAGCTTATCTCTGAGAAGAGATGTGATGGCTACATGCCTCTGAACTGTATTACAATGAGGCTCGAAGGCCTATTTATTGTTGAGAAACAATGGAAAACCCTTCACATACCGAAACCTAACCCTAGAAGATGAAACGCCAAATTGTGGGCCCCGTTTGGGTAAATTGGTACATCAATTTCCCGGGGTCGTAACTTTGGCATACGATCTCCGTTTGACGCGTACGATAGCTCGTTAGAAAGATCTATCCGAGTACTACCACTTTGGGGACTTTGGGGGGCAACAATAGGGCTCGGTCGCCCCAGAATTCCAAAAAGACGTCGTTTAGGGCCTCAAAACGGCTCCGGAAGTTCAGGACCCGAAAAACTGCTAAAAATAGTAAACTGTGCTACAATTAAGGAAACTGAAAATGCTGAGAAAGACAATGGTGGGGGTCCAGGTGGACCTGGCAGGTGGCCACCAATATCCACCTGGATCATTCCTCCCCCCTTAGGAAGCAATGGTCCCCATTGCGTTGAGCTCCTCCATGAGATGAGGAAACCTCTGCTGAACTTGTTCCCTGGTGAGCCACTTGCCCTGCTGAAGGAGTTGGCCTGCTTTGACAACTCGATACAGTTGGATATGCTGTTGGCGAGTGTTCTTGATCTGTGTGTCCATGATCCGATCAGTTGCAGCTTGTTCCATGCAATCTGGATTTAATTCTGTGGGTTTGAGCTGTTCTGCAATGTCGGATGTGTCTAGCAATGGTGGAAAGTATGGCCGAAGGCGGTCCACATTGAACACTGGGTGCAGGCCAAGGAATGGGGGAATGCTGAGCTCAAATGCATTGTCTCCCATAGCCTTAGTAATGGTGTAAGGACCATATCGAAGTGGTCTCAATTTCCGATAGGCTCCAGTAAGGCGTTCCTTTTGCAAATGCAACCAGACTTTGTCGCCCACCTGAAACTTGTGTGGCACCCGGTGTTGATCATGTCGCTGCTTGTACTTGGCATTTGATTTCTCAAGAATGTCATGGACCTGCTGGCGAATATGTTGGATGCGCTCAATGAAGCTGGTGGCCTTATCTGTTTCGGACTGGACATGAGCTGAATTCATGTGAGTAGCTGCAAGTGGCATGGCCACATCAATGGGGCATAGTGGCTGGAATCCTAAACCCACCTGAAAAGGGCTATGGCCAGTGGAGCTGTGAAGAGCTCGGTTGTAGCTGTGCTGAACATAGGGGAGGCTCTCGTCCCATGTGCGTGGATGCTTTGAGTTATACATGCGCAGAATGTGCACAATCATTCTGTTGACAACCTCTGTCTGGCCATCAGTTTGAGGATGGAAGGCTGTGGACTTCGTGAGTTTGGTGTCCAGCATTGACCAGAGACTGGACCAAAATGTGCTGAGAAACCGACTGTCCCGATCTGAGATGATAGACTGTGGGATCCCAAAGTGCACCCACACTCGTTCAAAGAAGAGTTTAGCAGTGGCTTCTGCTGTGATATTCTTCTTGCAGGCCATCATAATGGCCATCTTTGAGAACCTGTCGACGACCACAAAAACACAGTCATTTCCATGCTTAGTGGAAGGAAGGCCTGACATGTAATCCATGGAGATGGATTCCCAAGGTCGACTAGGGGTAGGCAACGGGGTATAGAGGCCTTGCTTCTTAATGGTCGGTTTGGCAATGGCACAGGCAGTACATGATCGGATGTACTTCCCAACATCCTGTCGAAGATTCGGCCAATAGAAATAGTTTTGCAGTACTGCCACTGTTTTCTCGACCCCGAAATGCCCAGCAGCCCGACTGTAGTGTGCTTCCCAAATCATCTTGGCACGCTCGCTTGAAGGAACACAGAGGTGACCGAGGTGGCATAATAGGGCATCCTGGAGGTGAAAATCTGCAACCTGCCGACCCTCCAAGAGTGTCTGGTATGTGTGGCCGAATTCTGGGTCGCTTTTGTAGAGAAGTGGCCAATTAGAAGTCTCGTGCCCGCAAGAGTTGAGCACGGTGGTTAGCGCCATGATCGGTGGTCGACTGAGGCAATCTGCAACATTATTGGTGCTGCCCTTTTTATACTTGATATTCAAGTGAAACTGTTGCAGGTATGTAGACCACTTCTGATGGCGATCATTCTGCAATTTCCCTTGGGTCTGTATGAACTGCAGAGGTCGGTGGTCTGTGTGGATGACCGTTTCCTTCCCCAAAATGTAATGCTTCCATTGTCGGCAGGCCTGTACAATGGAATACATCTCTTTATCATAAGTGGGGTACTTCCGGACTGTGTCTGAAAGTGTTTCACTGTGATATGCCACTGGATGTCCATGTTGAGTAAGGACTGCCCCAATAGCATAGTCAGAGGCATCTGTCTCGACCTCAAATGGTTGTTGTAAATCTGGTAACGCGAGCACTGGTGCCGTGCAGAGGCGATCCTTCAACTCCCTGAATGACTTCTGTTGAGATTCAGACCAAAAGAATTTTGCTTTCGCCCCGCCCTTGGTGACTTGACTCAAGGGCCAAGAAATATGAGAAAATCCCAACACAAACCTGCGGTAGAAGTTGGCAAGACCTAGAAAGCTGCGGAGCTCTGTTAGAGTGGTTGGAGAGGGCCAATCCCGAATGACTTGGACCTTGGCTGGATCGACATGCACCCCCTGTTCATCAATGATGTATCCCAGATACTGAACCTCGGTCATGCCAAAAGTGCATTTCTCCAAATTGGCACATAGCTTGTGTTGCCGCAGTGTTTGGAGAACCTGTCGGATGTGGTGGAGGTGCTCTTCCCAACTCTGGCTGAAGATCAGAATGTCATCCAAGTATACTACTACAAAGGAGTTGGTGAATGGCCGCAAGATGTCATCCATTAGCCTCATAAAGGTTGCAGGAGCATTCGTCAATCCGAAAGGCATGACCAACCATTCGAAGAGGCCCTCCTTGGATTTGAAGGCAGTCTTCCACACATCTGAGGGTTCAATTGGTACCTGGTGGTATCCTGACTTCAGATCGATCTTGCTGAAATATTTCGCCCCCTTTAGTTGGTCTAGGAGGTCATCAATCCGCGGGATCGGGTACCTATTACGGACAGTGATCTTGTTCAGCGCCCGATAGTCAATACAGAGTCTCCACGTCCCATCCTTCTTCTGTACCAACACTATCGGGCTCCCACAGGGCGAAGAACTCGGACGGATGTGACCTTTCTGCAGGAGCTCCTGAATCTGTCTCTTGATTTCATTGTTCTCCAGAACGGAGCGCCGATAAATTGGTCCATTGGGTAGCGGCGCACCTGGGGTCAGATCGATGGAGTGCTTGACTTGACAGTGCAGAGGAACCCCTGCCGGGGAGGTGAAGATGTCTTCGTACTCCTCCACAATCTTGTCCATCTGTAGCTGCCGTGCAGAGGAACCCCGTTTGGAGGCCGCGGCCACTGTCTTCTTCTTCCCTTGAGGGCGTATCATCAGGAAAACAAATTTCCTGGTTTTGGAAATGATCTTACTGCATTGTTTTGCAGTAATCAAAGAGATGGCGGCAGGTGGTGCTACCTCTGGTATCCTGAACAACTTATTTCCCAATGTAATAATAACAGCACGGGGCCTTGATTCATACACAGCATGTCGCTTCCACAAGTATGGTTGTCCTAGTAATACATCACAAACTTCAAGGGGAGCAATGTCACACAATACCTCATCCGTGAAGGGCTTGATGTTGTATGGAAGGCGACACTGCTGGCTCACGCGAAGATCTCGCCCTTGGTGAAGCCACCCAATGGTGTATGGTTGTGGATGTGCTGTGGTCGGTAAGCCCAACCGCTTCACGACCTCTGCCGAAATGAGGTTCTTTTGACTCCCGCTATCAACAATGAACTGTATCGGGGAGCCCTTTACCCACATCTGGGAGTGGAAGAGACGCTCCTCCTCCTCTGGATCTTCGGGTTCATTTTTCTGGATCTTTGCGGTAGCAATAGTGGCGCTGGGATCCGCATCAATGATCTGCTTCCCTTTTTCATACCCCTTATCGGGTTCTGACTCAGAGTCGGAACATGCATCTGATTCTGAAACCTTTAGCTCAGCCACCAGTGACTGCTTGGCCCGACACTCACTTGTGTTGTGAGTGGAGCTCTTATGGAACTCGCACCATTTTCCAGTGTCCTTTCTCGGCTTCGCGGCGTTGCTCTTTGCTTGCAGCTTCGGCTGGTTGTCTTGGGCTGTCCCGCCTGGGCTTTGTCCTTTGTTCTGTGGTTTAGGGGCACCTTTCCCCTGCTTTGGATTCGCAGATCCAAAGTCTCGCTTCTTTTGTTTAAACTTCTGCTCGACCTTGACAGAATACCGGTATGCTGCGCCGAGCGAGGGGATGTTTAAGAACTGTATTTCTTCCTGGATGTACTTGTGCAGGCAGCCACGGTATTTGAGTATCAAATGTTGCTCCGAATCCTTGATACCCAACTTTGTGCGAAGGGTATGGAAAAGATTGGTGAACTCCGGCACGTCTTGGTCCCTTCCCTGCCGCAGCGTGGTCCACTTTATGTATTCATCCTCATAGCTTCCGACAGGGTAGTACTGCTCCTTGATGGCATCCCGGAACGAATCCCAGGTGGGTGCGGCTGAAAATAGTGAGCCAGTACTTTCATCCTTCTGCTCGCAGTAGGTTTCCCACCAGTCCTTGACGTGGGGGGCTGCTTTGAGAAGAGCAAAAACAATCTTTTCCCGACTCGAAAATTCATGAACAGAAAAATAACCCTCTAGCAGATTTAACCATTTATCTACGGCATCGGCGTCTATCTGACCCTCGAATATGGGGATTTCAAAATTAACTTGTACCTTAAAGGGTGTGGCATTTCCAGAGGAGCTACTGGAAGCCGATGCGCCGCTTCTGGGTAGCCGCTGAAGGATCTGCGCAAAGCTGTCCATCATCGCGTTCCGTTGTCGCTCGAGCGCTTCTTCGAGCAAGATTTTGATGGGATCTCCTGCCCCCTCGTCTTTCTTCTCGTCCGCCATGGGAGGCCGTCGGGATTTGCGAGGCTGGTCTTGCAAAGGTTCAACCAGTTCAAGCCCTAACTCCTTATATCCCGACCTTGTTGGGGACATGCAAAGAAAAACAGAGAAAAAGCAGACCGCTCTGATACCACTGATCCGGATTTAAACAGGAACGCAACAAATTACAGAGATAACCATATACACAAAGATGCAGCGGAAATAATACTTCATTTCATTAATGGAAAATACTGAAATATGCTTACAAACAGAAATGGCAATAAACTAGCTAGGGCGATGGTAGCTTATCTCTGAGAAGAGATGTGATGGCTACATGCCTCTGAACTGTTCTGAACTATATTACAATGAGGCTCGAAGGCCTATTTATTGTTGAGAAACAATGGAAAACCCTTCACATACCGAAACCTAACCCTAGAAGATGAAACGCCAAATTGTGGGCCCCGTTTGGGTAAATTGGTACATCAATTTCCCGGGGTCGTAACTTTGGCATACGATCTCCGTTTGACGCGTACGATAGCTCGTTAGAAAGATCTATCCGAGTACTACCACTTTGGGGGGCAACAATATGGCTTGGTCGCCCCAGAATTCCAAAAAAACGTCGTTTAGGGCCTCAAAACGGCTCCGGAAGTTCAGGACCCGAAAAACTGCTAAAAATAGTAAACTGTGCTACAATTAAGGAAACTGAAAATGCTGAGAAAGACAATGGTGGGGGTCCAGGTGGACCTGGCAGGTGGCCACCAATATCCACCTAGATCAGAAGAAGCGCAGCTTGAGCTCGATGCACTTCTGTACATCACAATTGCCAAAATACCCAAAATTTCTTCAACATTGCTTGAAATTTGTTTCTTTGACTCCTTGGGTGATGGGTTAGACAATCAAGGATGCATCAACAAGTAGATCAAAGTTGTCTCTCTTCCTTAGCTACATTAGGGTTTTCCTTAGCCTCTTTTTCATGTTTTTTACCCTAATATGAGAAACCTTGTTTCTTGTGAAGTAGTGCCTTGCCATGTGCCTATGAAGCTTGATGTCTCTGTTAGCCTTATTCAGAAGCATCTCCAAGTGTTCATTAACCCTTCCATGCCACAAATCCTTGTCTTTCTCAATCTCATCTGAAATGGTGTCTTCAAAGTCTGGCTGACCTAGTGGACGAGATGGTTCACTCTCTAGTGCTTTCTTTCTTTTTAGTCCTCTAGTCTTTGGCCTCCTTGGCTTGATCTAAGGCTCCTTGTCTTCAATCTGCTCACATCTGTCACTGCCTTTCCTTTGTCACCCTCTGCAACCACATCATCCCTAGGTTTAGAGAGTAAAAGTTGTTTTACCTTTAATTATCTGTTCTCCTGCTATAGGAATGCAATCATAAAGTTATTCTTTTCCAAGTCATCCTTTAGTTATCTTATTTTTGCCTCCTTTTCCTTTATAATCTCCTCAAGTGACTTGTGTGCCCCATTCTCTTCCATGTCATCCTCAAAGTGTGCCCACTCATCATCATGCAAGGGTGCATCATGTTGGTGTTTTGAAGGAGAAAAGACAAGCCTTTTCCCTCTGCTATAGGTTTTAGTCACCTCTACCACAGGTATCTTTGCCATTGATACCCTAGGTATCTGTGCAATTGATTTTCTTGAAGAGCCAACCTCTTGTGGCTTTGGTGATGGTGATGGTGTACCTTGGTTGCTAGGTTGACTAGTAGTAGGAAAAAGTGAAGTTGATTGGATGAATGCCTCCCAAGGCATGTTGATCTCTGAAAGTTGATGGAGGACAATGAATTTGACCAAGCCATGGTGAAACAAGTTATATTGATGATCCTTCCCTTTACTTTGTACCTTCTTTGTCATATTGACAAGGCTTCTATACAAATAATGAGGTAAGTTTAGAGGTTTGACTGTTGTGAATTGCATTAGGAGCCTTATGTGATACTAATAAAGTCTTGAAAACCTTCCTTCACAGGTAAATTATCTTATTATCATCTTCATTAATGGAGAATACCTATCAAGCAATTGCATAAATGGAAAAATGAGTTCCAGAGCATCCTTGTAATGTGGCTTTAAGAAAGCTTTGTAGTTCTCAATGTCTAAATCCATCCCTTTAAACTAGATTTCTCCATGATTTGGAATACCTGTAGCTATGGCAATGGCATCTGCTGAAATGATGAAGTCTACCTCGGCAATGTTGGCCTTATCCCTCCTGAAGTTGGTGGCAAAGAGGCTTGTCAATTTGACATTGGAACCTACTTCTTGGATCTTCTCACAGAAACCTAGGCAGCCCACATCTTGGAAATATTTCTTAATGAAGGGTGAGGCCATGATTTCTTGGACCTGTGATGGCTCATACCTAGACACTTTCCCACCCTTATTATACTTTTTCTTCTCAATGTCATTGTTTCCAGTTTCCATGGTTAAAACCCTAGCTAAGTGGGAAGGAAAGGGATAGGGTATGACTGCAAAACAGGGGACAAGGGACTGTGGTGTTGAAGGAATGGAATGGAGGGGTTAGGGAGTGTGTAAATTTATGGGAAAATTTTAGGGGATAGGGATAGATGTTAGGGAGTGTAGGGAAGTGATAATTCTTAAAAACAGTGGGGGGAAGGTGTGAAAATGATAAAAACATAGTCCTAGCCTAGGAAATTGTTAATGGGGCAGCCTAGGCTAGGGTTTATACAAAAATGTAGGAGATGAAGGGGAATAGGTGAGAGGAGTATGAAAGGTGTAGATGAGTGTAGGGGAGCATGAAACTTAGGGTTTTACCACTGATTTGACACAAATTCACATGGAAATGAAAAACACAGTGAAACCCTAGGAGAGGGAATTTCACTGAAAATTTTGTTTTTGAGAAGATAGATGCAAGAGAAGAGTGCCAACTGATACTTACTTGTCCAAGAGGTATTTAAAGCCTTGACTTGCTGAAATGAAACCTTGTGGATGGTTGCTTTGCCTCCAATTTGAAAATGCAGTAATGGATACCAGAAGCATAACGTAGGAGGAAAAGCATAGCGTATGAGGGTAATTTAGTATTTCAAGGAAGGATTTGGTTGCTCTGAAGGCTGGAATGCAATTTGATGATGGAGAGAGCTCTTCTTAAAGTTAAATGAAAAATTTGAATGCTTTGAATGGTCTTTTATAAGCTAGAGGTTGATTTTTTCTTAAGTCATGGAGGTGACATCATTGATCTTTTTGAGAAATGATGTGATGTGACTGCAGCATGATCTTATTTGAAATGAAATGTTACCTTTACCTTTATTCCTTTTGTTCCTAAGCTGCTAACTCCCTTTAATGATGACTCAAATGATGAACATGACTCCTTTTGCTTTAAATGAATGGCATTATGATGACAAATGAAGTGGAAACCTAGACCATGACCTAAATGATGACATATTAACCATTTCATGACCTAAGACACTTAAATGAAGACATGACCATGATGAGTGATGAAGACTATGAGTAGGTGGAGGGAGTAGCAGTGACCTAGAACTGACTAATGATCAAATTTTATTTGAAAATTAATTTTGAAACTATAACATTTTGACCTAGGACCTTATCAACCATATTGAAAGAGTACATTTGATCACTGGTGACTCATAGACACTAAAAATTCCAATGGTATTCTTTTACGGGATCAAATATTTGTTGTCGCGCTCATAACTATAGGTTAATACCATGGTAAAGACCCATGATATTGAGAATACTATGGTGCGGAAACTATACATGACTTTGCTTCACCATACCCATGGGTCGTGTATGTATGCGACCTTTGTTCACAGGACCCGTTTATACTTCTTAAAATATCACCTTTATCCTTTCTCTGTCTTTGAACTGATATTCCTTTGACCAATCTCTCTGTCACATCTATACTGGCTTGTATACTCATTCTGCTACCATCATGCTGACATATTTATCAAGTAGGTTGCCATCAAGGACAATACACTAGTCATAATGCTAACATTTATGAGATAGAATTATTTTCCAAGAAAAGTAAAATTTTAGTTTGTATGTGAGATTATATTATATTTTTTGACATATAATTGGGGATAAATATTTGTAAAAGGTTTATCCCTTTTTGAATTGCGTTGAGATGCATTTATTGTACTTTGAAATGAATAAAAGGATATTTTTTGTGGTGGTGGTTGAGTCCCAATTTTTGGGACATTGGTTCTTGTCCCAGGTCGAAGTGGGACACATTGTGTTCACTTGTGAATTTTCTCTCTTTGTCTCTCTTATTATCCAATGGCGAAATAACTATTGTGTTGCCTAAAATTGTTGGCACAAATAATTTTTATTGGATCAAACACACGCAACCTATATTCATCACTAAAGATTTATGGGAACTTATGATTGATGGATATCCTGCCTTCTCCAAATAAATTCAAAGCAGTGAGTGATGATGATAAGAAATATCTAAAGGAACTTATTAAGAAAGATAATGAATAACTTTCACTTATAGGGAGTTTTGTTGAATAAAGTATATTTCCAAATATCGGTGGTGTCATATCATCCATGGAAGCATGGTATATCTTAAAGAACATATATGAAGGTGTGGTTGTAGTTAAATTGTAAACATTAAATAAGAATTTTTAAAATACTCATATGAAAAGTAATGAATCCATTCATGATTATATCACAAAAATCCAAGATCTTATTAATCAAATGAGGTCATTAGGTGAAGATGTACCAAAAAGAAGGTTGATTTAGAATATTTTAAGAATTGTTTTTCCTAGTTTTTAATGGTAACCACTAGTATTATGGTCTCCAAATATTTAAATATAGATAAAATTAATACATTGAGTGGTTTTTAATTACTTTTTGAAGAAAATCAACCATTTGAGCAAGTTACTACAAGGAAAATACCTTCTAGTGGAGGTTATAACAAAGGTTTTTAGTGTTATAAAATTGGCAAAAAATGTCAAAAAAATATATGTTTGTGGTAGTGGATGTTTTAGCAGAGATTATAATGGAAATTCATCACAACTAAAAAATATAGGCGGTTGGAGGTTTTAGCGGTGTGCTTAATGGAAAAATAACACTGGTGCACTAAATATATAAAAAGCACTGGGTCTGCTTATATAACTAAATGCACAAATGCGTTGAATGTAAAGAACATTGGTGCTTGAAATGTATACTACCCCAGTGTGTCTATATTAAAAAATTCCTCAGGGCGTTCTTTTCAGGAATGACATTGGGGTAGGCAAAAAAATATTACAGACTCGATGATTTTATTTAAAATCACAGCGCCAATGTGTATGATTTGCATAAAAGCAACGGTACGATACTGATATAAAAGAGCTAATGTTGTTAATTTTAATAATGCATAAAGGATGGAAATAATATTTTGTAGCATCGGGGCATTAGTTATATGAAAGCAGTAGTGATTTAATAATTAGAATGCAACCGAGGTGTTAATTGCAAACAATACCGGTGCTTGAAGAATTAAACGACCCGATGTTGGCGTTTTCATAAAAGGCACCGACCATGCAAAAAAATGTCATAATGGTGATTTTATACAACATAACACACCGATGTGTGTTTATTTTATGGACGCACCATATTTTTATATGATATTTTATGTTTTTTGGAAACATCAACTTGTGACAATGCAATTATTGTGATTTTTTAAATCTGTTATTCATTGAAATGTCAACATATATCTTATAACAATATTCATATAAATTAAAATTTGATTAGTCAATTTGTATATGGTGTTTGGATTAATTTGTTATATTGTCATATTTCGAATCTCTTCATTATAATATTTAATAGTCCATATATTTAATCCGTGGTGTAACATTTCACAGTGACATTTGATAACGCAATAGAAAAAAATAAAATTTATTTTATTATATATCAATAAGAGGCTCTTTGTCATACAAAATGGTATTGTTATTGGTAACCCCTTGTCTTTCAATTGGGACACTATGTCCATTATATTCAACAAAATTTCTGATTTTCACAGACAATTATTTCAAAAAATACAACAGCTTGCATTGATATCTAAATAGATCATCATTCTTCGCTGGAATTGTTGTTAGTGCTCGAGCTAATTCCATGACTTGGGTTATTTGAATGAATGTTTTATTGATTTCATTGATTGTTGTCGTCTTCTTGATATTTTTCCATCTGCAAACATAAAAATAAAGCGTAATGAGTGTATTTACATTGGTGAGAATAATGAAAATTGAAATAAATATTATACATCAATGTAAATCGAATAGAAATTTACCATAGCAAGAAGTGACTCATGAACTGTACACATGGTTTCAAAACCAAGTCTCATGCTTTGTTGCAACAAGTCTTATGTTGGTGTATTTCCATACTTTGTTTCCTACAAGTTTTATACCTCATTATAAATCATAGATTTAATATAAAGGATTTTTTTTGTTCTATTAATTATAAACTCATAGAAGTAAAACGACATATATACTTACAAATTCCACAATTAATGTTTTATATGCCAACATATATTCACAACCCATATTTAACACAATGCCAATCAATTGTTTTGGTGGTTCTTCTTTGTATGTTAGCACCTATTTGAAGACATTCAAGGATCATTGTTGTAAGACAACTTAAATATACAAAAATAAAACCTTGGGTTGTTATAAGGAAATATTAACAATTACTCACAAACTTTGATATCAACCCTTTTCTTCCTTGTTGTCCTGTTTTATGTGTTGAATGCCATTTTTTTTTCTTTTCAGCAAGAAAATACTTGAAAATTAATATTTGATGCTAAATTATTTGTTTATATATACAATGTCAATCATGATTACATACATTTGAAGCACGTTATTGTTGAGATGTCTCCTCCTATGATGTAATTATGTATATTTCTTTGACCATCACCTTGTACACAATTTTGGACATTCCTACTAACATGTTTCGCATATAAGCTCGTTGATCATTTGGGATTTTCATAATCTTCCTGAAAATTTTAATAAACTATTTTTATATTGATATATGAAAACTAAATATAACATAATTGATATTAATAAATGAATGGTTTATAGTAATATATACATATAATTCTAGAAAATCATTTTAATTGGGAATATTACCTTTTGAATGATCATTTTGTGTTGTTGTATGTTTTTTCTATTGCAAGTCTGACAAGTCTCACTAACCATTTCTCTGGAAACACTTCTTGCAGTTTATTGTTTGGTTCTTGAAATCATTGGATTGGTTTTTGTATTGTAAGTGGAAAGTACATATATACGTTTGTAACATTATATCCCTCATAGTTTTGTAAACAAAATCCCCCCCTTTCATTAACCTCCAGCACCACTCCAGATGAGCTAAAGACCAATTCATTGTCATTTACTTGTTCTATATTTTTTATTTTCTTGGAATGACATTGATATTTTCCTTCATTGTTGCTCCCTGTATAACATTAAACATATATGAATTAATATATTGTTTGAAACATGTTATCTAATATTCTTAACTATATTATTAATGAAAATTAAAAAAAAAACTTAGTATTTTTTCATTCACCTGATTCATCCTTCTACAATTTTTCTATCAGGATTTTATGCTCTTCTGCACTTATATTAGAAATAATATTATTGACCTTCTTCATTTTATGGCTCTGCATGACACACACTAACCAATACATATTAGTTAAACTTACATATAGTTCAAACATATTAATTTTGTAAAGAATTTACAAAGAACTTGTATTCTCTGCTTTTTTGGATGTGCTTTCAGTGTGTCGATTAGTATTTTTGTTACTTGACAACTTACCAGACATTTTTTTATCAATATACAACCTGTACCATTTATTACTTAAGCCATTAAATATATTTTATACATCAAATAATTTTCAGCCAAAAGGAGCTCTGGTAACTGATGTGGTTATTTGAATAAATGCCTTAGTGCATTTGATCAAATAAACGCACCAGGCGTTTAATTGTTCAACATCGACAACGAATTTTTTTTTTTTAAATAATTTAAATTATTACGGTGTGATTTGTAACGATAAAAGCACTGTCATCGCTTAATGACGTTATTTGGTAGAGGCACGTGTTACAGATCCATTTGGACACATCAACCCCAACTTACAGATCGATACTATTAGGGCCCATCAACCCCTAATGCAGTTGTTACATTCCCTAGAGAAGTTGAACATCAGAATGCCTCACTTCCCAAGAAGTTCCATCACTGAAAACATCCAAAAACTGCCTCTAAGAAGATCAGCGCAGGTAGGCCTTCATTAGGGTGCGCTGCAATACAAACCATACACTGTTAGGGTGCTATGTAGCGCACTTGGTCCCTCTTTGGCCTATGCTAGGTGAATTTGAGCGGATTTCCATGAGGGTTTGAAGATTCCTTATCCATTGGAGGCCTATAGAAGTTTCTCAAGGCTAACCACTCCTTTGAGTTCGCATTTGGATGAGGAAGGGAGTTAAGGAACATCAATCCCCTATCCCTTCTTCCATGGAACGGATTTCTAAATTTAGAAAGGCATTCATTATCACCATCGATGGCATAGCCTCCTTTATTCACTTATAAGAAGATCACTCATCTAAGAGATCAGGGGATTGAAAATTGTATAGATACGTTGTTGGTATGAGATTTGAGTTTGATTGCAAGTATTGTAATGATGTCAAAGTGTCTTGCTTTTTGTGAGGAAAGGATGGGATTGAACTAGAGGAGTGATGCTGAATCAGGAAAATTGGGTTGTAGCTCTTCCTTTTATTAATAAAGTATTCAAATCTTTTTCCATATGCTTGTATTGTCTTTTGATGCTTTCATATGCTTATCATGTATTTGATTCCATGCTATTTTTAATCATTATCATGTGCTTTGATGGGTTATTGTTTCTGTCTGTGTGTAGGTACTTCTCAAGCGGCTTAAGTACAAGAAGGAGCAACAGAATCAGTCAAGGGAGATAAGGAACAAGCGGAAGCTACTGTAAGTAGGTTCTTTGTTCTCTTATTTTATCTATTGTTTATAGAAAAGGTAGAGAATGCTTTGTACTGTTGTTTCTAGATTGAGCTACTAGTCTAGAGGGTTAGGTGTTTGTCCAAGAACACTAAATTTCCCCAAAACAACGCGTTGGTGTATTATATTACACTGGGAGCACCGATAAACATATTGGACAAGGCTGGAAGGATTCAGTGTGATATGTAATGATAGAAGCACTGTCAACACCAGTGCATTATATTACACAGGGTTCACCGCAAAACATATGCCGTTTAAAAAAAAAAACGGACAGGGCCAACAGGGTTTGGATCTAATTCAATAAGTGATCCCCTACTTTACATGTAAAATGCCCTATATATAGTAAGTACACAAATCCATTAAATCTAAAATGCCTGAAATGAAAAACCCTAATTGTTAAGTGGGAGAGGGAGTTAAGCCCTAAGGTGAATTTTTTCACTCACATAAGCAAGGGTTTAAGGTAAGTATTTATTTTTTTTGTTTTTTTTCTTAATTTTAATTCAATCTAAATAGGAATTGAGATCGTAAAAACTTTTACTAGTAAAACCAATAGTAAAATTTTTGTTATGCAGGGTTTTTAATTCTTTATTTACTTATTTATATATTCATTTATTTTATGAATTTTTAATAAGTCTAATATAAATTGTAAAAAAAATTAACAGTAAAATATAAAATTTTTGTTATGTAGGGTTTTGAGTGAATCACCATACCTTTCAAATTATGATCTTTCTGCGGTTCCAAAATATTTTGTAGCTCTACAATGCTCCTAATATATCTCTCTTGCAAATGATCTCTCTTTTAATTAAACCCTAATATAAATTGTAAATATTTTAATTAGTAAAATCAACAATAAAATTTAATATTTTTACTATTTAGGGTTTTGAGTGAATCACCATACATTTCAGCTTCTGGTCTTCTGAATAGTTTTGCTACTCCAAAGTATTTTGTTGCTGCATAGTGCTCTCGGTATGTCTCTCCTGCAAATAAATCCCTTGATTTTTTGGGAAAAATAATGAAATAGTGAATAACTTTTTACTATTTAAAAGAGTTTATGAAATTAGATTTCAAAAAATAAATTACCACTTGTTTTTCAATTAAAAAAAAAAGAGAAAAAAACTCATGCTTATTTTTTAGACTTAATTTGAACATTGGTGTGTTCAATAGTAAAGAGCACCAATGCGTTTACAATTAAAGCGCATCAAAATTGTCAGGGTGCCAAATTTTATAAACACGCAACATGATAGAATTTTTTTTTTTTTTTTTAAATCTTGAAACAGTGTGGTTAATATTTTAATGCAACCATGCACTTTGTATTTAAATGTATCGTTGTTGTAATTATTATAAGAGCACTGACATGGTAGAATTCGTATATATTTTCAAAATCCTAGAAACAAGTGCAGACTGGTGTTGTTTTTATTTAAATCAATTAGTTTTGTTTTTTACAAGAGCACCGATATGATAGAGTATGTGTGTGTGTGTGTATGTGTGTTTGTATATATGTAATGTTGAAAACTGGTGCAGTTATTATTTGAATGCCCCAGTGCGGTGATTATTTAAACACATTAGTGTGATTCGTCCTTATAAGAGCACCAATAGGGTTTAAAAGCTATCTGAAATTTTATTTTCACATAAAATAGCATATTCCTCTCAAATTATCCTTTAGAACACATCCATATGAGTTACAGTAGTTAATAATATCCATTTTTTGCTTAAAGTCGTCTTATTCTTGAAAAATGGTTTGAAAACTATAATGAAATGCAAATTGTGGTTATATGGTTCTCGAAATTAATTTTGGATATGTACACATCATTTTTTTTTTTTCAAATGTAGGGATAAAATATCATAATATGAAATGGCCAATTCTTCAAATTCCAACTTGTTCCATAATGTTGATCAAAGTCCTTTGCGGAGTTCTCCCTTTCCATCTCCAGTAAGTTTAGATTTTATTTATATTTTGATTATCTAATTGAATTATTCTTTAATCCATGTCAATTTGAATAAAAATGTATCCAAATTTGTAGGATCTTGATTTACAATCGAGTTCAGATGTAGAAAATATTTCTCCATTTCAAAAACGTCGGAATCTCTTATCATGAGAAACATATCACAAGTAGTTGGTAGATGAAAATGGACAACCACTTCAACCTACCAATTGGAACATGGAATCTTTCATCCGCAATCTTGGATCAACGATGGTAATAATTGTTTGGTATAATGTAATTTCAAGAAACCATGTGCATTGACGTGCTTACTAATATTATTGATGTATTAATGTTCAATATTTTTTGAAATTAGGATTCTAGTGATGATGAGCGACCCAACTACCATCTTCTGGTGCACCCCACTACAACATCAAATCGAGAGACGGAAACGTACAAAGAATGGTTGAATCAACCACCTGTTCAATTCCCACTACGTCCAGATTCCCCAATTAGGAATGGCTATAAAAATAGTAGTTCTTCATCAAAAGTTGGCAATGAAGGAAATCAAATAGAGTTTGGTATGAATGATTACTTATGGGATACGACTGCCATGGAGGCAATGTCGTTAGATTTATTTTACAATGATGAGTTAGGGGATGATGCTCATATCACTAATACCTTATTTGAAAGCATGTAATCTGATTCCACCACCCCTCTCTTTGGACCTGGAGGTAAATCAAAGTCTACTCAGTTGGGGACAATGATGTTGTTGTACAACTTGAAAGCAAATTTTGGCATGTCAAATGCTTGTTTCTCGACAATATTATGGTAATTCACCTACATGATCGGTCAAGTCCCTTATATTTTGAGAACTCTTGTCACACAATCAACATTAAAAATGGTTGATTTTACGAACGTTAGATATTGACATTGTATAATTATATTCCCCACCAACTGTAGGTTATTCAAAGATAAGTTTATTTCGAGTGATAATGTCATGTCAGGTTGATGCGAAGAGGCAAAGAAGATGTTGAAAAGTTTGGGTATTGAGAACATATCATATCATGCATGTTTGAATGATTGTATTCTATATAGAGGAGAATATGCAGACAAGGAGATATGTCCAAAATGTGGGAATGACAGGTACTATAAATAAAAAAGACAGGTAAACGGGTAATTTTTTATGACAAGGACATCACTAAAATTGAGTTTTTTTTGCTATTTTGAAATTCTAGATCAACTATTTTATTCCAAATTTAATGAAATATGTGTTACATGGTCCCCCTCATAAGATATTGAGGCACATGCCTATAATCCCAAGGATTCAAAGGCTCTTTAATTGAAAAGAATTAGCTATGTTGTAGGGATGGAATGCCTCACACAGAAGTGAATCAGGAGTTATGCAAATCCCCACAGATTCAATAGCCATGAAGCATATAGAGGATACATGGTCTAAAAAATTTAAGGATGAAGTACGAAGTCTATGACTTAGCATAGCCATGGATGGTGTCAACCCATATTCCCTCCAAAACACCAACTATTATGTTTGGCCTATAGTAGTGATCAATAACAATATCCCCCCATGGTTGTCAATGAAGAATGAATATCTTATGTTGGCTGTCATAGTCCCTGGTAGAATACAATTGAATAATATGGATGTCTACTTATAACCATTGGTAGATGAATTGAAGGAATTATGGGAATGGATACATGTGTATGATGTATTAAGACCCATCGCAATAGAGAAGAGTTTTATGTTGTATGGAATATGTGCTTACACCATACACGATTATCCAGGATTAGGAGTTTTCTTTGGTAAATTACATTTTTATTGATTTGCTTATATACATAATAATATTGTTTTGCATATTAATTTAATTCGCTGCAATTGTTTTGATATTCATGGTCGCTAATGTGCTCTATATACAATAATTTTGTAGGTATTGTAACAAAAGGGTATAATGGATGTAAATGTTGTGGACCTTCTTTGAAGGTTAGGTGGTTTGACCACCTATTTAACCCAGTGTATGACTACCCCAGGGTATTCCTCCTAGAAGAACGTCCTTATAGAACAACAACATTTGCTTTCAGTGGTAAACCAGAGAGAACCCAAATTCCTGCAATAATGAAACCAATTAAATGGCTTAGATCATATGAGAGAGAGGAGTTTGTAGAAATGTTTGATTCAAATGGGGAGCCTATGGTCAATGATCCAGAATTCTTTGACACCTATGTTGAGAAATTTCCCACTGGGATGAAAAGGAAATATGTCTTTTATGAGCTCCCATATTGGAAGCATATTAAGATTTCTCACTTACTAGATCCCATGCATATATTTAAAAATGTTTCATCTTATTCATGTACATATCATCGAAAGAAAATGACACATTGGCTGTTAGGAGAGATCTTATTTCTTAAAAAACTAAAAAGAAACATTGGCCAAGACAAGAAACTAGAGGAGAGGTTGGTCCCTCTTGGTCTTTCAAAGAAGGTGACGTCCCATGGATTTTAAATAAAGATGATCTTTATTTGGCAAAGAAATTTATAATGAGTTATAGGGTGCTTTCTTTATTTGGGCATTCATTATGGTGTTGCTTCATTGTGGAAGAGTGTTTGTCGGGGTTGAAATTGCGTGACAATTTGAACCTTCTAAGGGTACGCATGTCAAAAACATGAATTTATTGTTTATTTTATTTGTTATGCAATGTGATATTTTATAATTAATTTATGTATTTAATGTACTATTTACTGTGCAGTGTCATTATCCTTTTCTCGTGTGTGGGTGTGTGAACCATGACTTCCCCTAAGACCTATGACGTGCCATATCTAAATTATTTGCATTTGTACATTGGGTCACATCAAAGGAGATTCATGTGGATGGCATTCCACGGTGGTGTTAAGAGATAGCTGAGATTGTTTGTATGTTTGAGAAGGAATTGTCTACGAGTTTCATGGACTTGCTGTTCATCTTCTAATCCACCTAGTAGATGAGGTTGAATTAGTTGGGGTGGTTTCTTGTCGTTGGATGTTCTTCTTAGAGATATACATGAAGAAATTAAAGGTTTTGTTTGACAAAGGGAAAAACATGAGGGGTAAATTGCAAAGGGATATATATCATATGAGTCTTTCTATCATGCTAGTGAATACATCAAGTAGATCAAAAACACACTAGGTGGGACAATTTGGGATGACGAAAGGGATGAAGATAAAAGAGGAGGGGAGATTCTCCAAATGAATGGAAAGTGGTGCATGATAAATAGTAAGTAGCTTATCATTTGTCATATTTCTGCATAGTAACTATTCACATTGAACTTCATATTAATGCATATTTTGATCTCATGCGTACTATATATGTTGGTTTGATTTCATCAACAAATTTACAAATTAAAAGCCATTAAGAAATTAATTATTTACAATATGGAAACAACAAAACCATGGGTTGCATTGTACGAGTAGAAGACGAGGAAATGGGACAGTGACAGGAAATAATTCAAATGTTTGAATGGTAGAAGTGTGCCCTATCCTAATCATTTAAAAGAAAGTATGACAATGACATGACCTAATAATTTCATTGTTGATAAAGTCGGGGAGAAATATGGTGCATCTAGTCGTTACTCGCATGCTAAAGAGGATGTGCTAAATATAGGGATTGGGTGCAACAACTTGGTAATTGTTACAGATCCATTTGGGCACATCAACCCCAACTTATAGATCGATACTATTAGGGCCCATCAACCCCTAATGTAGTTGTTACATGCCCTAAAGAAGTTGAAGATCAGAATGCCTCACTTCCCAAGAAGTTCCATCACTGAAAACATCCAAAAACTACCTCTAAGAAGATCAGCGCAAGTAGGCCTTCATTAGGGTGCACTGCAATACAAACCATACACTGTCAGGGTGCTATGTAGCGAACTTGGTCCCTCTTTGTCCTACGCTGGGTGAATTTGAGCGGATTTCCATGAGGGTTTGAAGATTCCTTATCCATTGCAGGCCTCTAGAAGTTTCTCAAGGAGAACCACTCCTTTGAGTTCGCATTTTGATGAGGAAGGGAGTTAAGGAACATCAATCCCCTATCCCTTCTTCCATGGAATTGATTTCTAAATTTAGAAAGGCATTCATTATCACCATTGATGGCATAACCTCCTTCATTCACTTATAAAAAGATCACTCATCTAAGAGATCAGGGGACTGAAAATTGTAGAGAGATGCTATTGGTATGAGATGTGAGTTTGATTGCAAGTATTGTAATGATGTCAAATTGTATTGCTTTTTGTGAGGAAAGGATGGGATTGAACTGGAGGAGTGATGCTAAATCAGGCAAATTGGGTTGTAATTCTTCCTTTTACTAATAAAGTATTCAAAGCTTTTTCCATATGCTTGTATTGTCTTTTGATGCTTTCATATGCTTATCATGTATCTGATTCCATGCTATTTTTAATCAATAGATCATTATCATATGTTTTGATGGCTTGTTTTTGTCTGTGTGCAGGTACTTCTCAAGCGGCTTAAGTACCAGAAGGAGCAACAGAATCGGTCAAGGGAGATAAGGAAAAAGCGGAAGCTACAAGTAGGTTCTCTATTCCCTTATTTTATGTATTGTTTATAGAAAGGTAGAGAATGCTTTGTACTATTGTTTCTAGATTGAGCTACTAGTCTAGAGGGTTAGGCGTTTGTCCAAGAACACTAAATTTTCCCAAAAGAAATTGGCGACTCCACTGGGGAATAGATTATCCATCTTAGTAGCTTATCAACATCTTAAGACATTTCTACATACTGTACTTGTGGTCGTTGATTGAATTTCAGTCTTCCTTCATTGAAAATTGAGTCGAAATTGTATCAAAATTTCCTTTAGAATGGCTCACTATCATCAGCGTAGTCTAATGAAGGACATAGTGTGATGCAGTTCACTTCTCGCATAGATCCAAAGTGATTCAACGCATTATCTCTAACCGTTGCCTACGCTGATCCCTTGAGGGTCAGTTTCTCATCTAGGAACTGAAAGTTTTTGCCAATTTTCTCTTGTTTGAATGAGTTGCTGAATGTCAATGATGTCATGTCTTAGAAAATAGGTTTTCATCTCCTGAGACAGCCCTACTTTGATTGGATTGATTAATTTTTCTTTAATGTTTTCTTTATCATTATCAGTCTATATTCAAAGTTAGAATTTGGTCGATTGATCTTTGTCGAAATAAAGTGTTGTAAAGTCATCTTTTCCTTTGAAAATTGAATTTTCGTAAAGTCTTCATTCATAAAAAATTGATTGACTGATGTGTGCATATGATTAATCTTTGTTTGAAAGAAAGTGTCATAAAGTCGTCTTTTCCTTCGAAGACTGAATTGTCGTAAAGTCTTCATTCATAAAAGATCGATTGATTTATATGTGCATATGGTTTGTCTTCTTGTCGAAAGTGTCGTAATTCCTCATTTCTTTGAAATCAAAAGTGTCGTAAAATTTTCCTTTCCTTGAAAAGAAATTGTCGCAAATTCGTCATTTTTATGAAAAGAGATTTTTGATCGATTGTGCATATTTCCCTTTTTGCATCATAACATTAAGGGATTTGAAAAGAAAAACTTGCATCGTTCATATTGTATTTTGTGAATGCTTGAAAGGAATAGCTAGGGAAATTGCATTAGTTGTGCTCTTTGCTCTTTGTCAAAGCCCTAATTGCTCTATCCCTACTAGCTAAGGATTTTCATTGTTAAATTGAATGGAAAGAATGCTTATCATATTAGTTGCCTTTTAGGAATTGAAAACATACATCACATGGTGAACCTTGAAAGGAAAATTCTAAAGAAGATCAACTTAAAATTTATCTGAATTTACCTAATGGAGAATTGTCACCTAACAAAAAAAATTTAGAGGTCTAGGCTAGAGACGTGTTCCGGCATCGTAAAACAAAGTAGTTGTCGCTAACTTGTCTGCAATACATTCCAAGTGTGAAACCTCATTCCACGTACGTGAGTATATCGTAGCTCGTCCACGTACCTTCGGGTATATAGGGCAGTGTTACAGTACGTAAAGTATATGGGAATGCTCTCACTGTGCGGTTTTTCATTAGACAGAGCTTATACGGATTAGGCCTCCACGTACTTTCGGGTATATATAGGAGGACAACACTAGGTTGTTATCCATACTTAGGTAATTGAGTCGGCTGCCTTGTGCACTGTGATAAACCGAACACAACATTCAGGGAGATTTCCTGCCCGTACTTCTTGGTTCGCCAGGGGGTATTTTGCAGTTCACAGTTGCTTGGTAAACCTTTTTCCTAGATCATCCCTATTTTGTTTTTGTTATGTTACTTTGATTAAAATAAATTAATTGACCGCAGATAACATCCTTCGTGCTCACTCCTTAGTTAATCTTAGGTTGAAACATATGGCGACAAATTCGGAGTCCACCGATCAAGGAATTCCTTTTGATGGGGATCCTAGTCCTTTTCCTTCTTTTGGAAATATTGGTGCTCCTTATATGGCTACATTGTCCCTTCTGGGATTTACCATTGGCTTGCCAGTATTGTTTTTTCAACCTCCTTGGTTCAAAATGTCGTGATTTCTTCGCAATTGAGTACTCTTCCAACTAGACAAAATCAACCTCGAGTTGATCCTAAAGTTGACCCTTTGCCTTCTTCCTTGGTTGTTTCTTCCTCCCCTTCTTCCTCTTCACCTAGTGAAAGTATTGGTACTAGTAACCAGGTGGCTAAGAAGAAGAAGAAGAAGCAAATTCAGCAAAGGGGCAACCGAGCAACCATTGCTTTGAATGCAAATTCTGATGAGAAATCGTCCATCAAGCCTCACAAAGTTTGATATCCATGCAAACTTTGTGCGGGAGACCATCTGCTTCGAAATTGTCCTGACATTCCTCAGATCTTAGAAGAATGGTCTTCCCGTTCACATCATCCTGTGTCATCAACTTTTGGAGATCATGTTGGTGACACACCATCAACTAGTGATAGTAAATTTCATGGAAATAAGGGTAAGGTTAAGTTTCCATGTAGGTTATGTGAAGGGAATCACCCCATTCACCTTTGTCCCTATCTGGATGAATCCAAAAGAGTGTTGGATAACCTCCCTCCTTCACCGCAGTGACTTCCATCTGGTTACAGGAAACTATCCCTTAATCCTTCACTAGTTGATGAATTGACTGACTCAAATCAACCGTTGGTCAAACCCACTTAAGGGGTTAATTCTCCTGTTTCTATGGTACCCCCTCCAAGTAGTCTAGTCACGTCCTTTGATTGGAGTCTACTGGTAGGATTTCGTCTTCCTTCTTATGTGCCCTTCCAGATCATAGTACAAGTTTGTAATATGATTATACCCAACACTATTATAGATGAAGGTGCATAAGTGAGTATCATTTCCTCAACTACTTGGCAAGTGCTTGGTTCGCCGCCACTTGTGCTAGTTACCCAGAATATGTTGGCTTTTAACAGAGGAACCAGTAAACCATTAGGGATCCTTCCACAGTTACCTATTACTTTGGGGGGAAAAATCGTTTATCTGAACCTGATGGTAGTCCCAGGCCCATTAGATTACAATTTACTTCTTGGGCATGACTATGTTTATGACATGGGAGCTATTGTTTCAACACTCTTTCGAGTGATTTGTTTCCCACATGAAGGAAGAATTGTCACCATTGACCAGCGTTCATTTCCCGGTCCAAATATGGCTCCTAGTCAACCATCCTCCCTAAATGGTCCTTTTGTACCAATGGTATCATCCCCGCCACTTGTTAATTATGTGGCAACCTGTTCCATACCTACATCAACTGACAATCAATTCAGTGATGTTATACATCATGTACTAGGGGTATTGGAACCAGATCTCTCCTTCATGACCTCTTATGAGTTGTGATTGAACATGAGGATAGTTCTTGGTCTTTTGTCAACCTCATTCAAAAATGAAATCAAGGAATATGAGCAAAGTTCCTTGTCTTGTGTCAAGCTCATTAAAAAATGAAACAAGGTCCCAAGTTCTAAGTCGAGTCTTTGATTAGATCTCATAAAATCCCAATCAAGTCTTTCACTTGATCTCGTAAATGAACCTTCATTCCATCCACCTCATAACCGCGAGTAGGCTACTTAAGTAAATGTAATGAAGCTTAGGGGGCATTCACCTAATGTTAAAGTTAAGTTTCCCTATAGGTTATGTAAAGGTAATCACCCCATTCACCTTTGTCCCTATCTGGATGAAGCCAAAAAGTGTTGGATAACCATCATACTTCATCGCAGTGATTTCCATCTGGTTACAGGAGACTCTCCCTTTCATCATGCTGGGGGCATGTAAAGCAATTTCAAGCATAGTTTTTCCTCGTTTCGAGCTTGTTTAAAAATGAAACTAGTTTCAAGCAAAGTTTTTTCTCGTTTCAAGCTTGTGTAAAAATGAAACTAGTTCCAAGCATAGTTTTTCGTTTTAAGCTTGTGTAGAAATGAAACTGAACCCAAGCATAGTTCCCTATGGTTCAAGCTTGTGTAAAAATGAACCCATTTCCATTTTTAACCCTCATGATTGCCATTCTATCGGCCTTTTCGTCAGATGAGCCTTGGTTGTTTTCATCCCATCACCACCATCCCTTTGGCCGATCATACGCTTTCACTTGGTTGTTTTACCCTTTTTTGAGGAACAGTTGCAATGAGTGGTCTTATTAGCCAGCCTCTTCACATAAATCAACATGTTTTGAGAAGTTCCAACCTTACCAGAACCAGTTGCTACCCTAGACACCACTCGTTCTTCAAAATGGAGTCCTCTTTAAGCTCTTTTCAGACTCTCTAAACATGAAAAGAATACCGAGCGCTTGTCCTTTCCAGCTCGTTAACGGATTGGAAATGATATCTCTCTTGTATTATTTTACACTTTTTCAGACTTGAGAGATTATTTTACGAAAAAAAACTTTTGGAGTTTCCTTTTTGTCCCTTTTCAAACTCCCTAAACATGAAAAGGACTGAGTTATCTTTGTCGTTAAACTCGTTAAAAACATCAAATAGCGACAAACTTGTCCATCTAGACAAGACCGTGTTTCACCTTTGCTAGACTTGTTAAAGCATCAAATAGCGATGGGGTGAAATTATACAACAAGCATATTTTATCCTCCTCAAGCTTGATAAAAATAAAGAGGTATTGGTCAGCAATGACTGGGGAAAATGGGAAAAAGCTGAGAAAACTTTATGGTAGCAAGTTGCTCTTGAGCATGACACTTTCACCTCATCACCGTGACTATGTGGGTTGGGTTATTTATCTTAATGGTTATCACACCGTTGGTCTATCATACCATCCATTACTTTGTTTTGGGTCAATTCTACCAATTCATCTTAGTGTCACCGACATGTTCAAGAGAAGTCATTCAATTCAAACTTCATCCTTTGCAATACCGTAAACCTTCATTTTCATGAGCGCCATTCCTAAACCTTTTGTCGTCAGTCGATTTTTCATCACCAAAATCATTTACCTCGTTTTGTGTCATAGATGTGGGATACATCAAGGCCCTCTTGCAACGATTTGCTTCTTGTCGACATCAACACATTATCCAAGAAGTTGACTTAGAAACACCCCTTCAGTACCTTGAAGCTTGCATACATAAATGGCAGGTTTCTCGCTTCCGACGACAAGTTGCCATCATTGGCCTTCGACCGAAAGACTTTGTATGGTGTTCGACATCAAATCATTTATTCACACCATGTGAAATGTACTATAGTACCTTGAGGGTCATTATCATTATTGGTGATTACTCTTGCGTTCGTTAACGGCTTACATCATTGGTTAGTAATTAGATGATGTCTTTCCATGTTCGACTTCAGAACATCTATTCACATGGTTAGACTTGTACTTGAGCAAAATATTGAATGATATTGAAGACCTCGGATCTAGTTTCATCCATCCGGGCTGCGATATTTTTAGGAGTTCTAAATAAAATGTACAATGGCCTTACATTCATGGTCAACCATTCATGGGTCTATATCTGTAGACGACTATATTTGTACATGTAATGAAAGTTTATAAGCTGAGAATGGGTATGCCTTCCCTCAGCTAGTTCATGAGAAAAACCAAATTATCATGAAATATGTATTGTAATTGATGCAGGTCACCTTCCGTTTCGAAAACCTCCTCTCCTCATGATAAGGCATTTCACTCGACATATATATTTTCGACTTCATGCTTTAGGGGGAAACTGTTGCAGATCCATTTGGGCACATCAACCCCAACTTATAGGTTGATACTATTAGGGCCCATCAACCCCTAATGCAGTTGTTACATGACCTAAAGAAGTTGAACATCAGAATGCCTCACTTCCCAAGAAGTTCCATCATTGAAAACATCCAAAAACTGCCTCTAAGAAGATCAGTGCAGGTAGGCCTTCATTAGGGTGTGCTGCAATACAAACCATATTGTCAGGGTGCTATGCATCGCACTTGGTCCCTCTTTGGCTTGCGCTGGGCGAATTTGAGTGGATTTCCATGAGGGTTTGAAGATTCCTTATCCATTGGAGGCCTCTAGAATTTTCTCAAGGCTAACCACTCCTTTGAGTTCGCATTTGGATGAGGAAGGGAGTTAAGGAACATCAATCCCCTATCCATTCTTCCATGGAATTGATTTCTAAATTGAAAAGGCATTCATTATCACCAATGATGGCATAACCTCCTTCATTCACCTATTAAAAGATCACTCATCTAAGAGATCAAGGGGCTGAAAATTGTAGAGAGATGTTGTTGGTATGATATTTGAGTTCGATTGAAAGTATTGTAATGATGTCAAAGTGTCTTGCTTGTTGTGAGGAGAGGATGGGATTGAATTGGAGGAATGATGCTGAATCAGGCAAATTGGGTTGTAACTCTTCCTTTTACTAATACAGTATTCAAAGCTTTTTCCATATGCTTGTATTGTCTTTTGATGCTTTCATAAGCTTATCATGTATTCGATTCCATGCTATTTTTAATCAATAGATCATTATCATATGCTTTGATGGGTTCTTGTTTCTGTCTGTGTGCAGGTACTTCTCAGGAGGCTTAAGTAGTGGGGTTACCTACACCCCTCAAACCCCCTGTGACTCCCCCCTCTATGCAATTGGTGCAACGAAGGAGGGGCTCCACCCCCCTTCTAAACCCCCGGTTAACTACGCGGGCTAGTCATGGAATAATATAACACAACCCAACATTCTCCCACTTGTTGTTTTATTTCCACAGGGGGCCACAAGAGAGCTTAGTCATTTATCGAACCCTGCAACACCCATTGTTTCTCTACACCAAGATAACTTCTCAGAGCTCATAGATTTTGTCAGTACATCTGTAGTATTCTTCAAAGTGTCCACCTTTACCAGCAACACCTTTTTGTCTTCTATCATATCCCTCACAAAGTGATACTGAACATCAATGTGCTTTATCTTTGAATGATATGCAGGGTTCTTTGCCAAGAAAATTGCACTTTGGCTATCACAATCTATCCTTATAGCTCCCTGTACTAACCCCATACTTGAACACAATCTATGCAACCAAACTGCTTCCTTGCTTGCATGAGTGGCTGCTATGTATTCTGCCTATGTAGTTGATGGTGCCACTACAAATTGCTTCTTACTTATCCAACTGACTGCACCTCCAAATAGGTTAAACACATGCCCACTTGTAGATCTTCTATGATCCAGATCTCCAGCTCAGTCTGCATCAACAAAGCCACGAATATCCAACACTCTGTCCAATCTTAGTCTTCCTTGGTAGCACAAACCATAATCACTAGTGCCATGCAAATACCTGAAAACCTGCTTCATTGCTGTCCAATGCTCCTTCCCTAGTTTTGACATATACCTGCTCAATACTCCCACTACATGTGCAATGTCTGGTCTAGTACAGACCATCGCATAGATCAGGCTACCTACTGCACTTGCATATGGAACACGACACATGTCCTTTTCCTCTTCTTGTGTCTTGGGACATTGTTCAACAAATAACTTTACACCTACAGGAATAGGAACCTTCACGGGTTTACTATCCTGCATATTAAACCTCTGCAATATTGTCTCGACATACTTCCTCTGGTTTAACTAGAGCTTCCTCTTTTTCCAATCTCTTTTAATTTCCATGCCCAAAATATAGTTTGCAGCACCAAGATCTTTCATGTCGAATTTGGAGGACAATGGGGTCTTCAAATCCTGGATAATTTCTTTGTCATTTCCAACCAGCAGCATATTATCCACATACAAGACCAGATAAATAACACGGTCACCAATTAATTTAAAATACACACAATGATCTGCTTTGCTTCTAGTGAAGCCAAGTCCCTGTATAAATGTATCAAATTTCTGATACCACATCCTTGGTGACTGTTTTAACCCATACAAAGACTTCTTTAACTTGCATACCAGTTCTTTTTTACCCTTCACCACAAATCCTTCAGGTTGCTTCATGTAGATATCCTCTTCTAGATCCCCATGAGGAAATGTTGTCATCACATCCATCTATTCTACCTCAAAATCAAAAGCAGAAGCAACAGATAAAAGTAATCTAATAGAAGTTACCTTGGCAACAGGAGAAAAAATATCACCAAAATCAATTCCCGACACCTAAGAATAACCTTTTGCTACCAACCAAGCTTTGTATTTCTCCACCTTTCCTTCTACATTTGTCTTCTTCTTAAACACCCATTTTCCACCAATGTGTTTCCTTCCAGCTGACAACTCCACCAGATCCCAAGCCTCATTTTTGTGCAAAGATGACATTTCATCAACCATGGCCTCTTTCCAGAGTTTTCCATCCTCTCAATCTACTACTTCCTTCAAAGTTCTGGGATCATCATCAGTAATATATAAAGAAAAATTTGAATAGAAAGCAAATGGACTATACCTTTATGGCTGCCTTCTTTCTCAAATTGATCTTCTCACACCCGGAGTTTGTGGCTCTTCATCTTCTGATTCCTCCTCTGTTGTAGAGTCTGATTCTTCCTCCTTTAGCTCAAACTCTATCTTCTCAGGTTCCTTTGGTTGGACTTCATGTTTAATAACATCTTTTACCTCTCTGAACACCACATCTCGGCTGTACACAACCTTCCTTATTACTAGGTTCCAAAGCTTATAACCCTTTAAACCATCCTTATACCCAATAAAGATGCACTTTTCAGTTTTACTATCCAACTTGGTTCGTTTCTCCTTTGGAACATGTACATATGCATCACATCTAAATGCCCTCAGATGTGAAAGAGAGAGTTTCTTACTAGTCCATACCTCTTGTGGAGTCTTATCCTCCAACGCTTATTAAGGTGATATGTTGACTAGGTAACATGCTGTCTCCACCGCCTCTGCCCAGAATTCTTTTCCTAACCCGGCACCACTGAGCATGCTTCTTGCCCTTTCCATCAACGCCTTGTTCATTCTTTTTGAAACTCAATTTTGCTCAGGTGTGTATGGAGTAGTCTTATGTCGTGCTATACCACACTTCTTACAAAATTCTTCAAATTCCTTACTGCAAAACTCTCCACCGTTATCTGTCCTCAACACCTTTATCTTCTTCTTTGTCTGGTTTTCCACCAGAGCCTTAAATTCTTTAAACCTGTCAAAGACTTCAGATTTCTTCTTAAAGAAATATATCCATGTATTCCTTGAGAAGTCATCTATAAAGGATACATAGTACACAGACTTACATAGTGATGGACCCTTCACAGGTCCAAACACATCACGTGCACAAGCTCTAATATCTGTTTTGCCGTCTTACCACCAGAGAGGAAACTCACCCGATTTTGCTTCCCATATACACAATTTTCACAGAAATAAAAATCCAGAGAGCTATTACTCATACCTTGTACCATACCTTTACCATGAAGTATTCAAAGGCCCTTCTCTCCAATATGTCCAAGCCTTTGATGCCACAACATGGTCTTCTCTCCAGAGACCACTAGATTTTCTGCTCCACTTTCAGGAACCACAGAGTTGTTGCACCCATCAACAATAGTGCTACCTTGCAATTTGTACAGAGTTCCAATCTGAACTCCCTGCATCAATACCAGTTCTCCCTGAACCATCTTGCAGGTATCCTTCTCGAACACTATTTTTACACCTGCATCATCTAGCTTGCTTACAGAAATCATATTTCTGGCCAATGCAGGAATATGCAGAACACCTGGAAGTGTTCTAACCCTTCCACCTTGCAACATCAACTTTACTTTTCCACGACCAACGATTCTAGTCTTCCTGTCATCCCCTAAGAAGACATCACCACCATCATATTTCTCATACTCGCAGAACCACTCTCTATGGGGAGTGAAGTGAAAGGATGCACCTGAGTCAATCAACCATGCCTCATGATCTACATGTGTACTTGAAGAAGCCAAGTACACATCCCCACTTTCATCTGAGGTAGTTTTCACCTCTGCAGAAGGAGAATTATCAGATCCCTTTCCTTTATTAGGAGCTTTAGATTTACAGTCCCTTTTGTAGTGCCCTTCCTTTCCGCATTTCCAGCACACCACTGTTACAGGTTTTCCTGGAGATTTAGATCTCTGTTGGGTCCCTATAATACTAGTGATTACCCCATTACTATTGTAGTTATACCCCTTATTTATATTGTTGTGCCCCCATTGCCCCCATGTTGTTATTTTTGTGCCCCATAGAATCCCTCTATTGTTATTTTTGTGGCTTTATATTATTATTGTTAGGTCGGCTAGATTATATTGTGACTCCTTAGACTCCTATATATAGAAAGGAGGTTTTGTCATTTGTATCATCCAAGAATTGTTCATTTATGTAATGTAAAGGAGGTTGCCCCCTTGAAGAGGCTGAATTCTAAGGCGTTGATCTATCTTTTCTATCTTTTCTTGAGCTGGTTTCATAACATTTGGTATCAGAGCTTTGGATTCTAGGGTTTCGCTGCTCCAAACAGGTCATCGTGGAATTTTCATTATAACTTTTTTTCTGTGATGTTTCAGAAGTCTAAAAAAAACCCATTTGCGAAGAAATCGCGCTGAACCTTGGGTCCGAATTTAAGAGCATTTCGCGTGACATTTTCGGAGATATGATCTGAGGAAGTTGGTCTTTTTGCAGACTCCTGAATTACATTCAAAATAGGTGACCTGGGAAAAATCGTCATAACTTTCTTTCTGAGCATCGGATTGAAATTTCGTAAGAAGTTACAAAAAGAGGACAGACTGTAGTTTTCTTGTATATATTTTTTAGAGTCAAAGGTTGAAACAGTGACACGTGGCACTTCATACAAGTTCGCTCTACTGAACTAGTCTATAATCAGGTCACTGCGGGAGATTGTGCATAACTCTTTCTTGGAGAATCCAATTTGGATAAGACTAGTGGCATTGGAAAGAGAACATAGAAGGCTACTACAGATCACAATTTTGGAACTGGATGATTCGAAATTACAGAGATACATCAGATTCAATATCAGGCTTCTACAAAGTAAAAAAAGGTGTGTAGTTTTTTATTTTTATTTTTGCATAAGCTTGGTTTGAAGGAATTCAAAGGGCATAGTAAAGCATTATTATCGGTAACTGATGCCCCGAGGAAAGAAAATGCAAACACCTAGTAAGGAACCTGAAAGCTCTAGCATGACTCATGAAGAAGAGGAAGAAATGCTACATGATATATCAAAATTACAAGAACAAGTGCAACAAATGTCACGCTCACAAAAGCTAACAGATGCTAAGATAAATGGCGTGGAATCTAAGATAAAGGGCATGGAAGCTAAGATGGATGATCTGAAGACAGATTTGAGGACAGATTTGAAGACAGACATGGCAGATTTGAAGATAGATTTGACAAATTTTCTACAAGAAATACTTACTAATGGTGAAAAGGTTGTAAAGGAAACTCATGATGTGATCAAAAGAAATTTTAATCATGATTCCATAGACTCTAATGTCAGATCGAAGAACCACCATATTCCAAAAATCGATATGAGGAAGTTTGATGGCAAGGATCCGGCCACATGGATATTACAGATGGAGCAGTTCTTCGATCTCAATAATGTGCAAAACACACAAAAGGTACGTATGGCAACTTTATATTTGGAACCAAATCAGTTTGTATGGTATCAATGGCTTTTCTCTCATAAAACATTTATCACTTGGGCAATTTTTACGGAAGAATTGATAGAACATTATGAGGATACAAAAAGCAACACTTTTTTTAGCCAATTGATAAGTCTCAAACAAAAGGGTTCAATAATGGAGCACATTGAGGAGTTCCAAAAATTGAACATAAGGGTAAAAGATATTCCAGAGGAGCATAGGATTGATGTGTTCATAGGGTCTTTAAAGGATAATATCCAACATGATGTTCGCCTTTGGGAACAATAATAAGTCCCTATGAAATCTACTCAACGAGGTCTACCATAGGCCCGAGTGAAACCCTTCAGCAACACAGGCATCCCCTTGAAGCCAAAACAACTCTGATACCAAATGTAGGTTTTAACCTCGTACAGAAATTACCTGCATACCAATTCTAAAACAAAAAAAATAAACAATGCAAGAGCATAACACATAAAACACATATACATAGAGATTTTCCCCTGGATCCAAAAGCAGGGACTACCAGCTTGATTTTTCATTATGTTCCTTTCAATGTTACAATACATATTTATACATGCCGAAGCATCCAATAACATGGAACGAAAACCATCGCATCCAAAACCATGGATTGAAAACCATCACGTCCAAAACCATGTGTGAAAAACATGCACCCCTCAAACCCCTTGTGACTCCCCCCTCTACACAATCGGTGCAACGATGGGGGGGCTCCGCCCCCCTTCTAACCCCCCGGTTAACTACGTGGGCTAGTCGTGGAAATAATATAAGACAACCCAACAACTTGGGAGCCTTATGTTTCCCCAACAACTCGGGCCTGTGGTAGACCTCATTCAGTGGGAGATCCCTCTAGATATATGAATGCTTATATATGAAAATAATCTAAGTAAACAAATTAACAGAGCCTAATTAAGGAAGACTTGGGTAAATAACATGGGTTGCGTTGTGGCTGGAACTGCACGAAGACAGTAGCACAAGGCGTGGGGTGCCCGTAGGTGCGTGTAGCGCAGCAAATGCGAAGGTTGGACCGCATACCAATCACCTCTTATCAGACATCCCTAGGGTGTGGAAACCTAGTTCTAGCACCCTCCCATACTACTTCGAGTGAGACCTCAGTCCGCGCTCCGCGGACTGTTGCCAAAAGGGCTAGTAGTACTGGGATTTTCTTGGCTAAATCACTTCCGAACCTGGGTCATGCCCCACTAAGCCAACAAATGGTTCCATCGTCGGGACCAGGATCTGCATTAGGGATGTCTGATGTCGTACCACTGGAACCCAATAAAGAAGGAAATTGAAGAGTGGTTGGACAAGAAGATTCACGAGTTCATGACACAGGAAAACAGAACTCCGCAAGTATCTGAGAAAAAGTGGTTGGAGCACTACGTGTATACGGAAATCCACGAGATTTTCTTTGCATCCTTTCCTTCTGAGCTATATGAGTGGATTGCGAATCTAGTAGATAACCAAGGAAGGTGTAAGCTCGATAAACTAATAGTGTGGACTCCGCAACTAGTGCACAGACTATAAGCCTCAAAGGATAAGATAGCGCGAGTTGTGGACCACTGGCTCGATCGAATCATAGGAGGATTTATCACTGAGTTTGCGGTGGACACGATCGTCAGTTACAGTGAGGCAGAGCGACGTTTTCTCAACAGACTGCGAGGTAAGTATATTAAATCTTTGAACACCTCGATTAAGATGTTGTTATGTGAAAAGCAGGTTATGCGAATAAATTAATGTTTGGGACTACGCGGAGTGGAAAGATATACAGAAGCAGAAGTAGTGAAGAAGTAGAAAATAGTCCCTTAATTTCACCCTCGCGGGAGAGTGAGGACGAGCTCGTGAAGGTTTCTCCGAGAAGCATGGTCAGTTTGATAAGGTAGCGCATTCCATGCCCACACTGCCACCCACTTCACCTCCCTCACCTCCATCTCCACCTACTCCACCTCCACCGCCTCCACAGTTCAGTATGGCAAGCACGATGATCTGAAAATGGGGCACTAAATGCTTCTTGTGAGATTACAAGAACCTCTCCCACTTCCAAAGCTTAATTATTCCCAAGACAACTATGATTAAGCAATGCGAAACTAATAATGTGCTTGAAAATAAGGTGTATGCTTATGTTTATCTTAACTGATTATATGCTTTAAAATATGTTGTTTGTGTTGATATGTAAATACATGTAAGAGTGCAACAGTGCAGCAAATAACAAACACATGGACAACAATATTAATTTTGAGTTCACCCAAAACTCTTGGGCTATGTCTTCTTGAGCTCTAGTCAACTCAACTAGGCTCTCTGGTATTATGGCATCAGTTCTTTTACAAGCTCCACACTCAACTCCACTGTTTACACAGAAACAATGGGCTTAGAACACCATCTCATCCCTGGATCTAAGGCTCTCGGCTCTCGCTCTGGCTCTCGGATTTGGCTCTAGCTCTTATCTTGGCTCTAGCTCTCAGCTTTGGCTCTGGCTCTTGGTTTTGGCTTCTCTGAGCTCTCTCTCTCGGCCTCTATGTGCATCAATGATTCGCTAGACCTCCCAGTGACCTTTAGCAACCTTCCAACGACCTTTTTTAGCTTTGTTGCCTGTCAATCGTTCTCTCTGGCTTTTCACTCTTTCAGTTAATAGCTCTCCTTCAGTGACCTCCCACTCTCATCAACTGGGCTTTCTGCTCCTTTGAGGCATTTTTCTCGGCTCTGTGGCTTCCCCAGCCGTTTCTCTACGTGTACTCATCCCTCTGCGGCTCTGCGGCTTCTCTGCTCCTTGTCCATTCAAATCCCCTCTGAGCGTTAAACAATCATTGTCAAACACCTTCAGGCATGGTGGCCACCTATTTTTTTAACGAAAAGGACCACTACCATGGTTAAAATCCCCAGGAACATGTTTCCCTATTTACACAGAGAAATACACTAAAAACATGCAAAAACTCTTTCTATCAGACTTCAAAAATCATCGAGTCCGCCCTATAATCCTTTCAGATCCACCTTTCATCACTATCACAAGCCCATCATTGATCTGGGTGATCTCTGATCCAACGGTTGATATTCTTGTCGGGCGGCTTATGCACATGGAGAATACCCACCCGAAAAGGCGGTTTTCTCTCTTCAGCGCCAAGCCACATGTCGGCCAGTGTATGGGATCGGGCGGAGCCCATCCAATACCACTTACCGCCTGAGGCTCGCTTGAAATCCCACTCATTACAGAACTCAAATAATATAAAGCTGCATGTATAAACCTTTCGGGTCCATTTTATCGCTCTGGGCGTATTTCCTTTGTATTTCATTTATTTAACGAAAATGCGAAAATACATAGAAAAACCCTTTTTACCGAAACTCAAAATATATATATTCACATCCATAAACCCTTTCGGGTCTAGTTTATGTTGCATATCACATCACATAGTGTAATGGCAAAAACCCCAAATACAAAGGAATATATAGAAAATCTGAAAATACAGATCTCAAAATTTATGCAATCGGGTCCATAATCCCTATCGGGTCCGGGTCTTGATTGCTAATCGCAATCGCAATGGCCCGAGGGTCTACCCTTTGGGTATGCCGATCCGCCAATGTCGATATCAGTGATCACATGTCGCGTTGGCCCAGGGGTCCTTCCCTTTTGGGTGTGCCGATCGCCGATCCGCCGATTCGTCGATCACAATTACTCCATCGCATAGCCTGCGGTCCCGATATTGCATGCGGGCCTATCTCTAATGCGATAAGTCAGAGGTCACAGTCGAGGATCCATTTTTCCTCCACTTTAAGTCCTTCCCTTTGGCTATTTGTGATGTGATTTCCTTTATAAGGCCTTTTATGTCATTTTTAGGGGAAATGCCTCCTTTTTCAAAGGACAAAGGCAATCTTCTTTCTATGATAACTTCTGCATCCGAAGTCCATTTTAGCCCATTCAAATTGCAGTAGATTCAGGGTGAAAATATCTATGCAATGGGACTATTTATAGGAGCATCCTTGGACTTTCATTTTCCTCTGTGAGGAGCACTTAGACTTAGAATTCTATCCAAAATCCATTTTGGATCGCACCTTCCCACTAAAAGAACTTTTGGTCTCCAAAAGATTGATATACTGATCTGAACAATAAATGAGAGTAACAACACCCTCTTCTTTCAACCTCCATACACTTGCCTTGCATAGTGCCTCTGAACCAAAGCCTCCGATCACTTTCTTCCTGGACGTGTTGGTCCTCCTGGGAAGAATTGTCTTCCTTTTTGACCTTCCTACAGAACTCCTACTGAGATGGTCATAGAAGGTAGTTTGAACTTCTCTGCCTTGATCATTGATCCAAGGTGGCTCAAAAAATACGAAGTACATCTGCTTCACAAAAACTTTCATTTGTACTTGTTTGAAAAGTTGTCAACAACGACTGTTAACAACAATAGAAACACAGACAACTGGATGGACTAAACTCCTGCTTCACAAAAGAAACAGATTTCACATCTTGTGAACACCTCCATGTCTTACATCTACATACAAATGATGGACTATATAACAAGCCCACAAAACATGCCTTTAAAACAAACGACCCTTCAATTCAAGCATGTAGAAAAATACCATTAGGACTCTTTTTAAAAAAAATATGAAACCTTCATCATTATCTCCATCTTGCAGACCAAATCAACTTTTCTCAAGTCAATATTACATGCATGTTTAAAGCAATCAGCCCTTCAAGTTAATTACACAAACATGTTCAAATACAAGGAAAACATCAACATCCTTGTGTTCATGCATCTCATGCTCATGCATGCATTTCATCCTTCAACTTTCACTTAAGCATAATGTACTTTCGAAGCTGAAATGAAATATAATGTTGCAGCAACATAGTGAGCCTCCTACTCAACTTTTCCATTCACCTTGTTGGTAGAAATTTGCAACTTGCATTCCAAAATAAATGCAAATACATGCATCAATAGACATGCAATCTTAATTGGATAAGAACTCTAGCCATTTATTACGAATCCATTTCAAAGGTATTCCCTTTGTCTGCACATCAGTATCAACATGTGAATCATCCTGAGACACATCATTCATGGAAACTTCCTTTCCATTTCTGCCATCATCTCTTTCCACTTTCTTCAGCTTTTGTGGAAGCATTGCTGGATTTAGAGTCCAACATTTTTCAACAAGATGCCCTTGCTTATGGCAGTAAGTGCAACACATGTGCATCCTCTTGACAGCATGATTTTCCTTGTCCAATGGACCTTTGGCTTCTTGCTTCCTTTCCTTCAAAAGTTTCCTGTATGTGGCCATTCTCTTCCAACATCTAGAAACATGATGGTTATCCAAACCAAAAAAGGAACATGTGATTCTTTTCCAATGCTTATATGGAAATTTACCATGCTTTACATAATCAAAAGGAAGATGATTAGAGCTAGATTTATACCTTTCTCTTCCACCTCTTTTACCTTCATGAGGAGGTGAATCAAATGAAGAAGTGGCTCCCTTTGGAACACCATCAATCTCTTCAAGGCTGTTAGAGTCTCCACAACTCTCTAGTTCAAGTGTATGTTGATATACACCTTCTTTCTGCAAGGTATGCTTCACACCATTTCATTCCCCAAGAATACAATCTTCACAATCTTGGGGTAGAAGACCTGAAATGAAACTCCTTCTTGGAGTTATTTCAATGGTCTTCATGGCAGCTTTGGAACTCTCTCCATAAGACTGTCCATAGCCAAGACCCAAATACTTAGGCCTTTCCTCAACTATTATTGGCTCAACAATACCTTGTGCATGTCTGCCCAAGCCTTTTCCTTCATATCCCATCTTGGACATTAGCTTGGAACCTATGCCTTTGGTATGTTTTTTCAAAAGAACCCATATAAACATCCTTAGAAGAATTTGAAGACAAACTGGAATGGTTTACCTCTTCTTCAAGCTGATACTTGACCAAGGCTTCTTTGGCAACAAAGAGCTATGACTCCAACTCATGCATCCTTTTCAGGTTCATATTTGCAATATGAAGTTGCCTCTCCATTTCCTGCAATTTGTCAGAAAGCAACTTCTTCTCTTCCTCCACGGAATTCAATTGCTCTCTAAGTATGTTGCTCTTCCTTCCATCCTCATACATTTCTCTCACCTTGTCCATCATGATGAACAAGTCTTGCTTCATGTCTCCATCAAAGAATCTTGTGATGAAGGAGGAATTTGAGGATTCACTTGTAGAAGTTGTCATTATGTCAATGAACAAAAGAACATCAAACAATATTAATAAATAGCTTATTTAAGCAACCTTTTGCAACAAACCTCTTGTGCTTCAAGGATTGCTTTGAGGTCCTTTGGGATAGAAGAATGCCTTCATCCCTTCTTCCTTCTTGTCCTTCCTGGACTGAGCTATCAATAGCTTTCCCTTCACCTCTACAAACTCAAACAATAGCCAGTCCACAACAAGCATACAATCAATCCTTGACTGCCCAAACACCTTTCAGACAAGCATTCTGAGCTGATACCACTTGCTCTGGTATAACCAGCTTTGATATCACCTTCTTGAAGGTGGGGTTAATCAATCTCAAGCTCTAATACCACCTTATCTTAAAATGGGGAACTAAAGACTTCTTGTGAGATTACAAGAACCTCTCCCACTTCCAAAGATTAATTATTCCCAAGACAACTATGATTAACCAATGCAAAACTAATAATGTGATTGAAAATAAGGTGTATGCTTATGTTTATTTTAACTGATTATATGCTTTAAAATATGTTGTTTGCGTTGATGTGTAAATACATGTAATAGTTCAACAGTGCAGCAAATAACAAACACATGGATAGCAATATTAATTTGGAGTTCACCCAAAACTCTTGGGCTACATCTCCTTGAGCTCTAGTCAACTCGACTAGGCTCTCTAGGATTATGGCATCAGTTCTTTTACAAGCTCCACACTTAAATCCACTATTTTACACAGAAACAATGGGCTTAGAACACCATCTCATCCCTGGCTGTAAGGCTCTCGGCTCTAGCTCTGGCTCTTGGCTCTCGCTCTCGCTCTCGCTCTCGGCTCTGGCTCTGGCTCTTGGCTCTGGCTCTAGCTCTCAGCTCTGGCTCTGGCTCTTGGTTTTGGCTTCTCTAAGATCCCTCTCTCAGCCTCTACATGCATCAATGGTCCTCTAGACCTCCCAACGACCTTTAACAACCTTCCAGCGACCTTTTGCAGCTTTGCTGCCTGTTAATCGTGCTCTCTGGCTTTTTGCTCTTTCATCTAATAGCTCTGCTTCAGTGACCTCCCACTCTCGCCAACTGGGCTTTCTACTCCTTTGAGGCATTTTTCCTGGCTTTGTGGCTTCCCCAGCCGTTTCTCTAAGTGTAATCATCCCTTTGCGGCTTTGCAGCTTCTCTGCTCCTTGTCCGTTCAAATCCCCTTTCAGCATTAAAAAAATCATTGTCAAACGCCTTCAGGCATGGTGGCCACCTTTTTTTTTAAATGGAAAGGACCACTAGCATAGTTAAAATCCTTGGGAATACGTTTTCCTGTTTACATAGAGAAAAACACTAAAAACACGCAAAAACTCTCTCTATTAGACTTCAAAAATCATCGAATCCGCCCTATAATCCTTTCGGATCCGCCTTTGGTTGCTATTGCAAGCCCACCATTGATCTGGGTAATCTCTGATCCAACGATTGATATTCATTTTGCACGGCTTATGTACATGGAGATTACCCGCCTGAAAAGGCGATTTTCTCTCTCCGGTGCCAAGCCACATGTTGGCCAGTGTATCGGATTGGGCGGATCCCGTCCAATACCAATTATCACCTGAGGCCCGCCCGAAATCCTGCTCATTACGGAACTCAAATAATATAAAGCTACATGTATAAACCTTTCGGGTCTGTTTTATCGCTCCGGGTGTATTTCCTTTGTATTTCATTTACTTAATGAAAATGCGAAAATACATAGAAAAACCCTTTTTACCAGAACTCAAAATATATATATTCGCATCCATAAACCCTTTTAGGTCCAACTTAAGTCGCATATCGCATCACATAGCATAATGGCCAAAACCCCAAATACAGAGGAATATATAGAAAATCCGAAAATACGTATCTCAAAATTTATGTAATCGGGTCCATAATCCCTATTGAGTCTGGGTCCTGATTGCTAATCCCAATCACAACAGCCCGAGGGTTTGCCCTTTGGGTATGCCAATCTGCCGATGCCAATATCGGTGATTGCATGTCGCGTTGGCTTGGGGGTCCTTCCCTTTTGGGTGTGCCGATCGCCGATCCGCCGATCGAAATCGCTCCATCAAATAGCCCAGGGTCCCGATATCGCATGCAGGACTATCTCCGATGCGATAAGTCGGAGGTCGCAGTCGATCCGTTCCAGCTCCACTTTAAGTCCTTCCCTTTGGCTATTTGCGATGAAATGTCCTTTGTAAGGCCTTTTATTTAATTTTTAGGGGAAATGCCTCCTTTTTCAAAGGACAAAGGCAATCTTCTTTCTACGATAACTTCTGCATCCGAAGTCCATTTTAGCCCATTCAAATTGTAGTAGATTCAGGATGAAAATATCTACACAATGGGACTATTTCTAGGAGAATCCTTGGACTTTCAGTTTCCTCTGTGAGGATCGCTTAGACTTAGAAGTCTATCCAAAATCCATTTTGGATCAGGCGATCAAACTACCAGTGTTCAGAGGAGTATGGAATGAGGAACTGGACTAATTCTGGTTCGTGGTAAGAGCAGTATGGGAAGCACAAGGTGTCACGGATGACAATATTAAGAAGGATACATTGGTGAGTGCATTGCAGGATTGAACATTAACATGGTATATCAAGCATTCTAACGACCACCCAAACGCAGGGATAGCAAGGATCCAGAACGCGCTAAATAGGGAATTTAGCAGACCAGAGTCAGAAACACAATCAATCATCGGGTTTAAATAGATCATGATGCTCCTGAGTGAGACTCCCTAGGATCTGGATCAACAGATGAAGAGTATGATCCGCGAAGCCAATATGACGTTGACAGATGGACAACATCGTGCATGGTTTGTAGCATCTCTAGCACCGCACTTGAGGACGGCACTATCACAGCAGAAACTTTCCACCCAGGCCGAAGCGTTGGAAATGGAAATGAGATTGCATGAGACCCCGATACAAGACCCTGGGTTGGGAGTTCAACAAATCCACATGCAACTATAGAATTTGTGTTTGGAAATGCAAAGCTTGAAGCATGATAGGGCACCGTGGCCAGAGGCACACGAGGAAGTATGGTGCATAAAGTGCAAAGGCTAGGGCCATGATAAGGATCACTGGCCACTATTCACGAACTACTTGGAAGGAGGAGGGCCAATGCCGCTGAGACCGGAGGTGCAGGAAGGGCCAAGTACGACACCCGCTTTATGGTGCACGATCTGTCAGATAGGAGGGAAACACATGATGGACAATTGTCACTTGTTGCAGAAATATACACAGACACCCCAGCAATTGTTTTGTAATTTCTGTAAGTCAGTAGGCCATGATGAGCGCACTTGTTTTAGTTACAAGCTAATGATGGATCAGACCCCAGCCTATATGATGCAGACCGAAACGCGAGCCATCGACCCAGATGCAGGGATGGCACGTGCGGGATTTCAGGGGCGAGGTCGAGGATGAGGTGGAATGGGACCAGGAAGAGGCCGCAAACAGTTAATTTGTAACAATTGCGGAGGACCAGGGCACTATGCCCGCGATTGTACCAACTCGACGAGGATATCTTGTTCATATTGTGCTCAATTTGATCATGAAACAATATACTGTACTATGTTTATCACAAAGATGTGCAAAAAAGGGGTATCCCAACCTCCCTCGGCTTATAATATGCAAATGATGAGGTCTGAGCCACGCGAAGAAGACCCGAATGTAAACATGATGCTCAGAAACGGTACAACCATGGGAGAAGATACGAAAACAACCAGAGGAAAGTACATGGGTTCGCAAGGCTCCTGCAAAGGAACACGAGTTTAACATAGAATGCACGAAGGATACATTCATGGAAGCTAAGAAGATCTTTGTGGAGGCCTCCACTTCAGGTAGTAAGGATCAGCCAGAGCCAGGACTGGATCCTTTAATGCTCATTACCTTTCTGGAGACATGCATGAAACTGTTGCATGACAACAAGGTGGTTAAAGGACTACAGGAGCTGAACACCAGGTGCACAGGGCCAGGAGAACCGCGCGTAGTTAGGAAACTGGAAAGCATGCATTGCGCACTAGAAGGGAAATGAGGTTGACTACGCAGATTGGTGAGTATGAAATGGATCAGGTAATCCTAGATCTGGGTTTGGACGTGAATGTATTACCAAATCAAACATGGGAATGCATGGGAAGGCCCGCGCTACAATGGTACCATATTCAATTACGAATGGCGAGCCAATAGAAGATTTTTCCCATGGGAAGGTTACAAGGGGCAATCGTTGATATTGAAGGCACGAGCGCGCAGACGGATTTTGAAGTAATATAAATTGTCGATGACAGCAATCCCTATCCCACGTTGTTAGGAATAAACTGGGCCATCGATATGAACGGAGTCATCAACCTAAAGAAGCGCAAAATGATCTTCAAGAAAAAGTCACTATGTGTAGTAGTCCCATTGGACCCAGCCGAAGGAGCGTGCTACATTGAACCAGTGAGCGATGATGATCTTGATTGTATTTACAAGATAACTGCATGAGACCAGGATTGGGTGAATCTGACTGCAGATGGGAGAATCTTGTGGGATCATGAAAGCTCCTGCACTTCGGATTCAGACGAAGAAGCAGAGCGATGGCATAATCGATTGCACGAAGTGACAACGCTGAACTGCATCATGATGGTTAGATCACTGTGATGCATGAAAACAGAGGCAAGAGAATTGCCAACATATGATGGATTGACAACAGTGGATGAATTCCTGAGCAAATTCGAAAGCGCGGTACTCAAACAATAGTGGTTCGATGCGTTGAAGTGGGCACTACACGCAACACCTGCACGATGGTGGGGTACACATCAAGGAAACTTTGAGGACTGGCGCGGATGTAGAAGGATGATGTGCCTACTATTTGGAAGCCCCAGCTTCAAACAAGAGTGAGTCAGCAAGGATGGAGCAACTTGCACGCCCACCTGTCTCGATGGGTACAGACATGTGCGGGGCAGCGAGCACACTAGAAAAGGACACAGCAGCAGGAAAGGTGACGCGCACCACAAACGTTCCACGTGGAAGCATTCAATAAGGTATGCAGAGTCCTGAACAGGGCTCACCAGGCGAAAAGAACTAATTGGAACTTGCGCATGCCAACAATTCAATGGGCCTATAGGGCCATGTGAAAAAACCTGAGTGCGGAGATGATTTTGAAGTTGAGGAGCAAAGTTAAGACCATAGTTTTGGAGGAAAGGAATCCTCGCGCAATAGCTCCCATAGTTTGGAAAGTACGTGAGGACCAAGGCAAAGGAATTATGCGGCTCCGTGAGGGTGAACATATGCAGATTCAGGAAGCCATTCGGCGATGGAACCTTAAGATCCACAAACTCAAAGAGGATCAGATACGACCAAGGAAGAAAAACATGTTAATGGATGTGGAGATTAAAAAATTGGAACACAAAATCACGCAAGCATGTCTCATCGATAAACTAAGAATGACAAGATGAGATACGGACAACCATACTACTGCATTAGAAGATTGTCGCTGAGCATTTGTAACTCTGCTACCATGGCTGCGACCGCACCTTACTATACAAAGTAACCAAGGGAGTGCACCGCATAAGGAAGAATGCGCGGTGCTGACTGTTGCAAGGGTAATTGAGGAGTGCTCGTGGACTAGGCTGGAAGGTGAATTGCAGTCTTGCACAGGTGGTGCGGTCACTTGACTAGCCGTCGTAAGCATAGTCTCAGCGCTCCAAGCAGTTGAAAGAGAGTGCGGGACTATAAAAGAGTTTGTGTGGGAGCTGTGTGATCAGGAGGGTACATGCAGGATCAGTATGTCACAGGGGTCGCGCTCACGCATAGGGGACTGTGATGCTGCACGAGTAGGCTGGGAGGTGACTGTTGGTGTCACTGTTCATGACAAGATGTCCAATTTAAGGCAAAGAGGAGCGGGTGGCGGGCAATTAAGATATGAAGTCAGAACTAGATTTGGGACGATCCGTCGCCAATCTAGCATTAATGGGCCGAAGGTGGGGGGAACGATTGAATTTGAATTCAAAAAGGCCTATAAATCATAGGTGGCTATCCAACGAACACACCTTGGCATTTTGAGAATTCAGTTGTTTCATTATCAAGTGGGTATGGACCTTACGAATTTGGAGGCTTTAAGAGCAAGTTCAGTGTTTGAGACATTGTCGAAGGAGACATAGGACCTCCTAAATAGAATGATGTCGACAGCCGAGGAAGTCGCGCAGAGCCCTACGCTGCAGGTGGGGAATGCACTGGAAATTCCAAAGTCGCCCCAAATGCTAAGGCCTGAGATGGATCCACAGGTAGCGGGACCAATTCGTATGTCCCCACGAAATCGTGGTTTGGTAAACTTTCTGTGGAAGACAAGGGCAAGACTGTTAATCTTGAGATAGATGATGAGGAAGAGGTTCTCTAGGCTTTCGTAGAGGAGATAGAGGTGGATGAAGAAATGGAAGAAGACATCCAACTGGTGCGCACTGCAGCAAACTAGCCAAGTATGTCCCTCCATGGAAAGGGAAAGAAAAAAGTACCCAAGGATTTGGATGCCGCTAAGAGTTCACTCCAAACCCTGCTCCTTCCAGATGGAATTATGTTTGAAGGTTTGGTTATGGGCCGCGTGCCCACGATGAAATTCGAAGATTAGGACCTCACGGACAGCGAAAAGTTTTCACATTTGGAGACTAACAAACTCATGAAATAGAGCGAGGGGTTTGTTACAACGTTAGAACCGTAGAAATGGCTACGTGGTGTAAAGAAGGCCGGGCTACTCCACCTAATATGGATTCCGCATTTTCACCGCACACCGATTATGATCTTTGTCATCAGGCAGTTGCTTTGCCTGGTACACGATGGGTACTTGTGGCTAGAGGAGCCCATTCCCATCACGGTGAAGCTTATTCATAGGATTTCTTGGCTTCCATGTGAGGGAAGGGACCCCGCGGAAATAGTTGGCAAAAGTGGAGATTTGGTGCTCGCAGAGGCCATGAAGAAGAAATCCAATTTGGAAAAGGAGTAGAGAGGCTACGTAATTAGTAGCATTCCATACAAAGGGGTGCGCGTAGCCACCTAGCTACTGGCTGGGAAGGTGATGAGAAAATGCCGCAGCAACGAGGTACCATCGACGATCGCCGCACTATCTGAAAAATGCGCGGAGGGGGTCCAATTCAAATGGGCCGCCTTCCTCTGTGAAGAATTCCTCACCAACTGCAAGGAAGTCTAGGAGCAAGGCAAGACCTTCCACTACGCGTGGTTGCTCTTTTCCATCATAGTGGTGTCAGGGGAACTGCCTGAGGACAGTCAGTTCCCTCCTCTTGAATAGGACTTGCCGAAGGTTGCAAAATATGCATCGCTCTGGGCTACGAAGGAAGCCACACGGATCTGTGAGACCAAGATCTTCTGGGCGCTCATGGAGGCAAGCGTCCCGATGTGGATTAATAGAAGGCCACGCCTATCCCCCACAGTGTACGACAATCTGTGGAGCTTTACAGACTTCAAGGCAGATATGCACAATGTGTATATTAAGGCTCGTAAAGATCCAGCACACAACTAGACCAAACTGTCATTCATCACGATTGATGATGCGATTTTCATTGTGCTCGACTCATGGCCACCTGAGTGGCGCGCCCCGGATCTGGCGACATGCGATAAGACAGCGGTACAAAAACAGAAGGATGCCACCACGCTGTTGGCTCAGCAGAAGTGAAACGAGTAGTTGGCCGAGGTGGTAAGGGCTTTCCACGAGGCAGCAAAGGCCACCGTAGAGCAGACCAAGGGTGTCGAACAAGCAGTAATAGCACAGGCAACAAGGGCCACCACGATGCGGGAAGAAGGAGACCCGAAATTGACCACAGGACAAGGAATAGAGGACACAGCAGAAGGCATGGACCCAAGCACGACATCTACACAACTAAAATGGTCGTGCGGTACAGAACGAGCAAGCCCAAAGAAGAATACCAAGGCTTCCAAGCTGGACAACGAACCCATTACATTGACAGAGGGTGACCTCTACGACATCAGTGACACAATTTGCGAGGTCACCAGGGAAGCGCTCCGGGAAGCAATGACGAAGCAGAAAAATGTGTTGGGGGCCCTTAGGGCACAGCTGCAGTAACTTCATGTGTGGCCCCCACAAGAGGGAATAGTAGCCGCTTACGGTGCCGCAGGTACATCAGCAATGGAGCAGTTGTTGCAGGCGAAAGTGGCTAACACCATCACACTGCTAGAAGGAGCACTGACAATGGATAGCACGGAGGACAGAGTTGCAGTGGGCCGGATTAAGGGACTTGGCCTAAACTTGGCTACCCTTCCGTGGGATACATTATACCAGCTACAGGACGGAGTTACAACAGAACTCCGCACTAGGGAAGGACGCATGGTACAAATGCTCAGCGAGCATCGAATCAACATTGAGCAGCTTAGTCTACAACGTGATGAAGTGCTAGCACAGAATCAACAGCTGGAGCAGATAGTAGAGGAAGCATGTTGCCACGCTCTAGATTTAGAAATTGTGACAAACCTACCAGTTGGAGTGTGAATTCACAGATTGGCTAATGGATTTTTCGAGGAAAAGGAGGAAGCAATGAGGATACAGTTGGACCTCAACCTTCAAATTTCTGAACTGCGGTTAAAGGCGCAGTCATCCACACCCCCGGAAGATAGGGAACAGCGCACTGGCGCTATCCAAAAGGGGATGGAGGAAATAGGACAGGTAGTGCAATGGTGTACTATAATGTTGCAATAATCCATCATGGTCCTCACTTCCTTACAAGAGGACCCCACCATACAGCGCCTGGAAACAGATGCGTGGGAGTTTCAAGTGCAGTATGAAGGTGTGCGCAGAATGACGCAGACAGTTGTCCTAACCCAGCAGTTGGAGAAGCTATAACAAGCGAAGGCGTTGAAGGAACAGGTGGATGTCGCGCGACAGAAAGAGGCAGTACTTAAAGCGCACGTCCAGCCTTGAATTGATGATGCCTTCTGCATCACTGCCAATATCAAAGGAAAGCTCGCACAAATGACGGTGATACATGCCTTAAGATGGAGATCTGCCCCTGACAACAAGAATTCGACAGAAAGAGTAGAGCAGATCCAGCAAACGGAAAAACAGTGCGTTGCGGACCTTTGCGTAGCACAGGCATAGTTGGAGGGGCTCCGTGCCAAGATCGTCGCACTAGCAGAGTGACTCAGGATGAGTCACGATGATTTTTTTGGGGACCTGTTGGGCATGGGATCCCCCGCAGCAGGTTTTGGGGCTCAAAGCCCAAGTTTTGGTCAATTGTGGTGTAGAACTCCACGAAGTGCAGACGCGGAGCGCGAATTGTATAATCGAGTCATAGGGTTGCCCACCCTAAGAATTGTAATTTAATGTAAAGATGTGTCAGCCTACTCTCTAAGTGTAGAACGAAGCTTAGTAGAGAATAGAGAGAGAGGCAAAGGCATGGTTAGAGCATAGAGTGGGATCTGAAGTGTACTGGGTCGTAGCGGTAGGAAGAGGCTCTGCAGCTAAGTGCGCAGAGGCCTAGTAGAGTCTGCAGCTGAGTGCATGGACCCATGTAGCTGAGTGCGTAGGGCAGAGTCAGGTCTGTACTTGGAATTGAAAGATAATAAAGAGAAGGTTATTATGTGCATCTGTTTTGGAACCTTTATGTTGATGTTATACATTACTTTTATTCTGGTTATTTACTGCACGCACTTGATGAATACTCGTATGAATGCTTATATATGAAAATAATCTAAGTAAACAAGTTAACAGAGCCTAATTAAGGAAGACTTGGGTAAATAACATGGGTTGCGCTGCGGCTGGAACTACACGAAGACAGTAGCACAGGGCGCGGGGTGCCCGCAGGTGTGCGTAGCATAGCAAGTGCGAAGGTTGGACCGCGTACCAATCACCTCATATCAGACATCCCTAGGGTGCTGAAGCCTGGCTCTAGCACCCTCCCATACTATTTCGGGTGAGACCTCAGTCTGCGCTCCGCGGACTATTGTCGAAAGGGCCAATAGTACTGGGATTTTCTTGGCTAAATCACTTCCGAACCTAGGTCAGGCCCCACTAAGCCAACAATAGGATTTGTATAGACATCAGGATAGATCAAAATATTGTAATTCTAAGCATGAGTTATCAATTTATAAATATATTTTATTAAGATATCAATCTAAATATACTAATATTATCTCCTTTTTCAAATGACATTGTGAGTATCAATCTAAAATAACTCACAAAGTGATAAAAAATGGAGAAGGAAAAGCATATCCATGTTATATATGTGTACTAAAGGACCTACTATAACCATCATCAAATTTTTCAATATAGGAAAATAACCTCTCTTATTTTCACCATGCAACATATCTCTATAAATATAAATGCAGTTTAAAACATGGTGTAAAATATCCATGATAATAAGGATTCAAGGTCACAATTATCCTTCTCAATTAGAAAAATGAGAAGGATATAATCAAAATGAGAAAATAGTGAATTTAGAAACAAAATTGAAGATTTATTCTATATTTAGATACTTATTGGTTTAGTAATCAGTTCACATGTTTTTTCTTCTTTTTTATTTCAAAATCAATATAAATCATGTAGTGATAAATCTATGAGGACTTTAACAATGAAAATTGTGTGTATTAATATGTAAGATTAAATTCTTGACATGAGAGGTATAGTTATGTTTACTATATTTAAATTCCAGTAAACTAAAAAGAGGTCTTATGCATGTATAAAATGTTGGTTACAACTTTTTATGGACCATAAGAGAAACAAATAGGCTTACATGGATGGATGAGAGGTTTTAATTTTTTTCTTCATGGATAATGGAACACTTTTGACTTTTCTTTACAATGGTAATTATAAATAAAAGCTGAATTAGTAAATATTTTATGGCTATGAATTAAATGATAAATAATTTGATGGTGATTTAAGATACATTTGTTTGACTTTATAATAGATTTGGTGATGTAGTTTTCTTTCCTATTAGATTATGTAAAATAAATATCTATTTTTATGTATTTATAAGTAAATTATTTAGAGTAGACCTGTATTTATCATTGTGATCATGATGTAATATTAGCTAGGAGAAATATTAAAACATGAATTTCAGTGACTATATCGTGATAAGTACGTGGAAAAAATAATATTTCTTGAGTTGTTCATTAAGATATAATCAAATATATTATTTGTCAAAAATATAAATCTAATATAGTATTATTTTTGTATTATTTAACTCATATTTATTATTAAAAAAAAATAGAAATTTAAACCACAATAGCAAAAGATTTAATCTCTTTTAGTGATTGATAAATCTATGATTAAGATGGATCTATAGTGGTTTTTTGTCTCTATATATAGATCGACTATAGTGTAATTTTGCATTGTTTAAATTGTATTTTTGAATAATTTATTATTATCAATAATTTATATTAAAAATTGAATGAGATACACATTTTTGTCTTATTAAGAACTAACTAAAATATTTTACATTTAATTATTTTTTCCTTGCGAGTATTGAAATATTTTACTAATTAGGTTAGAATGAATATGAATGAACTATCTGAGCAATAGAAAAATATTTAGGGTAATTTTAAAATTATAGTTTCAACCATTCTAAACTTTGTAATTTATAAAAAAATAAAAATAAAAAAACAAACAAACAAACTTTGCATTTTTTTTAAAAGTAGGTCGTTTTGCATGTAATTTCATATATAAAACTTTGATAGAAGTTCACCAATACATAATCTATAATAAATATTATTTCATAAAAATAAACATCATGATGATAACCATATAACAAACATAAATATCATCTAAGATACACATTCAAATTCACTACCATCATCTAATTATATACACCTCTAGCACATATAAACGTCAATAGCTAGTACACAAATCTAATAATCTAACAGTGCATCATCATCATGATCACATCTAACAAAACACAAGCATTATAATCTAACATCATCACCACACACATCCTCAAATTAATATACATATCATGTCAAATAACTTCTATCACATGCACATCTATCTGCAAGCACATTAAATGAACATATCTAAAATGACCTAACAATATACATATCAACACCAACATATAAATTAAGTAGATAAACATGAACAAAAAAAGTGCAATATATATATATATATATAAGTCAAACAACTCCATTAAGTCAAATAAATTCTATCGAATATTAAATACAACAAATGTAGTAGTGGCAACCTGGTTTGTAGCCTGGTTTTTGGCAACCCGGTCTATATCCTGGTCAAGTATTGCCTCAACAGTCAAACTATCAGGTGGAGGAGAAGGTGGTTGGTATTCTCTCTTAGAAGAAACATGAGGAATCACCATAAGTACTGGGTGACCATCATGAAGCGAATGATGGCGAGGCAGAGTATGTAACACGCCACCCCCACATTTACCTAATTTCACTAGCCTGCTAAGGTAAACGTGAGACGAAGAGTTACTATGACATGACCCTACCTCCAATGTCTAGTTCATGAAGTGGGGCCTACAAACTGACCACAAATTGACAACGCATAACATCCCTTGGGGCTACAAGACACTTAGGGGACAAAGAACCACCCCAAATGACCAAACCCTAAGTTGGGGCCCCTTTTCACTGACCTAGGACCCTAACCAAACCCTTGAAACTTCCTAAATGTGGTTGAAGGCCTCCAACCACACTCACAAGCCTTGCTCCATGCGGTTGTGACCTAGATTGCTCTGTTCAGTTCCTGTAGTCCTGAGATCTGAGCCAAAATTCAAAGCGAGCCTCTAGACCCCTACCCAAAATTCCCTGAGACTTCTAAGAATGATAGATGACATAATGACAATCTTAAACATACAAAACTTAAACAAGAAATGGACCTAACTAGGCTGAACCATGACAATCATTTCATCAAACATATAATGAGCATGTAAGCTACAGGTCATGAATGCATTTATGATCATAGGAGTTAGAAACTTATTTGATAATCACCAAGAAGGTCTAATGCCCTCTCATAATAGCTACAATAACATTTTTTAGTCTATGCATTCATTAACCATTCATAAATTCATCAAAACATGTTAAGATCCATAAGTAATATACATCACATAACCAACAAATAACCAACATAGAAACCATGGAAACCTGGCCACAATATTGCCAACATAATCACTATACATGAATCACAATAGAAGAATAGTTCTTATTAACATATGAAAATACCAACCAAGTCAGGGACTTCCACATACAACCTGACTATACATTGGGCTAGACCAAATCTCTCTTTCAGTCATTCACCCCTGTGCCATATTTCAAGCATGAATGTGGGATCTCATGGAATAAACCAATAACAAACCAAACCAAAGCTTCCAAAGGCCTAACCACCTCAACCCTAAACTATAGTGATTCCACCTCCATTGTCAAACATCACTAACACCAACGAGATCGATCTCTACCTAAGTTGTCTAGGGCTTCTGAAACTAGTAACTCAACCCACAGCCTTTGAGGGCTCCAGAGAATTTGTTCAAATTGGCTCCAAGGACTAGTAACTCAACCCACCAATGGATCCAGAGTGTTTCTCCCAACCTAGGCTCCAGTACTAGTAACTCAACCCAATCTAATCTAGGGCTTCCATAGTGTTTGTTCCAACCCACAACCATAAGGAATTATGAGCACCAATTAGAAAACAATCAAGCAGAAAACCCACAACACCATGGATATCTAGGAAATGATAAGGCAAGGCTCAAACCACTATCAATAGAGAGAAATCTCCATGCCAATGACAACACATAACTGGAAAATCACATGCATATACCATGCATCCATAAATCAGCAAGGAAATTACACATGCAACCTATTACCTTCCAAGAAATCTAGTTGTAGTTGTTGATCCACTTGTTCCATTACGCTTCCCTGCTTTCCTTTTCCTTCTTTCTCCAAATCCAATGTATGCCAAAGTGCTCTAAGAATAATCTAAGTGTGCAAGAGTATGAGAGAATGAGACAATAGAAGACAACTCCAAAATGGAATTGACAAAAGTTGTGAATTGATCCTCATAAGACTTTTTATCTTTGAGGCCTCCGTTTTCTTCATTTTCCTTCATTTTTCCTTCAATTTCCATCTCATGCAAATATGTGACTCTTCATCTCCTTTTTCTCCTATTTTCCTATATTTTCTTAAATAAATGCAAATTAAGGCCACTTTGCCTTTGCTAATGCCTTTGCAAATTTCCATAGCCATTAATTAATCACCAGCGATACCTATCGCTATGTTTTCCCAACATTCAACTTGAAATATGAGTCACATGACCTTGGTCTAATTTTTATTTACATAGAAAATCAACCAGATGTTGTTACAAACCCCTCCCCCTTGGGGGAACACCATCCTCATAGTTAAATGACACTTATAAACCAAAAAAACACATGTTTCCCACGGAGCTTTATAACACAGCTCGATGCAACATTTACATCATATATTATTGTTGAGACCATGTGATCTGAAAATGGAATGTACTTGTTTACGGGTGCAAGGTATCCATTTCCCATAATTTCAAATGTGAGCTATACATTCCAAGTGACCTTTGAAAATGTGAAAACTTCTTATTTCTTATACAGAGATAGACTGTAGGGGCATTCATCGGACATGTCACCTCTAAAGAGAGGATGAGTTCCAGAGGCTACCTGGCCCTCTACAGGCTTTGCCTAAAGAAATAACGAAGTAAACACTTAGAAGACATTGACATACACATACTTGAAGTTTGATGTCTTGCGGACTAAAACAAATAACTTTCTGCAATTGTATAGGTGATTACGTGTGTATGCAAGTTATGTATATTTGATGTTTAACACTTTATATCAGTTTTGTTTAGCATACCATCTTCAGCAAATAAAGACATCAAAATTATGAAGCAGTTCACCCCTCCTAGGCTACATCTGCTGGACCAAGCCTCTCAAACTAGGCTTGTCCTCTTGTATTAAAAATGCTACAAAGGCTAATACAAGAATATGAGTGTCTCAAAAGATAGATCCTACTGTAAATATAGAATCAGAAGATAGGAATGAGCTAAACATGCTCTTTCCCAAGCACTAAACAGTGAAATTGTACCTTATACAGTACTTTCCCCAATTGGCCCCAGTGGCCCTTTAAACTTGCATGGAGAATTTCGAGGTGAATATGACCTCAATTGGTTCTGAAACCTCTACCATTAGACTTAGAAGGTCGAAAATAGCAAACATAGGATTTTGAATCACCAAAAATGGATGAACATAGCCCCCAAACAGCTCAAGCACTGAAATGGCCCTAGTGGCCCTGAAAGCTTCACTGAAGCTAAACAGTGAGAAGAATGTCTCAAAAGGAAAAATGATCTGTATAAATGGATTCATAATGTTGAAAACCTTCAGGAATGACCTTCGTTCCACATTCACTAGCTGCACAATTCCCAATGCAGCTCCCAAACTGATTTGGGCCTAGTGGCTCCTAGAACTTCCACGAAGCAAAAAACACATGTAAATGACCTCAGATGGCTGTGAAACCTATGCCAATGGCTTCAGAAGGTCGAAGAGACCCAAGAAAAAAAAAAAAAAAATCGTCCAAAAAGGACTTTCCTAGCCAAAGTTATGGCTCATTGAATATTTCCTCCAGTTTGGCCTAGAATCACTCCAGGTAATTGTAGTGGAAGTTCAGTTAGCTCCGCCAATTATGGTGGGACTGCCCAAATTTGGCACTCTGCCAATATTCCCACCAGTCTAACTGCCTTAACTGTTGTTGGTTTTGTAGAAATTTTGAATAATTTAACACATATTCAGCAGAGATTATCCTGATCATGTACTATTGCGGAATACATACACAATACATAAGCTCCTCTACATTGATCATCAATATAGCAGCATCAATAACAATAAAACATCAAGAGCATTCACATATTAACACAGTATGTAACCCGGGGAAAGCATCTCGCTAAAAACCCCACCCTATCTATATATTAATGATTGAGACCATGTAACATTACAAAGTACAATGCTTATCACAAGCAATCCAGTACCAGCTCCACCTGTTACACACAATATAGCTAAGATCTGATCTCCAAATCTATTCCACTGCTTGCCTGCCTCCACTGCTCAATACCTGCTCAAGAATGAATGAGAATGGTCTACCAAACTCGTATTTCACCTCCAAAGAATCACTCACAATGTGTAAGACGTGAGCAGAAGCTACAAACTAGGCAAATACATGAGCAAACTCATTGGCATACTCAATCCCTTGATTGTGCAAGATCTGATGCACAACTATAGTCACAACTGATAGCAATCTGATTCTCTAACACCTATCCCTGCTGAACTGAACATGCACTGACATGAAACTGAGTTAACTGATGTATTCTATAGTTGTATTATGAGTTAATAATTAGTTTAACAACTCATCATTAGTCTATTTGCAGTTAGACTAACTACAACTAGTTTAACCAAGTCAAACTGAACACAACTCCATCAACTCCACAATCAACTCCACCAAACTCAATTGATTGAGTTCTAACTGAAGTCATGCATGCAACAACTCAACTGACTCATAAGAAAAGTGTACTTCCTTCTGACAGCTGCATGGGCCACATCTGTAGCTCAAACTAAAGTGCTCCAAGAGAATAAGATCAAGTTTATAGTCCAAATATTATTATGAGACAATAATATTTGACTTTTCTATTTTTGACAGCCAGTCTAAAAATAGACTTTGATCACCCACACTGTGGTCACCCACACTTTGGTCACCCACATTGTGATCACTCACACTTTGGTCACCCACATTGTGATCACTCACACTGTGATAAAAAATAGAACTTGCGCCATAATTTTCCTGCGGGCCCACTTAGTGAAGGCGACTCTTTTCACTAAGCTCCATCATCTTGTTGCAATCTCAACACTCCCTCTCGACAAGATATGGATTATCAGCAACCCCTATCTTGCCTCGGTGGTACTCGAATTTGCTCCTGGTGAGAGCCTTCGTCAGAATATCAGCATCCTGATCCTCCATTGGAATGTATGAAAGCAACATGATCCTCCGCTGCACACAATCTTTGATATGATGGTACCTGATGTCAATATGCTTAGATCTATCATGAAATACAGGATTAGCCAAGAGTTTAATGCAACTCTGGTTATCACAGTAAATCACAGTAGGATCCAAATGAGAACCGAACAAACCAACCAGGATCTTCCTCATCCATATAGCCTTGCATGCAGCCAAACTTGCTGCCATATACTCGGCCTCTGCTGAACTGAGTGCCACGGATCTCTGCTTCCTGCTGTACCAAGAAACTGCTGTCGATCCAATACTGAAGACCCCTCCTGATGTGCTCTTTCTGTCTGTTGGGCTCCCTACCCAATCTGCATCCATGAAGCCACATAGCTTCACCTCATCCTCCTGTCTATACCACAAACCATATCCTGATGTGCCTCTCAAGTAGCGCAATACATGCTTGCTCGCCTTCCAGAAGAGCTTGGTAGGCTTAACCATAGCTTGTGAAAGCTGGTTAACTGCATAGCATATATCAGGTCATGTATTGAACAAATACATCAGCGACCCCACCAATTGTCGATAAACAGTGGCATCCACTTCTTCTCCCGAAGTGGCATCCTCCTTCCTCCAACCTCCAGGAAGAGGAGTATCAACAGGCTTGCAGCCATGCATGTTGAACTTCTCCAGTATCTCCCGAGCATACTTGCCCTAAGAAACAAACAGTCCAGCACTGCGCTGCCATATTTCCAATCCTAGGAAATAGTGAAGGAGGCCCAAGTCCTTCATCTCAAACTCTGTAGCAAGATCCTTCTTTCATGACAGTAGCAACAGCTCATCACCCGTTAGAATCAAATCATCAACATACAGTACAATGATAAGCAAATTACCCTCCACCACAATTTGGTATAGGTTAGGATCCGCCTCGCTCTTGGAGAATCCAAGTCCTGTGAAATAGCTGTCTATCCGTGTGTACCAAGCACATGGTGCTTGCTTCAACCCATACAACACTCTCTTGAGCCTGCACACATGCGACTCGCTACTAAAGACCTCAAAGCCTTCGGGTTGCTCAATGTACACCTCCTCCTCAATGACTCCATTGAGGAACGCAGTCTTCACATCCATTTGATGAATGTGCCATCCCATCTGCGTTGAGAGAGCAAGAATCGTCCGTATGGAAGAATATCTTGCGATAGGTGCAAAGGTCTCCTCATAATCGATCCCCTCTATCTGTGAAAAGCCTCGGGAAAAAAATCTTGCCTTGTACTTCTCCACACTCCCGTCAGCTGCCTACTTGACCTTGTAGATCCATCTCGAACCCACCACTGATTTCTCTTCCGGTCTAGGAACAATCTCCCATGCACTGTTTCTGACAATAGAATCATACTCTTCCACCATGGCATTTACCCATGCGGGATCCTCCACAGCTTCGTCGAAAGAGGATGGATCAGTCACAACACACTTGCTCATCAGAGCCATGTATCCAGTGTACCAATCAGGTGATTGTCTCTGCCTGCGTTGGGCTGTAGGTGGTCTTACAACTTTCTCTGCATCTTGAGCCAGTCGCTCAGCTTCTGTCAAGTGCTTTCGCCATCTGATGGTTGGCGCTGCATGAGTGGTCTCTTCCACTCCATGAACCTCGTCCTATGGCTGATCCACGTCCTAAAGCTCATCCTTAGGAACTAATAGCTCCTCATCCGCATGCAAGTGTAGCTCCCTCTCAAGCGAACACTTCATGGCTTTCTCCTCCTAAAGTTTTATATCCCGTCGCACAACAGTTTTACCACTGTCTGGCAAATACACACGATAGTTGTGGGGCGTATCATTGTACCCCACAAATATCCCAACCTCTGCGGTCGGCTCCAACTTCTTCCTGGCATCCTTCGTCACATGCATGTAAACGTTAGCACCAAAAATCCTCAAATGAGAAAGATCAGGCTTCTTACCAGAATAAGTCTCCTCAGGTGTACTCATGCCAAGTATCTTATGAGGACAACGGTTCTGCACATAAACTGTTGTACTGCATGCTTCCGCCCACAAGTGAAGGGGTAGGCCCTGATCATGCAACATTTCCCGTGCAGCACCCACAATCGTTCTATTCTTCCGCTCAGCTACCCCGTTCTGCTGTGGGTTATGGGGAGCTATGAGCTCTCTACGAATCCCTTCTGCCTTGCAGAAATCCTTGAACTCGTCCGAGATGTAATCACCACCATTATCGCTCCTAAGAGCCTTCACCTTCTTCCCCGACTCCTTCTTGACCAGTGCTTTGAATTCATAGAACTTTGAATATGTCTCGCTCTTCTTCTACATGAAGAAGATCCAGCACTTACGAGAGAAATCATCAACAAAAATCACATAATAGTTGTGCTTTGCTGTCGAAGCAACTGAGAAAGGTCCACACATGTCTATGTGAATTCTCTCAAGGATCGTCGTGGCGTGACTATCCTTCTCGTGAAAGGTGGCTTTCACAAACTTCCCCAAAGTACACCCCTTGCATTGATCTGACTGCGCAAGTGTGCCTTTAGGAAGCCCTGTAGTGATCTGCTGCAGTATCTTCAAGGCTCCATGGTGAAGGTGACCCAATCTCCTGTGCCACAACTCGCCATCATCCTAGCTCACTAATCCTTCTGCCTTTCCTGCCATTGCTGTGCATCCATCTACATGCAACTGATAAAGGTTCCTCACTCGAACCCCTATCTTTCGGGTCTCACCAGTTGTCTTGCTGCGCAGGAAAGCCTTTCCCTCGCTGAAAACAACATCATACCCCTTGTCTTTTAACATCGCCACTGAGATGAGATTCTTCGTCAGTCCTAGAACATGCATGACTTCCTTCAATATGAAGGGTTTACCAGACTCCCTCTCAAAGGAAATGGTACCGATACCGGTCGCACTGTATCTACCATCATCGCCCATCTCGATGTGCACTCCAAGATCTTTGTCCTCCAGATCAGAGAACAAATCTCTATCTCCCGTCATGTGAAAAGACGCACCACTGTCCAAGAACCACACTGATCCCATCACACTTGAAACCAAGCATGCGATCAATGAAAAATCAAGATCAAACTGTGAGGCTAGAGCCTCTCCTGCTGAAGATCCAGCAGCCTGCTTGTTCTTCTTCTTCTGCGGACAATTAGTGGCATAGTGTCCGTGCTGGTGACAGTGAAAACACTTCACCTTGGACATATCCTGATTCTTGCCTTTCGCACCAGACTGAGAAGCTTTCTTGCTCTTCCCTTTCATTGCTTTGGCAGCCAAAGCACAATTCTCTTCATCAGCTCCCTTTGACGAAGATCCGTCCTTGGTACTCCGCCTGATCTCCTCCTGCACAAGATCTAACCATAGTCTTTCCCATCCTAGAAATTTCTCCCAACCATTGACAGAGTCCTGATAGGAGTGCCAACTCTTCGAAAGACCAAGGAGAGCCAAGCTCACCAAGTCCTCATTATCAACAGTAACCCCCACACTTCCCAGCTCATCTCGACACTGAGTGAACTTCGTGAGATACTTGGAAATACTGTCACCCTTCTCACATTTGATGTTTCTGAGTTTATCTTTGAGTGCCAGCTTCCTCTGATCACTCTTGCTTTGGAATAATTCTGTTAATGATTTCCACATCAAATATGGAGTAGCCTTTCCATGGAGGCTGGACACAATGTGATCCTTCACGCCCTCCAACAGAATCCTTCGACATTTTGCGGTCTTCTTTTGCCAAACTCCCGCCTCAGCAGCATCAGTAGGCTTTGGGATATCCGTATCTATGAACTCCTTTAGCCCGTTATCATCCAATACTGCCTCCATCCTGTCCTTCCATGCAATATAGTTTGAGCTGCCCTCAAGAGCATACTCCAATTGCAATCCGTTGAAAGACATTGCTGCGTTGTCACCAAGAAAACACTGCTGCAAATTCGAATTCCACTAGCAATCTAAGATTCGTGAGAACACAATATTTCTCGTACAGAGATTGACTGTATGGGCATTCACTGGATATCTCACCTTCCAAAGGAAGGATGAATCCAGAGGCTACCTGGCCCGATTACAGACTCTGCCTGAAGAAATAGAATGTAAACACTTTCTGAATAGTAGATCTGATGATCAACAGCTCTGATACCATGTAGAAACTTTTTCTACAATTATCTAGCTCGCTCTGATACCATGTAGAAATTTTGAATAATTTAACACATATTCAACAGAAATTATCCTGATCATGTACTATGGCGGAATACATACACAATACATAAGCTCCTTTACGTTGATCATCAATATAGCAGCATCAATAACAATAAAACATCAAGAGCATTCACACATTAACACAGTATGTAACCCGGGGAAAGCATCTCGCTAAAAACCCCACACTATCTGTATATTAATGATTGAGACCATGCAACATTACAAAGTACAATGCTTATCACAAGCAATCTAGTACCAACTCCACCTGTTACACATAATACAGCTAATATCTGATCTCCAAATCTATTCCACTGCTTGCCTGCCTCCACTGCTCAATACCTGCTCAAGAATGAATGAGAATGGTCTACCAAACTCGTATTTCACCTCCAAAGAATCACTCACAATGTGTAAGACGTGAGCAGAAGCTACAAACTGGGCAAATACATGAGCAAACTCATTGGCATACTCAATCCCTTGATTGTGCAAGATCTGATGCACAACTATAGTCACAACTGATAGCAATATGATTCTCTAACACCTGTCCCTGCTGAACTAAACATGCACTGACATGAAACTGAGTTAACTGATGTATTCTATAGTTGTATTATGAGTTAATAATTAGTTTAACAACTCATCATTAGTCTATTTGCAGTTAGACTAACTACAACTAGTTTAACCAAGTCAAATTGAACACAACTCCATCAACTCCACAATCAACTCCACCAAACTCAACTGATTGAGTTCTAACTGAAGTCATGCATGCAACAACTCAACTGACTCATAAGAAAAGCGTACTTCCTTCTGACAGCTGCATGGGCCACATCTGTAGCTCAAACTGAAGTGCTCCAAGAGAATAAGATCAAGTTTATAGTCCAAATATTATTATGAGACAATAATATTTGACTTTTCTATTTTTGACAGCCAGTCTAAAAATAGACTTTGATCACCCACACTTTGGTCACCCACATTGTGATCACTCACACTTTGGTCACCCACATTGTTATCACTCACACTGTGATCAAAAATAGAACTTGCGCCATAATTTTTCTGCGGGCCCACTTACTGAAGGTGACTCTTTTCACTAAGCTCCATCATCTTGTTGCAATCTCAACAGGTTTTATGGCACATGTGAACAGTTTATGGGTCGGCGGTTTTACATAGGAGTTAGCACCAGAACATTCGGGTTAATTGGCCATTTGATTTAATACAAACCCGCCAAACCTACAATGTGACCACAATACATGGTGACCGTCTAGTTTTTTGGGCGCGCGGTTAGGAGTTAGGCCCCGGTTCTGCGCGCTGTGGTCATATCCATGGGGGCTGGCCCCCCTTGGGCCCCGCCCTTAACCAAATTCAAACTTTAACAAAAGTTTGTTCCACACCTTAAACAAGCCCGGTGCTCATGGTTCAATGGTAAAGCGTGGGAGTGTTATAAGGCAGCTCGCGTGTTCAAATCTCTCCGTTTCCAAATTTTTAATGCATGAAAAAAAACTGAGCTGATGTCATGATGATTTCACCTAGGCCACGTGGCAGCTGGCCATTCACTTCCCAAAATGGAATATCCGATGGAATATTCTATTTAATTTTTTTTTGAACAAATTCAAAATTTCAATGTTAGTGGGAAATTCTTCTTTTTAGTATAACGTTCACATACGGTGACCATTTTCCAAACCGTTCGCGGTGCCAGAATCAGAAGGACGAGCTCTATCCGGTATTTCATGTTCAAACTAGTTCTAAGCACTTTCATTTTTGACCATTTTACGACACTTGGTCCTGAGCTCCTGATCACACCTCCCAAATGAGAAGGCTTTTGGTCCCCAAAATCTTACTGAATATCTGAAGTAAACTGTACAGCACTTGAGGAGTAGAAATATCCTCTTCCGTTCAGCCAAAAGGGCATACTGATACCAAAATGTCCTGCCTTGCCAACTGTCGTCATGTGCAGCACGCCAGAAAAATCTAAAATTGCAGGAACCACCAATGAAACTTGCTGATATATGAGCTGAAATCTTCCACTGAATATGTGGGCTTTCCAACTCTCACGATGCCCATCCATGGCACCTCCACTCCAGAAGAAGAGCTGCCTCCCAAATGAGAAGGCTTTTATCGGTTGTAGCATGTTGAAGGTACTGCAAATGCTCATCCCAAACTCTTGGGATACTTGCTGCCAAAAACTTCTCAAAAGAAGTAGAGACCCATGCTGAAATTTGAGCCCTCTTTGCTTGCATGCTTTTCCAGCTCATAGAATTGTGCACAGCTTTGCACCAAATTCTTTCCCTACACCAAATGACACCAAAGGTATTTTGTGCAGCAAGACAATCATCAACAAAAATTTGTCCTAAAATATGCTGAAACCATCAACATAACAAATGTGTACACAACTGACACAAGTCGACAAAACATGTGCACCACAATCGACACAAGTCGATGAAACATGTGACACAATCGACAATGTAAAAGTGTGCTCACAAGTGACACTAGTCAACCAACAACAAGATACATTTACAAACACCTATGCGTGTATCATGTACAATGAACTATATACAGTTCGACAAATACACCTACAACATCTATGTACAGGTGTAACTTAAAATCTTCTTTTCTAAGACCAACAGGTACATCAACCCTATAAAAACACACATGGGTGAGAAGAGCTGAAATGAAAAACATTGCTGCAAAACTAGTGAGTATCATACTCATCTTTTACCTTCATGGTGAGATTTTGCAACAACATAAGAAACATGCATACATCCAAAGTTTGTTTGTACAAAAGGAGTATGTCTTATTGTGTCAAGAAGTCTAACCACTTCTTACCAAGCCACTTCCATGGCGATTTTTGCTGCTGCAACTTTTCCTAATGTGAAACTTCCTTGTCCACATCGATAATCGAATCTGTGGTTCCACCTTTGCCAATCTTCTTGTCATCCTGCTGCATGTGTGTGGGAGGACAAGTTGGATGTAAAGTCCAACAATGAGAGACAACATGTCCCTTCTTTTGGAAAAAAGTGCAAATCTTATGCAGCTTCTTGGAAAGCAGTCTTTGCTTCATCTGTTCCTTGTATGCTTTCTTCCTCATCCAGCATCTCGAAACATGATGATTAAATTGACCACAATATGTACAAGGAAACTTTCTTCCATTAAAGCATGTAAAATGATCATGCCTTGCAGAAAAACAATAAAATTGATCATGAGAAGATTTATACCTCTTGTGTTGCTTTGCATGTTCATACTTTTTGCCTCCATGAGGAGATGAACTAGTAGAGGCTTCAGTTTTCTTTTGTAGACAAACATCTTCATTCTTGTCTTGAAAATTGCCTAACATAGCATGCTTGCCATAAGTTGCATGTCTACCATCTTCTTGCTGCAAAAAAGGATTAAAGCAATGGCAATCATCTTTGAAACAAATTTGACATATTTGTCTCATGGAACTTGGGACAAAGTTTCTCTTTGTATTAGCCTCACATGCCTTCATGGCTTTTGAGTCTTTGCCATTAGATTGCACATAACCGAGTCCAACATTCTTAGGTCGTTCCTCAACAGGAATGGGTTCAATCATGCCTTGTCCATGCTTTCCTAATCCTTTGCCTTCATAACCCATCTTAATCATGATCTTGGATCTTATTCCCCTGGTATGCTTTTCGAAAGATCCTACACATCTTTCTGAAGAGGAAATTGAAGACAAATTAGAATGGATTACCTCTTTCTCACGCATGTTCTTGGTCAAAGCATCTTGGGCTTGATTAAGCTGCAACTCCATATCATGCAATCTTTGAAGAATTTCTTCCTTCTCTTGCTTCATGGCCAACAATTTCTCATGAAGCACTGTGCTTTCTCTTCTATCCTCAAACAGGATCTGCACCATATCCTTCAAGATAAGGAATTCACGCTTCATATCCTCATCGAAGAACCTTGTGAAGGAGGAAACTTCACTTGATGAAGTTGTCATTATAATGTCAATGAACAAATTAACTTCAACAATCTGCTTAAAGCTTTTCAAAACAAGTGACAAAGCTTTCTACCCAAATGTCTTTACAACCATCACATTCAAGCAGCGAACAACACACAAATCAAGTGAACATCTTGTTGTGATTTTGAGGTCCTTTGGGGTAAGGCAAATATCTGCTATTCCTTTTTGTCTTCTCCAAGACTTAGCTAATCAATAGCTATCCCCAAACTTCAGCAAACTCAAACAACATGTAGTTTGCAAAATAGTAAAGCAGTCAATCTTCAACACTGCTTTAAAACACCTTTCAAGCTATACAATCAAGCTACTGTGATGTCAATCAAGCAAACCAAGTGCTCTGATACCATCCTGATCTGAAAATGGAATGTACTTGTTTAAGGGTGCAAGGTATCCATTTCCCATAATTTCAAATGTGAGCTATACACTCCAAGTGACCTCTAAAATTGTGAAAAATTCTTATTTCTTATATAGAGATAGACTGTAGGGGCATTCACCAGACATGTCACCTCTAAAGAGAGGATGAGTTCCAGAGGCTACCTGGCCCTCTACAGGCTCTGCCTAAAGAAATAACAAAGTAAACACTTAGCAGTCATTGGCGTACACATACTTGAAGTTTGATGTCTTGCAGAATAAAACAAATAACTTTTTGCAGCTGTATAGGTGATTATGTGTGTATGCAGGTTATGTATATTTGATGTTTAACACTTTATATTAGTTTTGTTAAGCATACCATCTTCAGCAAATAAAGACATCAAAATGATGAAGCAGTTCACTCCTCCTGGGCTACATCTGTTGGACCAAGCCTCTCAAACTAGGCTTGTCCTCTTGTATTAAAAATGCTACAAAGGCTAATACAAGAATATGAGTGTCTCTAAAGATAGATCTGACTGTAAATACAGAATCAGAAGATAGGAATTAGCTAAACATGCTCTTTCCCAAGCACTAAATAGTGAAATTGTACCTTATACAGTACTTTACCCAATTGGCCCTAGTGGCCCTTTAAACTTGCATGTAGAATTTCGAGGTGAAGATGACCTCAATTGGTCTTGAAACCTCTGCCATTAGACTCAGAAGGTTGAAATAGAAAACGTAGGCTTTTGAATCACCAAAAATGGATGAACACAACCCCCAAACAGCGCAAGCACTGAAATGGCCCTAATGGCCCTGAAAGCTTCCCTGAAGCTAAACAGTGAGAAGAATGTCTCAACAGGAAAAATGAGCTGTAGAAATGGATTTAGAATGCTGAAAACCTTCAGGAATGACCTTCGTTCCACTTTCACTGGCTGCACAATTCCCAATGCAGCTCCCAAACTGATTTGGCCCTAGTGGCTCCTGGAACTTCCACAAAGCAAAAACACCTATAAATGACCTCATATGGCTGTGAAACCTATGCCAATGGCTTCAGAAGGTTGAAGAGATCCAATATAAATAAATAAATCGTCCAAAAAGGACTTTCCTAGCCAAAGTTATGGCTCATTGAAGATTTCCTCCAGTTTGGCGTAGAATCACTCCAGCTAACTATAGTGGAAGTTCAGTTAGCTCTGCCAATTATGGTGGGACCACCCAAATTTGGCGCTTCACCAATATTCCCACTAGTCTAACTACCTTAACTGCTATTGGTTTTATGGCGCATGTGAACGGTTTATGGGTCGGCGGTTTTACATAGGAGTTAGCGCCAGAACATTCGGGTTAAATGGTCGTTTGATTTAATACAAACCCGCCAAACCTGCAATGTGACCACAATACACGGTGACCGTTTAGTTTTTTGGGCGCGCTGTTAGGAGTTAGGCCCTGGTTCTATGCACTATGGTCATATGCATTGGGACTAGCCCCCTTGGGCCCCACCCTTAACCAAATTCAAACTTTAACAAAAGTTTGTTGCGCACCTTAAACAAGCCTGGTGCTCAGGGTTCAATGGTAAAGCGTGGGAGTGTTATAAGGCAGCTCGCGTGTTCAAACCTCTCCGTTGCCAACTTTTTAATGCATGCCAAAAAACTGAGCTGACATCATGATGATGTCACCTGGGCCACGTGGCAGCTTGCCATTCGCTTCCCAAAACGGAATATTTTATTTAATTTTTTTTAATAAATTCAAAATTTCAATGTTATTGGGCAATTCTTCTTTTTAGCATAACTTTCTCATACGGCGACTGTTTTCCGAACCATTTATGGCACCGGATTCAGGAGGATGAGCTCTATCCATTCGTTTAGGTTCAATCCAGTTCTGAGCACTTTAATTTTTGACCATTTTACGACACCTGGTCCTGAGCTCCTGATCACCATGAACACCATACCTCTTATTGGAGCTTTATAACATAGCTCGACGTGGTACATACATACATACATACATACATATATATATACATGACAAAAACACAACATCAAACACATATATCAGAATACATCCGCTCAAACAACGAATATAGAAGATGCATAGCTCGCATCTAATCAAACATCTCCCATGTAGCTTCATTGGGCTCAAAGTGTTTCCACTACACTTTAACTTGCTCGATTACTTGATTCCAAATCATGAACATCTTTCGCTACAAAATGTATTGAGGTTCCAGCTGGAATTCCCCTTCTAGTTCCACCTGCAATAAAGACCAATCAATCACATGATCAACATCCTTCATGTATATTTTAAGCAATGAAACGTTTAAAACATCATGGAATTTCATGGTTATAGGCAGTGCAATTCAGTAGGCCATTGGTCTAATCCTCTCAAGGATCTTGAAAGGCCTGCATTACCAAGGTGTCAACTTGCCACATGACCCAATCCTTAAGGATCTCTTCATGGGATTGATGTACAAGTACACATTCCCCAACTTGAAACTCCTTAAATATCATGTGATTATCTACATTACTCTTCTGCCTATCTTGTGTTTCCTTTACATTATTCTTAATAACCTGCATTTCATGTTCTGTCTTAGCTAACATGTCTGGTCTAATCAACACCCTATTCATTGAATCACTCTAGTTGATGAGAGTATTACAAATCCTCTCATAGACTCACCTTCAAGGACTCCTGATACTCATTAATATATGAAAACTATACCAGTGGAAGACACTCTTCCCACTTCCTTTGTTGATGCATGACTTACATCCTTAACATGTCCTCAAGAATCCTATTGACCCTCTTTTTATGTCCATCTATCTGCAGGTGATAAGTTGTACTGAAAGCTAACTATACCCCCAAACCTGTAAAAAAATATTTCCAAAACCTAGAAGTGAACTTTGAATCTCTATCTCACACAAACTTCTTAAGAATACCATGCAACCTCACTATCTCCCTTATGAAAATATGATTTACGTCACTAGCTAAGTTCATAGACTTAACTGTGATGAAATGTGTTACCTTGGTTAACCTGTCAACCACAACCATAATAGAATCATGTCGCTTCAACATCCTTGTGAAACCTTTAATGAAGTCCATGGGCATGAACTCCTATTTCCACTCTAAAATCGAAATTGACTACAATAAATAACCTCGATGCTTACACTTTTCTTTTACCTCCTAACAATCCAAAAAAATTGCAACATACTCAATCACCTATGTCTTCAAGTTTAACCAGGGATAGAACTTCTTAACCACTTTCAATGTCTTCTGATATCCTAGGTGTTGGCTTATTGGGCCCTGACCCAGGTTCGGAAAGGTTATTATCCAAACAAATCCCGCAGCTACCGGCCCTTTTGGCAATAGCCTGCGGAGCATGGACTGAGGTCTCACCCGAGGTAGCAGGGGAGGGTGTTGGAACCAAGTTTCTGCACCCTTGGGATGTCTTGATGTGGTCTGGAGGGGTCGCGAACCATTATGTGGCCTCGCGCCACTTTGGGTAATTATCACACTTTTGTGAAGATCCGTGTGGGTATACTTGCTTATTAATGGAATTATTAGAGATCTGATCTTCTTGTTATAGTCTTTAAGCAAACATTTAAACTTAAGACCCCATGCGTGCAATTATAAATAAAGATATAAACCCATATAATAGATCATGCATAAATTCAGAACATAAGCAACAGACAAATCTGCAAGAAATCACACAATGATTCAGAAACTCTTATCTTTATTTATCTTCTCTTCAGTACAACCAAATCCGCCCTACGCACTCAGCTGCAGGGGTCCACGCACACAGCTGCGGACTCTACTAGGCCTCTACGTACACAGCTGCAAAGCCTCTATCTCTCTACCAACTCCCTTGACTCAGATTTACAAAGGCTCCAAGACTTCTTGCCGCACAAACCCATTACATTCCAGATCAAAAATAATACTTACCAAAAGCTACTTTCTGACCACAGAGCCTTGCTTTATTTATACATTACCATGGACAGGTCGACTCATTTTACATTATTTTTGGGCGAACAACCCTTTGACTTGACTCATTACACTTCGCGCTCTGCGCATCTCGCGGAGTCTTTACCATACTTTTACCCAAAATTGCAAGCTTTGAGCTCCAAAACTGTTACACGGGGCCTTCACTACCCAACAGTCCCCCAACACAATCATCATGACTCGTCCCGAGTCACATGGCTGGTGCAGCAATCTTTGCGCGGAGGTTGGTTAGCAACTTTTGTGCTTCGCTTGTACTTGAAACAAACTCTTCTGCCATACTCTGTTCCTGTTCTACACAAGTCACCGATGCATCAGTATTAGTAGCATTTCTGGGATCATATGCTGCCTGCATGTGCACTAAATTTCCCTCAATGGTGGTGGAGACTGTGAATGCTTCATCAAGCCAGGGTTGGATGCGGTCTTTAAGCACTGCCTCTTTTTTCCGAGCAGCGTCCACTTGTGCCTTGAGAGCCTGGGCCTCCTTCATTTTAGCCAACCACTGCGTGATAGTGACCATCTGCGCAGTCCCCCGGACTGTGTCATAAGCCCGCTGCAACTCCCGCACTTCTGTTTCCACTTGTTGTATGGTTGGGTCTTCTTGGAGAGAGGTGAGCATAAGGAGGGATTGATCTAACAGACCCAAGCAATCTTGGACCACGCGCTTTATTATTTCCAATCCTGCTTGAATTTCTCCATGGTGCTATTCTCGAACTTCCGTAGGTGTGGGCGGTTGTACCTTTAGTCTTAGCTCTATAATTTGTAAATTTAATTTCCACTGAGCCTTCACAGCCTCCTCTTGGGTCGTATGGAATCCTGCGGCCATGCGATGAATCTTGTTAGTTGCTGGAAGTTTGGCTGGAATAGCTAACTCTAGTACCTTGCTACAAGCTTCCATCACAGACGGTTCCACTTCTTAGTTGTGTGCAACCAAATCATCATGTTAGAGACTGACCTGCTCCAGATTTGCCTTGTGCTTCATCAAGGTTTGGAGGGCGCAGCCTTCCCTGGCACGAAGCTCAGTGGTTACCCCATCCTGAAGTTGGTATAGGGTTTCTCTAGGAAGAGCGGCCAGATTCAACCCCCAACGATGCACGTCACCCTCGGCTTCTGCTATGACAGTGCCTGCTGGCAACGCTAAGGTGTTCATTGTGTGGGTGCGCGCCATCTGCTTGGCTGCGGCTGTGTCCTCTGCTGGATTTAGGATCACCCCACCCGGGGGTCACACCTGTAATGCTTGCAACTGCACTTTGATCTCCCCCAACATAGTTGTATGTTATGTCATCAGTTCTGCCAATGCACCTGTAGGGGCAGTGCTCTCCGGGTTTTCACTGTCAATAAACTCTTTCTCCAAATCCTTTGTTGTTTTTGACTTTTTGCGTGTATGCAGCGATTCCTTGTTGCACGGCCTCTTGACTTGGGTCGATTCTGTAAGATGGTCTGTGTGTTCCTGTGTCTCCTTTTCCCTTTGCATGTCTTGTTCTAAGGACCTTTCATGATCTGCCATGATTTCTTCAGCTATCACTTCCTTGGTTGCCTCCTACTGCGAAGCTGCCTTTTGTCCCTGACGTGTCTTTTCTGCCAATTTAGTGAGTCGCAGCTGGATTTCCTTTTTGCGTTGTTGTGTTGCCATTCATTCTAGTATGGCCTTATCTGGGGTGCGCCACTCTGGAGGCCATGTTGCCAATACCTCATAAATGGCATCGTCCGTTGCAATGAACAGGAGCGTGACCCATGCTCGTTTTGGATCCTTCCGTGCCTGGATATATAAGTTATGCATGTCTGCTTTGAACTCAGTCGTGCTTTCCAAATTATTGTATATCATTGGACACATGTGTGGTCTACGATTGATCCATGTCCGGATACTCCCCTCCATGAAGATCCAAAAAACCTTGATTTCAAAACCCTCATTGCGTCCTTTGTAGCCCAGAGCGAAGTATACCGCACTGCTTCAGGTAGGCTATCCTCAATGCTAGGAAACTGGCTACCCTGTAGCAATTCTCCTGCAACCAGAAGGATTGATAGTAGAAACCATGCATAATGTAATGTCTTACCTTTGTCCTGTGCTTCCTGACAATTTGTCAAAAACTCGTCGCATAAAAACTATGCCCAGTTGAACTGAACTCCTTCCATGCACTGCTCCACAAGCGCAATGATAGGAGCTAGCAACTCATTTGCGTAGAATTTCCTCATTAGCTTGTTGGCTAGCAGCTAGGTGGAAATTTGCACCCCTCGGTCTTTGACGCCTGCTATTACATACCCCCACTTCCGCTTCTCCAAATTATATTTAGCCTTCATTGTTTCTACGAGACCCACATTGCTACTCATTCTAGCTATGTTTCTGGGTCGTTCCCTTTGACAGGAAAGTGGGTAATCCGGTGTACTAAATCATCTGTGATAGGAATCAGCTCTTCCAACTAGAGATACCCATCTTGTACTAGACATAGTAACTGCCAGATAACAAAAGTGGTGATGGTTGTGCAGTGATAGCAGGGTATCCACCTTAGATTAAGTAATCTCGCCTTCTCCACACCTAGTAACCACTTCCGTGGCAGTAATTTGTCTTCGGCCAATTCTGGGAACTTGTCACTGTCTGCAAGGTCCCAGTCTTCGAACTTGATGCTTGGAACTTGTCCCAGCGGTAAGCCATCGAACCTTATCTCATCCGGAAGAAGCGGGGTCTGGAGTGTATTCTTTGCAGCGTCTAGGTCCTTCGGTATCTTGGTCATCCCGTTCCATGGGGAGATATATGGGGGTCATGAAGGGATTCGAAAAACATCCTCTTCGTCTTCATCTTGTGCTTCAATCTGAACGATCAAATCTTGTAGATCTTTGTCATCCTCCTCGAGTTCAGTGGTGATTGCTTTCCCCTTTTTGGTGACTGATAACTTACCGAATATTGGTGATGCCCTGACTGGCCCCATCATCTACTTGTTCTTCCTAGGCCGCGGTGTGTGTGGGGACTTTGGGACTTTGGGGGCCGCATCTACTTTGCCTAGCTCCTCTTAGGTTGAGTATAGCTCTTCCGCGAATTGTGCTCGGGTTCTCGCCATGGTACTCATGGGATGCCTGGTAGCTGAGTGTTTGCTAGTCTTTACTAGTTCAAATCTTGAATAACCCAATGTTGGCGATAGATTTTTGAATGGATCCCTTCCCTCCACTTTCAGTTCATTAATAGTGGCTAGGTTGCAGATCTTGTCGTATCTAGCTCAGAACTTCTATCATAATGGCCCGCTGCCTGCTCCCCCTTGTCGTAACTTGAATTTCGTGTTAGGAATAGTGGTGTTAACGGTCACCTCTAGACCTTTTCACACAGTAGCGCAACCCTTGTGGCGCAACCATGATTTGGCGGACCAAATAACTCTGTACCGAACCTGTTTTCCACGTCGGCTTCCTGTAGACTTGTTTATAGCCCCACGCCTTCTTTCAACTGCTTGAGACACTGGGACTGTGCTTTCTACAGCTAGTCAGGTGGTCGCACCCCCGGTGCGATGTCTCAGCTTTCCTGCTAGCCCGGGCTGCGAGCACCTTTCGAGTGCCTCTGTAGCCATTATCTCTTCGTGCGCTATTGTGTGGGGTGTATCCTTCCGTAGGTGCGGGTGCAGCCATGATAGCAGGGTCGCGGCTCGTTCTAGTTCTGCGGGAGACCCGACCGGGCCTAGTTCCCTTATGTGCAGACTCGCGCAGCCAACGTGGCCGTTGCTACTTTCCATATTGTTGATTCCCTCCCCTACTAGCACGCTTTTCTTTCGTAGTTGCGCCCATAGTTTGTTGATTTCGCGAGGCCTGCTGCTACCCCGCTTATTCTAGGCTCCTTCCTGTCTTATTATTGACAATCTCATCTTCGCCTCCCTTCTATTATAGGCCCATCGAACCTGTGGTATTTGCAACTTCCCAGTGGGTCATTTTATCAGGTGGACGCTATGCGTGCTTCCCCTTGTTCCCCTCCTGACTTTGTCGCGGGCCACTGGCGAATTGGATTGTTGTAGTGAATTCGAACTTATGATTTTGATTTGGTTGGGTGCCCACACAACATATACCTGCAGCCTATGCTGGCGATGGATGCTTACCCCGTTTTTCCCTCCAACCCGTACGCACAGCTGCCTCCAACATCCGTGCCACTTTCTCCGAATCTTTGGGCATGCACTCCATTCATGAGCAATTGTTGCACGTGGTACCTCCACGGGGGCATCTTACGACTTTTGTCTCAAATTCATTGTTTCGCATTAGTTAACTAGTTCCTCCACCTTCGTGGCATCCTCATCAGTTGGCTGCCCCCTTGCCTCTATTGTTACTCGGCATAGTGATCTAACCATCATATTACAATTTAGTGTTGTTACCTCATGCAATCGGTTCTGCCATCACTCAATCTCTTCATCTGAGTCCAATGTGCAGGAACTGTCGTGGTCCCATGAGATTCTTCCATCCGTTGTTGGATTCACTCAGTCATGATATTGCACTGTGATATGGTAGATACAGTCTAGTTCATCGTCACTATCCTCATTGTGCACTGGCTCAGTATAGCGCACCCCTTTGGCTAGGTCCAGTGGAACCACTATGCGGAGAGATTTTTTTTCGAATATCATTTTCCATTTCTTTAGGTTGATGACTCCATTCATATTCATTGCCCAATCTATCCCTAACAATGTAGGATATGGGTTATTGTCATCCACAATTTCTATAACCTCAAAATCAGTTTGTGTGCTTGCACCGTCGATGTCTACTATAACTCCTTGCAGTCTTCCCATAGGCAAGATCTTCTGTTGGTTCGCCATCCGTAATTGGATAGAAGACCATTGTAGTGTGGGCCTGCCCATGCGTTCCCAGGTCTGTCTAGGTAGGACATTCGCATCTGACCCGAGGTCCAGGTTGACCTGATCCATCTCATAGTCCCCAATCTGGATAGTCAATTGCATCTCCCGCCCAGTGCGCAACGCATGCTTGCCTAGTTTTTGAACCATCCGAGGTTCATCCGATCATGCGCACCTAGTTATCAACTCTTGCAGTCCCTTCGCCGCTTTAGTGTCTCGTAGTAGCTTCATGCATGTCTCTAAGAAGGTAGTTAACATAGGAGTATCCTTCTCCAGCTCCATTTGATCCTTGCTACCCGAAGTAAAAGCTTTCATGAAGCTCTTCTTAGCTTCCATAAATGTTTCCTTCGCACGCTCTAAATCAAATTCAGGTTGTTTTGTGGGGACCTTTGATGAGCCCCAGAAATGGGTAACTATATGGGCTCATTCTACCTCCTATTTCAATTTAATCCACCATTCTCAGTAGTTTTGTGCATGTTTTTGAATATATTTATGTCAATAGAGTGAATTGGGTTAGTCACTTTGCCATGTAGTCTAATAAGTGTTTATTGCAGATTTTTTGGACAATTTTGTTCAAGGACCAGGAATTTATGAGCAAAATAGCAACCAAACTCGAGGAAACAAGGAAGAGGACTTGTAGGAGGGGTGCCTCATTCATTAATGACCCCTTTCCTCGAATCCTCCATCAGCAGCTCGGAGTGCAAAGGCCCACATTGACGATTCCAAGGGGCAGCCGAGCAAGTCAAGTAGGACCGCTGTTATCTTCAATTCTAGGAAGCCGAGTTCCTTAATTTTAGGACGACTGTTGGGAGTCCCCATTTGTATAAATAAGAAGGCTTCAAGCCTCAGTAGGTTAGCCAGTTCTTAGTATATTTTCACACTTTTGTGCAGCCTTGTACTCAGCTCATTTTCGAGCTCTTTTTGAAGACAGTTTATGTGATGTAACTGCTATTTTTTTATAAATGAAGATGAAACAGTTTTTGAGCCAGCACTAATCTTTTTCAGAGGGCTGAAGCTCTTGGGTTAGGACCCAACCCAAGCTACCCAACACCTCGTTTGTGTATTTATATGTTTTTTCTTTCATTCATGAGATAATTTCTGTTGTTTAGGTTCATCTTGCTTTATTAAATTAGGTTGCTTTTGATGGTTAGAATAGTTGTTTTTGTTTCAAGTTGTTTAAGTAAGTTGCTGTAGTGACAGAAAAAGATCCAAAAAGGCCAAAAATAGGTCTTGATCCCATTTCTCTCTTCTTGGAACCATGGTTTGAGGTCAAGGCACTACTGCTGCCACCAAAAACACAGTTTTTGCTCTTCCACGCAACTGCTAGTCTGATCCTTTGATTTGGAAAAGTTGATATTGGTCCAGATTTAATTGCTTAGATCATTCCATGTCCTTTTACCGTAGTTATCTTGCATTCTTTTCTGTTCATAAGGTATTGTTCAACATTTTTTGGTTTTAGGTCAGAAATTAGGTTAAGATGGACAAAACTCTGTTTTTTTAGTTCTTCCTTTGGTCATTTTGAGAAGTAAATGTGCGGATCTCTTGTAGGATATCCCAGTTCATCATTCCTCCATAAAACAACCAGAACTAGCTCACTTCTCCCCGATTTCCCAACTCATTTGCAACATTTCGCCAATTTGCCCTAATTTCTGTGTTTTTCCATAAAGTGCCTTTCTTGCCCCTTGAACAAATCCAACCATCTCCATCGTCCCTGATCTTCCTTGACAATTTATAGACCCCCCGACACATTCATCTAGCCTTGATTTCCCCTCTCCCATCATTTTTCCACCTTCAAACCTCTAAAAACCACTTTCGGCCTGTTGAAAATGCAACAAGATGATGGAGCTTAGTGGAAAGGAGTCGCCTTCACTAAGTGGGCCTGCAGGCTATTTTTGGCACAAAGTCTATTTTTAGACTATGTCTATTTTTAGACTATGTCTATTTTTAGACATATGGATCATGGTCTATGAGTTGCAGGATGCTATTTGTGGATGATTGGTCATGTTGGTAAAAATAGATGGACTTCTATTTTTAAACATATGGGCGAAGTCTATTTTTAGACTGCCAATCTAAAAATAGAACAGTCGAATATTATTAGCTATTAATAATATTTGGACTATAAACATTATCTTATCCTCTTGGAGAACTTTAGTTCGAGCTACGGATGTGGCACATGCAACTGTTAGAAGGAAATACGCTTTTCTTATGGGTCAGTTGAGCTATTGCATTATGGACTTCAATTAGAACTCAAGTGGTTGAGTTTGGTGGAGTTGATTGAGGAGTTGATGGAGTTGTGTTTAGTTTGACTTGGTTGAACTAGTTGTATTTAGTCTAATTACAAATACACTAGTGATGAGTGGTGTGAATTAATTATTAATTAATTCACTAATTATTAACTCATAAATAAACTAAAGAATACATCAGTTAACTCAGTGCATGGACAGTTCAGTGGAGACAGGTGTTAGAGGTTGAGACTGCTATCAGTTGTGACTATAGCTGTGCATGAGATTTGCAAAATCAGTGATTGAGATTGCCAATGAGGATTGCACAGTACAAGCCAAGGAAAACGAGCTTGGATCATTACTATTTTCACATTGGATTGCGTAGTGGAGGCAGGAAAACAGCGGAGGAGATTTTAACTTGTGACTTGATTCAGATCTGAGCTAGTTTTTTGTGTAACAGGTGGAGATAGTACTGAGTACTTGTGAGGAGTAATATACTATGTATTGTTACATGTTCTCAATCATTATAATATACAGATAGTGTGGGGTTTTCAGATGTATGCTTTCCCCATTACATATTGTGTTAATGTGTGCATGCGATTGATGTTTCATTGTTTTTAATTCTGCAAAATTGATGATCAACGTAGAGGAGGTTATGTATTATGCATGCATTCTGCAATAGTGTATAATCAGGATAATCTCTGTGAATAAGTGTTATATTATTCAAAAATTCTACATGGTATCAGAGTAGAGTTGATCATCAGATCTATTATTTAGAAAGTGTTTACATTTTATTTCTTCAGGCAGAGTTTGTAATTAGGCCAGGTAGCCTCTGGATTCATCCTTCTTTTGGAAGGTGAGATATTCGGTAAAAGCCCATATAGTCAATCTCTGTACAAGAAATACTTTGTTCTCATGAATTTTAGATCAGAAGCGGTTGAGGTTTCAGCTGGTGGAATTCGAATTTGCAGCAGTGTTTTCTTGGTGTCAAAGTTGAAATGTCTTTCAACGGATTGCGATTGGAGTATGCTCTTGAAGGCAGCTCAAATTATATTGCATGGAAAGACGGGATGGAGGCGGTGTTAGATGACAATGGGTTGAAGGATTTCATAGAGGCTGAGGTCCCAAAGCCTACTGATGCTACTCACGTTGAGGGTTGGCAAAAGAAGACAACAAAGTGTCGAAGGATTCTGTTGGAGGGCGTGAAGGATCACTTTGTGTATAGCCTGCATGGAAAAGCTTTTCCATACTTGATGTGGAAAGAGTTGACAGATTTATTCCAAAGGAAGAGTGACCAGAGGAAGTTGTCGCTCAAGGATAAACTTGGAAACATTAAGTGTGAGAAAGGAGACAGTATGCCCAAGTATCTCATGAAGTTCACTCAATGCCAGGATGAGCTGGGAAGTGTGGGGGTGATTGTCGATGATGAGGACTTGGTGAGTTGGCTCTCCTTGGACTTCCGAAGAGTTGGCATTCCTATCAGGACTTTGTCAATGGTCGGGAGAAATTGCTAGGATGGGAGAGACTTTGGTCGGATCTTGTGCAAGAGGAGATCAGGCGGAATACTAGGGACGGATCTTCATCAAAGGAATCTGATGAAGAAAATTACGCTTTGGCTGCCAAAGCAAAGAAGGGGAAGAACAAGAAAGCTTCTCATTCCAGTACGAAAGGCAAGAAGCAGGACATGTCCAAGGTGAAGTGCTTTCACTGTCACCAACACGGACATTATGCCACAAATTGTCTGTAGAAGAAGAAAAATAAGCAAGCTGCTGGATCTGTAATGGGAGAGGCCTTAGTATCGTAGTTTGAGCTGGATTTTTCGTTGATCGCATGCTTGGTATCAAGTTCGATGGGATCGGTATGGTTCTTGGACAGTGGTGCGTCTTTTCACATGACAGGAGATCGAGATTTATTTTCTTATCTGGATGAGAAAGATCTTGGGGTGCACATTGGTGAGCTCCAGTATTGCAGCAATAATGTTGCAACTCCTGGGACTCCCTTCTTTAGTTTTATCAACCCGGTAGTTCATAACAAACTTGGAAGCGGCGGTGCTGTATGCACAAGTACTAGCTCTTGCCGCAACTGTCACTTGGTCAGCTGCACAAGTCTGCTAGGGGCTTAAGCCAACTTCTATGAGCTCTGAGAAGAAGATTTTTAACTGATGGACGAAAGCTAACTCAAAGAAGGCTGATCTACTTGCAGAAAGAAACTGGAAAGCTGAAAGGAAACGTAAACCCTAGCAAACCCTAATTTTACCAGTTATCCCTACCAATGTAAGAAAGAGGATGCAAGCTACTGAAAGAAATTCCATTGACTTCTAGGAAGGTAAATACATGTATCTAAGCTACCTCTACAGTAACATCTGCAAAAAACATCTTTTTGTATTTTTGGATAAGTTGCCAAAATTATCATGCATGCGAATTGTTTGTTTTGACTGTGCAGGGGTGGATTGGTGAGAGGAAATGCTTAGATGAGGTCAGGAAGGTTCAGAGAGGGCCTAAGGGGTCCCTAACACCCTTCCAAAGAGTTTCACAGAGTTTGGCTATCAAGAAACCTCATTCATGAGCTTCTACAGGAAGTCTGCAGGGGTTCTACAGGATGTCTATGATTTTCTACGATATGTTCTGTAACTTTCTACAGGATGTTCAGAAATGGGATGTTGGAGGATGGATGGATGGAGAAAGATGAAGGAGTGGGTATGGAGGTAGGATAAGGGTTGGAGATGGTCCAGGACTTGGTGGATGGAGTTGAGGACAGATGTATATGGCTGGATTTTTTCAAGGAGGACTGAAGCAAGCATGCACAAAAACTAGGGTTATGTGAGCAAATGGAAAACGTAAGGCTAGAAGTTGAGCTAAGGGATGGAGCAGATGGGTGTGATGGAGTATGGGTAGGTAGAGAAGTGGTACAGGTGCTCTGCAAGGCATTTTTCCAACTGAACCAACGAAAACTTGAAAAATCAAAGACCTAGTTACGTTGACCTAATCTGATCTAGCTGTCAGTGAAGAGAATGAACAGAAGCTTGAACTGCAATGAAACCATGTATACTAACTCATGGAAATAAGCAAACAAAAGTTTGAACTTGTAACCAACTTCTACAAATGAAAATCAAACACTAGTGATTGCATGGCAAAGCAAAATCAGTGTTTTTGTGGGCAACAAGGTCACCCTGATCCCAGCTCCTAATCCCACTGAGGGAGAGGTGGAACTAGTGATGTTTGATGGCCCTTTTTTGAAGCTTTTCCCTGTTAACAACCTATCAACTAAATCTGAGCATCAAAAGTCTTTCTAACCATTAACAGTGACATAGTTAATCAGCAAGATTTAATCTACTTAACAGAAATAATTTTGCAAATGCATGATGAAAAATAACAATACATAAAGGAGGCCTTAGCACTCGGGTTGGGCCCAACCCCAAGAGCTACAGGCTCCTATAAAGAACTCAGATCTGATGCCAAGTAAATTTGCTTCTCATTACTCAAAAATAATCATCACAAGAAAGTTTGTACAGAAGTAGCTAAGAAAAACGAGCTGGAAGAGGACAACACTATAGTGCAAATACCAACAATTCCAAAAGTAAACTTCGAAGGTTGAGGCCTTCTTATTTATACAATACGAGGGGCTAGCAGCCCTCCTAGATTCAAGGGACTCGGCTGTTCCAACTGATAGTAGACAGTCACTCTTCCCAAAGTTGCTTGGCTGCCTTTAGAACTCGTTTTGGTGGCCTATTGAGCTCGGAGTTGAGGGTGGATATTTTGAGGAAGGGCCATTTAATGCCATAGACAACCTCCCTACGAATCCTCACCTCATGATTGGCTGTCACCTGGGCCATAATTGCTTGGTTTTGCTCCAAAATTTTTCCAAAAAAACTAAAATGACCACGTATTAGCCTCCTTAGTAGAGTGACCACCCTTATTCATTCAAATAACATAAACATACTAGAAAGACATGCATAATCTATGAAAAATGGAGGATTGAACAAGGACAATTAGGCAAAATGAGCCCAATAAGTTACCCAATTCGGGGCTCATCATCACCCCCGTGCTAAATGGGTTGCTCATCCTTTGAGCAACTAGTCCAGCTCATCATCCTTTATGGCTTTGATCGCCTCCCTCCCGTCCCAGGCCTCTGCTGTGATATCCTCTTCCCGGTTGAGGAATCCTGCCTTCCTTTCCACTTCCTCACATTGTCTACCTTCCTCCTCTTCCTTCACTCCTTCTAGCAATCCCAAAAGTAAAGGAGGACTGAATTTCAAGCCAATCCAATTGGCCTGCAAATTTTGCATCAATTGTTTGTAGAGGGGTACCCTTGCCAAGGCTTCCCTCATCCTGGTGGGAGAGTGGTATTCTTTTATCTTCAGGCTGTGAGGCAGTGTGTTCCACCGCCTTGTGCAGGCATGCATGCATTTTTCTCCCAATAGTCTCTCCATGTCCTCAAAGTGGGCAATGGTTTGAGCCTATTGCTCAATGTATTCCGGTAGATCCTGAGGACTGTTGGCCAAGTGCTGGTGGGAGCTTATCACTGCTGATGGGTCATCCGGCTCTGCTCTGATCATGAGAGGCTCAATGAACTCTCTTCCTATGATACTTCGGACCTCTACTGCTCTCTTCTCCTCATGGCTCATCCAAGAGGCCATGGCCATAAGCTAGACATCTCCTATCACCGTGTTGGGATCCCATGTGTTCATGTCTAGAAGGGAAAAGTTGTGCAAGTAGAACTCTGATAATTTGGCCCTATCCTCAGATGAACTACTGCCACATAGAGCTGCAAACTGATGATAATTTTGGAATGGGGTGATGCCCCTTTGAGCCTAGGTATTGATATGAAACTGTAACCACTGATCCTTGAGGTATAGGGCATAGGATTTGGTAGGCTGCCTACACTGCAGAGCTTCCATTGCCTAGCTAGCCATGCAGGCTAGTTGGGCCTCCTTTTCTTGTATCTGCTGTTTCAGAGACTATGTCTCCAATTCTTTTTCATGTCGCTGCCGATTCAGTATCTCAATTTCAGTGTGCATCCCTTCCTTTCTCTGTTTTTCATCAGGGGTATCTTTGGCTGTTGTGGGCTCCTCCTATTGTTGTTTTTCTCCCAAGATATGAGGCATGTCTTCCTTACTCTGTCCCTGTAATTGTAGCTGTTGTCTAAGCAGCTCATTTTCTTCCTGTAGCTTGACCCGTTGGCTACTCTCCACATGTCATACCATAGCAAATTCCCTCCTTGCCTCTTTGAGCTATCATCCAGAGGACCTATATCCGCCACACCCTTGGACTTAACGATTTTCATCCAAGTGTGGGTCCTCACTCTCTCTTCTTCTAGTGCAAGGAAAAGTGGCACTGCGAATTTTTGAGGAATGATCTTTCCAGCCTCCAAGAAGTTAGAGTAGGAGCCCAAGCTGGGCTGGGGGCTAGGTTCCACAATGTTCTCCACCTTTTCTTCCTCCTGTAGTGATTTAGCTGCCTCACCTTCCATTGCTTCGGTCTCCTTCAACCTAGCCAGTGCTTCCTGTAGAATAGTCTCAGCATCCTATAGAGAGGCCTTTGTGTCCAACATTTTCATTCTCTCCCTCCAGGTGGATGTCTTCGGGCTTCCCCGTTCATAAGTGATGGATGCCTTGGAGGGGGACCTCTCCTTTTGTGTGGTAGGGGTGTCTACAATTATGATTGGCTCTTTTGATGGAGGCTAGGGGCTTTTAGTCTTAATCCTCACACTCCTTCTTGCCTTAAAATACAGGGGAGGCTCCCTCTTTCGCTTTTCCTTCTGCTTGGGAGATGTGCTTAGGGTGGCTAGCACAGCTGCTGCCTCCCTAGCTAAAATTTCCCTCTGTTGCTCTATCTTCAGACTTCCTGTAGAAAGTCTTGTGCTGACTTTTTTCTGTCTTCCTGTAGAAGTAGTTTTCAGGCTTCCTGTAGAAACAGTTTTCACTGTTTTGGCCTGCATGGCTGGGGGTGTCTTCTTCTTCAATTTTTTTGTGGTTTCCTTGGATGTGCCCTCACTTGCTTGGACCTTTTCAGTTCTTTCTGCTCTGATTTGCAACCGTTTCTCCCTTGGCATTTGTGCTTTTATTTCACCCACAGCTTTGGCCTCAGTAGCTTGGCCTTTTTCTTGTTTCTCTTCTTTCTTTTCCTCTGGTGGCCTATCCTAGGTTTTCTTACCCTTAATTTCCTTACCCTTAGTTTGCTTCTCTGCCTCAATATGCTCATTTTCCTCACTATTGGATGAAGTGAGTTCTTCGGCCAGAATCCGGATATCATCATCCTTGGTCATATTGCGAAAAATCTCCCAGGAGAGAGGGACAGTATAAGTATGGAGGGCATTTTCTACTAGAATCTTGATAAGCCCATGATGGGCAAGCTGGTATGGTGTCCCTTCCTTCATTTTTGTGCCACACTCGATCGATGACTGTAGGAGGAAGTAGGGGATGCTTAGCTTTTGTTCTGTGGGTAAATCCATCTTATGCCTGAGCTCAGTTAACAACCGGAAGTGATAACCATATACAATACTGAATCGCCCCTCACAGGTAATGTATTTGTTAAATTGGCAACTAGGGCCAAACTCCATGTGGGTCGGCTTATTTATGGCAGCTGATATTTTTATTGGATCCCTCTCGTTGAGAGGTGTAGGATTGATCCAAAGATCATCCGATTCCGATAAGTATTTATGGAGATATGAATTTATTTTGTTTATGTAATTATTATCAAGCCGACCAGCTCTTATGTAGGCTCTAGAAGCCCAACTGATGTGTCTATTCATCATCCTCATTTTGGTATAAATAGATAAAGATTTGATGTCATTTCATCATACAATTCTTGAGGTGATCTCCTCTCCACGTCTTGGGTTTTTGGAGAAGGAGAGAACCAAAAGAATACGCTGGTGCCATAACCACTATGATGCCCTAACTACTGTAATACCCTAGCCGCAATATGTCGCAGGCTTATGAGGATGCACGCCGATATCTTATACACTGGACCTTAGTTAATGGAGACCATGTATACGTAGAACATGATGGAAAGTTATACGTTGTCATCAAAAGGAAACGCAGTCAAGGCATGGAGCCACAGTTAGAGGAGATCTAGCCGCAGTAATGGAGCATCCCTAAACGCGGTCAAGGGCGACAGTGATATGTTGTCCAAGAAGCCTTCATATGTTGCCTGTAGAAGCCTAAACGCAGCCTACACACAACATATATATATACGCACAGCTTGGAGCACTCATGCACTGTCCAACATAAATGTAGCTGCTGTAAAATAAAAAAAAGAAGAAGCCGCAGTCAAAACGCTGATCATGAACGCATAGCCATATATTCGCAGGACACTGAGATATATATATACACAAGGCAGTCAGATATACGCAGGATAGTCAGATATATATATATACGCAGGACAGTCAAATATATGCAGGACAGTATATATATACATATACGCAGGCAATAATCCAATGCTGTCGCGGAGATGTATGAATCCACTGGGATAGAAGAACCGTAATATATGGAAAGGAAACCTATACGCAGTTCATGGTACGCTGATACGCTGGAAACCCTATACACTATACGTTGTTCATTAAAGACATTTATATGCAGTTCATAAAAGACTCATACGCAGGGTATGGTACAGTTATGGCACACTTGTAAGGATCTCGGTTGAATGAAGAGCTGTCTATATAATTCTAGAAGACCATACACAGTCATGGAGACTTCTCAACACTGTTCATGGAAACCTTATACGCCGTAACACCTTACCATTGATGAAGTAGATCCAGGTGGTATTCCTGTAGCAGTCTCAGCATAATGGTCAGCAATGGTTAGGGTTTGAATCAGAAGGGCTACGTTGTCTACAGAACTATTATAGTATAGACGATCACTATTATTTCATAATATACCTCGGAATTCTCTCAATCAGATCTGTAAGGGTATGACTTATAATTGGTGATAAATAAATATATATGTATATGAGTATGATTAGTAATGGGACTGTGAAGAACAACTTGATCATGATAATGTAAAGGGCAGCATGATCGGTAATGAGATTGCATGCCGATGTATGAGGCAGCATGCTGATGTATGAGGCAACATGATGATGGATGAGACTACATGATGATGAAAATAGATGAGATGGTGCTCCACGGTAAGATGTAGTAAATGGACGAAATGGATAGGTGAAGCCATCACCTTGGAGAATCAGTTGAAGCAGAATGTCTTCAACTGATCTCATGCATCATCGTTATAGGAGATGATCTATGCTCTGATCTAGATGAGTCAAAGGGTTGACTTCTGTTGTAAATGTACTATCTCTCACTTTCTTTGCTGAACTTTGAAGAACATAAAAGAAGAATTGATCAAGGGTTTCCCCACACATTGTGGGGTTTGTCCCTGGCTCGTGCCATATCTTGTGTCCTCTTGTCTTGGCTTGTCTTCTGCGATTTTATATTTATGTTCTATCTGCAGTTTATTGTAATGTTGATGTGATTGCTAACTGTGAAAATTTAAATAAATTGCTCTAGCATAGAACATACCAAAATTAACATTATTTCATAATTTGAAGGCTGACCTCGCTCCAAAATGGATGTAGGCTAGCTCTCCGGACCCCATTTTTATCCTCTGAAACTGTTCTTCTGGTAGGAAGAATTCCTTTTTGGCCTTCTAGCCCAATTTCCTTTCCTCTTTATCCCAGGGTATCCCCAATGGCAAGTCAGTGACCTGACTAATGAGTTGTGGGGTGAGTTTTAAGGTCAATCCTTGGAAATTTACACTGGCCAGTATCTTGGATTTAGGCTGCAGGGACATTAGGAACTCCTCTGTTATCTCATCATCGTGACCTTGAATTCTGTCACAGAAGGTCATCCAATTTGCACGGGTAAATAGGTCTACCACCTCAGAAGTTTCTCACAACTTCTTGGAATCCAAGGGTTCCTTTCTAATAAACCCTCCTGGCATGGTGAAAAATACTCTGTTTTGGCTTGTGCTCTGATCAGAAAGGGAATTCTGTTTAAGGTTTCCTCCTTCGATTCTCAGGACAGGGTTTCTCAGATGTTTGTATCTCCCCTTTCACCAATTCCTTGGTTATAATGCTACTGCCGCCCCAAAACTTGACTGTCAAAAGGAAATTAGGTTCTCATAGATAGAGTGCAGAGCTTAATTCTCACACCAACCATATACAAGTCACATTTTTTTATGCACGGATCAGTCCTTACAGAGGTTTATCGTTTCTACAGGAGGAATTCGTTAATAGGAATCGTGGAGGAGAATGTGACGCAACATCATTTGAAAGAAATTTTTTGTATCATACAAGAAAACCACCATTCTTGACCCACAGGCAGACTGGTTTTAACTTTCCCTACTCCAAACAGTTTAATTTACCACCTTTTGAAATATCATGCATGGGTATGGCGTTTTTCGAGCCTACCTCTCTTCGAAACTCCAGTTCCGACGCAGAAGATCCGGGTTTCTCTAATCCGGGAGGCTATGCTGTGCTTCCTGTAGAGCTCCTTCATGTAGAGAGCTTTTCCGGCTTCTGGAAGACGTCACAGCGCTTCTGGGCAAGCCTAGGATGGGGGAGGAGTTAGAAACAGGCCGAGAAGCTCGGGCTAACGAACTGCAAAGGAGGAGGACGCATACGCTGCTGAAAACCAGTTGCAATAGTAAATGCCAGTGGTTATTGTGAGTGTTATGGCCGAATAATTTTGAATTACGGCGCAATTCATGGCACGGGGGTGAGGTGTCCAGGCCGATCCATTGGCCAACGTCATGGCTATCATTCTTCGGCGTGTCTCTGACCGCCATTTTTCTATCTTTGCCATTACCCGCCGTCATCACTGCCCATCCGCCGATTTCACTGCAAATCCACCGATTTTCCTCGACTAGACACTTCCCACGTGTCGGCTTCATGTCCCTTTGGCGGATTCGAGCGTAACGGAGCTCGTTCGGATCCCACAAGGCCATTCGACTGATTGTGGGTAGCTAGTTCACTGGCCACCGAATTTGTTCAACCCGCACCATTCACAGACATGCAAGTTCCATAGTATAGTTTATGCAATTTGAAGAAATAAGGTTAGGCACTTACTTGTGTGGTTGTGGATTTGCTTTGCAGGTTTCCGAACGCTAATTGATGGCTTTGCTCACTGCTGCTTCGTGCACAGGCGCTGGAATTCCTTCGTTCATTGGCTGATGCTGCATGCAAGGCTTCGAGACCCAATCCACTGGTGGTGAACGTTGCATGCACGACTCTGCCTTTTCTCAGCTGTCGAGGAGGTGTTCACATTCAAGCGGAGCTGGGTACATGCCTCCTGCATTGATTTCAACTGCTATTGACTCCATAGTGTGTATTCCAAGCGGATCAGCTACTACAGGATTCCTGTAGGACATCCTGTAGCTATTTCTCCTCCTGGGATGCATGCTGAAACGAGCAGGGTTGTATTCACTATTGAAGGGTCTTGATGAAGAATTAACAGGTAGAGTGTGCGTGCCTTCACGTACTTGATTTGTCCCTTGGAAAAAAAAATTGCAATCTGAGGAAAAGAGGACTTTTTGCATGACTGTTTAGGAAACGAGTCCAGATTGTTGTAATGGCGGTGGAAAGAGATGAAACAAGTGATGGATGGAAGAAAGGGGTGGCTGCATGCCTCATCAACAGATTTCAAGCTTTAAATCCCTCTCCAGGGTCAATTTTGGCCTTCCCAAAGGTTCTACAGGATGTTTCCTGTAGAAATGCAGAACTTCCTGTAGAAAGCCCTGAAACTTCCTGTAGGAGGTTGAATCTTGACCCGAATGTGTCCAAATCCTAGAAAAAGTTAGTGGCCATGGAGGGAGTGTCTGTGAGGATGTCTGGTGACTTGGTACGGACCCCTGTCCTTGTTTTTTGTGACCTCCTTTATCTGCATTGCATTCCCTGCAACCTGCAATAATTCTTCAGAGATTAGACCTATTTCTTTTCTTTTTTTTCTCTCTTTCCTCTTTTTTCTTTTTCTCCTTTTTTTTTTTGAAAGACAGTAGGGGCACCTTCATGAGGTTTTCACCCCCACTATCTGCCCTGGGCGCCTCAGAGAGGTTTTCATCCAAGGATCTTTTTATTCAAATTCTTTATTTTCTGAGAGACAGCAGGGGCGCCTCCCTGAGGTTTTCACCCTCACTGCCTGCCCTGGCCGCCTCAGAGAGGTTTTCGTCCAAGGATCTTTTTATTCCTCTCTTTTTTTCTTTTTTTTTTTATGATGATCAAGGTGTGTCCGGAATAGAGGCAGAGCCCTGCTCTATTACCAACACTAATTTTTCCACAGTTTCAATGAACTCCTACATTGAAAGGGGTTTCTTGTAGATTTTCAATCGATGCCCATTGACAAGCATGGGGATGGCTTCTTCATCAATGGTCCTGATAAGGACTGAACCATTGTCATTACATTTCTCCACTGTATATGGTCCTAACCATCTTTTCCTTAGCTTTCCTTTGAAATCCTTGTATCTTGAGTCATACAGCAACGCCCAATCTCCCAGCTAGAATTGCTTTTCATTAGGGTGCCGGTCATGCCATATCTTCCTCTGGAGTTGAACTACTTCTGAGTGGAGGAGGGCCTGCATTCTTTGTTCATATAATCCATTCAGCTGCAATAATCATTCACGTTGAGCATGGCTGAGATCTAGGTCCAGCTGAGCTACCACCCTTAATGTATTATACTCGAACTCTATGGACAGCAAAGCTTTCTTCCCGTAGACCAGGTGTGAAACCGGTTGTAGTCTTCCAAGTGGTGTTGTAGGCCCAGGTGGCCTCAACCAGGCGATATGCCCAATCCTTTCTGCTACTATTCACAACCTTAGTCAAAACCCCTTCCAATGCTCTATTAGTGACTTCCACCTACCCATTTGCTTGAGGATGATAGGGGGTGGAAGTCTTGTGCTTGATCTTGTGATGAGCGAGAAAATCTTCAATCAGGTTGGAGGTGAACTGGCTTCCTTCATCTGTGACTAACTCTCTTGGGTAGCCATACTTGTAGAAGATATTTTCCCTCAGAAACTCAGCCACCTTTTCTTCTGTTGTTGTTTTTATTGCCTCTGTTTCTGCCCACTTGGTCAGATAGTCGGTGCACACAATGATTTAAGACTGGTGCTTTAAAGGAGGGTTGATAGGACCCAAAAAATCCGTGCCCCACTTCTCAAATGGCTCGAAGGTCACTTGAGGTTGGACAGGCATTTCATCCCTTGGAGTCGGTTTCCCCATCCTCTGACATCGGTCACACTGGCTAATGTACCTTCTGACATCTTGATGAAGGGTAGGCCAATAGTAGCCTACCTGTAGAATTTTGAAGGCAGTCCTTTTTGCTGCAAAGTGGCCTCCACAAGGTCCATCATGACAGGTTAGGAGGATTTCAAAGATTTCCTCCTCCCTAACACAACGTCTCAAGATCTGATCTGGGCCAAGTTTAAACAGGTTGCCCCCGATCCAAGTGAACGAGGCACTCTTCCTTACAATTCTTCTCTTCTCCTTTGAGGATAAATGCGGAGGGAACTGTGTTGAGACCAACTAATTTGCTATATCAAAAAACCATGGAGAGAGCACTGGGATAGCAAACAAATGTTCATCTGGCATCTGGTCATCCACTGTTCCTTCTTCACCTGCAGGCAAGTCCAATCTAGACAAGAAGTCAGCAACAACATTTTCCTTACCTGGCTTGTTAACAATCGTCAAATCAAATTGTTGCAACAAAAGTAACCATCTAATGATACGAGCATTGACATCAATCTTATTCATTAAATATCTAATCGCAGCATGATCAGTGTGTACAAATGTTTGATAACCAGTGATGTTGTGTCTGAACTTGTTTAGGGAATGGACTATAGCCAGGAACTCTTTCTCGGTTACAGTATAGTTCATTTCTGCCTTGGATAGGTTTTTGTTGACAAAGTATATGGCATATGGGAGTTTCTCCTCAACTTGTCCTAAGGCTGCCCCTATGGCTTTGTTCGAGGCATCAGTGTGGATGTGGAAAGGTAGGGCCCAGTTTGGACCTCTCAAGATCGGGGTGGACACCAATTTATCTTTCAACTCATCCAGTGCCCTTTGATAGTTGTCAGTCCATTTAAACTCAACATCTTTCCCTAAGAGGCCAAACAAAGGCGAGGCTAGCTTACTGAAGTCCTTAATGAATCTTCGATAATATCCTGCTAATCCTAGGAAACTCCAAACATCTCAAACCTTTTGCAGAGGTGGGACCTTTTGGATGATAGCAACCTTATTAGGGTCCACCTGTAATCCTTGCTGAGAAATGGTATGACCTAGCACAGTCCCTTCAGTCATCAGGAATTCACATTTTTCGAGACTGAGGGATAGGTTCATCTAAATGCACTTGGTTAGAACTTTTCCCAGATTAGTCAATGCTTCTTGGAAGTTGGACCCATAAGGAGTAAAGTCATCCATATAGATTTTTACCGAATCATGGACCAAATCAGAAAATATGCTCAATACTGCTCTCTAGAAAGTGGTAGGAGTGTTGCATAGCCCAAAGGGAAGGACTCAGTAGGCAAAGGTACCCCAAGGACAGGTGAAGGTGGTTTTATCTTGGTCTTCTGGGCTGATTTGGATCTGGTTATACCCGCTGAACCCATCTAGGAAAGAGAAGAACTTCTTCCCTGCCAGTCCATCCAACACCTGGTCTATGAAAGGCAAAGGGAAATGGTCTTTCTTGGTGGCTTTGTTAAGTTCTCAGTAATCTACATAGATTCTCCACTTCCCATTCTTTTTGGGCACCATCACTAGAGGGGAGACCCACTCACTATCAGAGATAGGATAGATGAATCCTGCATCCAATAATTTTTGAAATTCTTCTTTGACGATGTCCCTAAGGGCTGGATTCATTCTCCTTTGAGGCTGCTTGACCGGTTTACAATCTTCTTTAATGTAGATGTGATGGGTACAGACCGAAGGATGGACTCCTTTCATCTCCTTATAGCTCTAAGCGAAAGCATCTAAATGATTGTTTAGTAAGCTACACATCTCCTTCTCCTGGGAAGGAGATAGGGAGGAGCTGATCTTTAAAGTTATTTCGGGACCAAACTCCACATTCTTAACTCTGGGAGAGGTTGGATCAGTCACACAGAGGTCCACTAAGGTGCTGGCTTGGGTATCCTCCACCAATTCCTCTAAGGACAGTTCACTGGGAGGTGGATTCAAAATCAAAATCTCAATCAAATCATCCTCGGTTTGAGGACCTCCCCTAGTGGTTTCTACTGTGCACAATGGTGTAGAGTAGACCTCATCCTCATCTCCTTCTTCTAACAAGAGTGATAAGTCATGTTCTAGTAGAGGTTGGGCAGGAGGATATAGGACTAGCTGCTTGGACATAGGCCCATTCCTGATGGTCATGCTTCCAGCTCGAAAACTGATGTAAGCATCCGCAGTGGCTAACCAAGGCCTTCCCAAAATGAGGGGGTATCCAGTGAGCTTAGCCTTTGGCTGAAGGACCAAGAAGTCTGCAGGGTACTCCCAAGAGTCAACAGAGACCAAGACATCTTCCACAATCCCTTCAGGAGTCACGGTGGAGCGATCTGCCAACTGCAAGACTATCGAGGTCTTCCTTAAGGAATTCTAAAGGTTGAGTTTACGCATGGTGTCCGTGGTCATCACATTAATGGCAGCCCATAGATCAATCAAGGTATGGGGAATTATGGTGCCATTGATGTGGACATCAACTACAAGACTCCCAGGGTCCAAATACTTTGGACAGATTACTTGCCCCAACATTAGATCGGACAGTTGTCCGATGACATTGATAGTCGAGGCATCTCTCTTTCGCCTGCCTGGGTGCCTGAAACACTTCTCCTTAATCAATTTGTTGTATATCGGTACATCTTTGATGGCCTGGAGAAGTGGTATTTTCACACACAACTGTTTCAGTTCTCCCAGAAGTTCAGTCTCCTCTGGGTTTGGTTGCGTGGTTACTGTTAGTCGCTCAGGAAAGGGTGGAATGGATTTGAGTTCACTTTCCTATTTCTCTTCCTCATCCTCTGGGGGAGGAGGTTGGCGATTTGGAAGGGTCTTCCCGGATCTCCTAGATCTCCACAGCATAGGGAGGACATGTTTTCTCCCCAGTGTATACCTGTTGGGCCTGTCGGTTGTTGGGGTTCGGGTTCGGTTGAGCAGGCATCTAGGGTTGTCTTGGAGGAGTAGGAGGTAATGGTTGTGGTTGATCCGGTGGTGGAGGCAGAATGGCGGGAGGAGAGTTGTATTGGAGCCTCCACCCCGGTTGAGGTGCATTCCACTGAGGTTGTGGCTGGACATGTGAGTGAAACGAATGAGCAGTGGGTTGAGTATGGTATTGAGGTGGATAAGACCACGGAGGAGGTGCAGACTAGGAAGGATGAGCAGGGGGACCCCACGAAGGCATGTGAGTAGATTGGTTGGGGCTATAATAAGCTTCGGATGGCCCTTGCATCCTCTACTGGTAAGGTCTGGGTCCATGCGGCCTCCTTTGGTTGAGGAAGTAGAGAGGTTCAGTGGGTGCCTCAGTCCCTTGGTACATGGCTTTGAATCTGGGCAAGGTTGGGCATAGGTTTGTGGGGTGGTTCTCCTCACAAATGAAACATACCGCTACTGAGTGCAATGGACACTCGTTCTTAGGGTGATTCCTCGTACATCTAGGACAAAAAATGGCCAAAGCCCTCTTAGCTTCCTCTTTCTTTTGCTGGATTCGGAAAGTATCAAGTTGCATGGCAATGGTCTGTCTCATCTCACTCTTGAGGTCCTCCATATGATTAGCAAACTCATGCTTGGAGAAGGTAGTACTAGCTGAAAGTGGATTCCCCCTACCTCTTTTCCAGGCTGCCCTAGAGTGGTTTCTAAACACAGTCTTTATGTCCTCATAAGGTAGTTGGTAAATGTCTCCTCCAGCTAGCATGTGAAGGGTATCTAGGAGGTCTTCAGGGACTCCTCGGAGCAGAACCAGCTTTAGAGATTCGGGGTCAAGTGTGCACCTGGCCCATTTATATCTCAGTTGGAACCTTTCCTCGTAGTCCTCTAAAGACTCTCATTCCCCATGGTCATCCAAAGGATTTCTCTCATGGTTTCCTTTGACCTACAGTAATCCTGGTATTTCTTGTTAAAGGCTTGCTGCATTTGAGACCATGTAGTGATACTGTTTCCAGGTAACCCCATGAACCAGCGTAATGTTGCATCCTTGAGGGTAGAGGGAAAGAGTTTCAACTTTTGCTCATCTTCTGTATAGTCATAAGTTCGATAAAGGACATCAAACTCAAACAGGAAGGTATCAGGGTCTTCAGTGGTCAATCCATGGAAATGAGATAAGGCTGAGGGACTTATGTTCTTCATTTTCATGTCCCCATTGGTCTCTCGGATGGGGAAGGTACCTTCTATTCTCTCGTCATCGTCTCTACCATTTATGTTGTCAACCATGGTCTCAAAAGGAATGTTTTCTTGCTCTTCTTCTGTTATAGGATCTTCGTATATCTCAGGAGGTTCACCTATAGGTTCTTCTGGATCACTGCCACCAAAGAAGAGAGAAGGGTGACTCAGTGAAGTGGTGGGGGTGTTGGGTAGGAATTTTCTGGTATTATCTCTGTTCCTACGAGGCATGAAAAGATTTTTGGTTGTTTTTGTTTTTTTCTCTGCTTGTACCTGCAAAACTGAAACAGATGGAATTGCAACTAACTAAAATCTATCTTGCAGAAATGAAAATGCAGAAATGAAAATGCAGAATTGAAATGAAAGCAGGAAAGGACTAATCTACTTTGCTGAAATCGAATTGCTAGAATGAAATGCTAGACTACGCTTGTAGAACTGAAATTCTATTCTACGCTTGCAGAATTGAAATTGCGGAATTGAAAGGCTAATCTATGAAAGCAGGAAATGTCTAATTTACTTTTGCAGAAATGAAATTGCAGAATGGAACTGAAATAAACTACTTAGCAGAAGATTAGAGTAGGAAAATAGAAGAAAAGCAGCAATCACAAATACTCTGACGCTTCCCTGGCAATGGCGCCAAAAAGAGTAGTGAGCTCCAGTATTGTAGCAATAATGCTGCAACTCCTGGGACTCCCTTCTTTACTTTTATCAACCCGGTAGTTCATAACAAACTTGGAAGCGACGGCGTTGTATGCACAAGTACTAGCTCTTGCCGCAACTGTCACTTGGTTAGCTAGCACAAGTCCGCTAGGGGCTTAAGCCAACTTCTATGAGCTCTGAGAAGAAGCTTTTTAACTGATGGATGAAAGCTAACTCAAAGAAGGCTGATCTACTTGCAGAAAGAAACTGGAAAGCTGAAAGGAAACGTAAACCCTAGCAAACCCTAATTTTACCAGTTATCCCTACCGATGCAAGAAAGAGGATGCAAGCCACTGAAAGAAATGCCATTGACTTCTAGGAAAGTAAATACATGTATCTAAGCTAGTTATACAGTAACATCTGCAAAAAACATCTTTTTGTATTTTTGGATAAGTTTCCAGAATTATCATGCATACGAATTGTCTGTTTTTACTGTGCAGGGGTAGATTGGTGAGAGGAAATGCTTAGATGAGGTTGGGAAGGTTCAGAGAGGGCCTAAGGGGTCCCTATCACCCTTCCAGAGAGTTTCACAGAGTTTGGCTATCAAGAAACCTCATTCATGAGATTCTACAGGAAGTCTGCAGGGGTTCTACAGGATGTCTGTGATTTTCTACGATATGTTCTATAACTTTCTACAGGATGTTCAGAAATGGGATGTTGGAGGATGGATGGATGGAGAAAGATGAAGGAGTGGGTATGGAGGTAGGATAAGGGTTGGAGGTGGTCCAGGACTTGGTGGATGGAGTTGAGGATAGATGTATATGGTTGGATTTGTTCAAGGAACACTGAAGCAAGGATGCACAAAAACTAGGGTTATGTGAGCAAATGGAAAACGTAAGGCTAGAAGCTGAGCTGAGGGATGGAGCAGATGGGTGTGATGGAGTATGGGCAGGTAGAGAAGTGGTACAGGTGCTCTGCAAGTCATTTTTCCAACTGAACCAACGAAAACTTGAAAAATCAAAGACCTAGTTACGTTGACCTAATCTGATCTAGCTGTTAGTGAAGAGAATGAACAGAAGCTTTAACTACAATGAAACCATGTATAATAACTCATGCAACTAAGCAAAAAAAAGTCTGAACTTGTAACCAACTTCTACAAATGAAAATCAGACACTAGTGATTGCATGGCAAAGCAAAATTAGTGTTTTTGTGGGCAGCAAGGTCACCCTGATCCCAGCTCCTGATCCCAATGAGGGAGAGGTGAAACCAGTGATGTTTGATGGCCCTTTTTTGAAGCTTTTCCCTGTTAAAAACCTATCAACTAAATCTAAGCATCAAAAGTCTTTCTAACCATTAACAGTGACCTAGTTAATCAGCAAGATTTAATCTACTTAACAGAAATAATTTTGCAAATGCATGAAGAACAAATAACAATACATAAAGGAGGCCTTAGCACTCGGGTTGGGCCCAACCCCAAGAGTTGCAGTGTTATGAAACCAGCTCACAAAAAGATAGAAAAGAGAGATCCACGCCTTATAATTCAGCCTCTTCGAGGGGGCAACCTCCTTTACATTACATAAATGAACAATTCTTGGATGATACAAATGAAAATACCTCCTTTCTATATATAGGAGTCTAAGTGGTCCCAATACAATCAAAGCCTACATAACAATAATATTGTAGGGCACAACAATAACAATAGTGGGCTTCTATGTGGCACAATAGTAACAATATGGGCACTACATGGGTACATCAATATAAATAAGGGGTATAACTACAATAGTAATGGGGTAATCACTAGTATTATAGGGACCCAACATGCCCCTCTCCTTCAAAAAAAGTGTTTTCCTCAACGCTTGAGTAGTTCAGGATACTTCTGCATAAAATTCTCGTCCTCCCATGTGGAATCTTCAGCGGATAAGTTCTTCCACTTGATAAGGTACTCTGAAATTGATCGATTTCGTAGCTGTCGAGTTCTTGTTTCTATAACTGCTTCCGGTTCCAATATAATTTTTCCTTCTTCGTCAAGTTCTGGCAATATTGTTTGAACTGGGAGCTTGTCACCTATAACCTTCTTTAAGCATGAAACATGGAAAACTGGGTGCAATCGAGAAGCTGCAGGAAGCTCCAATTTGTATGCCATAGTACCAATCTTTTGCAACACCTTGTACGGACCATAATACTTTGGTGATAATTTATTATCCTTCTTAGCTTGCTTGAGGGACATTTGCTTATATGGTTGTAGCCGTAGGAATACCCAATCACCTACATCAAAACTTCTTTCACTGCGATGTTGATCTGCCTGTTGTTTCATTCTATTCTGTGCCAACACAAGGTTATCCTTTAAGAGTTGGAGGACTTGTTGTTGATGTTCGATGTGATGTTCCACTGCCTGAACCTTAGAATTTTCTCTTAAATATGATGTGATGGATGGTGGTTGATACCCATAAAGTGCCATAAATGGGGTCATTTTTGTTGCTGTATGAAAGGAAGTGTTATACCACCATTCAGCCAGAGGCAACCATTTGACCCATTGTGTCTGTTTATCAGATACAAAGCAACGAAGGTATCCTTCCAAACATTTGTTTACTATCTCAGTTTGCCCATCAGATTGAGGATGATAAGATGAGTTATGAGCTAACTGAGTACCAAGACAAGAAAATAATTCTGTCCAAAAATTTCCAGTGAAAATGGGATCTCTGTCACTTACAATAATCTTTGGTTTTCCATGTAGCTTTTGAACTGTTTCCATAAATGCAGTAGAAACTGTACTGGCTTTAAATGGATGTGATAATGCACAAAAGTGTGCATACTTCGTAAGTCTGTCAACTACCACCATGATGACACTCTTTCCCTCAGACTTGGGTAAACCTGTGATAAAATCCATTGAAACCTCCTCCCAACGTTGGCTTGGAATGGATAAAGGTTGTAATAGACCCGGTGTCTTAATTGTTTCAACTTTATTTTGCTGGCAAACCAAACATTCCGCCACAAACTTTTGAATATCTGATTTAAGGCCATCCCAAAAAAATTCCTTCTTAACCCTGTGGTAAGTTTTTAAAAATCCTGAGTGCCCTCCTAAGGGAGAAGTGTGCAATTCCATAAGAATCTTTTGTTTTAGCTGGGAATTCTTACATAGGTATAAGCGATCTTTGTACCATAGCGAATCATTTTTCCAGCTAAATGTATCAGAAGTACTGGAATCTTGTTGTAGCTTTTGAATAAGTGCCCACACTTCTTCGTCGTTCTTCCATTCCTCCCTTGCTTCGTTTATCCAATCTGGTTGGATAATAGAAATGGCACACAACAATGCTTCCACATCCTCATCCTTTCTTGAGAGTGCATCTGCCACCACATTTTGCTTCCCTTTTTTGTAGATGATTTCAAAGTCATAACCCAACATCTTTGTGACCCACTTTTGTTGCTCTTCAGAGGATAATCTTTGTTCTAAAAAGTATTTAAGGCTATCATGATCCGTTTTTACCTTGAAGTGTCTTCCCATTAGGTAGGGTCGCCATTTCTTAAGTGCATGGAGTATTGCCAACATTTCCTTCTCATAAATAGCTTTTCTTAAAAACTTTCCCTTGATTGGACGACTTTCAAAAGCAATGGGTCTTTCATCTTGCATTAGAACAGCACCAATTCCATTTTCTGAAGCATCACATTCCACAATAAAGGTTTTTGTGAAGTCCGGCGTAGCTAAGACCGGTGCTTGGCACATTGCCTCTTTAAGATGTTCAAAGGCCTTTGTTGCTTCCGAATTCCATGAAAATGAATCTTTCTTCAATAATGTTGTTAGAGGTGCAGCTATTCTCCCATAATTCTTAACAAACTTGCGATAATACCCTGTCAACCCAAGAAATCCTCGCAGATGCTTTATGGATGTGGGGATTTTCCATTCCTTAATGGCTTTAATTTTGCTAGGGTCTACCTTAACTCCTTCATGAGATACAATATGACCCAAATATTCCACCTCCTGGACTCCAAAGAAACATTTGGATCTTTTTGCATATAATTGTTTCTCCTCCAATAGTTGTAACACCCTGTCAACATGTTCAACATGATCCTTCCAAGACTTGCTGTAGATTAGTATATCATCAAAAAATACTAACACAAATTTTCTAAGGAATGGTTTGAAAATTGAATTCATCAAACCTTGAAATGTTGAAGGTGCATTGGTAAGGCCAAAAGGCATGACCAAAAATTCATAATGACCCTCATGAGTTCTAAATGTTGTTTTCGGAATGTCTTCGACCTTCATTCTAATTTGATGATATCCCGAACGAAGATCCAACTTGGTGAAGTAAATTGATCCATGCAATTCATCCAGTAATTCATCAATAACAGGAATGGGGAACTTATCTTTAATAGTGAGCTTGTTGAGCTCCCTATAATCTGGACACATGCGCCATGATCCATCCTTCTTGTGCACCAATACTACTGGAGCTGAGAAAGAACTTTGACTCGGTTGAATTATACCAGCCTCTAGCATTTCTGCAACCATACGTTCAATTTCACTTTTTTGGACATATGGATATCTGTACGGCCTGATGTTTGGAGGAACACTTCCTGGAATCAGATGAATAGCATGATCATGATCACGCATAGGTGGGAGACCTTTGGGAGTCTCAAATACCTTGGAATGATTGTCCAAGACTTTTTGGAGATCTGGAGAAATAGATGATTCCAATGTGGAAACATCTAGTGAACATAATTGTGCAATTACACCTCTTTGCTCCTTTTTTAGAAGCTTTGTCATTCCATTAGAGCTGATTATCTTTCCTGGTTTCCCTGCAATACCCCTTAATTCAACTTCCTTTCCTTCCACAGAAAATTTCATGAAAAGTTCTTGAAAATTAAAAGCTATTGTACCCAAGGATTGTAGCCATTGGACTCCTAGTACAACATCAGCACCTCCCATTGGAATGGAAAGCATTGGGCTAGTCAATACATATTCTCCCATGGATAGCTTGATATTATGGCACTTTCCAGAACAATTTATTGTTCCTCCATTTGCAATCATCACTTGACACTCTGGTGCTGGATATAGGAAGCAATTCAATTCTTTTGCTACCCTACAATGAATAAAATTGTGGGTGCTTCCTGAATCAATCAACACTATTACCTTTTTCTTCTTGATTTGTCCTTCTATCTTGATGGTTTGAGGAGTGGTAATTCCCGCCAATGCATTACAAGATATGGTTGGATTTATTTGTTCTTCATCTAGGCTTTGTTCCTGGAATATATCCTCTTCTTTTGACCTTTCTTGCTCCTTTTCTTCTTCCTCTTCACAATCTATGTAGAATAATTTCTTCTCAGCACATTTATGACCTTTTGTGTATTTGCTATCACAATTGTAACAAAGCCCTTTTGCTCTTTTTTCTTCCAATTGTTGTGGTGTCAACCTTGTAGGTTGTGGAAGACTATGGGCAACAACACTTCCTTCTTTATAGTTGTGAATGGTATGCTTCCTAGTTGCCATAATTTTGCTTTCCATTTTTCTTGCTAACCTGAATGCCTTCTCTAATGAATCAGGTTCCCAAAGGCGCACATCATGTTGGATATTATCCTTTAAAGACCCTATGAACACATCAATCCTATGATCTTCTGGAATATCTTTTACCCTTATGTTCAATTTTTGGAACTCCTCAATGTGCTCCATTATTGAACCCTTTTGTTTGAGACTTATCAATTGGCTAAAAAAAGTGTTGCTTTTTGTATCCTCATAATGTGCTATCAATTCTTCCGTAAAAATGGCCCAAGTGATAAATGGTTTACGAGAACAAAGCCATTGATACCATACAAACTGATTTGGTTCCAAATATAAAGTTGCCATACGTACCTTTTGTGTGTTTTGCACATTATTGAGATCGAAGAATTGCTCCATCTGTAATATCCATGTGGCGGGATCCTTGCCATCAAACTTCCTCATATCGATTTTTGGAACATGGTGAGTCTTTGATCCAACATTAGAGTCTATGGAATCATGATTAACATTTCTTTTGTTCTCATCATGAGTTTCCTTTACTACCTTTTCACCATTAATGACCCTTTCTTGTAGCAACTTCTTCAATTCTTCCATGTTTGTATTCAAATCTATCTTCAAATTTTCCATCGAATCCTCCATCTTAGCTTCCATGCCCTTTATCTTAGATTCCACGCCATTTACCTTAGATTCCACGCCACTTATCTTAGCTTCTGTTAGCTTTTGTGAGCGTGACATTTGTTGCACTTGTTCTTGTAATTTTGATATATCATGTAGCATTTCTTCCTCTTCTTCATGAGTCATGCTAGAGCTTTCAGGTTCCTTACTAGGTGTTTGCATTTTCTTTCCTCGGGGCATCAATTACCGATAATAATGCTTTACTATGCCCTTTGAATTTCGTTAAACCAAGCTTACACAAAAATAAAAAATAAACTACACACCTTTTTTCACTTTATAGAAGCCTGATATTGAATCTGATGTATCTCTATAATTTTGGATCATCCAATTCTGAAATTTCTACCTGTAGTAGCCTTCTGCGTCCTCTTTCCAATGCCACAAGTCTGAGCCAAATTGGATTCTCCAAGGAAGAGTTATGTGAAATCTCCCACGGTGACTTGCTTTTAGACTGGTTCAGTAGAGCGAAGTTGTACGACGTGCCACGAGTCACTGTTTCGACCTTTGGATCTGAAAAACACCCACAAGAAACTACAGTCCGTCCTCTTTCTGTACCTTCTTACGAAACTTCAATCCGATGCTCAGAAAGAAAGTTATGACGATTTTCCCCAGGTCACCTGTTTTGAGTGTAATTCAGGAGTCATCAAAAAGACCAACTTCCTGAGATCATATCTCCGAAAATATCGCGCGAAAAGCTCTGAAATTTGGACACAAGGTTCAGCGCGATGTCTTCTCAAATGGGTTTTTTTTGCGACTTCTGAAACGTCATAGAACAAAAGTTATAGCGAAAATTCCACGATGCCCTGTTTGGAGCAGCGAAACCCTAGAATCCAAAGCTCTGATACCAAATGTTATGAAACCAGCTCACAAAAAGATAGAAAAGAGAGATCCACGCCTTATAATTCAGCCTCTTCGAGGGGGCAACCTCCTTTACATTACATAAATGAACAATTCTTGGATGATACAAATGAAAATACCTCCTTTCTATATATAGGAGTCTAAGTGGTCCCAATACAATCAAAGCCTACATAACAATAATATTGTAGGGCACAACAATAACAATAGTGGGCTTCTATGTGGCACAATAGTAACAATATGGGCACTACATGGGTACATCAATATAAATAAGGGGTATAACTACAATAGTAATGGGGTAATCACTAGTATTATAGGGACCCAACATGCAGGCTCCTATAAAGAACTCAGATCTGATGCCAAGTAAAGTTGCTTCTCATTACTCAAAAATAATCATCACAAGAAAGTTTGTGCAGCAATAGCTAAGAAAAACGAGCTGGAATAGGACAGCACTATAGTGCAAATACCAACAGTTCCAAAAGTAAACTACGAAGGTTGAGGCCTTCTTATTTATACAAAACGAGGGGGCTAGCAGCCCTCCTAGATTCAAGGGACTCGGCTGTTCCAACTGATAGTAGACAGTCACTCTTCCCAAAGCTTCTTGGCTGCCTTTAGAACTCCTTTTGGTGGCTTGTTGAGCTCAGAGTTGAGGGTTGAGATTTTGAGGAAGGGCCATTTAATGCCACAAACAACCTCCCTACGAATCCTCACCTCAAGCTTGGCTATCACCTGGGCCATAATTGCTTGGTTTTGCTCCAAAATTTGTCCAAAAAACCTGAAATGACCACGTATTAGCCTCCTTGGTAGAGTGACCACCCTTATTTGTTCAAATAACATAAACATACTAGAAAGACATGCATAATCTATGAAGAATGGAGGATTGAACAAGGAAAATTAGGCAAAATGAGCCCAATAAGTTACCCAATTCGGGGCTCATCACACATTGAGATGGGCGATGATGGTAGATATAATGCGACAGGTATCAGTACCATTTCCTTTGAGAGGGAGTCTGGTAAACCCTTCATATTGAAGGAAGTGATGCATGTTCCAGGATTGAAGAAGAATCTTATCTCTGTGGCGATGTTAGAAGACAAGGGATATGATGTTGTTTTCAGCGAGAGAAAGGCTTTCCTGTGCAGTAAGACAACTGGAGAAACCCGAAAGATAGGGGTTTGAGTCAGGAACCTTTATCAATAACCTGTAGATGGTTGCGCAGCAATGGCATGCAAGGCAGAAGGATTGGTGAGCCAGGATGATGGCGAGCTGTGGCATAGGAGATTGGGCCACCTTCACCATGGAGCCTTGAAGATACTGCAACATATTTCTACTAGGCTTCCTAAAGGCACTCTTGCGCAGTCATATCAGTGCAAGGGGTGTACTTTGGGAAAAATTGTGAAAGCCACCTTTCATAAGAAGGATAGTCGCGCCATGACGATCTTTGAGAGAATTCGCACAGACGTGTGTGGACCTTTCTTAGCAGCTTCGACAGCAAAGCATAGGTACTATGTGATCTTTGTTGATGATTTCTCTCGAAAGCGCTGGATCTTCTTCATGCAGAAGAAGAGAGAGACATACTCAAAGTTCTGTGAGTTCAAAGCACTGGTGGAGAAGGAATTGGGGAAGAAGGTGAAGGCTCTTAGGAGTGACAATGGTGGTGAATTCATCTCTGGCGAGTTCAAGGACTTTTGCAGCGCAGAAGGGATTCGAAGAGAGCTCATAGCTCCCCATAACCCACAGCAGAATGGGGTTGCTAAGTGGAAGAACAGAACAATCGTGGGTGCTTCACTTGTGATGTTGCATGATCAGGGCCTACCCCTTCACTTGTCGGTGGAAGCATGCAATACTGTAGTATATGCGCAGAACCGTTGTCCTCACAAGATACTTGGCATGAGTACACCCGAGGAGGCTTATTCTGGTAAGAGGCATGATATTTTCCATTTGAGGATTTTTGGTTCTCCTATTTACATGCATGTGACTAATGATGCCAGGAAGAAGCTGGAGCCGACCGCAGAGGTTGGGATATTTGTGGGGTACACTGATACGCCCCACAACTATCGTGTGTATTTTTCGGACAGTCGCAAGACTGTTGTGCGACGGGATATCAAATTTTAGGAGGAGAAAGCCATGAAGTGTTCGCTTGAGAGGGAGCCACACTTGCATGCAGATGAGGAGCTATTAGTTCCTAAGCATGAGCTTCAGGATGTGGATTAGCCACAAGATGAAGTTCATGGAGTGGAAGAGACCACTCATGCAGTGCCAACCATCAGAGGGCGAAAGCGCACTACAGAAGCTGACCGACTGGCTCAAGATGCAAAGAAGGTTGTAAGACCACCTACAGGACTGCGCAGACAGATACAGTCACCTGATCAGTACACTGGATACATGGCTCTTGTGAGAAAATGTGTCGTGACTGAGCCATCCTCTTTAGAGGAAGTTGTGGAGGATCTCGCATGGGTAGATGCCATGGCGGAAGAGTATGATTCGATTGTCAGAAACAATGCATGGGAGATTGTCCCAAGACCAGAGGGGAAATCAATGGTGGGTTCGAGATGGATCTACAAAGTGAAGCAGGCAGCTGACGGGAGTGTGGAGAAGTACAAGGAAAGATTTGTTGCCCGAGGCTTCTCACAGATAGAGGGGATCGATTATGAGGATACCTTTGCACTTGTCGCAAGGTATTCTTCCATACGGACGATTCTTGCTCTCTCAGCGCAGATGGGGTGGCACATTCATCAGATGGATGTGAAGACTGCGTTCCTCAACAGAGTCATTGAGGAGAAGGTGTACATAGAGCAGCCTGAAGGTTTTGAGATCTTCAGCAGCGAGTCGCATGTGTGCAGGCTCAAGAGAGCATTGTATGGGTTGAAACAAGCACCTCGTGCTTGGTACACACGTATATACAGTTATTTCACCGGACTTGGATTCTCCAAGAGTGAGGCGGATCCTAACCTATACCAGATTGTGGTGGAGGGTAAGTTTCTTATCATTGTACTTTATGTAGATGATTTGATTTTGACAGGTGATGAGCTGTTGATACTTTCATGCAAGGAGGATCTTGCTAGGGAGTTTGAGATGAAGGACTTGGACCTCCTTCATTATTTCCTGGGATTGGAAATTTGGCAGCGCAGTGATGGACTATTTGTTTCTCAAGGTAAGGATGCTCAGGAGATACTGGAGAAGTTCAACATGCATGGCTGCAAGCCTGTTGATACTCCTCTTCCTGGAGGTTGGAGGAAGGAGGATGCTACTTCAGTGGAGGTAGTGGATGCCACTGTTTATCGACAGTTGGTGGGGTTGCTTATGTATCTGGTCAATACATGACCCGATATATGCTATGTTGTTAACCAGCTTTCACAATCTATGGTTAAGCCAACCAAGCTCTTCTGGAAGGCAGGCAAGCATGTATTGCATTATCTCAGAGGCACATCGGGATATGGATTGTGGTACAGATAGGAGGATGAGGTGAAGCTATGTGGCTTCACGGATGCAGATTGGGCGGGGAGCCCAACGGATAGAAAGAGCACATCTGGAGGGATTTTCAGTATTGGGTCGACAACAATTTCTTGGTACAGCAGGAAGCAGAGATCCGTGGCACTCAGTTCAGCAGAGGCCGAGTATATGGCAGCAAGTTTGGCTGCATGCGAGGCTATATGGATGAGGAAGATCCTAGTTAGGTTGTTTGGGTCACACTTGGAGCCTACTGTGATTTATTGTGATAACCAGAGTTGCATTAAACTCTCAGCTAATCCAGTATTTCATGATAGATCCAAGCATATCAACATCAGGTACCATCATATCAGAGATTGAGTGCAGCGGAGAATCATGTTACTTTCATACATTCCAACGGAGGATCAGGATGTTGATATCTTGACAAAGGCGCTCACCAGGAGCAAATTTGAATACCACCGAGGCAGGATAGGGGTTGCAGATAATCCATATCTTGTTGAGAGGGAGTGTTGAAAATGCAACAAGATGATGGAACTTAGTGGAAAGGAGTCGCCTTCACTAAGTGGGCCCGCAGGCTATTTTTGGCGCAAAGTCTATTTTTAGACATATGGATCATGGTCTATGAGTTGCAGGATGCTATTTGTGGATGATTGGTCATGTTGGTAAAAATAGATGGACTTCTATTTTTAGACATATAGGCAGAGTCTATTTTTAGACTGCCAGTCTAAAAATAGAACAATCGAATATTATTAGCTCTTAATAATATTTGGACTATAAACATTATCTTATCCTCTTGGAGCACTTCAGTTCGAGCTACGGATGTGGCACATGCAACTATCAGAAGGAAATATGCTTTTCTTATGGGTCAATTGAGCTATTGCATGATGGAATTCAGTTAGAACTCAAGTGGTTGAGTTTGGTGGAGTTGATTGAGGAGTTGATGGAGTTGTGTTCAATTTGACTTGGTTGAACTAGTTGTATTTAGTCTAACTGCAAATACACTAGTGATGAGTGATGTGAATTAATTATTAATTAATTCACTAATTATTAACTCATAAAGCAACTAAAGAATACATCAGTTAACTCAGTGCATGGACATTTCAGTGGAGATACGTGTTAGAGGTTGAGACTGCTATCAGTTGTGACTATAGCTATTCATGATATTTGCACAATCAGTGATTGAGATGGCCAATGAGGATTGCACAGTACAAGCCAAGGAAAACGAGCTTGGATCATTACTATTCTCACATTGGATTGCGTAGTGGATGCAGACAAACAGCGGAGGAGATTTGAACCTGTGACTTGATTTAGATCTGAGCTAGTTTTGTGTGTAACAGGTGGAGATAGTACTGAGTACTTGTGAGGAGTATTGCACTATGTATTGTTACATGTTCTCAATCATTATAATATACAGATAGTGCGGGGTTTTCAGTTGCATTCTTTCCCCATTACATACTGTGTTAATGTGCGCATGCGATTGATGTTTCATTGTTTTTAATTCCACAAAATTGATGATCAATGTAGAGGAGGTTATGTATTATGCATGCATTCCACAATAGTGTATAATCAGTATAATCTCTGTGAATAAGTGTTATATTATTCAAAATTTTTACACGGCCTCCTCCTGTAGATCCTCCGGTAGAACCTCCTGTAGATCCCCTTGATCCAGGTGGATGTCGGTGGCCACCCACCTATCCCATTTGGACCCCCACAACTGTCTCTTTCAGTTTTTCAGTTTCCTTAATTATAGCACAGTTTACTATTTTTAGCAGTTTTTCAAGTCCTAAACTTCCAGAGCCGTTTTGAGGCCCTAAACGACGTTTTTTGGGAAATCTACTGCCAACGATTTTTCTATTAAAAAATCGTCTTTTCCATCATAGTCCTTGGAGATATCTTTCCAATGGGATATCATGTGCGTCAAATGGAGATAATACGACCAATTTGCGACCCCGGGAAGTTGATGTACCAACTTACCCAAAAACGGGGCCCACAATTTGGCGTTTCATCTTCTAGGGTTAGGTTTTGGAATGCAAAGGGTTTTCCATTGTTTCTCAACAATAAATAGGCCTTCGAGCCTCATTGTAACACAGTTCAGATGCATGTAGCCACACATCTCTTCTCAGAGATAAGCTACCATCGCCCTAGCTGGTTTATTTCCATTTCTGTTTGTAAGCATATTTTAGTATTCCATTAATGAAATGAAGTATTATTTCCGTTGCATCTTTGTGTATATGGTTATCTATGTATTTTCTTTGGTTCCTGTTTAAATCCGGATCAGTGGTATTAGAGCGGTCTGCTTTTCTTTGCATGTCCCCAACGATGTCAGGATATAAGGAGTTAGGGCTTGAACTAGTCGAACCTTTGCAAGACCAGCCTCGCAAATCTCGACGACCTCCCATGGCGGATGAGAAGAAAGACGAGGGGGCAGGAGATCCTATCATAATCTTGTTTGAAGAAGCCCTCGAGCGGCAAAGGAACGCGATGATGGATAGCTTTACACAGATCCTTCAGTGGCTACCCAGAGGCAACGCATCGGCTTCCAATAGCTACTCTGGAAATGCCACACTGTGTAAGGTACAAGTTAATTAGGAAATCCCCATCTTAGAGGGTCAAATAGACGCAGATGTTGTAGATAAATGGTTAAATCTGCTAGATGGGTATTTTTCTGTTCATGAATTTTCAAGTCGGGAAAAGATTGTTTTTGCTCTTCTCAAAGCAACCCCCCATGTCAAGGATTGGTGGGAAACCTACTGCGAGTAGAAGGATGAAAGAACAAGCTCACTATTTTCAGCCACACCCACTTGGAATGACTTTCGGGATGCCATCAAGGAGCAGTACTTATTACCCTGTCAAAAGCTATGAGGACAAATACATCAAATGGACCACACTGTGGCAGGGACGAGACCAAGATGTGCCAGAGTTCACAAACATTTTCCATACCCTTTGCACACAGTTGGGTATCAAAGATTCTGAGCTACATCTGGTACTCAAATACCGCGGCTGCCTACATAGATACATCCAAGAAGATATGGAGTTCTTGAACATCTCCTCACTCAGCACAGCATACCGATATGCTGTCAAAATCGAGCAAAAGTTCAAACCGAAGAAGTGAGACTTTGGATCTGCAAATCCGAAGCCCAAAGGACAAAGCCAAGGCGGGGTGACCCAAGGCAACCCGTCGAAGCCGCAAGAAAAGAACAACACCATGAAGCCAAAGAAGGACATAGGAAAGTGGTGTGAGTTCCACAAGAGTCCCAGTCATAACACAAGTGAGTGTTGGACCAAGCAGTTGCTGGTGGCCGAATTGAAGGCTTCAGAATTAGATGCATGTTCCAACCTTGAGCCAGAAATCGACAAGGGGAATGGCAAAGGGAAGTAGATCATTGATGTGGATCCTAGCGCCACTATTGCCACTGCCAAGATCCAGAAAAATGAACTCGAAAATCCAGAGGAAGGGGAGCGTCTTTTCCACTCACAGATGTGGGTGAAGGGTTCACCGTTGCAATTCATTGTCGACAGTGGCAGCCAAAAGAACCTCATTTCAACAGAGGTCGTGAAGCGGTTGGGCCTACCAACTACACCACACCCACAGCCGTATAGTATCCGGTGGCTTCACGAAGGATGAGATCTCAAAGTTTGCCAGCAGTGCCACCTTCCCTACAGCATCAAGCCCTTCACAGACGAGGTATTGTGTGATGTTACACCTCTGGATGTTTGTGATGTACTATTAGGCCAGCCATACTTGTGGAGGCAACATGCTGTGTATGAGTCAAGGCCTCACATTGTCATTATTTCTTTGGATAATTCATTATACAGGATACAGGAGGTAGCCCCACCTACCGCCACCTCTTTTATCACTTCTAAGAAAGGCAGCAAGCTCATCTCACGGACTAGGAAATTTATTTTCTGTCTGGTTCGCTCCCAAAGTAAGGGGAAGATCGTTGCTACATCCATGACCCCCGCGACGGGTTCCTCCACACAGCAGTAGCAACAGAGGGATACAGTCATGAAAGAACACAGGAACAACTTCTCCTTACCCAGAGGGGTACCACACAAGTTTCAGGTGGGCGACAAAGTTTGGTTACATTTGTAGACGGAGCGCCTTACAAGAACCCATCATAAACTCAGACCACTTCGACATGGTCCTTACACCAGTAACAAGGCAACAGGAAACAATGCTTTGAAGTACAACATTCCTCCATTCCTTCGCTTGCACCAAGTGTTCAATGTGGACCGTCGCCGACCATGCTCCCCACCATTTCTAGACACATCAGAGATTGCAGAATAGCTCACCAGAGACCCAGCTTAGCAGAAGCTTCCTCATCTCAGGGAGGAACTCAACGCAATGGGGACCATTGCTTCCTAAGGGGGGAGGAATGATCCAGGTGGATCTTGGTGGCCACCCACCTATCCCATTTGGACCCCCACAACTGTCTCTTTCAGTTTTTCAGTTTCCTTAATTATAGCACAGTTTACTAATTTTAGTAGTTTTTCGGGTCCTAAACTTCCGGAGCCGTTTTGAGGCCCTAAATGACTTTTTTTGGGAAATCTACCACCAACAATTTTTCTGTTAAAAAATCATCTTTTATGTTGTAGTCCTTGGAGAGATCTTTCCAACGGGCTATCATGCACATCAAACGGAGATACTACGACCAATTCGCGACCCCGGGATGTTGATGTACCAACTTACCCAAAAACAGGGCCCACAATTTGGTGTTTCATCTTCTAGGGTTAGGTTTTGGAATGTGAAGGGTTTTCCATTGTTTCTCAACAATAAATAGGCCTTCGAGCCTCATTGTAACACAGTTCAGAGGCATGTAGCCACACATCTCTTCTCAGAGATAAGCTACCATCCCCCTAGCTGGATTATTTGCATTTCTGTTTGTAAGCATATTTCAGTATTTCATTAATGAAATGAAGTATTATTTCCGCTGCATCTTTGTGTATATGGTTATCTCTGTATTTTTTTGCGTTCCTATTTAAATCTGGATCACCCCTGCAACCTCATGTAGAATTTCCTGTGAGTGATTTTTCGAAGTCTGATCACAATGGAAATCTTCAGAAGGGTAGTAGGGGTTTCTTAGGACCCCTCCAGACCTTTCGAAAAATCCAACTCCATCTTCCTTTGCCACCAAACCTCTGCACAGCCACAACGAGTCAAAACACAAGCATAATAATTCCACATGGAAATGCTCAAAAGTACAAAAAGATGATTTCTTCTCATTTCTCTTTAGAAGTAGCTTGAATAAATGCAATTTACCTTTTCAGTAGTCAATGGCATCCATTTCAGTAGTTTCCACCTCTTTTCTTGCAAAAGTATGGTTAGTGGGTAAACTAGAGTTTGCTAGGGTTTGTTAGGGTTTGCATTTAATTTCAGTTTTCCTTCTCTTTCTGCAAGTAGAATAGCCCCTATAGAGTTAGCTTTCTTCCATCACAGTAAAAGCTTCTTCTGAGAACTCATAGAAGTTGGCTTGAGCTCCTAGCGAACTTGCACCAGCTGATCAAGTGACAGCTTGCAGTAAGAGCTAGTACTTGTGCATACAGCACCGTCGCTTCCAAGTTTGTTACGAACTACCGGGTTGATAAAAGTAAAGAAGGAAGCCCCAGGAGTTGCAGAATTACTGCTGCAATACTGGAGCTCACCACTCTTTTTGGCGCTATTGCCGGGGAAGCGTCAAAGTATTTTGTGATTACTGCTTTTCTTCTATTTTCTACTTCAACATTCTGCTAAGTAGTTTATTTCAGCAAAAGTAGAGTAGTTGTTTTATTTCAATTCTGCAATTTCAGTTCTGCAAAAGTAGATTAGGCATTTCCTGCTTTCATTTCCATTCTGTAATTTCATTTCAGCAAGCGTAGATTAGGCATTTCCTGCTTTCATTTAAATTCTGCAATTTCCATTCCAGTAAGGTAGATTAGTCATTTCCTGCTTTCATTTCAATTCTGAAATTTCCATTTCAGCAAGATTCATTTCAGTTAGTTGCAATTTACTGTTCAATCCATTTCAGTTTTGCAGGTACAAGCAGATAAAAACAAAAATCACCCAAAAAGATATTTCCTTTCATGCCTCGTAGGAACAAAGACAATTTGGGAAAATTCCTACCCAACACCCCCACCACATCACTAAGTCACCCTTCTCTCTTCTTTGGTGGTAGTGATCCAGAAGAACCTATAGGTGAACCTCCAGAGATATACGAAGATCCTATAACAGAAGAAGAGCGAGAAACCATTCCTCCTAATACCATGGCTGAAAACAGAAACGTTAGAGGAAATGGGGAAAGAATAGAAGGTTCCTTTCCTATCTGAGAGACCAATGGGGACACAAAATTGAAAAACATAAGTCCTTCAGCCTTACCTCACTTCCATGGACTGAATACCGAAGACCCTGATACCTTCTTTTTTGAGTTTGTTGTTCTCTGTCGAACCTATGACTATGCAGAAGACAAGCAGAAGTTGAAATTGTTTCCCTCTACCCTCAAGGATGCATCATTGCGCTGGTTCATGGGGTTACCTAGAAACAGTATCACAAGTTGGGCCCAAATGCAGCAAGCCTTTAACAAAAAATATCGGGACTACTGTAGGTCAAAGGATACCAAGGAAGAAATCTTCTGAATGACCATGGGAAGTGATGAATCTTTAGAAGACTATGAAGAGAGGTTTCAACTTAGTTATAAAATGGCCAGGTGCACACTTGACCACGAATCTCTGAAGTTGGTTCTGCTCATAGGAGTCCCTGAAGACCTTCTAGATACCCTCCATTTGCTGGCTTGGGGAGACATCTACCAACTTCCTTATGATGACATAAAGATTGTGTTTAGGAACCATTCTAGGTCAGCTAGAAAGAGAGGTAGGGGAAGTCAACCTTTAGCCAGTACATCCTCATCGAGTTCATCCCTTAGAAATGAACTTGAGGATCGGCTGGAAGATTTCAAGAGCGAGATGAGGAAAACTCTTGCCATGCAAATGGATACCTTGCATATCAAAAGGAAACAAGAGGAAGCCGAGAGGGCTTTGGCCATATTTTGTCCCAGGTGCACTAGAAAGCATCCTAGAAATGAATGTCCATTGCACTCTATAGAAGTGTTTTTAGTCTGTGAAGAAGACCATCCTACAAATCAGTGCCCTTCCTTGCCCAGAATTAAAGCTGCATATCAGGGGGCCGAAGGAGCCACTGAACCACTCTATTTCATGAACCAAAGGAGGCCTCATGGACCCAGACCTTACTAGCAAGGAATGCAAGGGACATCCCAGACTTATTACAACCCCAATCAAGCCACTTCCATGCCTTCCTGGGGTCCCCCTGCTCATCCTTCTTGGTCCACACCCCCTCCTTGGTCATATCCTCCTCAGTACCAGGCTCCGCCAATTACTCATTCGTTTCACTCTTATGCTTAGCCACAGCCTCAGTGGAATGCACCTCATCAGGGGTGGAGGCCCTAGTACAACTCTCCTCCCTCTCTTTTGCCTCCACCACCTGCTCAACCACAACCATTACCTCCTGCTCCACCAAGACAACCCCAAATACCTACTCAACTGAACCCGAACCCCAATAACAGATAGGCCCAGCAAGTATATACTAGAGAAACATCATGCCCAACCTATGCTATGGAGATTCAAGAGATTAACCTATGATTTGGGAAGGTTCTCCCAGATAGCCAACCTCCTCCTAAGGAGGATGAGGAGGAGAAATAGGAAAGTGAACCAAAAGCCATTCCACCCTTTCCTGGGAGACTAACTGGAACCACATAACCGACCCCAAAAGAAACTAAACTTCTGGGAGAATTGAAACAATTATGTGTAAAGATACCACTTCTCCAAGCCATAACGGATGTGCCTATATACAACAAGATGATCAAGGAGAAGTTCTTCAGGCACCCAGGCAGGCATAGGAGAGATGCTCCAACTATCAATTTCATAGGACAACTGTCCGACCTGATGTTGGCGCAGGTAATCTATCTGAAATATCTAGACCATGGGAGTCCTGTAGTCGATGTCCACATCAATGGCATCGTGATCCCCCATACCCTAATTGATCTAGGGGCTTCCATTAATGTGATGACCAAGGACACTATGCTCAAGCTCAACCTTTAGGGTTCCCTGAGAAAGACCACAACAGTACTGCAGCTAGCAGATTGCTCCACCGTGACCCCTGAGGGGATTGTGGAAGATGTAATGGTCTCTATTGATTCTTGGGAGTACCCTGCTGATTTCCTAGTTCTCCAACCAAAGGAAAAACTCACTGGGTATCCTCTCATCCTGGGAAGACCTTGGTTGGCTACTGCAGATGCCTACATCAGTTGTCGAGCTGGGAACATGACAATCAAGAACGGGCATATGTCCAAACAGCTAGTCCTATATCCTCCTGCCCAACCTCTGTTAGAACATGATTTACCTCTCTGGTTGGAGGAGGAAGATGAGGATGAAGTCTATTCTGCACCATTGTGCACAGTGGAAGCTACCATGGGGGGTCCACAAACTGAGGATGATCTTATTGAGAACTTGATTCAGAATCCACCCCCCAGTGTGTTGCCATTAGAAGAGCTGGTGGAAGAAACCCAAGCCAATCCTTTAGTTGATCTCTGTGTGGCTGATCTGACCTCTCTCCGAGTTAAGAATGTGGAATTCAGCCCAGAAAGAACCTTGAAGATCAACTCATCCCTATCCACCTCTCAGGAGAAAGAACTGTGTAGCTTATTGAAAAATCACTTGGATGCTTTTGCTTGGAGCTATAAGGAGATGAAGGGAGTCCACCCTTCAGTCTATACTCATCACATTTACATTAAAGAAGATTGTAAACCAGTCAGGCAGCCTCAAAGGAGGATGAATCCAGCCCTTAAGGACATTGTCAAAGAAGAACTACAAAAGTTGCTGGATGCAGGATTCATCTACCCTATTTCTGACAGCGAATGGGTTTCTCCTTTGGTGCTAGTGCCAAAGAAAAACAGGAAGTGGAGAATCTGTGTAGATTATCGGGAACTAAACAAGGCCACCAAGAAGGATCATTTCCCTTTGCCTTTCATAGATCAAGTGTTAGATGGCCTGGCAGGGAAGAAGTTCTTCTCCTTCCTAGATGGGTTTAGCGGGTACAACTAGATCCAAATCAGCCTGGAAGACCAAGATAAGACCACTTTCACTTGTCCTTGGGGTACTTTTGCATATTGGGTCCTTCCTTTTGGGTTGTGCAATGCTCCCGCCACTTTATAGAGGGCAGTACTGAGCATATTCGCTGAACTGGTTCATGACTTAGTGGAAATATATATGGATGATTTTACCCCTTACGGTTCTAACTTCCAGGAAGCTTTGACTAACCTAGGAAAAGTTTTAGCCAAGTGTATTGAAATGAACCTGTCCCTCAGTCCTGAAAAATGCGAATTCCTGATGACTAAAGGGACCGTGCTAGGTCATACAATTTCTCAGCAAGGATTATAGGTGGATCCCAATAAAATTGCAATCATCCAAAGGGTTCCACCTCCTCAAAAGGTAAGAGATGTTCATAATTTCCTAGGCTTAGCAGGGTATTATAGAAGATTCATCAAGGATTTTAGTAAGCTAGCCTCTCCATTGTTTGGTCTATTGGGAAAAGATGCTGAGTTCATATGGACTGACAACTGTCAAGAGGCTCTGGATGCTTTGAAAGGTAAACTGGTAATTGCCCCAATTTTGAGAGGTCCAAACTAGGCCCTAACTTTCCACATTCACACAGATGCCTCGAACAAAGCGATAGGAGCAGCCTTAGGGCAAGTTGCTGAGAAGCTGCCTTATGCCATATATTTTTTTCCAAGGCACAATTAAACTACACTGTAACCGAAAAGGAGCTCCTAGTTGTAGTCCATTCCCTAAATAAGTTCAGACACTAGATCACCGGCTATCAAAAATTCGTACACACTGATCATGTTGCAATTAGGTATTTTATGAATAAACCAGATGTAAATGCTTGTATTATTAGATGGTTACTTTTATTGCAGCAATTTTATTTGACCATTGTTGATAAACCGGGTAAGGAAAATGTTGTTGTTGATTTTTTGTCTAGACTAGATCTGCCTACAGGTGAAGAAGGAATGGTGGATGATCAAATTCCAGATGAACACCTATTTTCTATTTCAGTACTCTCTCCATGATTTGCTGATATATCAAATTACTTTGTTTTAGCATAGTTTTCGCCACACCTGTCCTCAAAAGAGAAGAGCAAGATCGTGAGGAAAAGTGCCCCATTCACCTGGATTGGGGGAAATCTTTCTAAACTTGGCCTAGATCAGATTTTGAGTAGATGTGTCAGGGAGGAGGAAGTTTTTGACATCCTCCTAATCTGTCATGATGGGCCTTGTGGGGGCCATTTTGCAGCAAAGAAGACTGCCTTCAAAATTCTGCAAGCAGGTTACTATTGGCCCACTCTTCATCAAGATGTTAGGAGATATATCAGCCAATGTGACCGATGTCAAAGGATGGGGAAACCTACTCCAAGGGATGAGATGCCCCTACAACCTCAAGTGACTTTCAAGCCATTTGAGAAGTGGGGCATGGACTTTGTGGGTCCTATCAACCCTCCTTCAAAATAGAAATCTTACATCATTGTGTGTACTAATTATCTGAAAAAATGGGCAGAAACAAAGGTGATCAAGGCAGCAACAGAAGAAAAAGTAGCTGAGTTTTTGAGGGAAAATATCTTCTACAAGTTTGGTTATCCAAGAGAATTAGTCACAGATCAAGGGAGTCAGTTTACCTCCAATCTGATTGAAGACCTGCTCACACATCACAAGATTAAGCACAGAACTTCCACCCCTTATCATCTACAAGCAAATGGATAGGTGGAAGTCACTAATAGAGCTTTGGAAGGGATTTTGACTAAGGCAGTGAGCAGCAGCAAAAAAGATTGGGCAGATCGATTGGTTGAGGCCACCTGGGCCTATAACACCACCTGGAAAACCACCACAGGGTTCACACCCTATGAGATGGTCTATGGGAAGAAGGCTCTGCTGTCAATAGAATTTGAATATAACACATTAAGGATGGCAGCTCAGCTAGACCTAGATCTCATCCATGCACAAAAGGAAAGGTTACTTCAGCTAAATGGATTGGATGAGCAGAGATTGTAGGCCCTTCTCCACTCAGAGGTAGTCCAACTTCAAAGAAAAATATGGCATGACAGACACCTCAAAGAAAAACAATTCCAAGAAGGAGATTGGGCACTGTTGTATGATTCAAGATATAAAGATTTCAAGGGAAAAATGAGGATAAGAGGCTGGGACCATACATAGTAGAAAAAAGCAATGACAATGGTTTAGTCCTGATCCAAACCATCGATGAAGAAGCCATCCCCATGCTTGTCAATGGGCATAGGTTGAAGATCTACAGGAAGCCCCTTTCCAAGTAGGAATTCATTGAAAATATGAGTAAAACAGTGTTGGTAGTGGAGCAGGTCTCTGCCTTCACTCCACCCACACCCTAAAAAAGAGAAAAGGAAAAAAAAAAGAGAAAAAGGAAAAAAAAGAAAAAAGGAATAAAAGATCCCTAGGTGAAAACCTCTTGGAGGCGCTCAGGGCAGGTAGTGAGGGTGAAAAACTCCTAGAGGCGCCCCATCTGTCTCATAAAAATAAAAATGAAAAAAAAATAGAAAAAAATAGAAAAAACTAACTTCTTTTGAATGCATTGCAAATTGCAAGATGGTTGAAGAGGGAAAAAAGGACATGGACGGGATGCATACACCCTTGATAGCCCATTCCTTCATTTCCATTATCTTTTCCCAGGCCTTGGTCTTACTTGTTCTGAAAATTTCGCATCCTACATGAAACTCTGTGCATTCTACAGGAGGCTTCTGTAGAAATTACAGAGAGCTCAAATTCAAGTTCAGAGAAGAATTCGAGGGCTAGAAATTTGTCTAGAAGGCCTGTGGACCTCCCTACCACCATTCATCCTCCTAATTCTCCATTCCATCCTTGCACACCCAAATTTCCAGTTGCTTTTCCTTCCCTACACAGAAAACACAGAAATTTTGTTTCTTTTATTCTTAAACAAAAAAAATGATGATGGATAAAATAGTAGCATTCTTCACTTATTGCTCACTTGATGTATTCCAGATGTTACTCCTTTCCTATAGAACCTTCTTCAGCTATCTCTTCAGTCCCTGCTCAAGCATCATCCATAAATTTTAGAGGGAGAAGCAGCTATAGGAAATCGTGCGGGATTCCTGTAACAGCTAATCCCTTTAAAAAAACAAGCTCCAGAGGCAGGGTCAGTGCAACCAAGATGTATGCAACGTGCAAGGATCGGTGCCTGATAAAAAATCACTAGCATAAGCCACGAGTTTAGAGGCCATGAACACCAACAATAAAAAAAAAAAAAAAAAACGAAGTTCCAAACTCTGAGCATGCATAGCACAGTGCGACTACAGGTAAGTGGCTAAACTCGTTCCTCTGTTGCATGAATATTATTTAGGAACTGCATGAACCATTGAGATGGCGGAAATTAAATGAAATCAGTGGCCAGCTAACTGGACACCCTTGTTCAATTCAAACCACCCTCGTTGAGTTCAAACAAGCCTCGTCCAATTCAAACAATAGTTTAGAAGATGCAGTTAGCACGTGTGGTCTGTCAACTCGGGAAGGAAAAACTCAGAATCGGTAGTGGTGGCGTCGTATAATGGGAATGATGGAAGTGATGGCGGGCAGGCAACATGAAATACCATAATGACACTGGAGTAGGACCAACGGTCTAGATGGGGATAACGTACCCATCCTGCCACCTCACCTCGTCATCGTAGATCATGCCATCAGCTTAAGTACACTGTGGTTGAAGCCTCCACCACCTTTTGTTTTCATTTGCATCAACGAGTTCTTGACTACAACAACTCACCTACCACCTTCAGAACATCGAACCAGTCGTTCTCTGCCAGTTTTTCAAAACCCTCCCGCTTATTGGGCTCTACAGGAGCACTATCACATTCTACAGGAGTAGGAACACCGTCTACAGGAGCCTTTCTACAGGAAGGCCAGAGAGCAGCTCTGCAGAGGAAAAATTTGGAATTTTTGCCAAATTCAAGCTTGAAAAGAGGTAGGCTCAGAAACCCACTCTGCATGTGATATATCTATACAAGGTGGTGGGAGTAGAAGCAAAGTATTGGGTTGAAAAAGGAAAGGAAAGTGAGCACAAAATTCTGCCTGTGTTTTTCTGAATTCTATACAGTCTCTCCATTTTCTTCTCTGCACTAAAAATCTGTTTTTTTCTTCCCCGTATTCTCCTGTAAAAAAAAAGGGATGCAACCATAGAAAATCAAGCCTATGAAAAACGAATTTGCAAGTCTGTTTACTCCGTGAGAAAGAAAAACATTGTTTTATATACCCTCTGTTCTGTCAAAATATTGATTTCCTCCAAAAGCCTGAGAAGTAAATTCAGGTTGAAAACAGGGTTTGAAGGGAGGGAAAAATTGCAAATTGATGTTGTGAAAAAGAAGAACACGAAAAATTCCTGATTCCAGAAAGACAAACCTCAGCTATTCCTCTGTTTCCAGTTTTGAAAGTTTGTTGCCTTCCTCCTCACCTGAACATTTCCAGCAGTCACTACACACCATGACAGGAGGTTTTATGAGAAAGGAGCCTTTGAACTCCAGCAAATTGCATGAACACCCAGAAGTGGTAGCCCTCTTTACCAGGGCAAACTGGATGCCTTTCTTTGAGAGAATTCATGGATATGATGAGGAGGTGACAAAGGAATTTTTAATGTCTTTAAGACCCCATTCAAAAACCCATGCTATAGTCAGTTTCAGGGGTTTGACCATAGAGCTTGTACCAGAATTCATCAGCAAAGTCATAGATCTTCCACTTGGGCTCCCCTGGAGCAAAGAAGAAAAACCATTAGGATAGGTTGCTAAAAAGACATTTTTTCAGCCTGATGAACATCTTGTAGAGGACAAGAATGGGGTCAGAAGGACAAGTATACCTCATCCATGGGGTGAGGTCAGCTACCAGATCATGAAATATATCTCCTATGAAGGGAGATACAGTATAGTCTATGGTTATCACTTCAGATTATTGCATGAATTAAGATATGGAATGGACCTACCTGCATCTAGAAAACTCAGTCTGCCATATTTTCTCCTCCAGTCTTTGATAGAGTGTGGCACCAAATTGAATGCAGGGGTTCCAGACCAATTGGCCCACCATGGGCTCATCAAATTGTTGGTAGAGGATGCCCTCCACACATACACCATCCCTATAGCCTGGGAAATTTTCAAGAACATGTCTAGAGAAGATGACATCAAAACTCTTACTGATGACCTTAGCCCATCTGGCAGTGAAGAGGAGGAGCAGAAAGAGGAACTTGAGAAGGAAATCCATGAGGAAGCACAAAATATTCAAGTAGAAGAAGAAAAAGAGGAAAAACAAAGAGAAGAAGAGAAACATGACAAAATCATAGTTGAACCTAAGGAAGAAAAGAAAACAGCATCAAAAGCAGAGAAGAGGAAGAGAACAAAAGTTGAGAAGAAGAAGCCCAAGAAAGCTCAGAAAAAGACTGCCATAGGGAAGGCAGAAACTCAGCAAGAAAAGGAGAAAACACCACCAGAGATAGCAGAAACAAAAACAAAAATAGCAGACACAAGAAAAATTGCAGAGGATGAAGAAGACTAACAGCAAGAAGAAGTGTCCCATGAGACAATAGCAAGGGAAGCAGCAGCTATTCTTGCTGCACTAAGCACTCCAGCTAAGAAAAAGGGAAAAAGAAAAAGAGAGACATCAATGTATTTCAAAGCCCAGAGGAGCACCAGAATTAAGGTGGGAAAGCCCCAACCACCTTCGAAAGAACCTATTGTCATTGAGGATGCACCTTCTGTGACAAAGGAGGAATCTCCCTCCAAAATCTCCATCACCTACAAGAGAGGGAGTCCTAAGACCTCCACCTGGAAGTAAAGGATCAAATTGATGGACTCTAAAGCAGTCCTACAAAAGGCACAAACCTCTCTACAGGAGACACTGGCCAAGCTCAAAGAAACTGAGAAACTGGAAAAGAAGGCAGAAGAACAGTCCCAAGAGGAAGGTAAGGCAAAAGAGATACCTGAGCCTAGACCTCAGCCTAACTTAGGCTCCTACTATAACCTTCTGGAAGGTGGGAAGATCATCCCACAAAAATTTGCAATGCCTCTTTTCCTCGAACTAGAAAAGGAAAGAGTCAGGACCCACACCTGGATGCAGATTACGAAATCTAAAGGGGTCGAAGATATAGGGCACATGGAAAACAAGTTGAGAGAGATGAATAGAGAATTGGGCATGGTAAGGCACATAGAGAGCATCATAAGAGCTCAACTACAGGAGGAAAATGAATTGTTGAAAAAGTAGCTACAAGAAAGGGAACCTCAAGGAGGAAATAAGTTGTCAATCTTGGAAGGACAGTAGCAAAAAGAGGGACCCCAGGAAGATAGTGAAGCAGCAGAGAAACAACAACAACAACAAGAACCACAGACAGATAGTGAGACACCGATGGAACAGTAGCAAGAAAGAGAATCTTAGGCAGCAACTGAAGTGCGGATTTTGAAAAGGCAGCTGCAGGAAAAGGAAGCCCAGTTAGCCTGCATGGCCAGCTAGGCAATGGAGGCCTTGCAGTGCAGACAACTAGCTAGATCATATGCATTGTATCTCAAAGATCAGTGGCTCCAATTCTAGATTAACACACTGGCCCAAAGGGGCAGGATACCATTTCAATATTATGGCCAATTTATGCATTTATGCGATAATAGTTCAGTCGAGGATAAAGCAAAGCTAGCAAAATTTTACCTACACAACATGGCACTTCTTGACATGAATTTATGGGATCCAAATGTTGCATTGGGAGACTTACAGCTCATGGCTATGGCTTCTTGGTTGAGCCATGAAGAAAAGAGAGCAGTGGAAATTCAGAAAATAATGGCAAAAGAGCTAAGTGAGCCCCTGATGATAAGGGCAGAACCAGCAGAACCCTTGGCTCTCATCTATGCCCACCAACACCTTGCAGCCAATCCTCAAGTTCTTCCTGACTATGTTGACAGGAAAGCATAGGCTATTGCTCATTTCGAAGATATGGAGAGATTGTTTGGCGATGACTGCCTTCATGCCTACATGAGAAGGTGGAATACATTGCCACATAGCCTAAGGATCAGGGAGTATCACTCCCCAACCAGAATGAGGGAAGCCATGAGGAGAGTGCCCCTATATAAGCAATCAATGCAAAACTTGAAAGCCAACTGGATTGGTCTTAAATTCAGTCCTCCACTACTGCTAGGACTGTTGGAAGGAGTTAAGGAGGAGGAAGAACATAAACAATGGGAGGAAGTGGATAGGAAAGTAGGTTTCCATGACAGAGAGGAAGACATCACATCAGAGGCTTGGGATGTCAGGGAATCTATGAGAGCCATTAAAGATGAAGAGTTAGATTAGTTGCTCAGAGGATGAGCAACCCATTCAACAGGGGGGTGATGATGAGCCCCAGAAATGGGTAACTATATGGGCTCATTCTGCCTCTTATTTCAATTTAATCCACCATTCTCAGTAGTTTTGTGCATGTTTTTTAATATATTTATGTCAATAGAGTGAATTGGGTTAGTCACTTTGCCATGTAGTCTAATAAGTGTTTACTGAAAATTTTTTGGACAATTTTGGACAAGGACCAGGAATTTATGAGCAAAATGGCAGCCAAACTCGAGGAAACAGGGAAGAGGACTTGTAGGAGCGGTGTCTCCTTCATTAACGACCCCTTTCCTCAAATCCTCCATCAGTAGCTCGGAGTACAAAGGCCCACATTGATGATTCCAAGGGGTAGCCGAGCAAGTCAGGTAGGACTGTTGTTATCTCCAGTTCTAGGAAGCCACGTTCCTTAATTTTAGGAGGACTATTGGGAGTCCGCATTTGTATAAATAAGAATTATTCGAGCCTCAGTAGGTTAGCCAGTTCTTAGTATATTTTCACACTTTTGTGCAGCCTTGTACTCAGCTCATTTTCGAGCTCTTTTTGAAGACATTTTATGTGATGTAACTACTATTTTTTGATACATGAAGATGAAATAGTTTTTGAGCCAGCAATGATATTTTCCAGAAGGCTAAATCTCTTGGGTTAGGGCCCAACCAAAGCTTCCCAACACCTCCTTTGTGTATTTATATGTTTTTTCTTTCATTCATGAGATAATTTCTGTTGTTTAGGTTCATCTTGCTTCGTTAAATTAGGTTGCTTTTGATGGTTAGAATAGTTGTTTTTGTTTCAAGTTGTTGCAGTGACAGAAAAGATCCAAAAAGGCCAACAACAGGTCTTGATCCCCTTTCTCCCTTCTTGGGACCATGGTTTGAGGTCAAGGCATTACTGCTGCCACCAAAAACACAGTTTTTGCTCTTCCATGCAACTCCTAGTGTGATCCTTTGATTTGGAAAAGTTGATATTAGTCCAGATTTAATTGCTTAGATCATTCCATGTCCTTTTACCATAGTTCTCTCACATGATTTTCTATTCATAAGGTATTGTTCAGCATTTTCTGGTTTTAGGTCAAAAATTAGGTTAAGATAGACAAAACTCTGTTTTTTTAGTTCTTGCTTTGGTCAGTTTTGAGAAGTAAATGTGCAGATCTCTTGCAGGACATCCCAGTTCATCATTCCTCCATAAAATAGCCAGCACTAGCTCACTTCTCCCCAATTTCCCAACTCATTTGCAACATTTCGCCAATCTGCCCTAATTTCTGTGTTTTTCCATAAAGTTGCTTTCTTGCCCCTTGAACAAATCCAACCATCTCCTTCATCCCTGATCTTCCTTGACAAGTTATAGACCCCCCAACACCTTCATCCAGCCTTCATTTCCCCTCTCCCATCATTTTTCCACCTTCAAACCTCCAAAAACCACTTTCAGCCTCCTCCTGTAGATCCTCTGGTAGAACCTCCTGTAGATCCCCTGAAGCCTCCTATAGAATTTCCTGTGAGTGATTTTTCGAAGTCAGATCACAATGGAAGTCTTTAGAATGGTACTATGGGTTTCTTAGGACCCATCCACACCTTCCTCACCTTCTGCAAAAGACAACTCCATCTTCCTTTTCCACCAAACCTCTACACAGCCACAACCAGTCAAAACACAAGCATAATAATTCCACATAGAAATGCTCAAAAGTACAAAAAGATGATTTCTTCTCATTTCTCTTCAGAAGTAGCTTGAATAAATGCACTTTACCTTTTCAGTAGTCAATGGCATCCATTTCAGTAGTTTCCATCTCTTTTCTTGCAAAAGTAAGGTTAGTGGGTAAACTAGGGTTTGCATTTCATTTCAGTTTTCCTTCTCTTTCTGCAAGTAGAATAGCCCCTATAGAGTTAGCTTTCTTCCATCACAGTAAATGCTTCTTCTGAGAACTCATAGAAGTTGGCTTGAGATCCTAGTGAACTTGCACTAGCTGATCAAGTGACAACCTGCAGTAAGAGCTAGTACTTGTGCATACAACACCATCGCTTCCAAGTTTGTTACAAACTACCGGGTTGATAAAAGTAAAGAAGGAAGCCCCAGCAGTTGCAGCATTATTGCTGCAATACTGGAGCTCACCAGCCGTATGAACCCATGCATCCTCCTCCGGTTGCTTCCCCTTGTCTTCTCTTGTAGTTGCACCACTTCTGAGCATCATATTCATATTAGGGTCTTCCTCGCGTGGTTCAGCCTTCATCATTTAGACGTTCTAAGTGGGAGAGCCAAAAGCACCCCTTTTTCCTACATTTGAGCAATCAGCGTGGGGCAATCGATTACTTCATGGTTAAATTGGTAACAGTAAGGGCAACAGGATCTGGTCGGGTTTGTGCAGTCATGCGTGTAGTGCCCCGGTCCTCCACAATTATAGCAGATTAATTGTCCCCGTCCACGTCTGGGTCCCATTCCCCCTCGCCCCCATCCACGTCCTTGGAATCTGTCCCGCACTATTTCTGTGGCGGGATCCTGCCCGCGCGCCTCCATCTGCATCCTGTAAGCAGGTGTTCGATCCATCAACAACTCATAACTTCGGCAATTTCTTTCATCATGGCCCATCGTCCTACAAAAGTTGCAAAATAACTATTGGGGGGGTTTGTCTCAGGTTCTACAATAGGTGATAGTTTTCCATGGCATGCTTTCCTCCCACCTGATAGATCATGCACCAGAGTGTGGCCGCCACGCTTGGCCCTGCTTGTACCTCTGGTACGAATGGTATAGGTCCCCTCGCTACCACATAGTTCACAAAGACTAGACAATGATCCTTATTGTGACCCTGGCCCTTACATTTGATACACCACACCTCTTCACTCACTTCTGACTAAGGCGCCTGTCCTTGTTTCAAACTTTGCATCTCTAAACATAGGTTTTGTATTTGCATGTGGATTTGTTGAACTCCCAACCCCGAATCCTGTATTGGGGTTTCGTGCAACCTCATTGCAGTCTCTAATGCTTCAGCTTGGGTTGAGATCTTTTGTTGTGATAGCGTCATCCTCATATGTGGTGTCAAAGACGCCACAAACCACGATCAATGTTGCACATCCATCAATGTCATGTTAGCCTCGCGGATTATGTTTTTCAATCTTTGATCCAGATCCCACGGTGTTTCACTAGGTAACATTTTGATTTCCTTGAACCCAATGACTGACTGCGTCTCTGATTTTGCCGACCAAATTCTCTGTTCAGTGCATCCTGGATCGTCGCTATTCCCGCATTCAAATGATCGCTTGAGTACTTTATATACCATGTCAACGCGCAGTCTTGCAGCGCGCTACCCAGAGTAGCCTTTTTTATGTTATCATCCATTATGCCTTGGGCTTCCCATACAGCCTTTACCACAAACCAGAACTGACCTGGTTCTTCATTTCCTACACCTTTAAATATCGGCAACTTGACTGCACTCGCCATCCCAACCTTCGGTGGTGGTAGAGGTGGGGTTGGTGAAGATGGATTTGATCTAGGTGAAGTAGGTGATGGCGTAGGTGGTGGTGGTATTTGTGGAATGCGCTGCTTAATCAACTGGACTGCGCTTCTTGGAGAGAACCCTATGAGTTATTCCTCGCTTTCTTACGAAATAGAAATCAAAGGACTATTCTCTAATCCTTCGGTTCCTCGGTAGCCTCTTTCGCTCCGCGTTACGCCAAACATCAATAAATGTGCATAACCCGTTTTTCACATAACAACATTTTAATCCAAGTATTCAACGATTTGATGTACTTACCCCGCGGTCCTTCGAGAAAACGCCTTTCTGCTTCACTATAACTCACAGTTGTGTCTATCGTGAACTCAGTGATGAACCCTCCTATTATCCGATCCAACCAGTGATCTACTACGCGTGCAATTTTATCTTCAAATGCTTCTAGCCTACGCACCAATTCTGGAGTCCACACAATGGGTTGATCTAGTTTGCACCTTCCCATGGTGTCAGCTAGCCTTGCGATCCACTCATACAACTCTGTCGATAATGACGCAAATAATATCTCGTGGATCTTTGTGTATATGTAACGATCCAACCACCTTTCTTCTGATATCCGTGGATTTCTATTTTCTTGAACCATGAACTTGTGAAGCTTCTGGTCCAACAAATATTCAAGCTCTTTCTTTGTAGGGTTCTAGTGTTCCGACAACAGACATCCCTTAGGCAGATCTAGGTCTCGGCAATGGAACCATTTGTTGGCTTATTGGGCCTGACCCAGGTTCGGAAAGGTTATTAGCCAAACAAATCCTGTAGCTACCGGCCCTTTCATCAACAGCCCATGGAGCGTGGACTGAGGTCTCACCCGAGGTAGCAGGGGAGGGTGATGGAACCAAGTTTTCACACCCTTGGGATGTCTTGATGTGGTCTGGAGGGGTTGCAAACCATTTTGTGGCCTCGCGCCACTCTGGGTAATTATCAGACTTCTGCGAAGATCCGCGTGGGTGTACTTGCTTATTAATGGAATTATTAGAGATCTGATCTTCTTGTTATAGTATTTAAGCAAACATTTAAACTTAAAACCCCGTGCATGCAATTATAAAGAAAGATATAAACCCATATAACAGATCATGCATAAATTCAAAACATAAGCAACAGACAGATCCGCAAGAAATCACACAATGATTCAGAAACTCTTATCTTTATTGATCTTCTCTTTAGTACAACCAAATCCACCCTGCGCACTTAGCTGCAGGGGTCCATGCACACAGCTGTGGACTCTACCAGGCCTCTACGCACACAGCTGCAGAGCCTCTATCTCTCTACCAACTCCCTTGACTCGGACTTACAGATGCTCCAAGACTTCTTGCCTCATAAACCCATTACATTCCAGATCAAAAATAATACTTACCAAAAACTACTTTCTAACCATAGAGCCTTGCTCTATTTATACATTTCCATGGTCTACGGACCATGGACAGGCCGACTCATTTTACATTATTTTTGGGCGGACAACCCTTTGACTTGACTCATTACACTTCGCACTCCATACATCTCGCGGAGTCTTTACCATACCTTTACCCAAAATTGCGGGCTTTGAGCCCCAAAACCGTTACATGAGGCCTTTGCTACCCAACACTAGGTGATCTGAATATGGATTGAAAAGGAATTCCCTCAATTTAATCTTCTTGAGCTCTTTGTTGTCTAGCACAAAGATATTGCCCCTAAATCTGACCAAATCATCAGTTGTGAGATGATAATCCACATATTGATCACCTCTAACCTATTGCTATAACCCATGCTTAAGTTGCTAGTACCTATCATCTTATTGTCTTGCTTACAAGATCCTCTCCTACAATTCTGTCCCATATAAACTCATAGCTACAATGTGATTTACCTGCACTCTTCTGCTAAGATCATATGCAACCCTATTCTCTTTACCCTTAATGTACCCAATCTCGAAGTCAAATTCACTAAGCATAGCCACCCATCTAGTTTGTCTGGCATTCATATTGGGTTGGTCAAATAAGTACCTCAACCCACTATTATCACTAGTCAAAGTGAACCTCCTTCCAAGAAGATAGTGTCTATACATCTTCAAGGCATGGATGATTGATGCCAACTCAAGATCATGAGTCACATAGTTGTTCTCATGCTCATTCAACTTCCTTGACTCATAGCATACTACCTATCCTTCTTGCATTAGAACTCCAACAAGTCCTCTCTTGCAAGCATTTGTGCACACCATGAACTCTTTATCTAGATCTATAATCTTTAGAATTATAGAATTTGTAAGCAACTGCTTAAACTGCTCAAAACTAGCTGGACATTCCTATTTCCATTCAAATTTATTTCCTTTTCTCTACAAATATGTAATAGGATAGGTAATCTGTGAGAAGTTCTTGATGAAATGCTTGTAATAACATGTTAGTCCCATGAATGATCTGACATCATACACATTACTAGGAGTTCCTTATTCCATGATAGCTTGGATCTTTTGTGAGTCCAATGCTATACTTCCTTGGAAACCATATGCCCCAAGTAATGAACTTTTTTCTGAAACAAACTACACTTAGTTTGGCATACAATTGATGCTCTATTAGCAATCTCAACACTATTGTTAGATTTTTTTGTGTGATCTTCCTCATTCTTAGAATATATCAATATGCCATCAATGAATACTATCAAAAACTTTCCCAGATAAGGATGCAACACATTATTCATCAAACACATGAAAGTAGTTGGAGCATTAGTCAAGCCAAAAGGAACCACAAAAAAATCATAATTCCCATACCTAGTTCAGAAATTAGTCTTGTAAATGTCCTCTTCTTTTATACGAACCTTATGATACCATGACCTCAAATCAATCTTCAATAACATTGTTGCTCCCTTTAATTGATCAAATAAGTTATTAATCTGCGACAAAGGGTACATGTTCTTGATAGTCACCTTGTTCAACTACCTGTAATCAATGTACAACGTGAGAGTACCATTTTTCTTCTTCACAAACAATACTGGTGCACCCCAAGGTAACACACTTAGCCTATTGTATCCCTTATCAAGCATTTCCTGAAGCTGCAACTTCAATTCCACCAATTTTGGATTGCTCATCATGTATGTTTCCTTTGATGTTGGTGTTTCTCCTGGCATCAATTAAATAGAAAAGCCCACTTCCCTTTGAGGTGGTAACTTTGAAATATCTGTTGGGAATACATCCTGAAGCTACTGGAAAACCAAATACCTCTTTAAGACTTCAACATACTCAACATCCTTCCCTTTCTCACTATAAATATGAACTACAAATAATACACATCCTTTCTTGCTATTGCGCTTTGCCTACATAATTGTAACCATTCTCACTAATGTAGGCTTCCTTTTATCCTAAAAGGTTCTCCTCTCTCTATCATCATTCAAGCACTCATTAGCCTTATCATAGAAATTTACCTTAGTCTTGTGAATGCACAACCAATCCATACCCAACAACATAATGTATGATTCCAACAGAAACACATTTATATGCACTGATATATACATATCGTTCATCTCAAATGCATAAGATCTCACCCAATGATGAACTCTTTTCTTAGTACCTATAGCCAAATGCACCAACCAAGACTCTACATGCACTTCTTTATTCAAGAAACACTTATCCACCAGGTCAGAACTGATATAACTATAGTTATATCCATGTGTTAGTGTGAAAATTCTTGGAAGGTGTATAAAAAATACTTCACTTAAGTCACTAGGTGACAAGTGACCCTAACAACAAGTTGATGGTTGTTGTCGTCTTATATATGAAACACAATTAGAAAACCTGCAGTAAAAGAAGATATAATCCAAAACAGAAAGTAGCAATATAAAGCATGCAGTATAATAACCCAATTGGAAAGACTATTTTAATTGAATAAATGTTTTATTAATAACACCTGGTGAATGAGATCTATAGATTGGTCTGTGAATCACCCTCCATGGGATGGGTCCTTTGATATCCATGATGCTTTAGAAACTAATTCTCTCTCTCAATATGTGAAAAACCCAAACAAAAGTGAAGAACTCAGAATGGGAGCTCAAGAAAAATGATGATAATGTTGATCATGATTATGATCATGGTGAAGAATGAATGAAAAACCCTCCTTTTTATAGCAAAGTATAGAGTTAATCTCGAAATTGGAGAATAATAAAATATTATTAACCAAATTCAGATCTAACTACTTGGAATACTTTATTATATTTATTGGAGAGGGAAAAAAGTATTTAAAATGGCTAAATACCTTTATTTAGAATTAATTAACAAATAAAATGATTTATTAATTATTTCGCAAGAAATAAGAAAGGTGTGAAATCAAAATAATTATTAAATAGTGATTTAATAATTATTCTAATATCAGAAATAAGGAAATTTAAATAAATAGTGATTTATTTAAATATTCCTAAGAAATTTAGTCAAATGTGACAAGGAATAATTATTAAATAATCATTTAATAATCATTCCTAGAGAAAATTAAATAAATAATTATTTATTTAATTATTCTCATGGGGTTTTTTTATTTAAATCATAAAATAATTTAATAAAAGTGGTTTACTAAATTATTTTCCACAGTAAAAGTGATTTTACTATGGTAAAATTAAATCTACATGGTGTATTTCGATCCACCTAGTTAGAAATGGTTAGTTGATCATTTTTTTGTGATAACACCATGTTCAATCAAAATAGAAACAACTTGATCAAAAATATTACCTTCCATATCTATAATAGATGCCTGATGATCAACTTACCTATTATCCAATGTTGCATAATTCCGAGGAATACTCTGTCCAACATCCCCAACTATCTGTGCCTCCCGAGCATTGTAAATCTGAGGTCTACCACCCTGATGTTGTGGACAATCTCTCCTACAATGATCCCTACCACAAATCCAACACTGCAAAGGCTTCTTGCCATCACCCTTGTTTTTCTCCTCAGACTAAAATCCATGTTCTTTGTCAACTACATTAAATTTCTTGTGTGGCACTATGTTCTTCTTGTCATCTGTATCCTGAGGTTTTCCTCTCTTCTTAGCCCAATTCCCTTTATTCTTCTCATTTCCTTTCCAATCTTGCTTAGACTCAATGTTGTGCTTTGATTTATCATAATAGTTCTTCAACTTTTTTATGGCTTCCTCCAACGTTTTAAGCTCATTAAACTCAATTTTGTCTTTGAATGATATTGGCAACCCATTGATGAATCTCTGAATCTTTGGTTTCTCCTCCTTAAGATAAGGCAGATATCTCAACAATTCCAAGAATCTAATATACTCCTCATCAATCATAGATCCCATCTTCAACTCATAGAACTCATTTTCCTTGTCATCATATTATCTTTTAGATATATACTTCTTCCTAAAAGGTCTCTCGGACTCACTCCAAGTCAACTCCTCTTCTTCAATGCCTTTGAGATTCTTTACATCTTCCCACCAAATGTTTGTTTTTCCTTTAACACTGAAAGTAGTTATCCTGGATTTCATATTTTTTGAATAATCATGCAATCTAAAAAAAATATTCATCCCAACCAACCAAGCTTCTGCATATTGTAACTTCTTCATTTCTCCACCAAATGTAGGAGGCTTTACTTCCTTTAAATCCTTGGGCAAGTACTTCTTCTCACTCCTTCTATATGGATGGTGGTGGTGATGATGATGATGTCTCTCTAAACCAGAACTAGAATAGAACCCATGGTCATTACCCCTCTTGTCAGGTGTATCCAAGAACCTACCATCTCTAACTACATCATCCCTATCAAACATGTATCATGATTGATACCTATTGCCATATGCCCATTGGTCCTTTCCTCCTATCCATGAGTGATCCTAAGTTGTCCCTGTCTCTGCAAATCTGATAGACTTTGAAGGATGACTACATTAACTTCCTCTTACTTTTCTTGTGCTGAGGAAATTATTTCCTCCGACTCAATGATCCTATCACTATCCACCTTACAACTTATAATATCTTCATTCAAACTTCTCAATGTACCTACTATGTCAGGGGAGTACTTATTGCCATGTTTTTCATCTGATCTATAGGGATAATCACATGAACTATTGTCCACCATTATGCTAGTCATATTGATCTTCTTCTTCCTTCCAACATACTATGTTAGATAGGAAAATATAAACATGATCAAACATACCTCAGTGAAGTTCAGTGGAGGTTATCTTGTCTGCACAAACAATTCAGATTAGCACAACACATATATATCAACAATCATCCCAAAATCAACATCATCAACCTCTACATTATGAAACACCTGCAACAATGACCATCATGAGAAACAACAAACATGCATGTATTACAAACACATCGACCACTATTATGCATGCATAATAATCATTTCCCACCCATCTAGTCCTAATGTTGAACCTATAAGCTCTTATACCAATATGTAACATGTCACCCCACATTTACCCAATTTCACCAGCCTGTTAGAGTAAACATGAGACGAATAGTTACTATGAGATGACCCAACCTCTAAGCTCCAATTAAGGAAGTGGGGCCTACAAACTGACAACTCACATCATCCCTCAGGGCTATAGTACACTCACGGGGCAAAGAACCACCCTAGGTGACCAAACCCTGAGATGGGGCCTCTTTTCACTAAACTGGGCTTCCAACCACACACTTGACACTTCCTACATGCAGTTTAAGGCCTCGAACTGCACTCACAAACCTTTCTCCATGGGGTTATGACCTAAATTTCTTAGTTCAATGCCTACAGTCCCTAGATCCGAGCCACAATTCCAGGCCATCCTCTAGTGCCCTACCCAAAATTGTCTAAGACTTCTTAGAATGATATATGACATAATGACAATGCTAAACATACAAAACTTGAACAAGAAATCGACCTAACCAGACCCAACCATGATAGTCATTTCGTCAAACATATAATGAACATGTAAGCTACAGGTCATGAATGCAGATCTTATCATAGGAGTCTAAAACTTATCTGAGAATCACCAAGAAGGTCTAATGCCCTCTCATAATAGTTGAAATAGCATTTGTTAGTCCATGCATTCATCAACCATTCATTCAAACATGTCAAGAGCCATAATTAGTCTACATCACATAACCAACATATAACCAGCAAATAACCAACATAGAAACCATGGAAACTCAGCCATAATATCGCCAACATAATCACTACAAATATACATGAATCAAAATAGAAGAATAAATCTTATTAACATATGAAAATACCAACCAAGTCAGGGACTTCCACGTAACACCCGACCATAGATTGGGCAAAACCAAATCTCTCGTTCATCCAATCACCCACGCGCCATATTCCAAGCATGAATGTAGGATCTCATGGAATAAACCAAGACGAAACCAAACTAGGGCTTCCAAAGACCTAACCACCTCAACCCCCAACTATAGTGATTCCACCTCCATGGTCAGACATCACTAACACCAACCAAATTAGTCTCTACCCAAGCTATCCAGGGCTCCAAGAACTAGTAACTCAACCCACAACCTTCCAGAACTCCAGACCCTTTGTCCAACTCGGCTCCAGGGACTGTAACTCAACCCACCAAGTGCTAAAGATATTTTGTCCCAACCTAGGCTCCAAGACTAGTAACTCAATCCAAGTTGTTCCAGGGCTTACAGAGCATTTGGTCCAACCCATAACCATAAGGAATTATGAGAACCAATCTGAAAACAATCAAGTGTAAAGCCCACAACACCATGGCTATCTAGGAAATGGAAAGGAAAGGCTAAAACCATTGTCAATCCAAACAAATATCCATGCCAATGAAAACACATAACCATAAAATCACATGCACATACTAGCTCCACATGCTCATATGTACCTCAGTCATCAGCCTAGGAGGGAGGCATCAAATGTAGGCCTCATCTCTGGAAACATATCAAAAAATAAAAATAAAAAAGGTATGAAGTGAAATGGAAGTTCATCCTCCCATGTATCATTTCACGACATCTATCTAAATCCCTACAAAACTTCCTCAAAAAATGGCAAACCATCTGAGACATCGTGGTGCCTGCATCAAAGAATCAACATAATACAAAAGAGGGCAACTAATGTGTTTCCCAATGATGGGTTTTTTAAAGTAGTTTCATCTAGTCATCAAGTATAAGAAAGGAAACACAAATAGGTTGGCAGGATATTTTTCAAGGCCACCCACATCCAATATTGAAACTTTGGGAACTCTTATGCACATGAATCCATTTACCCATGATGCATACAAAAAGACATACATAGAATATGAGGAATTCAAGGAGGTGTTTTAGTAGCTACAAGGACAAATTCATTTAGAAGACATTAATAGTAAGACCAACTATCATATCCATAATGAGTTACTCCATAATCTAGACAAGATTTATGTCCCTAAAGGTGGAATATTGTATCTTATCAAAGAGATTAACACCTCCAAGGTTGCATGATATTTTGGTGTTCGTAAGACAAATTTCCAACTTATAGAGGCATGTGTATTGGCGTATAATGCACGATTAAGTGGCATGATACTTTATAATATGTATATAATTGGTTTTACATGAAATCTCAATAACAACAAGGTATATACCATTACTTACCGGTACCCACTAGACCTTGGGAAACACTTTCCATGGATTTTTTGGGAGGTTTACCATCAAATAGGAAGGGACATGGCTATCTATTTGTGGCAGTTAATAGATTTAGCAAGATGTACATTATCATGCCTTGATAAAAAGTCAATCAAAGTAAAAGAAGCAACAAACATGTTATTTGAATAGGTTTAGGTGAATTTTGAGATCCTAAGGATCATCGTATTAGACAATGATACCATATTTCTCAATGTATTTTGGACTACATTGTAGGAGAAGTTGGACACTAAGTTGAAGAGATTTACAACATTCCATCCACATCTACTAGGGAAGATAGAAGTATCCAATACAAATTTAATTCACCTTTTGAGGGTATACAATCAAAAGCATCCGAAGACCTAGGATGAAAATATGATTTATATACAACACACTTACAATATATTAGTTTACACTTCTATTAGAGAGTCACCTTTCGAATCTGGACTTGGATATTTTGCAACTTCACCCTTAGATGTTGTATATGGACAACAAGGACGAGTGAGGGAGGATATCAATTGAGATGCATTGGGAGTAGAAAAAATTGTAGATAAGGTTAGGTAGATCCATTTGCAAGTATAGGGTACACTAAAGAATTCACAGGAAAAATATAATGTCAAACATGATCAACACATATTAGATAAAATATTCAAAGTGGGAGATCGAGTTTGGATATAGCTCAACAAGGAAATGCTATAGATCCCTTGTAAGAACATCAAGGATCTATGGTATGGTCTTTTAAGATATTGAAAAATTTGGGAGATAACACCTATAGACACATTCTAACCCCGATACATGTGTCTTTACTTAGTAGTGGTTGTGGAGAACCTCAAACTATATGAGCCCCCCATGCTGGATAAAAAAGGGGAGTAGGTCCTACCTTCAATGGAGGACTTGGCACTAGATGTTTAGCCAAAGTTGGTAGAGGACATAACTTTGCAAAAGAGGTGTATAATTACAAGTTTAGGGTAGAAATACCTTTAGCAGATTGAGTTGAATGAACAACTTCTAGGCAAAGCTAAGTGATACTCTAGAAAGAAGCTAGAGGAAAAAATTCCTCACCTCGCTAAATAAAAAAAATTGGGATGAAAATCCTCAATAAATGGGAAGGTATAATCTAGATTATATCATTATATTATATATAATTTATGTTGATGCTTTCAAAGTGGAAAAAAATGGAGGAGTCAACTTGAAGGGTCATTTTAGTGCTTGGTCTTGATTTGGAATATTGGGGTTTGAAATGTTCTAGAGCCATTTTCAAGAACCAAATGGAATTTTTTGGTCTCAAAACTTTCCTTTATTGCATTAAAGCCATTTTAGTTTTATCTACACTCAAATACCTTTCTTAGACATGAAAATCACATCAATCTGAGGTCATATGAAAAAGTCATGCCTCTCACGATTTCAACTATCCTATTGACCACCATGGTACGAGAGGTTGTTACACCAACCTTATTATTCATGCATATGGGTATAGACATGTGTTTATTTTTAAGAAGATTAAATAGAATATATAAAATCATACCTCTACTTGAGAGTTGAGGAAGTCAAAACTTACCCCTAGACCACTAGGAGGAGTGGAGATTCCATTATATGTCATTGTATTTGTTCTACAATTGAGAAAAAATCTAGAATTGGGAAGTTAGAAAGTATAATAGAGGGGGATAAAACTTTGTTGTAGTTGTAGAGGCCACAGGTCTCAGGTAGCTGCATGGAAAATACCTCCTTTTTATATTTGAATATTCCCATACTAAAGAAAACAGAGGAGAGTGAACTCAACTTCTAGTTGGGTTTTCTCTTGTATGGGTTTCCAAGGGTAAATCTTGTGCTTATTCATGGATGTTGTGTGTGTATTTTTTTGTTCTCTATTTTTAATATTTCATATATTTTATGCAATTAAACATAAAACCAGAGATTAAATAATCTAAAATATAAAGTGAATTAGCCTTCATAGTAAAGATTTTAATATTTTATTAAATATGTCATGACAACCTATTCCAATAGAATATCCACAATAATTTTCAAATCACACTGATATATGAGTAGTTTTATTTGTGGTAATTTGTAGCAAGTTATAGGGGTCAAAGAATTGGTTTAAGAAGAAAGCCACAAAATCCTTAGCCATGGTTGATGAATTTGTTCACAATAACCCTCATGATCTGGTAGAAGAGATATTTGTAAGGTGGGAAGCACAATTTGTTGATATCAATCACAATATGAACCTTCTCATGGAGACTCTAACAAGCAAGCTTGGATTATTCAAAGAGTTCGAGGGTTCTAATTGATAGATTGGATTATAGGGGAAACTAAGAGACAATTAAGACCTAGAAAAGGAGTCAACTAAAGAACCCAAGAAAATTCATCCAAGTTTGATTTCCATTAACCCCTTACAATCCTTATTCTAGATGGAAGTGAAAGTGGACATAAATCCATACCAAGGTGATATCAATGCATTAAAACCAAATCATCGATTGTAGCAACTAGAATTTATTTCAGTGTTCACCATATAGATGAAGAAAAAAATATCCTTTACCAAATTGAAGTTAGAGGGCCATGCTTAATTTGGTGGGAAAGCCATATGGAAACACCCAGGATAGAGGGAAATCTACTAATAACTAGGTGAGAGGACTTTAAAACCCTCATTGAGTCCCAATTTACCTTATTAGGTATATGTAGTACCCATGGATCTATTTGTACTACTTCAGAAAAATACAAGGGCAATTTGTATAGGAGTATATTATTGATTTCAAAAATATGGCCATCATGTTAGGTATCTCTCCCAAGAACCTAAATGTACTCATCAAGTATCTAGGGGATACACATAGCCAATGATGCTTTTCATGTGCTTTTTAAACCAAGGAAAATGGATGAAACATGTGAATAGGCATAATATCTGGAAAGCATAGATCACAATGAAGGGAAGCCACATTGTTCTAAGTAGAAAGATCACTAGGAAGTTTCTAAGAAATGGAGGAATAAGAGTAAAGGTGGGAAGGATAAGAAGATGAAAACCACTACACATTAATGCAAGCATCCATGAAACCATTGTATTGCAACATTGATTCGGTTGTGATTAAGGAAAAGTGGTAGAAACTACGTCCAAGCCTGAACTTAAAAAATTATAAGAAGGATGCAAAGAAAAAGAATATTCTAGCCACAAATTCAAGCAATTTGGTTAAAAGAGACTCCGATGTGGATGAGAATATTATCAACGCATCATTGAAGAAGGAGGTGAATCTAATTATCTTGTTGGAAACTAGAATAATACAGAGAGGGGGGTGAATCAATATTATATAAATTGTAACAATTGTTTAGCCAATCAAACACATTCAATAATTGAACAATGCATCAATAATATAAAGAATTGGACATAGGATGTTTACGTGGAAAAATAAATGGGAGAAAATCATCAATTGATCTTTAAACTTCCATGGATATTCCACTGGACACTTTGTCACAACATATATGATAAAACTATATTTAATAATCTGAAATATGCATTATTAGGGTTGTATTTCTCTTTATATTTTTGGATCTATAGATTATGGTTTATTGTGTATGTGTGCAAATTAAAAATATATGCAAAAAATAGAGAACAATGAAAAAAACTCATAAACCATGATTTGACACAAGATATAACCTGGGAAACCCTTTAAGATAAAACCAAGTTGGAAGGTGAGGTTGTTATGTTCTCTTTCTCTAAATAGAAAATAACTGCAAGTACAAAGAAATATGGCCTATGTCACATGGCCTACTAAAGTGGACAAATACTCTCTATGCTCTCTCTCCCTATCCCTCTCAGCTATTCTTCTCGTCTATGGAACAAGTGCAATTGAAAAGAATGGAACCATTTTTCCTCCTAGTGGCTTGGTTATAACATAACCCGATAGAGCCTACTAGTGCTTAGGCTTGATTGCCTCAACTCTTAACTAAAGTTAAAATATAAAATATTATAAATTCTTCTTCATCATAATCTCCTAGATAGACCTTTTCCTATGAATAATGGGGGTTGATGTGGCATCCTCTCAAATTATGGTGGCCAAAATAGGAAGCTCAGCTTCCGAGTGGCATAACTTTTGCATACAAACTCCAATTGAGGTGATTCTTGCACCGTTGGAAAGGTATTTGTGTGTATATTATGAAAATAAGGTGAAAATATAAATTATAAAAGTTTTACCCCCAAAAAACGTAATTTGATGCTTCAAAATTCTCCTGAAAGGTTTCAGAACCCAATTTTCCAAACTGGGTCTCGCTAGTAAAATGGTGTTGTGAGTTGATTCCTCCAAATTTTTAAATTTGAAAGAATTTAGATCGATGGAAAAAATAGAATGATACAATACAGATCACACCTCCCCTTTTTGGGAGGCTTTTTGTCCCAAAAATATTCTACTAAATGAGGTGAGGAAACTTTTCCTCCACCTTCTCTCAGGTGTACTATTTAGATTTGCCTGGAAGTTGTCCTTTCAACCCAATATTCCAAAGCTCATGTTTCCCATGTCTTGTAGTTTTATTTTTAAACCTCTTCTATATCTTTAAGCCTGTACAGAAATTATTTGTAAACAAATTCTTAAAACAAAAAAAATAAACAATGGCGAGAACATAAAATATACACAGATATTTTCTCCTAGAACCCAAACCGAGAAAACAATATTTATTTTTCATTATATTCCTTTCAATGTTACAATACATTATATACATGTTGAAGCATCCATAAACCCCAATCCATTAACCTTGGATTAGAACATAATCGTAGTTCCCTTGATTGGATCTACAAAATACCATGGGAAAAAACCATGCCCAAACCATGCATGAAAACCATGTGCAAAACCATGGGTAGGTCCACCCACCACACTTGGGTCCACATAATTTTGTCTTTTTTTTGGGAATTACCCTAGACCTCATGAAGGGGGGCTACCGCCCCCCTACAACCCCCCACTGCGCCCAATGCAGCATAACAACACATGGATCTAGTCATGGAAAGAATATAACACATACCCAAAATTCTCCCACTTGTTGTTTTTTTCCCACACAGGGGGTCGCAGAAGTTCACAAGTCATAGGTCATGAGTTACAACACCCATTATTTCTCTACATCAAGAAAACTTCTCAATTCTCATAGAATTTGTCAATGCATCTGGACATTCTTCAAATTGTCCACCTTTACCAACAACACCTTTTTGTCTTCAACCATATCCCTCACAAAGAGATACTGAACATCAATGTGTTTTGTCTTTGAATGATAGGAATTGTTCTTTGCCAAGAAAATTGCACTTTTGCTATCACATTCTATCCTTATAGATCATTGTACCAACCCCATACTTTCACACAATCTCTGTAACCATACTTCTTCCTTTCTTGCATGAGTGGCTGCCATGTATTCATCCTCTATAGTTGAAAGTGCCACTACAGACTGTCTTTTGCTCATCAATTGGTTGCTCCTCCAAATAGGTTAAACACATACCCACTTGTAGATATACTTTGATCCATATCTCCAACCCATTCTACATCAACAAAGCCATGTATATCCAAAAATATTTCCAATCTTGTTCTCCCTTAGTAGCACAAGCCATAATCACTAGTGCCATGTAAATACCTAAAAACCCACTTCATTGTTTTCCAATGCTCCTTCCCTGGTTTTGACATAAACCTTATCAATACTCCCACGACATGTGAAATGTCTAGTTTGGTATAGACAATTGCGTAGATCATGCTACCAACTACACTTCCATATGGAACACAAGACATGTCCTCTTCCTCTTCATGTGTCTTGCGACATTCTTCTGTAGATAAATTTACACCTACGGGAATAGGAAACTTCACCGGTTTACTATCCTACATATTAAACCTCTGCGATATTGTCTTGACATACTTCCTCTAGTTTAATCAAAGCTTCTTATTTTCCTGATCTCATTTAATTTCCATGCCCAAAGTATAGTTTGCAGCACCAAGATTCTTCTTGTAGAATTTAGAGGACAATTGGGTCTTCAAATCTTGGATAATTTCTTTTTCATTTCCGATCAACAACATATAATCCAAATACAAGACCAAATAAATAACACAGTCATGATTTACTTTAAAATACATACAGTGATCCTCTTTGGTCCTTGTGAAGCCAAGTCCCCATATATATGTATCAATTTTTTTATACTCACATCCTTGGTGATTGCTTTAACCCATACAAATAATTATTTAACCTGCATACCAGTTTTTTCTTACCCTTCACTGTAAAGACTTATGGTTGCTTCATGTAGATCTCTTTTTCTAGATCCCCATGAATAAATTTTGTCTTCACATCCATCTATTCTACCTCAAAATCAAAAGCGAAAAAATATCACCAAAATCAATTACCGACACCTAGGAATAACATTTTTCTACCAACCGAGCTTTGTATTTCTCCACCTTTCCTTTCTCATTATCTTCTTCTTAAACACTCCTTTGTTGACAATGGATTTGCTTCTAACCAACAAATCCACCAGATCACAAGCCTCATTTTTTTCTGAATATCCCATTTCTTCAACATGGCCTCCTTCCAAAGTTTTTCATCCTCTAGATCCACTACCTCCCTAATAGGTCTAGGATCATTATTAGTAATAGATATAGAAAATTTTGAAAAGAAATAAAATGGACGATACCTCTCTGGTTTCCTTCTCTCTTGAACTGATCTCCTCAAAATTGGAGTGTGTGGCTCTTCCTCTTCTAACTCTTGTTCTGTTGTAGGGTCTTCTTATTCCTCCTTCAGTTCAAACTCTATATTTTCATTATCCTTTGGTAGGACTTCATGTTTAATAACATATTTCATCTCTCTAAAAACCACATCTTGGTTTTACACTACCTTCCTTGTTTTTGGGTTCCAAATATTGTAACCCTTTAAACCATCCTTATGCCCAATTAAGATGCACCTTTCCGATTTACCATCCAACTTGGTTATTTTCTCCTTTGGAACATGTATATATGCATCACAACTAAATACCCTGAGATGTGAGAGAGAGGGTTTCTTACTAGTCCATAACTCATGTGGAGTCTTATCCTCCAACACTGATGAAGGTGATATGTTAAACAAATAACATGTAGTATCCACTGCCTCTGCCCCGAATTTTCATCCTAACTCGACACCAATGAGCATGCATATTGCCTTTTGCATCAACATCCTATTCATTCTATCTATAACTCCATTATTTTGAGGTGTGTATGGAGTAGTATTTTGTCCTTCTATACCACACTTCTTACAGAACTCTTCAAATTCCTTTGTGCAAAGCTCTCCACTGTTATATGTCCTCAATGCCTTGGTCTTCTTCTCTATCTGATTCTCCACCAGATCCTTAAATTATTTAAACTTGTCAAAGACTTCAAATTTCCTCCCGAGGAAATATATCCTTGTACTCCTTAAAAAATCATCTATAATAGAGACATAGTAATATATTTACCCAATGATGGAACCAACACTGGTTGAAACACATCATTGTGCACAAGCTCCAATATCCATTTCACCCTCTTAGCATCATAGGGGAAACTCACTTAATTATGTTCCCATATACACAATGTTCATAGAAATTTAAATCCAGAGAGAAATTAGACATACCTTCTACCATACCATTATCATGCAGTATTCAAAGGCCCTTCTCTCCAATATGTTCAAGTCTTTGATGCCACAACATAGTCTTTTCTCCATAGACCACTAAATTTTATCCTCCACTTTCAACAACCACATAATTGTTGCACCCATCAATAACACTGCTACCCAGAAGCTTGTACATAGTTCTAATCTGAATTCCCCACATCAATAGCAATGCTCCCTGAACCATCTTGCAGGGATCTTTATTGAACACTATTTGTACACCTACATCATCCATTTTTCTTATAGAAAATAGATTTCTGGACAATGCAGGAATATGTAGAACATCAGGAAGTTTTCTAATCCTTCCACCTTGCAACTTTAGCTTGCCTTTTCCACCTCCTATGATTTTGGCCTTCCTATCATCTGCTAGGAAGACATCACCATCATATTTGCAAAACCACTCCCTTTGGGGGGTGAAGTGAAAGGATGCATTTGAGTCACTCAACCATGCCTCATGATCTACATGTGTACTTGAAGAAGAATTCAAGTAGACATCTGAACCTTCATTTGAGGTGTTTTTCGCCTCTACATATCATGCATCATCAGATCCCTTTCCTTTCTCAAGAGTTTTAGATTTATAATCCTTTTTGTAGTGCCCTTATTTTACACATTTCCAATATACATTTACAGGTTTTCCTGGAGATTTATATTTTCCTCTAGATTTAGATCTCCCACTTAAGGACTTATTTCTATTTCTATTCTGGGACCATCCTCTTACAGACAAAGCATCTACATTATGTCTCTCCATATTTTTTCATCTCATCTCCTCTGACAACAAGGATGAGAATATTTCATCAAATTTTAAGGTAGTTGTATTGCTACATGTAGCAACAACCAGACTATCCCACGAGTCTGTTAGTGAACACAATATACTGATGCACTTATCTTCATCTAAAATTTTGATATCAACAGATGAAAATTGTCTTACCTCAATATTAAAGGCATTCATATGCTTTGTCATCGAGTCTCCATCCTTCATCCTCAATTTGTACAAATTTTTTTGTAGGAATAGTTTGTTCACCAAAGACTTATATTGATACAAAGTCCCTAACTTGTCCCACAAAGCCTTTGTTGTAGTGTCCCCTGATACATTCAACAATACTGAATCTGAGAGACACAATTGTATTGTTCTGTTTTCCATCTAATATAAATTTTCTCAGTCTTGTGTCGACATTCATGTTGGTGTTGTACCTGGATCTATAATGATCCACTAATCTTTGTCCATCAAAATGTCGTCCATATTATTAATCTTCCACAACTCAAAACTCTATCCATTGAATTTCTCGATCTCTATCTTTCCACTATTCGCCATCTCCTTTCACCACAAGAATTGATCTCGCAGATCTCCCACTGTAACAGGGTCTACCACAGGCCTGATAAAAACTCCTTAGCATCAAAGGCGTCCCCTTGAAGCCGAAACAACTTTGATGCCAAATGTAGGTTTTAACCCTGTATAGAAATTACCTACAAACAAATTATTAAAAATAAAAAATAAACAATTAACGAGAACATAAAATATACACAGATATTTTCTCTTGGAACCTAAACTGGGAAAACCAGATTGATTTTTCATTATATACATGTCAAAACATCTATTAACCCTGTATTAGAATATAAATGTAGTTCCCTTCTCCGGATCTACAAAATACCATGAGAAAAAACCATCATTCCAAAAACCATGCGAGAAAACCATGCACAAAACCATGGGTAGGTCCACCCACCATCCTTGGGTCTGCATAAAAAAATAAATCCGGAGGCACTGCCCCAGACCCCGTGTAGGGAGGTTGTTTCCCACGCTGCACATGGCACAACATAACAACACTTGGAGCTAATCATGGAAATAATATAACACATATCCAACATCTTCTACAAAATTGTATCTTCTATCAACTCTACTTGAGCATCTAGTGCCAAATCTTCTACAATATGTAGAGCCTATTCCTCTTCTTGATCTAATATGGAAGCCTCATAGAGCTTCAGATTATTCACATTCAAAACTGAGTAAATGTGCATGTATGGGGATAGATTATGTTTATAGGTATTATCTCCCACCTTTTCTAGTATCTCAAAGCGACCATATCATAAAGCCTTAATTTTTTTACTAGGACCTTTTATCATCTCCTTGTTTAATTGTAACCATACTCTATCTCCCAAATTGAATAACTTAATTTTTATATGTTGACATGCTTCGCCTTGTATTTTTATTGTGACTTATATATCTCTTGTACCTATATATGAATCTTCTTTATCTTTTCTACAAAATTTTCATCGCTCAAGGCATTATCTATAAGATCCTCCCTTACTCCTTTTTACTTCCCATATGCAATATCCAAAGGTGAAGGTGGAAAATATCCAAAACAAGTTTCAAATGGGGACTTTCGAGTAGAAATGTGGATTGATTTGTTCTAAGAGTGTTGTAATCATACCATATTTTCATAACAGATCTTTGGATGTTTCTAATTGTAACCCCTCAAAAGTTGCACCAAAGTCTTGTTGGCTACTTAATTTTTCCCATATGTTTGAGGATGGAATGTTGTAGACTCTTCAACTTTGTGTCCATCTTCTCCCACAATGTAGTCCAAAATGCATTAATAAAAATTATGTCCCTTTCTGAAATGATGATCCTTGGTATCCCAAAGTACACCCATACCTATCCAAAGAACAAGTTTGTTTCTTGTTTGGTCTTTTTACAGGGAATCAGAACACACATCTTGTTGAACCTGTCAACTACCATGAACAAGTAGACATGTCTCTACCTGTTTTTTGGAAAGCATCCCAAAAATTCCATGGAAATGCTTTCCCACGAAAGAGTGGGTACATGGAGGGTGTTATCACTCCAAAATTTCTTCTAAGTTGTCAGAAAAAGAAATGATAGAGGTAACCACAAACCAACTTTGGAGATCAGGATCTAGCCTTCTTGATCTCATAGAGGGCTCTCTCTTTTTTATTTAACTTTGTTTTAGTTAATTGATTTTAGGCTAGTTATGATTGTGCTGGGGTTTTTGATTTGAATTTGGGTGGTGGGATCACTTACTTAGATGAAAGAGGGTTTTCTTTTACCATTGGGCTATGGGGTCAAATGTCAGACAAACAGGATTGGATTAAGTTCTAAAAACAGTGTCTACAGGGCAAGATAGAGAAGTTACCACAGATCTCAAAGGCTTGATGGTGAAATCGTTTCCAATCGGATCCAGGGAGAAGTTAAGGGTTCCCTAGGCCGGATTATGAAGAGAATGAAAGAGGTCAACTGAGATGGGAGAGAAATTAAGGGTTCTCAAATCTAGATATTAGAGGAAAACATATAAATGACTAATTGTGCAAAACAGGGTGTACTTAAACAAATTCTAAGTTAAATTTCCAGTTAATTCATTCAAATTTAGATAACGTTTAAGTTTATGAAACACATAAGAAAGTAACAAAATCAGACAAAGAAGATACTTCACTGCAATAGCTCATCTCGTGAATTCTGTAGTGCAATCTTTTTATTACTTGCTCCAGTCCGTTGACTTGAAAATTGGTACAATAACCCTTAGGTTTAAGATCAAAATAAATCTACAAATGTATAGCAATCCACCTTGAATACTTCGAATTATGAAGTATTTATACAAAAAAAAATTACAAAATATCTCAAACTGCATTGAGAACTAATCTAGGAAAAAGAAATATCTTCATGCAAGAAGATAGAGACAGCTATTGAACTGATGTTTGTTGTCCCTGTTATTTAGGTTCTATTGTCTTTTAGTCTCTGATATTTTTCCCTTTAAGCTGCTTGGCTGTTTGGTCTTCACGTTGGATGCCATATTTACTTATGAAATTTCATCTAATACACTTTCATCTGCCTCTTCTATTTAGTCTTTTAACTGTATGCTCTATCACCTGCTTTCATTTTTACCTTTTACTATAAATCTTACTCACTCTTTCGTGCTTCTATGTTTTTTAGTAAAAATGATTTTTACTAAAAGACACATGTAGAATACAAAATGTTTCTTGGAGAGTAGTTTGTAAGAATCTTTTGTTGTGTTAGTGAAAAATGATTTAATCTTTGTTTTAACATTTACTGTGGAAATTGTTTCCTTCTGCTCTGTGATAATTGTCTTTTCCTTTTGGATAAAGGCTTTTGAATACATTTTCCTTACAAACCTTGGACTAAACAGGTTTTGGAACTAGTATCAAAATTGTTTATCCAAGCTTCTGTTTTACTAATCACCTGCAAAATAAAACAATTCATTAATAAAATCCAGGTCTAAGAGGAGGTGACCAAAGGCTGTATTTAACTAGGAATAACTGTGGACAGAGTCCAAAGCATGTTCGAGAGGTAATCCATGGTGAAATTCAGTTGCAGAGGCTCAGGGTGGCGCAGGAAGGGTTAGGCAGCTTTCAGTGAAAAACGAGCAAAAAGAGTGAAAATGAGGGTCTTCGGTGTTTGAACGGGTAACGACTAGAATTGGTGCGGAATTTCATAATGTGAATAGTGGATGGTTTCAGCCTACACGTGGAGGCAGTATTAAGGTTCATTGCACCGTTTTTTGCAGTAGGGCAGTTTTTCCATGAGAGCACGCGAGTTCACCTAATGCTGCCACGTAACCGAAAGGGGCCCGAGCAAAACTACGAATCTCACGTGCTCTCAGGCCTTTAACTATCGGACATCGAGAACGCGCGATATGGATGTGGGTCATTGGATTTTGAAGCGGGTGATCATAGGGCTGTCGCGCGGTCGAGATGCACAGAGGAAAAAGGAGCGGAGATTAGCGGGGCCCGGGGGGATTAATTACACTTAACTGTAATTAAATAATGAATAAGGTAGGTTTAAATATAAGTGGGTTTAATAAAGTGGGATCTGGGTTGTATGTAGCGGGGGTTTGTTAACCGCACCAAGGGTGGTGGGTTAAATGGGTTTATATCGGGAAAATGTGAATTTTGCGGAGTTAATTAAATAAAGTGAGGGGGAAAAAACTTAGGAAAAATGGGTTTTATGGATTAAAAGGGTTTTGTTGAGAAATATATGAATGGCGGAGTTAATTAAGTAAATGCAGAGGGGGAATTTAAACTTAGGACAAGGGGGGTTTTATGGGTTTTTTAGATAAAATAGGGAAATTAATAAGGGGAAAATGATTTTTCAAAGGGGAATGGGTTTCACACTAGGGAAAAGGGGTTTTGGGTAGGAAAATGACCTTTGAAGGGTAATTTGCTAGGGAAATGTGTGAAACCAAGGGGTAAGGGTCAAAATGAAGGGAAAAGGGTATTTTCTTAAGAAATGATGGGATAATGGGGAAATTAGTAAGTATGTAGTGGGGGGTGAAATGAAATGAGGGGAAGTTAATTAAATTAGCTTGTGAACATCCTTTCACTTTCATAACTGCTCCTGCACACTAAAACATAGGATTAAGCATGATAAATGTGCTTATGCTTCAATCAACTTTGTACTTCTGCAACCTTTCTTCTACTTACCCTTTACTTACCCTAACATTTTTTCTTCACTTTATTGGGTGCATTTAAGCTAGTAGACCCTTTCTTTCCTTTTTCTTTTGAAAAGCAAACTATCTAATTCTAACCTTATATCTTCCAATGGCTCAGATTAAGCTGTTGAGGACATTTTATTTCTCTACCTAACTACTGATCTGCCAAGATTAAATAGTTTGGCTACATCCTTATTCTCTATCTATAAACATGAATTTTTTTTTTTTTTCTCGGTAAATCTATTCTATTCTATTATATTATGTACATGAAAGCATTACAGTCAAAGAGTCAAGTTGCCCAAGGCCTACTGTGGCTCGTTGGGTTAGCATTTCGCCTCTCAGTATTGGCCCTCGCAGGGGCATCATTTCCAGACAGAATATTGTTCTCAAACCAAACAAAAATCGCCCGCGCAGGGGCATCGTAGCAAAAATCCCACCCTCGCAGGGGCGTTAGAAGACTGACAGCGCCCTTACAAAACCTACTGACATAACCAGAGCGAACATAGACATGTATATAAACTAGAGAGACACAAACAGAGACATATAACCTATACCCGACACAGACAGGAACGAAAGACCTATACCAGACCTGAACAAAAGTGGAGAGTGATAGAATGTGCCTTTGGACGCTAATCCTCCGGCTCTTCCTCGATAATTGGGTACCACCCGTAGCGTTCGGGGAAGCCGTCCCATTCTTCCCCTGCGTCCCTCTTTGAAGTCGACGCCTCCTGCTCCTGAGGTCGTTTGGGAGCCTGTTCAGGTACCTCCGCGGGATCTTTCTCGACTTTTTCCAGCTGTTCGCCTGGGAGCTCCTCCTTGCTGCCCGAACCGCCTTCACCTTCCTGAAAATCCTCAGTGAAAAGAACCGAGATGTGTGCATTGATGCGGGAGTTGTCCCTCGAGCTGCCCAGAGTGAAGATGGTAGACCCGAAAGCTGGAAGAGGGTGCGGTCCAGCACTGGGATTACCCATGTCCATGTGTTGACTTGCCTGGATAGGAGTGGCCCCTGCCCTTCTGTGGCAGTAACAACAACAGCAGTGGTGGTGGGAATCCGCACCAGGGTGGCGAGAAGAACCTCCACGAGCAGATCCCCTTCTACTGAGCAACCTTTGCCTGGGTCTGACCATGTTTGCAGGGATGCCGGTGGCTTGAAGCTGAGCGGCGAATGGAGGTTTTCCCGGATAGTGTCTCCCCCCAACAAAAATAAGTCCTCTCCCCACAGTTCTGAGACGAAGCTCACCAGAACAGAAACAACAAACAACAGAATATATGAGCTCGCGACTTCCCGTGGCTTCTTGAAAGCTGGCTGGATCAACACGAGCTGTAGCTTGAATAATGAGATTGCCCCCGGGAACCTGAGCTGCGTGATCCTCGCTCTGAGCATGGACCTGCAGCAATCCCTCATCCATCTTAAACCTCTCGACATTCTCTCGAAGCCCGAACTCCTTAACTGCTTTCTGCAACCTCCCCATTTCACCTTACGCATCATTGAATGCTCTGCCATCACGTCTCCTCTCTTAACTCCTCGGCGGTGAGAGGCAATGAATTTCCCGGATGAACTCGAGGCAGCACATGTCATACATGTGGCTCCTCGCTGCCACTCATACAAACACCCGCATCCGGGAAACCTGCATCTTTTTGGATCAGGCTTTCGCATTCCTGGACCTGGAGATTGTTCGGAATGATATTGAGGTTTCCGGCCAGGAGGGTCTGTTCATTGTCTACCCCAATGTTGGCCAGGAGGTCAGCTATCTTGTTGCCCTCTCTTTTTGTGTGATTGAAAGAGATGGCTTTATTATTGCGCAGATCTTGTTCAATAGCATTCAGTCTCGCTTCCAGCCTCCAACTTGTTGCCACCTTCCTAGCTTGAGAGCCGTTCTGAATGCGAGTAGCCATGTTTATGAGAATCTGGGAGTCGCCCTCTACAATCAAGGGTTGAAGGTTGAGGTCCCAGGCTAGCAGGAGACCTTGCCAGAGTCCCTCTAGCTTTGCAGAATTGTTGGTGTCCCACCCAATATTACCAAAGTAGATCTGCAGAGGAGTGCCTTTATGGTTCCTCAAGATTCCTCCAAATCCAGCTGCTCCAGGATTGCCTTTCGAAGCCCCATCAAAGTTGAGTTTGTATGAGTAAATAGGAGGGGCGTTCCAGCGGCTGTTGTCCTTGATGCTGCTATTAGAAGGGCAGTGCTTGGGAGCTTCTTGTGGCAGTTGCAATTGCCAATTGTCGAGAATGCTTTTCTCAGTATCTGTAGAGGGGAGATCCTCCTTTGTCCAAGCTCGAAGCAGCATCGTTTCTTTGAGATTCCCATGTAGCCTGTTCCAGATTTCTTCAATGGGAGAGCGTTTGTTTTTAAATATACGTTTGTTTCTTTCCTTCCAAGTGCTCCATAGGACAATTCCGGGAATTATGTTCCATAGGTGGTTGAGAATCTCACAGTTGTAGGGGTTCTTTGGCCATAGTCTTATGGAGTTGATGATGTCGTTATCCCCTCTACATCTTTTCTGGCATCTGAAGCTCACCTTTTCCCATAACTGATTGGCTAGAGGGCAAGTGTCCAAGAGGTGTTGAAGAGTTTCTTCGCTTTGAAAGCAGTTGTGACAGATAGAGGGACCATGAAAGTTTCGTCTCCTTAGTTTATCCCATGTGAGAATTCTTTTGTGTCCTACCAGCCAGAGAAAGTAGGAGATTTTGGGCCATGATCCGAGACCCCATATTCTGCTCCATAATGGATCTGGAGGAGTGGGGAGGTTGCAGACTAACTTGTAAGCTTCGGAGGTGGTGTAGGTTCCTTTGGGTTGGTATCCCCATCTTAGGATGTCATTGCCTTCATCATACCTTATGCTTCTTTTCCTTAACTCTTTCTCGACCTCTTCTGCCTCCCGAATATTTGTATTGTTGAGTATTTGGTTACTCTGTCTCCATTTTCTGAATCCATGCTCCATCTCCTGCGTCCAAAATTGTTGGACTTTTACTTGCTGCTGCTCCTGCCTGTCCGGTATCAGAGATGGATGAAGAACACTAGTAAGCTTGGGCATTTGGTTCCAGGCATCTGTCCAGAATCTTGCCGTGCTGCCATTCCTGATTTCCCAGAAGCTGTGCTGTTGAATTAGCTGATAATGTTGTTTGGCCGCATTCCATATTAGCGACCCCTTTTCGGTGGGAATAAATCTGATGAGCTCTTCTTGAGGTCTATTGTTGGCATATTTTGCTGTCCAGATTTTTACCCAGGGCTTTTCTGGATTGGTGATCCATTGCCACCAGATCTTGGCGTTCATAATGGAATTGTTGTACTCCGGGTCCCTCAGCCCGATGCCACCCTTGTCTTTGGGCATGCATACAGTAGTCCATTTAACCAGCGCCCACTTGCGATTAGTTGCCGAGCTGCCCCATAAAAAGTCACGCTGAAGGTTCCTTAGTCTTTTTAGGACCCATTTAGGCGCGGCTAGGATAGAGAAGAGGTAAAGAGGCATTGCCTGAAGGACAGACTTGATGAGCACCACCCGACTGGCTAAATTTAGAGATCTATAAGTCCAGAGGTTGAGGCGGGATTCAAGCTTCTCTAGGAGAGAGCGCCAAGCTGGATGCTTTATGGCTGAGGCAGTGAGGGGGGGCCCGAGATATTTAGAGGGGAGGGTTGCAGAGGGGAAGCCCAGAATGCGAATGACAGCAGATTTAACAGAAGGAGGTGTGTGAAAGAAGAAAATCTGCGATTTGGAGCAGTTGACATGGGTGCCAGAGGCTTCAGAGAAGTCATTGAGAAGGGACTTTAAACGAGAGGCTTCCTGGACAGAGGGGTAGCCGAATAGCATGGTGTCATCAACAAATTGTTGATGAGAGGTGGCAGGGGTATTGTGAACAGAAATACCTTTAAGCTGCTAAGAATGGAGGGCATGTTTAATGTGTCGACCAAGACCCTCAGCCATTAGCACAAAGAGGAAGGGGGATAGGGGATCCCCTTGCCTGATACCTCGAGAGGGTTTGAAGGGGCGGGAGGGGATACCGTTCACAAGGATGGAAAAGTGAGTGGAAGTGATTAGGCTCATGATCCAACGAATCCACATGGAGAAAAAACCAAAGCTTTTAACATATGTTGAATATACGTCCAGCTGAGTTTATCAAACGCTTTAGAGAGATCCAGTTTGAGTATCATACCTGTTTGCTTTGAATGCTTGAGGGAGTGTATTATCTCATGCGTGAGGAGAATGCCATCCATTATCTGTCGTCCTTCCACGTACCCCGATTGTTCTGGAGAGATGAGCAGAGGTAAGAGAGGCTTAAGCCTATTTGCAATGACTTTAGATATGACTTTGTAGATGATGTTACAAAGTGCTATTGGCCTGAATTTATCAGGGGTGATGGAGTCCTCCTCTTTTGGGATAAGAGTGATGAAGGTGGAGTTGAGGGAGGGAAGAAGCCAGCGGAGGGCTCTTGATTCTTCAACAATCTGCCAAACCTCCAACTTTATCATGTCCCAGAAAGCATGAAAGAATGTGGTGGTAAATCCATCTGGGCCAGGGGCCTTTCCTTCTTTGAGCTGGGACATTGCATCATCCACTTCCTGAGGGAGAATGGGGCGCATGAGAAGCTCATTATGTTCCTCCTTAATGAGCTTTGGTACGTTGCTGATTATTTTCCTGATAGCCTGTTGCCGATCTTCCCTTGGTTCATTGTGGACATGTTGGAAGTGATTGAGGAGTACCTCTTCGATTTCCTCATGCTTCTCTACTTTTGCTCCTTCTTGATTCTGGATGAAGGGTATGTTATTATGCATCCTTCTCTGCACCATGGTTCTGTGGAAGAATTTGGTGTTGCGCTCCCCCTCCTTCAGCCATCTAACCCGTGACTTTTGCCTCCAATAGATTTCCTCCTGCTTTCTTCTATCCTCGAGCTGGCTGTGGATGAGCCTTTCCTGTTCCAGGGTAGCCTCCGTATGCCCTTCTGTGATAATCTTTTGATGTAGATCCATCAGTTCCTGATTTAACTCTTGTTGCGCCTTAAAAATATTTCCAAAGGTTTCCCTATTCCATCTTTTTAGATGATTTTTTAGAAATCTCAGCTTCTGTTGGAACTGATACATTTTTGATCCTTCTGGAGGGACAAAGGATGCCCAAATTGTCTTGACAAAGTCTTTGAATGTAGGGTGCGAGAGCCAAAACCCTTCAAAGCGGAAGGGTCTCTTTGTCAAGTCTCCTGGTCTTTGCCATTGTAGAGCAATCGGCCAGTGATCCGATCCTGTGTGTGCAAGGATAGCCGCTGAGATGTCTCCTCCTAGATGAACCGCATTGTCCGAGATGAGGAAGCGATCCAATTTGGAGGCAATTTGTTGTTTGCCAGCTCTGCGATTGCTCCACGTGAAGGTACCATTACAGAATGGCATATCTATGAGAGACGCAGTTTGGATGAAGTCCTTGAAGCGGTCAACTTCTGGTTCCATTCTGATTCTCCCTCCTATCTTCTCCTCGATTTTAGTGATCATGTTAAAATCTCCTGCAGCAATCCATAATGGGTGCCTCCTGTTGTAGCTCAGAGCTGCTATTGTGTCAAGGAGTGCAATTTTGCTTCCTGTATCTTGCGGGAAATAGACATTTGATAAGTTGCCATGTATGTTGGTGCCCAATATATGAAAGGCCGCCTGTATGAGGTGATGAGAGGCATGAAAATCTGATAGGGTTACCGCTTGGGTATTCCATGCTATAGCAAGCCCTCCTGAGGCTCCCGAGGCATCTACTGCAACTGAGCGACAGCCTGGCCATGCTTTTGAGAGAATACTGCCTAGAGTAGTACTATTGCACTTGGTTTCCTGGAGAAAACACATCTGTGGCTTTTCCATTTTGATCATGTTTTTTAACATCCTGAGTTTTCCAGGGCTGTTAAGCCCCCTTAAGTTCCATGATACCAGCTTCATGGTTCAACTATTAATGGAGGGCTTGTAGTATTTCGTCAACTTAGCATACCTGCCTGAATCTACTAGGATTTTCCCAATCTCGATCGTTCGCTAGAGATTTGTTTTTCTTCCTCTCTTTTTAGTGTCCTTTGGGCGTAGGCTGCCATCCCATTGACTTCCTGGTTGTATCCCTAGTTGGTGTTGATGGTAGGCTCTTGAGATGACCACTTCGAGCTTATTGAGTTGCGTCTCGGATATCGTATCGTATGCTCTCTTTTTGCATGCTAGTTCTAATTCCAGAATATCCAGACCGTGTAGATCTATGCTTTCTGGCTCTTCTTCCATTTGTTGCACTTGACTGCTTTCTTCTATATTGATCTCTGAGTCCTGGGGGAGGTCTACCTTTCCGTCGACTTCCATATCCTTGTCAATCTCTGCTGTTTCTTTCTGACTTCTGCTGAGAATAGTTGGGATGATGATGGGGGGATGAGATTTGGGAAGGGGATCTGAGGGTGGGGGATGGGTTGAGGAAGACGGGCGAGCAGGGTTGGACTCTGAGATTAGGGGTTGATCTTCAGAGTTCTGAGCAAGAATATCGAAGCTGTTTTTTGTTACAGGGCCTTGGGGTTTGTTAGGCTGGGGTTTGAACCCATTTTGGGGCTTTTTATGCGAGCGCTTTCGACTTGGGACCTTGGTAAAGCCATCCTGGGTTAGGTTTTCAGACAGGTCAGGGGTGTTGGCTTTGGCATTTTGAGGGCAGTCTCTGAAGAGATGCCCCAGAGCATGGCACTTTCTGCAACGAAAGGGTACGTGTTCATAGTCGAGAGGCTGGATCCATTCTTCATCTCGGTGGGCGAGAGTTACCGATTCTGGTAGAGCTTCATTCAGGCGGATAAAGACACATATTCGAGCATAGGAGATGTACTTACGAGATTTGGTTTCTTCTGCCGCTCTAATGTATTCTCCCACTCCATTTCCTATACCCTTGAGAATGTCCTCGTCCCAGTATTCATCTAGAAGAGAGTACATTCTGATCCAAACCGGTGCCCAAGTGAGGTCTTCTTTATCTGGGTTGAATCTTGGAATCCATTCCCTCAGATACAGTCCTGCAGAGTTAAAAAAGTAAGGCCCTGCACCCAGAATCCTGTATTTGTCCTCTAGACAGAAAAAGATTGCAGTAAAGAAGCCTTTCGGCCCTAGCTGCAGAGTGACATCTCCTTTGGGTTTCCACTTCGCCGCAATCCAGCCATATAAGGCTTTCTCAGTCGGCCAAAACCCTATGAACTTCCCAATGAGGGCATGATCCTTCATGAACTCTATTCTTCTGTCAATCTTGTCTCTCGGCAGCTCTATTCGTGGCCGTTCTTTGGCCACTGGTCGGCATGTTGAAGAGGATATCTTCGGGCCTTCTTCTGGAGTTTCTCTTCCTTCTTGTGTATTGTTGTCTTTGTTCTTCCGATTTCCGATCTCCTTGTCATCATCTTGATGCTTTTTCCCCTTGTTTAAGATTTCCTGATCTACAGATCCAAAGATGACTGTTTGCTCAGGATCATGCTGTGAAGGGGAGGGCTCTGAAGCCCTCCCCTGAGGTTGTTCCATTGCGCGACGCTAATGTCCTACAGCTCTGTCACGTCGCAGAGGTTTCCTTTCAGTCCCTGAGCGTATTCCGTGCAGTGCAGTCGGCGTCGTTGAAGGATTTCTCAAACCCTAGTACCTTCCTCCCCCGCAGGTCATCCCTATAAACATGAAATTTAAAGCATGAACTAGTCAAGATTAAACAGTTTGACTATCATGGGTTGTGACATTTATGACAAGCTGCACACAACCATTATTTGCATAGTAAAGTAAAAAGTAGTGGCACTTAGACTTGCACACTTTCATGAACTGTTTTTGTTCGGGGTTCATATTTTTGACTTTTTTATCTTTTCTTATTCTTTTTGTCTTTTGATATTTCTTTTAGGACATGCCCTCTTTACATTTTCTAATTTTTAATATGGAAAACATTTTGTAGAAAGCAAAAGTATGTACAATATTATAATACTAATTATAACCAATTCAAAATTATGAATCCTATTATTATAGGACCCTAACAATGGCTCCACATGGGGATGGCATTTCCTGGTCAATGTCAAGAACTCTAAGATCAGTAGCCCTTGAATTGTGACTGCAGTTACCCTGTAAATTATTCTTCTGTGATTTCTGCTTTATTGATACTTATGATGGTGAACCCTTCAAAGCTCAGGGCCTTCTCTCTGGGCTTAAACTTCAAAAGATTACCATCCAATCCAATCTACACTCTGCAATTTTATGTACAATAATCAAAGTAAAATTAACTATTGTTAATCAGTGGAAAATTAATGCTTAAAAATTCTACCATTGACAAGTCCTCTTGGTAGATTTGATCCATCTATTTCTCTCAAGAAAAAAGCATTGTTACCTCTGTAACCATAAATGACATAAGGCCCTTGCCATAAGAAGTCAAATTTTCCATGTTTTCCCTTGTCTTCTCTTCTTGAATCCCACTTAAGAACTTTATCACCTATGTAAAAATCATCAGCTTTGGTCTTTTTATCAAATATCTTTTTGATTTTGTCCTGGATTACCTGTGATTTTACATATACTTCTTCTCTGGTCTGCTACAAGTGTATGGTCTGATTTATCCTTCTCTGGATATCATTTGGTTCTACCTGCAACTCCTGGATGATCTTCATCACTGGCACTCCCAAATAGGATGGAAAAACAACATCCATCCCATATACTAACTGATAGGGATATGTCCCAATGGACTTCTTCGTAGTTAGTCTATATGCCTATAAGGCAATGACCATTTTTTTGTTCCATGTCTTTTTGTTGTCTTCCAGTAATTTCTTAATGATATTGACCAGGCTTTTGTTAGAGGATTCTACAAGCCCATTACCTTGAGGATAATAGGAAATGGAGTGGCCAAGGGTGATGTGGTATTTGTTACAGAAATCTACCATTTTCTTAGATTTAAAGGCAACTGCATTATTAGTAATGAGCTTTTGGGGGCATCCAAATCTTGACAGGATATTACTTTCTAGGAATGAGATAATGACAGTGTATGTGGCTTGTCTAGAAGGGATGGCTTCTATCCATTTGGTAAAATAATCAGTGGCTGTCAAAATCCACTTATGTTGAGCTAAGGAGGTTGGGTGTATTTCTCCAATGAAATCTATCCCCCATTGTTGAAATGGCATTTCAGTGGATATGGGTTTGAGAGGTAAAAGTAAAAGCTTTCTTTTTCCCTCAAATATCTGGCACTTATGACAGGATGTCAAATGTTTCTTAACATCTGCATACAGGGTGGGCTAGTAGAAATGAGCCCTTATAATTTTGTTAGTAGTAGTCTTCCAATACAAGTGTCCTCCACAATCTCCTACATGAAATTCTTGCATAATTTTATCAACTTCATCTTTCAGTAAATAGTTCAAAATAATACCACTAATGTCTTTCCAAAACAAAGCATTATCTATGATACAATACTTTAATGTCTTCATTTTCAAAAATCTAGCTTTGGTTCTTGTTAAACCAGGAGGAGCTTGTAAGTTTAGTAATGCAAATATGATATCTGCATGCCAAGGTGAATCAGTAAAAGGTTCACTGAACTGTGGAGTCGCCATCTCTTCTTGATCATCAAGGGCACCGATGAAATTAATATCTAGGGCCTGACAGTTCGATTCAGCCATGATTTTGGCTAAACCTTGGCCTTTGATAAGTTTAGTAGGCTTTATTTCTATGCCATATTCCAATATAGTGGCAGTCCATTTGCCTCTTTTCCCTTCAGGCCCATTTTGTGTCAAAATGTCCTTAACTACCAAATTTGGAACATAAGCTATAATGTGAGAATACAAAATATAGACTCGAAAATCTTTGATAGCCTTTACTAAAGCTAATTCGTGTTTTTACATAATGTTGTATTTGAGTGTGGCATCTCTTAAGGATTTACTGAAAAATGCAATTGGTTGTTCATATCCTTGGTCATTCTTTTGCAACAAGACTGCTGCAATGGTGTGTTCTGAAGCAAAAGAAAAAATTATAAAATCTTTCTGAAAATCAGGACTTATAAGGACTGGAGTCTTGGTTAGGGCTTCCTTAATGGCTTCAAAGGACTATTTGGCCTCCACTGTCCATTTAAGTGCTGAGTCCTTTCTTAAAATTTTATTTAGTTCTCTAATCAATTCTACTAAATTTGAAATGAATATCCTAAGAAAAATATTTTTTCCTAAAAATTACTGCAATTCTCTGATGTTTCTAGGATGGGTGATGGTCAAGATGGCCTCTATTCTAGCAGGATCTATTATAATTCCATCTTTAGATATTATATGTCCCAATAGCTTTCCTTATTCTATACCAAAGAGTGTCTTTTTGGGATTTAAAGAAATCCCAAATTTTCTGCATTTGATGAAAACTCTTCTCAGATGATCTAGGTGTTCATTGTCAGATTTAGAAAAGACTGTGATGTCATCTTGGTCTACCGCTAAGAATTCATGGATATCCTTGGAAAAATATATATCCATAGCTCTTTGAAATGTTGCTCTTGCGTTCATTAATCCAAAAGGCATCTTCAAATACATGAAGGTACCCCAAGGAGTAGTAAATGCAGTTTTGGCTTGGTCCTCTGGTTGAACTAAGATCTGGTTATATCCAGAAAATCCATCAAGCAATGAAATTTTGGATGAGCCTACTACCCTCTGAAGGATATGGTCCATTTTTGGTAGAGAATGGTTGTCTTTTAATGAGACCTTGTTTAAATTTCTGAAATCAACACACAGTATGATTTCTCCAATCCTTTTCCTAGTAGTGACTAATTTCGAAATCCAATCTGAGTATCTAATGGGAGCTATAATTTGGGCATCATACATTATTTTAACTTCTTTCTCAATAGATGGCATAAGAACCAGATTAATTCTCCTAAGTTTCTGTTTAAAAGGCTTATGATCCTCTTTGAGAGGTATTTTGTGTTGAATTATGCTGGTGTCATAAGACTTCAAGTCTTCATAACTCCATGCAAATACATATTGAAATTATTTAAACAGATTTATATATTTAACCTTTTCCTCTGGAGTTAAGGCTTTTTATATTTTAATGAGTTTTGGTTTTTCCTCAGTTCCTATGTTACATTTTCTATATCTGCTCTCAAAGGTTCCATATTTGGCTTCCTAGCTACATCGTTGGAATCAAAAAAATCTTTTAAAGGGACTAATCCCTTAGGCAAAAAATTATTTTTAAGATTAAGAATTTCAGGATCATCATTCATTATTTCCTCTGTTTCTACATATTCTAAGTTATCTACTTCTAATTTAGTGAAATTAGTAGGTTTACCTATTTCTAAAATATTTACATCTATATCACTATCTATGTTATTTTCTATTGTACAGTCTGTATCTATTTTACAATTCTGAAACTCACCTTCAGCATTCATGAAATCATAAATCTGAGAATCCTGGGAGAAAATCTACCAATACTTCAAATTGTCTGGTATGACAGGCCTATGTCTCACTTCTGCAGTGTACTGATGATTGGGTTGGAAGGGAAATCTGCAGGTACTAGCAAAAGTGGTCAGACTGTGGGCCTTCATATTTTGTTTTCTAGGAATGGCAACAAAGTTTGTTTCCAAGAGGTCTTTAATCAAATCTAGGACAGTCTCCCTATATTGACTAAGTTTAGGATTTCTTACAGAGTATTCACCACTAATCTGTTTAATAATCGATTCTGAGTCTCCAAGTATAGAAACTCTCTTGACTCCAAGTTTTCTAACCATTTGTAATCCTAAGATTAGGGCTTCATATTCAGCCATGTTATTTGTACACTTGAAGTTTAATTTGAATGTATGTCCCTCAGAATGATTATTCTCCATATTGTGGATCCACACTCTTGCACCAGCCCCTAACCTATTCACAGATCCATCAAAATCTAGATGCCATAAGGACTCATGAAAAATGTTTTCACTGTTAGCTGTTTTGTATTTCAGTTCTTCAGTTGTGATTTCCTTTTTGTCATGGTCTGAATTGTACAAGATGAAAGAGTCCATATCAAAATGCATGGAGTATATAGGGAAGTTTTGTGGTTTTTCTGCACTACTCACCATGTATTTCATGAAGGTCTCTCTATATAGTTTCCCTTTTTGGCCAAAAATAGATATGGTTTCATAAGACATATCTAACTGCAACGATCCTCACAATTTTTCTCCCCATGAGGGAGATAGCAACATTCCATATTTGGGTGTGATGTCTGCAATTACTATGTCCATCACAATACTCTTTGTTGGGCACTGAACTAGAGTTACACATAAATCCTTGATCAAACCAAGGCATTTAACTTGGCTTGAGTCAAAGGAAAACAAGTCCTTATATGGTCTGGTGATGTCTAAGTTCAGTCTCTCCATGATTGCTTTTGGCATCAAGTTATGGGATGGCCCTGAGTCTAACATAGAATTATGTAATATTTTGTCATGAATGTTCAAGCTAATGGAGAAAGGGGGACTCCCCCTTGCTGATGAGTACCATTGGCCTCAGGGCCAAACAATAATTCAGGTTGATCATCATTCAAATTGACAACATCTTCTCCCTCTCCTATATTTAAAGTTTCAGTTATCTGTGATCTATAGGATTTATTATTTACTAGTTCAGTCAAAGGAACTGATATCTTTAATTTTGCTATTTCTGTTTTGATGTTGAAAGGGAGCTGAGCTTTGTTTGTTTGGATGAGATCTTCCTTAACAAATGCAGTTTGCGTGTTTTTATCTTGTTTCTTAGTACTAGGAAATTCAATCTTTGTTTCAACAGTTTTGTTCTGATTACTCCTATTTGGAATGTTTTGAGTGATTGTTTTATTTTGAGTTTTAGTGGAGGTTATATCTACAATTTTTGGGGTAGAAGTCTCTGGTGTTCCCCTAGGGAGGATTTGTAAAATTTTAGTGACAAGAGCTTCTGTTATCTTTTTAGTTTGGGTCTGGATTGATATTTTAGTGGGAGCTTCATTGTTCTTTTTACTTATTAAGCTATACTATTTGTGAACCTCATATATAGCTGACTCATAACCCTGTTTAAAGTCAAAGGACTCACTAGATTATAATTGCAATTGTTGCAGCATGTACAACTCTTATTCTTCTTGAGTAAGAAAAACAACATCTTCATTGTTTATTCCTAACAAGTTTATCTGGGTGTCATCCTCTTCTTCATGGCTCTGTGAACCCTCAGCATAGTTTTCCTAGAAGGGAGGCCTAATCTGCTGATCTGGTATAACATTCTTTCCAGTGTTAGGATTCTTCCTAAAGTTGGGGTTTCTTATTGGGGGTGGTTGTTGATTCTCCCATTGAGTTTTTCTTTCCATGTTTTCTAATATATCCATTATTCTTTCTACATTCTTCACTAAACTATCTATTTTTCCATCAGAAGTGGAAGTTTCCTCTTTAATTACAACTCTCTTTTCATTTCTCATTCTGGCTTTCTTGGCTAACAGGTTGGCCTCTACACTAACAACATTACTTTGCATTTGTTCCAATGTTTCTGGGTTTCTTTCCCTTGACTAGTATGACATGTCAGTGTCAAAACCATTAGGAAATTTGATTAATGCTAGGTCAGGTGGAGGCTTAATATTGGCAGGGATTGCATTGTATATGTTATTGAACCTAGTACAATAATCCTGAACTGACTCATTAGGAGCTCTTCTAATGTTGTCATATTCAGAAAGTATTTGCAAAGGGTTTTTCTTTCTCTCCCATCTATCAATGAATAATCTATGAAAAGAATCTAAGTCTGCAATATGGTGTGCAGGTAAAGATTTGGACCATTTCTTAACATCCCCAGTTAATGTTTGGGAAAACAACCTCATTTGGACATCTAACTCATTTACCTCATGCAACTCAAGATAGTCAGTCATTTTTTTCACATGATGTTGGGCAGTGTACTGACCAGTCGCATCAAACAAAAAGATTTTTCTTTGATAATCTTGGGGCATGGCATGGAGTTGTGCAGGTAAAACCAACGGTGCATATCGTTCTACCATGGCTTGGATTCTGGCTTGACTAGGGGGTAAAGTGTTGGTAGTTGAGGATGGACTTCAACTGGATAGAGATGAACTAGATGATGGTGAGGATGGTTGATGAATAACTAGTTTAGGGGAATGAACTGTGGTAGTTACTATAGGTGAGGTAGTGGTAAATGAAGGTGTATTTACAGTGATTGAAGATTGTACAGAAATTTCAGAGGCAGCAATAGTAAGGGCAACTAGTTCAACAGATTTTTGAAGGTAAGCATCATCTATATGGCTTATCAATGTAGAGGTCAAAGCTTCTAACTTGTCAAAAGTCTCCAAGACAAATTTATCTAAATCTGGATGGATAATCACCCTTTTTGATTCAATGAGTTGAATAAACTCAGGGTCTAACACTGTTTCATGGATTGAATTCTCCGATTTAGTTCTAAATAAAGAGAAGTCAAATGAAAAATCAAAAGGGATTTCCTCTAAAGTTGACAACTCCTTAGGGAGGGAATTTTATTTAACTAACTGGCTACTACTTGCTTGAGTTTCTATGTTTTTTGGTTTTCTTAAAATTCTGTCTAGGTCATCAACTATAGTAGTAGGGTTTGGATTTGGGTTTGTCCTGGTATAGTGAGTCTTCTTGGGAGCCAGAATTTTAACATTTTTAACTGTTTTTTATGAAATTTTTCGAGAACAACTTTGGAAAATGACCTTAAGGGCTAAAGATGAAATTTAAGGTTTCGTTAAAGTTTTATTAGATTGAGGATCGAAGTTCCCCAGTATGGTCATCAATGATGTTATCACTCCAAAATTTCTTCTAAGTTGTCAGAAAAGGAAATGATAGAGGTAACCACAAACCAACTTTGGAGATCAGGATCTAGCCTTCCTAATCTCAGAGAGGGCTCTCTCTTTTTTATTTAACTTTGTTTTAGTTAATTGATTTTAGGCTAGTTATGATTGTGTTGGGGTTTTTTATTTGAATTTGGGTGGTGGGATCACTTACTTAGATGAAAAAGGGTTGTATTTTACCATTGGGATATGGGGTCAAATGTCAGACAAACAGGACTGGATTAAGTTCTAAAAACAGTGTCTACAGGGCAAGATAGAGGAGTTACTATAGATCTCAAAGGCTTGATGGTGAAATGGTTTCCAATCGGATCCAGGGAGAAATTAAGGGTTCCCTAGGCTGGATTATGAAGAGAATGAAAGAGGTCAACTGAGATGGGAGAGAAATTAAGGGTTCTCAAATCCGGATATCAGAGGAAAACATATAAATGACTAACTGTGCAAAATAGAGTGTACTTAAACAAATTCTGAGTTAAATTTCTAGTTAATTCATTCAAATTTAGATAACATTTAAGTTTATGAAACACATAAGAAAGTAACAAAATCAGACAAAGAAGATACTTCACTGCAATAGCTCATCTCATGAATCGTGTAGTGCAATCTTTTTGTTACTTGTTCGAGTCTGTTGACTTGAAAATTGATACAATAACCCTTAGGTTTAAGATCAAAACAACTCTACAAATATATAGAAGTCCACCTTGAATACTTTGAATTATGAAGTATTTATGCAAAAAGAATTTACAAAATATCTCAAACTGCATTGAGAACTAATCTAGGAAAAAGAAATATCTTCATGCAAGAAGATAGAGACAGCTATTGAACAGCTATTTGTTGTCCCTGTTATTTAGGTTCTACTATCTTTTAATCTCTGATATTTTGCCCTTTAAGTTGCTTGGTTGTTTGGTCTTCATGCTGGATGTCATATTTACTTATGACCTTTCATCTGATACACTTTCATCTGCCTCCTCCGTTTAGTCTTTTAACTGTATGCTCTATCACCTGCTTCCATTTTTACCTTTTACTGTAAATCTTACTCACTCTTTCATGCTTTTGCGTTTTTTAGTAAAAATGAGTTTTACTAAAAGACACATGTAGAATACAAAATGTTTCTTGGAGAGTAATTTGTAAGAATCTTTTGCCGTGCTGGAGAAAAATGATTTAATCTATGTTCTAACATTTACTGTGTAAATTGTTTCCTTCTGCTCTGTGATAATTATCTTTTCCTTCTGGATAAAGGCTTTTGAATACATTTTCCTTGCGAATCTTGGAGTAAACAGGTTTTGGAACTAGTATCAAAACTATTTATCCAAGCTCCTGTTCTACTAATCACCTGCAAAATGAAACAATTCGTTAGTAAAATCCAGGTCTAAGAGGAGGTGACTGAAGGCTGTATTTAACTGGGAAGAACTCTGGACGAAGTCCAGAGCGTGTTCGGGAGGTAATCCATGGTGAAATTCGGTTGCAGAGGCTCAGGGTGGCGCAAGAAGGGTTAGGCAACTTTCAGTGAAAAATGAGTGAAAAGAGTGAAAATGAGGGTCTTCGGTGTTTTAACGGTAACGGCTAGAATTGGCGCGGAATTTCATAATGTGAACAGTGGATGGTTTCAGCCTATGTGGGGAGGGGGTATTAAGGTTCATCGCACCGTTTTTGGCAGTCGGGCAGTTTTTCCATGAAAGCACGCGAGTTCGCCTAAATCTACCACGTAACGAAAAGGGGCCCGAGCAAAACCACGAATCTCGCGTGCTCTCGGGCTATTAATTGTCGAACATCAGGAGCGTGTGATATGGATGTGGGTCACTGGATTTTGAAGCGGGTGATCGGAGGGCTGTCGCACGGTTGAGATGCACAGAGGGAAAAGGAGCGGAGATTAGCGGGGCCCGGGGGGATTAATTACACTTAACTGTAATTAAATAATGAATAAGGCGGGGTTAAATATAAGTGGGTTTAATAAAGTGGGATCGAGGTTGTATGTAGCAAGGTTTGTTAACCACACCAAGGGTGGTGGGTTAAAGGGGTTTATATAGGGAAAATGTGAATTCTGCGGAGTTAATTAAATAAAGCGAGGGGGGGGGGAACTTAGGAAAAACGGGTTTTATGGATTAAAAGGGTTTTGTCGAGAAATATATGAATGGCGGAATTAATTAAGTAAATGCAGAGGGGGAATTTAAACTTAGGACAAGGGGGGTTTTATGGGTTTTTTAGATAAAATAGGGAAAATAATAAGGGGAAAATAATTTTTTAAAGGGGAATGGGTTTCACACTAGGGAAAAGGGTAATTTGCTATGGAAATGTGTGAAACCAAGGGATAAGGGTCAAAATGAAGGGAAAAGGGTATTTTATTAAGAAATGATGGAATAATGGGGAAATTAGTAAGTATGTAGTGGGGGGTGAAATGAAATTAGGGGAAGTTAATTAAGTTAGCTTGTGAACATCCTTCACTTTCATAACTACTTCTGCACACTAAAACATAGGATTAAGCATGATAAATGTGCTTATGCTTCAATCAACTTTGTACTTCTGCAACCTTTCTTCTACTTACCCTAACATTTTTTCTTCACTTTATTGGGTGAAAAGAAAACTATCTAATTCTAATCTTATATCTTCCAATGGCTCAGATTAAGTTGTTGAGGACATTTTATTTCTCTACCTAACTACTGATCTTCCAATATTAAACAGTTTGGCTACATCTTTATTCTCTATCTATAAACATGAAATTTAAAGCATGAACTAGTCAAGATTAAACAATTTGACTATCATGGGTTGTAGCCTTTATGACAAGCTACACACAACCATTATTTTGCATAGTAAAGTAAAAAGTAGTGGCACTTAGACTTGCACACTTTCATGTTCTGTTTTATTTTGGGGTTCATATTTTTTTACTTTTTTGATCTTTTCTTATTCTGTTTGTCCTTTCATATTTCTTTTAGGACATACCCTCTTTACATTTTTTAATTTTTAATATGGAAAACATTTTGCAGAAAGGAAAAGTATGTACAATATTACAAGACTAATTATAGCCAATTCAAAATTATGAATCCTATTATTATAGGACCCTAACAGAGGAGATGATATAGACCTTGTTTCTTGTTAGAAGGCTTGCTGGTATAACAAAGCATGCATCCCCTTATGAACCTAGCTAAATGTTCTTGCATCTTGGGCCAATACACATACCTCTGCAACTTGTCCATTGTCTTCCCTATACTAAAGTTCCCAGGAACCTTGTAGGTGTAAGCCTCTCTAATAAACTACAATCACCCACATTTAGGAACACATGGCTTGTCTATATTTTAGAGTAACATGTCTTGGAGATGGTAGTCAATGATGTTGTCACCATCATGCAACTGCTAAAACTTCTCCTTGAAGTCCTCATCCTTTGAATATTTCTCTCTATGTGCATCATGGGTGAATGGATCCATGTGCATAAGAGTTCCCAAAGCTATGATATTTGATGTGGTTGTCCTTGAAATCATGTCTCTTACAGGCCATTTTGTCACATTCAACCAAATGACCTTGAATCTGGATCAATCATCATCCATTACACTTCACAATCATGCCCTACAAAGACAGGAGCATGTCCTTTCCAAAAGTTCCAAGAATTATGCATTATATTGGCTAAAAACCATTATTTAGGTCCTCATTGCACTTTCCTAGTTCAGAAAGTGTGATGACGCAGGTTGCATCAAAGGGAAAAGTGTTGGTCAGCACATGCTGCTTTCACTGCAAGTGTGGTGACCCTTGAAACAAGGAAAAAATTAAAAATTATTTTGAAGCTTCTGCTTCTAGAGCCTTCTATCATGGAAGTTTCCATTCTTTGTTAAGGATGTCATTGAATTCCTACAAATGAGGTCTTATCACCTATTCCATGGAGCTTATCCCCTTCTAAAGTGGATATTACCCTTATTTAATGGATCTACAACCTCCTCATCCCTCCTATAAATCCATTACTTGCTATTGGGATTGGGTTGGCTTTTGGAGTCTCTCAGTTATGCCCTCGTGTTGCCCATTTATGTCTAGAGGTCCATAATCCATCCATGTACTTAAGGAATGATTGAATGCTTGCTTTTGTGGCAAAGGAAGGACAAGATAGTTGGGAGAGATATACAAGGTCAAGGTTTATAAGGGTGTAATTTTCTCCTACTTTCATTAATACAAAAATGCCTTGTTTTCCTATACATTGTGTCTCATTTATGCATATGTAGAAAAATGACTCCTTATCTTATTGTTTAGATATGTTTGTATATGTGATTTGTGTGTTTTGGCTCTCTTGCTTGTTTTAGATATTTTGTAGGTTCCACTTATAGCATTTGTAGTTGGAGCTAAAGCTTGCAAGTGAGGAGAAGAAGAGAGCTTACATTGGTTTCCAAGTAAGTCTTTCTTCCATGTTACAAATTTATCTAAGGAAAACATAGCATAATTTTCTTCTTTGTTAATAGATTAGGTCACTAGGTCTAAGGAGTGTAGGTTTTAACCCTCTATAGAAAGTACCTGGAAATGAATTCTTAAAAGATAGAAAATATACAATGGCGAGAAAAAAAAACAAATACACAGATATTTTCCCCTGGATCCAAAAATCAGGACTACCAGATTGATTTTTCATTATATTCCTTTCAATGTTACAACACACACACATATATATATACATGCCAAAGCATTCATAAACCCCAATCTATTATCCATGGATTAGAACATAACTATATTTCCCTTGACCGGATCTACAAGATACCATGGGTAGAAAACCATCATCCCCAAAACCATGTGCAAAAGCCATGCACAAAACCATAGGTAGGTTCACCCACCTAATATAGGGTCCAAAAATAATTTTCTCGAGTCACTGCCTCGGACCCTGTGCAGGGGGGCTACCACCCCCCTGCAAACCCCTCGACAGATGGAGGGTTGTGTGCCCCCCGTGACCCCCTGCTACACCCAACGCAACAAATGGGGGGTTGTTACCCCCCTACTTCGCACGTGGGGCTAGTCGTGGAAAGAATATAACACATACCCAACCTCCTCCCACTTGTTTTCTTTTCCGTACAGGGGGTCATATGAGATCTTAGTCATTGGTCCAACCATACAATGCCCATTGTTTCTCTACACCAAGAAAACTTCTCAGTGCTCACAGACTTCGTCAATGCATCTACAACATTCTTCAAAGTGTCCACCTTCACTAGCAACACATTTTTTTCCTCAACCATATCCCTCGCAAAGTGATACTAAACATCAATGTGCTTTGTTTTTTAATGATAAGCATGGTTATTTTCCAATAAAATTGCACTTTTGATGTCACATTCTATCCTCATAGATCGTTGTACTTGTTGTAGCTAAATCTAGCACCCTGTGGCACAAGTGTCGCAGGGGAGATAGAAAGCCTCCTAGATACAACCTTTGGGTTGATTGTAGACCAGTGCCTAGGACATCTTAAACATAGGAGTGCATCAAAGGTTATATGTGAGGGGTTTGCATCACTCAAATTGTCACATAATTAAAGATAATAAGGGGGCTTGGTTCATTCCTCAAAAGGTATGAGTTATGTATTCCAGGGCCTTCCTCACACACAGTTCCCATAAGTATCACATATAACAGTGGAGGCCGATTACTTCAAAGGGGGTCACAACTTAATAAGCTTGTAGAGTAAATGAGAGAGGATTAGGAGAAAGCATAACTCATCATATAGAGCCCAAAGCATCCAGAATTCTATATTGAACACATAGAACTGCAAGCAATGGGAAATTCTACACTTGTTTGAGTTACAAGCAGAGATAATGGACTAAAGAGAGGATGGGTGCTATGATTCATATAGAGCAGTTTAAAGATATAACTTCAACCCTTCATACAGGAATTATGCATTAATAAATCAACACACATGGATCTGTAAGGAAGCATGAAATAATTTCTAGCAGCTATTATAACATGAATGCAGAGAAGAATATGAACATAATGGAATTAAACAGGAGGATAACATACTGTAATACTAAGAAGGGGGAATCACCACCATTTCTTTGATAGTCTGAAAGATCTTCCTGTGTAAAGTAATACAATCTGAAATACAAGTCATTCACTTACAGATTTACGAGCCAAATTGGTATCACAGAGTTCAGACCCATTGGGTGAGAAATTCTGGAACCTTTGTATAATATTGTTTCCCCCTATTTATAAGAAGAGGGGGAGCTGGAATAGTTGTTACAAAATATCTCAGCCAAAGGCTACTTGTTTGATGTACTAGATGCCTCAGCCTGTGATAACTCTTGTTTCCTAAAAAGATTACCATAGGGATTTGCTCCCTTTCTTGGAAATAAATGCTAACTGCATAACTAAATAATAGAAGGAGAAAAAGGAAAGATGAAGGAGGAGGTGTCCCCTTGTTGTTACAGTGGAGGCCGTTTATCAAGCCACGTCCCTTTCATGATACATTCCACTGCTGCTTGGTTGGTTTCTGTCAAGTTTTCCTTAACTTTTTAAGAATCTCGTTCACTGGAGTAGGGAGTGGGTCGATTCTGAATGCCCATCGTGGAATAGGAATGGAGTGTGTCCATGTAGTCCTTTACTGAGTGACGGAGTGGAGCACCATGTCATGCCATTAATTCTTCCCGAGTCCCCCCCATACTGATCTACTTCCACACCATACTTCATTCACTACTTTAGCTGCCGACCCATACGTCTTCAATGCCCTGTATTGTGCTACTGGGGCATTGCTGTAATCAGGGCTTTTACCTTTGAAACATTAGCAATCCGCAAGCTATGATCCCCCTTAGCCCCCTTTTGGTTTAGCCCCTTTCCACTTTTCCTATCATATGACCAAGGGCTATGACCCTCGGATGCTAAGGCCTTCAGGATCCTGTTCAAGGGGCCTTTTTCATTTGTTATGCATAATGTCGCATCCCACCAATTTATTGTGTTTTTCCTGTGGAGTTTCCCTTTATCCTTACGATCGCCGATTTGCAAGATCGGGCCCACAAAATATATCACATTCACAACCACAAAGAGGGGGACCTTTTACCTTCTTTCTCAGCACTAGCCGACTATCCAAACACAGGAGATTTATAGGCCCGATCTCATAATATATTGTGTCTGGGAGGATCCCCGCTTATCGCAATCGCAGGTCGGGAGAGACTGAGGTGCAGGAGTGCCTTAGCCTGTGTGATCTTTGATCGCCGATTTGCTGGGTGACATCATCATTTCCATGTGTCACCCTATGAGTGGTGACATGTGTCGCCCGGAAATTCCCCTATAGGACCCCTGAAATGCCAAAAATGAGTGACACGTGTCCCCCATATGGCCACGTCACGTTCCGTACTGCCACATGGAGGAGAGAGAAAGGGTCCACCCGGCCTTGGTTTTTCCATGAAATCCTTTGTTAAATAGAATCAGCCCCTCCTTGGCAATTTAACATTGAGGGCCCGCATTATCGGCTATTTTTGTTATCGGCGTGTTTCAGCCCCCACAATTCCTTAAGGATTTCCCATCGCAGGATTGCGAGACTGTGGGATTATGGGACTACAATACTGCATGACTGCGAGACTGCAAGACTATGGGATCGCAGGACTGCGGGATCGCAAGACTGCAGGACTACGAGATTGTGGGACCTGCAGGATGCGGGATCACGGTACTGTGGGATTCCAGGATCATGGGGTCACCAATATGCGGGATTGCAGGAATGTGGGATTTGTTTTGCCCGGGACCCTCCAATGTTCTCTTCTTTCATTTCAAGGCAACAGAACCCCCATCTTCAAATTTCTCTAACTTATGATCTAGAAGTCTGTTTTTAGACTTCCATATACCGTTGGAAAGATATTTCAGAGAACTATGAAATGGGGAGAGTCTAATTTAGCACTAAGAGCTTATGTGGATTTGGAAATGGCTTCAAACTTCACTTCTCTTGTGTATTCTAGGCAACTGATAATTACTGAAGCAGTGAGTGACAACAACACTAACCCCATACTTGAACACAATCTCTGCAACCAAACTACTTCATTGCTTGCATGAGTGGTTGCCATGTATTTTGCCTCTATAGTTGAAAGTGTCATTACAGACTTCCTCTTGTTCATCCAACTGACTATACCTTCAAATAGGTTAAACACATACCCACTTGTAGATCTTCTATGACCCTTATCTCCAACCAAGTCTGCATCAAAAAATCCACGGATGTCCAAAACTCTGACGAATCTCGGTCTTCCTTGGTAGCACAGACCATAATCACTAGTTCCACGCAAATACCTGAAAACCTGCTTCACTATTGTCCAATGCTCCTTCCTTGGTTTTGACATAAACTTGCTCAATACTCCCACTGCATGTGCAATGTGTTAGCTACCTATACCAATAGGTTTCATTTTTCATGATTGGCAGGGGAAGTGCCAATATGATCTACTTTGGTGATTCAAAGATCTCATATTTTTGTGGAAGACACATATCTACAGTTGGTTGATGTTGTTCTACTTCTGAATGGGTGATCCAACAGTCTAAGCTGGGTCATGCCATGTTTCAATTTTTTGTTGTATATTAGAGAAATAAATCTATCCAAACAGTTCAATCTTGGCAGATAAAGTAGTTAGGTAGAGAAAGAAGGTTCCCAACTATTTAATCTGGGGCCTTGGAAGCAATAAGGATAGCCTTAGATAGAAAATCAAAAGAAAAAACCAAAGGAAAAGAAAGGGCACATAAGGGTTTGCAAGTCTAAGTGCACCCTCTTTGAAGTAACAAAGAATGCTAGGCAATAGAGTGGGTAGGTAGAAGGGGTTGCAGAAGCATGATTTATGACTGTCCACTGGCCCAAGCAAAGGAAGTACATGGTGCTAGTACAGATCTCTTATTCAGCAGTTTTGCAGCAATATAATGAAGCATGTCTAACTTCCTAAACATCCCCCATCACACTCCTTGCTAACATCCCAAGACCACCTATGTTCATGTAACAAGTCAAACTCTTTTGTTAATTCTTGTTGCATTAAGAGCCACATTTCTTGTGTAAAATTCTTTTCATTTTGATCTACTTCCTAACTAAGTTTGTTTCTTTAAAACTTAGTATCAATCACTTCCCATTCCTATTCCCCTCCAATACTAACTACTAACTCTATCTACACTTAATTCCCTATGTTTCTCTTTCCCTATTACTATAACACCATGGTGTATAAAACCCCAACAATATGTATATTCCCTCCCCCTTGGCATTATAGCCATATGTCCAAATATTGGACAACCATACAGAATCCAAGTCTGAAACAAGATGCTTTGTTCAAAATCAGGGATTAAACTGACCCCACGTTGGTTTAATAACCTAAGCCCTACCCCTTCTTCCCTTTACAAACCTTTGAAATGATTTACCCACTTTACTTACATAAAGCCTTGTAAAAACCCACTATTACCCCTAACCCGCGCTATTTGCAATAAGCACTAAAAACCCATTTTTCCGCTTTGTCCAAAGTTTATTTGCAATGCGCATTTTTACAAAAAACATTGAAAAAACCCGCAAAACCGCCAAAGCTTAAAGTTCCGCCTGGGCGCGCATTTCAAGGAATACAATAAAATATTCCCCGCCCGCTGCCGTATCGTACTTCCATCTTATCGACCCGTCGACCGTCGGATCTGGGCTTTCCCATCCGACGGCCCATATCAATATCGGGCGGCCCCCGATGACCAGACGTTACCTCCCGAAAAGTGTCAGAGGGTGACGTCAGGCCTCTACCACGCGTCGCTCCCAAATCTTATCGGGAGGCCGCCTGCCAATACCACCACCGTACCATAAGCGGTCCGATGGAACCACTTACCGCCCTTCCTATACCACCTGCCCACATCACTGTTACGTCACGCCCGCGTCATGTCAACTCAGCGCCGTGTCAGCGCCAAGCCCGCCACTGCTCCGACCTGTCCGCCACCTCACCAGTCTCCATGGACCACTCACAGGCTGCCACGTCACCCTTCTGTACCCGACCCCACCCGATGATGTCATGCTGGCGTCATCCAAAAAAACACCAATAACCCAAAAAGTCCATATTTTCGCCAAAATTCACGGTTTTTGTCACTTTTACCATAAGAACTGTTTTTGCTCTCCTGCATGCATATTACGACCATTTCGCTGCCAACCTGCAGAATTCAACTTAAAAACCGTGGGCGCCTGCAAATTCACCTACATTGGTCACCATTGCCAAAGTTTTACCAGGTATTTATCCGAGTTTCCCCTCCGCGCATGGTTTTGAATATAATTTACCAAGCAAGCATAAAAAGAGTGAAAATCACAGTAATTACCAGCAATTCTCCAGTGACCAGCATTCATCTTCAGTTATAAGGGTGAAATTCACCTACAGAAACCTGCATTGAGCCAAGTTTCCATCAATTAACAATTAGTTCGCGCATTTGTGGACTTAAACCTTGCTGCACTAATTCACCGTGAAAACAGTCTTATTAGTCCCGGCATTTGCTCTTTCAACTCCCTTGGGGAGCATTTCAATTGTTCTCACCACAATTTACCCTGTTTTCCCCTGAAATTTGCCTTACTTTTGCAAAAATACCCCTCTGTGTTGCTCTGCCCAGTAAAACAAGTTCTAGTACAAATCAGAGTACCAGTTAACCATGGAAACACCGGTGGCTTTGAATGTTGCCCCTTTAAATGCCCCGCACAGGGAGCTGGAATGGCAGGCCCTGGGTGATAGGGATTACCAGATGACAGAGACACTCTCAATGAACACCAAATATAATATCCATGTACTCAATGAGCTGAAGGCCCAGCACCTCAGTGGAACTGATATTCTAGGGATTTGGGACTCCAATTTGCCCATTTATAACCTCCCTCAAGTCAATGTCCTACCAGACTTGATCCATCGATGTTGTTCCGGCTATGACCCATGTCAAAGAGTTGTCCTCAATACCTCAGGTGCAGTTTTGTTCCATATCACCCCTGAGGCTATAAATCAGATGCTAAACTTTCACTCTACAAAGCCATTAACTCCTCTCTCCATGATGGACTTACTAAAGAAAGGAGGCAAGTTGTCTAGTGCCCAAATCTTAAAGATAAATCAGCTATTCATTGAATCAAGCTCTAAAACTCTGAGGACCCCTCCAATAGGAAATGTATATTTCAATGAGTTGGGCAGGTTTCTTGTGGATTTGGTCAGTTATGTCCTGGGTTATAGATCAGTTGAGGATGCTGATGAAACCATTATGGCAATGATGTCTATCTTCTCCCCTGGAATGCCTCCTGCTGTGCACTATGATTATGCTGCATACATTGCTAATAAGATTCATGAACAATTGACGAATCTAGAGAGGGAAAAGGTGTTCAGATACACCTCATACATCTATCATGTGTTTCTATTTTATCAACCTGATGGCTTCCCTATTCCTCTCAAGAAGTTTGATGCTCAGGGAAACCCAAGGTCTGTGGTATTTTGGACTTCAGTCTTTCACCACACCTCTTACTCACCATACAGCTACTGTGAGTTCATAGACCTTTTCATCCATCAAGCTATGACATTTTTATTGGGCACCCCCCCTCCAAGATTGAGAGATGAGATGCAAAGGATTCTCCAGCTCTCAAAGGCCTACAGCATTGGGGATTGGTACTTTTACCAAAACCATACAGTAATCAGAATATATGGCTGTGAGTTGGCCCCATATAGGCTGCCAAGATATGTCCCTATGAGACTCTTTGCCTTAGAGTATTTCAAGAAGTTTGGAAATGCAGACCAAGTCCATTTCCACAGCAAAAACAAGAAGGTACAGCTTAAAATCAGAAACCAGCTAGGGCCTTTTCTGTATAACAAAAGGGAGGGATGGAAGGAAGCAGATAGCATCCTAGAGGGCCTCCAATTGCAAACCAGTTTCCTCTGGTCACCCTATGACCCCAATCACTTCATTAGTCTTAGAAGGGTCAAATATAAGATGGCTAGTTATGATCATGTCAGGTTGCCTCATATTGAAAAATATGCAAACCTGTTAAGATGGAAAGAGGGCACTCTAGAAGAGGCAAGTACTAGAGAGGAAATACTACAAAGAGAGGCAAAGAAACTTGAGAAAGAAGCTGACTTGGAAACTTGTGGGCAGGTTTCCACTTCATATCAAAGGCAACTTGGAGCAGCTGCCTCATCCTCTATAGCCCACCAGCAAGCAGCTAAAACTGTTCATCAGGTATCAAGCAAGGGTAAAGAAAAGGAGATGGAGCAGGAGCAACCACCTCCTACAGTAGAACAGCAAAAAGAGCAGCCAAAACAGCAAGAACAAGGGGCTGAAGCTCCCATTTCTACTGAGCAGCAGGCTCAACAAAGTGTGCCTCCAAGGCAGGAAACAGTAGTGGAGACCTCAGTGCTCCAAACACCAGTAAATGAAGAAAGAGGCAAGAAGAGGGACAGAGAGCAAGAGACTCCCCTCACCGCATCCACAAACCAAGGGGAGAAAAGGCAGAGATTAAATCCCCTCTCTGAAGAAGAAATGCCTATTGGGCAATCATTGGGTATGGGTCCACCAAGCATGGAGGAATCTGCCAGTTCCTTTCAGCAGGAACAAGAAAGAACCCTTGGAGGAGAGGTCAGCTCCTCAAGTCAGCAAAGGAGAGCTGAATCAGGCATTAAGCAACAACTCATTGACATCAAGAAGAGAAATGAGCCAGTCAGGCTCCAGCTCTATAATCACTTGCTTAATATGGCCCCTACAAACCAGCAGAGGCTTATGTCAGCATATGACATAACAGAGGGGAAAATGACAATGAGTCATTTCATGCCCACTATGCTGCAGCCACAGTCAGCTGCAGACTATATAAGGACCAACCTTGAGGTCCTTGCTAAAGACATCCACCCTATGGACCAGAAAGAGCTTCACAAACAATCGGGTGAGATGGTCTATTCAACGCTGGCAGACAAAACCTTCCTGGCACATAAATTGCAAAACATTCTGCATAATACAACCGCTCAACTTGAGTTGGAGAAGGCATCCTCTCAGGCCAAAGACAACAGGATCAGGTCTTTGGAGGATATTATCATAGAGCTTGGGCATGACCCCAAGGATCCCAAAGTTATACAAGCGTTGCTAAAGGAAAGAGATGCAGATTTTGCAGCTTTAAAAAAGATGGTGAAGCTCCCAGGAACCCTTAACCCTCAAACGGAAGAGGTTGCCCAGCAAAGAAAGGACCAGGATGTAGCAGCCATGCTGCTAACACTGCACAAGCAATTGGTACAGACAGAGGGAAAATTGGTAGAGACAGAGGCTGCATTACAGGCAGCCCTACAGCAGAAAGAAGGAGGCCAAACATCTCAACCCCCTCAACAAGTAATCAACCTTGAGGAACCCCCTCAAATTGTCACTCCTCCCACAGTGCAGACAGTTGAGACAGTTCCATCAACATCAGCACTAGCACCAACATCAGAGCAGGCTCCAAGCCTTGATATGCAGAAGTTGATGAATGAGATTCAAGTCCTAGAAGCCCAGATGGCAGAGCTGAATCAAGCTAAGGAGAAATTAGCTACCCTTAATGAAAAATATGACAAATCTAAGCAAAGTGTAGTTGAAAAAGGAAGAGAAGTGAAGGCTCTCAAGGAGAAGATAAAGGAGCTGGAGAAAGAGCTCACCCTTGACAAAGTGGTGACTGAGATCAAGAAAGTCCTATGGGCCAATATTGGCCAATCAATAACCGATCAATGGCAGTACATAGAGACTATTCATGAGCACATGGAGCTCATAGGCAAGGCACACAAAGAAAGCCAAAGAGCAAGGGCATCTCTAGGCACTATGCCTGAGATAGCCAATAGAATGATCAATGTTCTCAATAACCGCACAGGTCCTCAGCTAGCAGCAATAGGAATCCCCAATAGAACTGAAACCATCTTGATGATAAAGAGGGTCCTCACATTGAGAAATCTGGTGCAGACCTTGGATAGAAGGTGCCAGGAGATGCAAACAGAAGTAAATAAGTTCACAGATAAATTCACAACATTACACAGCAGAGGCCTTCCCAGCTTACTGAACAGCGCAGGAAGGCTACTATCACATGAGAACTATGCGAAAAGGATGAACACATATGCCACTAATCAGATCACTGTAGGATCAAGCACCCCAGAAGAAGCAGGGCCTGCATCTGGGCAGAGCCTCTATGAGAAAAAAGAAAATTTGTTCTTTATTATGAATGAAATCAGGCATCTGTTTGAAGTGCCTCCTACTTACTTCAAATACACTGAGGCAGATGAGACATTAGGCACAATTTTGAGGCATCAATTGCCTACACAGGAGTGGTGGACCAGCATGATACAGTTATTACTGTAACAAGAGGCTTTCATCAAGTTTTTTCATCAAAATATAAGTCATCGTGTTCAGAAAATTTGATGCATTCAGTATGACTGGAGAAGAATGGACTGAGCCAACTCAGCAAACCAATTCGGCCACTAAAGCAACACTGACAGCTACAGATGACAAGGCCGAGAAAGCTACAGCACGACAAAGCCATAAAGACATATTATTCAGCATTAATGCAGAAACGCTCAACCGACTCAGTGGCCTCCAAAGGTCGAAAAGACTTCTGACAGAACTAAAGAGTATTTATTTTGTATTTAGAGCAGCAATAACTTCTTTATCTGTTATCCTGAAAGTTGGTGAACGTGTTTATTAATCAAATGACTAAGCGGTTCAGATATTTTTGTAAAACTGATTGTATATATTCCCCCTCGCATAATCTAGCAGGGGTTGTTGATTTTCTCTTCAAGACATCCTATGTTGTAAATGTTCAGAGTTTAATACAAAGAGCTGATGGAATTTCGAAAGTTCGGTGTTGTTTGATGCGTTATGGTGTGTTTGCTGAATGCTACAGGATTCCTGCATATGTCATGACACAATAAGTTTCTTTAACCTCTTCGTTATGTATTTCATTCCTTCATAATCCATTCATGTTCTATGTTTCACAGTTTGATAGCAAAGAAAAAGAATAGTTTCAGGATTTATTCATGGAATACCCTGAACTCAATCTATGTTTTTATGAATGTTTTCCTCAGTTATAGTTATGATAGTGTAATTCTTAATTGCTACATCTTCAGACTATAATTTTCACAATGATTATTGTTCAGGAATTCAAGCCTGCTCCTGGGCAATATATCTCATTCTCACACCATCAGTTTTAGTGGAAAACTCTTAATTGCCTTCCACCGGCTAATCATATTTCATCATCACAATTTCAAGTTTGTTTCATGGAATATCTAAATGGCCCTGCAGTTTAAACAATCTCACTCAACATTTCAAACAACCTACAACCACAGACTCCATTGCCCAATGGACTAAACTGTCTAAAGACCCCGTCTTAGGTATTGAAAGACATCACTCAACCAAAATTTTAAACCAACCCCTCACCACATAACTAGCCTAGAATCCTCAAGAACAAAGTAAAAAAATTCAAAGAGAGAGCCCTCTCTGATTACAAGTTGGCTAGAACCTGTAATCCAAAGCTTGGTTAGTGGTTACCCCGGCCGTATTCCCTCAGGAGTCAAAGGGAACAACCTGGGTGTTAACATAAATGGAAACTCCACTGGGGAACTGAATAAACTTTATAACCCTCTGTCTGATCCTTAATACTGTACATAAAGCTTGAATGACAGCTACACAACCTTAGAAAAACCTCTGCTTTGCATTTGCAGAAGTATATGAAAGCTGCCTCACTCAATCTCTGTCCAGTCTTAAGTTCCAGACAATTATGCTGTACCTGATCAGTCCTTGTCAAAATATCATTAGATTCCTTGAATATTCTCCTAAAAGAAATCACAGAAGCTGGCTCCTAAGAAGAAAACTCGCTATACAAGATCTAACCCAGATCCTGACCCATCAGCTGAGTTTCAGAACCCAAACTTGATTTCAAGAATCCTTAAGAGACACAAATCAGAAGGGACTTTATTAGATTCTAGTTCAGAAGCAGGTCTCCCAACTAACATTCCAACCCCTGCTAAGGCTTCTCTACATCTTTATACCACTAGTCCACAATCCACTAGTTCTTCACCCACTTCACAAGGCACTCTTCCAACTCCTCCATCAACTACACATACCCCTGTCATTCCCTTTCCTCCACTTGTCCCATTCATCCCTGTTATCCCTGTTGTCCCTCCAAACATGGCTAATAGATATGCTCCGCTGCAGTTACCGGCCAATCCAGCTCCTATGCCTCAAGAGTACCAAAGCAAGATTTCATATTTTGATGGTACTGGCTCTTATCCAGCCCTTCAACATACTAAGAAAATGCAGGACTACTTTGAAAATTACGAGATAGATGATGATGGGGTTAGAATGAAAATTTTTGTGCAAAGCCTAACAGGAGATGTAAGAACATGGTTTAGGTCACTTCCAGTAAACTCTATAGCTGACCCTGAAGCCCTGTATCAAACATTTATCAACAGATGGGAGAAGAAAAAGGACCCACTTCATATTTTATCTGAATACAATACAATCAAAAGAGGTCCACTAGAAACTGTCTTGGACTACTGTGCTCGGTTTAACAATGTCTACAATACTATCCCCCAAAATCTTAGACCCCCACCTGATCTGGCCATATATACCTTTCCTGATGGGTTTGATTCAGATATGGCATATCAATTAAGAGAAAGAGCTCCCCGGACTTTAGCTGAAATGCAAGACATAGCAGTAAGCGTAGAGGCCAACTTGATAGCTAGGAGAAATAGGACCAGAACTGAAAGAAAGACTACCTTCAAAGAAGAGCCTTCAGGCTGGGATCAGAAGTTAGATGCAATAATCACAGGCATGCATAGGTTAGGTGATAGAGTAGAATCAGTTGAGAGGAAGTCATCATGGGAAGCACCACAAAATAACCCTATCAGGAATCCCAACTTTAGGAGGAATCAAAACCCTAACGCTGGCAAGGACAGTTCTGAACCAGAGATTAGACCTTCGTTCCAAGAAAATTATACAGAAACATCCACTTGAAATGAGCAAATAGATGACACCCACATTAACCTGATGGGCCTGAATGATGATCAACAAGTTTTTCTGAGTCAAGAAGATCATAAGGAGGATGACATTAAACAGTTCCAAACTAAGTCAGGTGAGTCATTTGACTTTAAACAAGGCTATGACACAGCTGTTTATGAAGTTCATAAGCAATACAAGCTAAGGAGCAGAACTATAAATGTGACACAGCCTGAGAAAACAAAGGACACTCCATTGCCTAAGAAAACCATTGTCACAGAGCCAATTGACAAAACTGATTCAATTACAAATGAAGTAACAGTTGAAGAAATAACTGCAACATCTCCCTCAAATCAACAACCAATGGCTACATCACCCTTGCAGCCTAATCCAAGCAATACTTCTCAAAAGATGAGTAAACAGGACAAGCCTCAAGATCAAAATGAGAATCAAGAAGAAAGCTCTAAGAATTCAATTGAGAAAGAAAAGATTGTTAACCACAACACCAAGACCCAATCTGAAAAACCTTTTGACTTAGAAGCTGAAATTAGAAAATTGAAGATAGCCATACCTCTCTCAGAGTTAGCCAAACATAACATCTATAAACAACAAATCAAGAAATCCCTTCAACTTACTCATAATAAAGATGATGTCAATGTATTGGATGACACCCCAGAACTACTTTTTGGTCCTGAGGTTGATGGAAAGACAGCAGTGGTTGGAATTTTACCTTTTTATGTCAGCTTGCATGTTCATGATAAGATATTACACAATGCAATGTTTGACTCAGGCGCCTCTCATAACCTGATGCCTAAATCAGTCATGGAGAGGTTGAATCTAGATATTACAAGACCATATAAGGACCTATTTTCATTTGACTCCAGCCAAGTTAAGTGTTTAGGCCTCATAAAGGATCTATGTGTGTCACTTGTCCAATACCCAAATAAGACAATCTTGATGGATGTTGTAGTTGCTGATATCCCACCCAAGTATGGAATGCTGTTATCAAGATCATGGGGGGCTAAACTCCAAGGTTCCCTGCAATTAGACATGTCATATGCCACCATCTCTGTCTTTGGGCAACCCAAGAGGCTATACAGAGAGTCACTCATGTAATACATGGTGAGTAGTGAAGAAAAACCTCAAAATTTCCCTATTTATGCAGTCCATTCAGATATGGACTCCTTTATTCTGTTCAATAATGATGTAAGTCTAATGGGTGATAACAAATCTATCATGCTTGAACAAGATCTACACATGAGTGAGCAATCAAGTTCCCAAGAAATCAAGATTGAGAATCCAATTGGTGAGGCAATTCCAAAGGACAAACCAGATAATAGACAAGAACTCCAACTTATAATTCCAAGTCATGAACAAGATGTGGAAAATCCCCTAAATCAAGAGATCCTATGGTTCCTTGAGTTTGATGGATCGGTCAACAAATTAGGGGCAGGAGCTGGAGTGTGGATTCATAATAAACAAAGAAATCATGCACAAGGTCGAGCCTATAGATTGAATTTCAGATGCACTAACAATATGGCAGAATATGAGGCTCTTTTGCTAGGCCTCAAAATGGTAAAATCATTGCAGGCCACGAAAGTTTCAATCATGGGAGATTCAGACCTTATTATCCAACAAGTGAAAGGCAATTTTGTCACCAATGACAAAAGACTAAGGTCATACAGGTCTGCTGCTATTGAAATGCTTAAAACCTTTAGTGAATTTCAAATAACCAAAATAGCTAGAACCCACAACCTTCATGCACACAGTTTAGCTACATTCGCTAGCACATGCAAATTGCCTTTTGAACCCAATCATTGTTTCACAGCTGAGATAAAACACAGACCTTCTGTCCCAAACAATGTTAAAGACTGGAAAGTCTTTAAGGATGACACACAGATAAATAATTTCTTAACCTTGCAGCATGAATTTTCAGGCTTGAACACTGATGTTGATTCTGTGAAAGACACACAACCATTGAGTGAACAGGACCAAATAGCAATATCACCCAAAACAGCAAATCAAATAATCTGTCCAACAAACTTTGACAAGGAAAAAATACAAGAACTTGAACAACTTCATTTGGATGAAGTAGCTGGTATAGAGGCTGAAATCATAGAGCTAAAGGATAACTTCCTACCAACAGGCCTGACTCCATTGGAGGACATTTTTGATTCGAATGATGTTCCTAGAAAACCAAAAATGCAGCCCCTTAATGCTGCCATTGAAGAATGCAACATTGGAACTACTGAAAAACCCAAAATAATAAAATTGTCTGCATCTTTACCTCCTGACCAGAAGCCTAAATACATTGACCTCTTTAAAGAGTTCCAAGATGTGTTTGCATGGAGTTATGAGGATTTAAAATCCTATGACACCTTGGTTATCCAACACACCATCCCTCTCAAGCCTAATCAAAAGCCATTCAAGCAGAAATTGAGAAGGATCAATCCTATGCTTCTCCCTTCAATTGAGAAAGAGGTACAAAAAATGTTTAAAGCTAGTATCATAGCACCAATCAGGTTTTCAGACTGGATTTCAAACTTGGTGCCCACAAGAAAGAAAACTGGTGAGATTAGGCTTTGTGTTGATCTAAGGAATTTGAACCAAGTATCCCTCAAAGACAATTATCCCTTACCTAAAATGGATCATATTCTCCAAAGAGTGGTAGGGGCTTCCAGGATCTCATTACTTGATGGGTTCTCAGGCTTTAATCAGATCCTAGTCCACCCTGATGATCAAGATAAAACAGCTTTCACAACCCCATGGGAAACTTTCAAATATGTCAAAATGCCTTCTGGCTTGAAAAATGCAGGAGCTACATTTCAAAGAGAAATGGATATTGCTTTTGCTAAAGAGATTCACGACTTTCTTGTCATTTACTTAGATGACCTCACACCTTTCTCAAAATCTGACCAAGAACATCTGAAACACTTGAGACAAATATTCATAACATGTAGGAAGTATGGGATCTCCTTAAATCCTAAGAAGTCTCTATTTGGTTTGGAAGAAGGTAAGCTGTTGGGTCATATCATTTCAAAGGATGGCATTAGAATTGACCCAGACAGGATACAGGCCATCTTGCAAATGCCCCATCCAAGAAACATCAAAGAATTACAAGCCTTCCTGGGAAAGATCAACTTTTTAAGGAGGTTTATCCCAAATTTAGCAGAATTGATCAGATTACTAAACAACATGCTAAAGAAGGATTCAAAAGTAAAATGGACAGTAGAAGCAAATCAAGCTTTTGAAGGTATAAAATTGGCCCTTACCCAAACCCCAGTCTTAACAAATCCTCAATTTGACAGAGAATTTATCATTTTCTCTTTTGCCTCCCAGCATACCATTGCTGCTATCTTATTACAGAAAGATGACCAAGGAAATGAAAAACCTATTGCTTTCTTTAGTAGAGCCCTTAGAGATGCACCTCTGAAATATCAGATCATGGAGAAGCAAGCTTATGCTTTGGTCAAAGGCATCAAAGACTTTAGGATCTACATCTTATACTCCCATGTTATAGCTTATGTACCAAGCCCCATTGTGAAAGACATACTCACTCAAGAAAACTTAGAGGGCAGAAGAGGAAAATGGATTGCCAACATTTTAGAATTTGACATTGAGATAAAACCTAAAAAACTGATAAAAGGGCAAGGTTTGGCTAAATTAATGTCTGAAGCAAACTTTCAAGCCTTGGACATTAACCAACTGGACAATGAATCGGAGTTGGCGACTCCAAAGATCAATGTAGCCTTTGAACAATCCCTGTGGTATTCTGACATCTGTTATATATTGCAAAACCTGTGTGCTCCCCCAGAATTGTCAAGAACCAAATCTAGATTTCTAAAAATGAAAGCTTCAAGATTTTGTGTTATAAATGGTAATTTACTATGGAAAAATCATGAAGGTATACTGCTGAACTATTTGAATATGGATGAAACTGACAATGTTATGAAAGAATTTCATGCAGGTGATTGTGGTGGACATTTGTACTAGAAGTCCACTGTGGATAAAATATTAAGAGCAGGTTACTACTGGCCTACTCTGTTCTCTGATGTTAAAAAATTTGCCACTACATGTCACAAATGTCAAGTGTTTGAGGGAAAAAGAAAGTTACTACCACTTCCCTTAAAGCCTGTTGCAACAGAAAGACCCTTTCAACAATGGGGCTTGGACTTCATTGGGGAAATTCATCCTTCATCCTCAGGCCAACATAGATGGATTCTAACAGCCACAGATTACTTTACTAAATGGATTGAGGTTGTTCCATGTAGACAAGCAAATTACTCTACCATTATTCAGTTCCTTGAGACCAATATCCTTTCTAGATTTGGTTGTCCTGACAAGATTATAACAGACAATGCTGCTGCTTTTAAATCCAAGAAAATGGTGAACTTTTGCCACAAATTCCACATTACTTTGGGCCATTCTACTGCATACTATCCTCAAGGCAATGGGTTAGCTGAATCATCTAACAAAAGTCTTATCAACATGATCAAGAAGGTACTAGAAGAGAATAAGAAAAATTGGCACAAGAAGCTGGTAAATGCCTTATGGGCAGACAGGCTAACAACCAAGAGATCTATAGGGGTCAGCCCATATGAATTGGTTTATGGAATGGAAGCCAAGTTCCCTTCATCCTTGGGGGTCCCTGTCATGAAGCTACTTCAAGAAAGTCAAGCTGAACCAAATGACATGCAAAGAAGAATAAACCAAATTATATGTTTGCAACAAACCAGAGATCAAGTGCATAACAGAGTTCAAATCCTACAAGAGAAGCTGAAGAAAACCTTTGATAGAAGAACCAAGGCTGAAGATTTCTTCATTGGGGATAAAGTGCTTAAATGGGATTCAAGAAGAGAAGACAAGGGTAAGCACGACAAATTTGATTCCCTTTGGAGAGGGCCTTTTGTTATTCAAGCAGTACAAGGAAATAACACTTATTTCTTGGAAAATCTGGATGGCACTGAAGCTGAAGAGGGCCCTGTAAATGGACGGATGTTAAAGCACTACTTTGATTACTTTCCATATATATAGCATGGCTTCTTCCCTGTACATAATCAGTTGTATATACTATTTTCTTTCAGCATGTAAATAGCTCGGTTTAAGAAGTGTTGTATATAAGCAAGAAAAGGCCTTTATTTCAGCAAGTTCCACAATGGTGGCAGATTCCAGTTTTGAAGTCCAAAGAGGAAGTTTTTAATTTTTGAGAAGAAGTCAAAAGCCAAGGCAGTCTGACCTGCTGTTCTTGTTCTTTCAAGAAGAAAAACCATCCCCAAGTGGAGCCACTGTTAGCTACCTATACCAATAGGTCTCATTTTTCATGATTGGCAGGGGAAATGCCAATATGATCTACTTTGGTGATGCAAAGATCTCATATTTTTGTGGAAGACACATATCTACAGTTGGTTGATGTTGTTCTACTTCTGAATGGGTGATCCAACAGTCTAAGCTAGGTCATGCCATGTTTCAATTTTTTTTTGTAGATTAGAGAAAGAAATATGTCCAAACAGTTCAATCTTGGCAGATAAAGTAGTTAGGTAGAGAAAGAAGGTTCCCAACTGTTTAATCTGGGGCCTTGGAAGCAATAAGGATAGCCTTAGATAGAAAATCAAAAGAAAAAGCCAAAGGAAAAGAAAGGGCACATAAGGGTTTGCAAGTCTAAGTGCACCCTCTTTGAAGTAACAAAGAATGCTAGGCAATAGAGTGGGTAGGTAGATGGGGTTGCAGAAGCATGATTTATGATTGTCCACTGGCCCAAGCAAAGGAAGTACATGGTGCCAGTACAGATCTCTTATTCAGCAGTTTTGCAGCAATACAATGAAGCATGTCTAACTTCCTAAACATCCCCCATCACACTCCTTGCTAACATCCCAAGACCACCTATGTTCATGTAACAAGTCAAACTCTTTTGTTAATTCTTGTTGCATTAAGAGCCACATTTCTTGCGTAAAATTCTTTTCATTTTGATCTACTTCCTAACTAAGTTTGTTTCTTTAAAACTTAGTATCTATCACTTCCCATTCCTATTCCCCTCCAATACTAACTACTAACTCTATCTACACTTAATTCCCTATGTTTCCCTTTCCCTATTACTATAACACCATGGTGTATAAAACCCCAACAATATGTATATTCCCTCCCCCTTGGCATTATAGCCATATGTCCAAATATTGGACAACCATACAGAATCCAAGTCTGAAACAAGATGCTTTGTTCAAAATCAGGGATTAAACTGACCCCACGTTGGTTTAATAACCTAAGCCCTACCCCTTCTTCCCTTTACAAACTTTTGAAATGATTTACCCACTTTACTTACATAAAGCCTTGTAAAAACCCACTATTACCCCTAACCCGCGCTATTTGCAATAAGCACTAAAAACCCATTTTTCCGCTTTGTCCAAAGTTTATTTGCAATGCGCATTTTTTTTCAAAAAACATTGAAAAAACCCGCAAAACCGCCAAAGCTTAAAGTTCTGCCTGGGCGCGCATTTCAAGGAATACAATAAAATATTCCCCGCCTGCTGTCGTATCGTGCTTCCATCTTATCGACCCGTCGACCGTCGGATCTGGGCTTTCCCATCCGACGGCCCATATCAATATCGGGCGGCCCCCGATGACCGGACGTTACCTCCCGAAAAGTGTCAGAGGGTGACGTCAGGCCTCTACCACGCGTCACTCCCAAATCTTATCGGGAGGCCGCCTGCCAATACCACCACCGTACCATAAGCGGTCCGATGGAACCGCTTACCGCCCTTCCTATACCGCCTGCCCACGTCACCGTTACGTCACGCCCGCGTCATGTCAACTCAGCGCCGCGTCAGCGCCAGGTTCGCCACTGCTCCGACCTATCCGCCACCTCACCAGTCTCCGTGGACCACTCACAGGCTGCCACGTCACCCTTCCGTACCCGGCCCCACCCGATGATGTCATGCTGGCGTCATCCAAAAAAGCGCCAATAACCCAAAAAGTCCATATTTTAGCCAAAATTCACGGTTTTTGTCACTTTTACCATAAGAACTGTTTTTGCTCTCCTGCATGCATATTACGACCATTTCGCCGCCAAACTGCAGAATTCAACTTAAAAACTGTGGGCGCCTGCAAATTCACCTACATTGGTCACCATTGCCAAAGTTTTACCAGGTATTTATCCAAGTTTCCCCTCCGCGCATGGTTTTGAATATAATTTACCAAGCAAGCATAAAAAGAGTGAAAATCACGGTAATTACCAGCAATTCTCCAGTAACCAGCATTCATCTTCAGTTATAAGGGCGAAATTCACCTACAGAAACCCGCATTGAGCCAAGTTTCCATCAATTAACAGTTAGTTCACGCATTCGTGGACTTAAACCTTGTTGCACTAATTCACCGTGAAAACAGTCTTATTAGTCCCGGCATTTGCTCTTTCAACTCCCTTGGGGAGCATTTCAATTGTTCTCACCACAATTTACCCTGTTTTCCCCTGAAATTTGCCTTACTTTTGCAAAAATACCCCTTTGCGTTGCTCTGCCTAGTAACACAAGTTCTAGTACAAACCAGAGTCCTAATTAGCCATGGAAACATCGGTGGCTTTGAATGTTGCCCCTTTAAATGCCCCACATAGGGAGCTGGAATGGCAGGCCCTGGGTGATAGGGATTACCAGATGACAGAGACACTCTCAATGAACACCAAATATAATATCCATGTACTCAATGAGCTGAAGGCCCAACACCTCAGTGGAACTGATATTCTAGGGATTTGGGACTCCAATTTGCCCATTTATAACCTCCCTCAAGTCAATGTCCTACCAGACTTGATCCATCGATGTTGTTCCAGCTATGACCCATGTCAAAGAGCTGTCCTCAATACCTCAGGTGCAGTTTTGTTCCATATCACCCCTGAGGCTATAAATCAGATGCTGAACTTTCACTCTACAAAGCCATTGACTCCTCTCTCCATGATGGACTTACTAAAGAAAGGAGGCAAGCTGTCTAGTGCCCAAATCTTAAAGATAAATCAGTTATTCATTGAATCAGGCTCTAAAACTCTGAGGACCCCTCCAATAGGAAATGTATATTTCAATGAGTTGGGCAGGTTGCTTGTGGATTTGGTCAGTTATGTCCTGTGTTACAAATCAGTTGAGGATGCTGATGAAACCATTCTGGCAATGATGTCTATCTTCTCCCCTGGAATGCCTCCTACTGTGCACTATGATTATGCTGCATACATTGCTAATAAGATTCATGAACAATTGACGAATCTAGAGAGGGAAAAGGTGTTCAGATACACCTCATACATCTATCATTTGTTTCTATTTTATCAACCTGATGGCTTCCCTATTCCTCTCAAGAAGTTTGATGCTTAGGGAAACCCAAGGTCTGTGGTATTTTGGACTTCAGTCTTTCACCACACCTCTTACTCACCATACAGCTACTATGAGTTCATAGACCTTTTCATCCATCCAGCTATGACATTGTTATTGGGCACCCCCCCTCCAAGATTGAGAGATGAGATGCAAAGGATTCTCCAGCTCTCAAAGGCCTACAGCATTGGGGATTGGTACTTTTACCAAAACCATACAGTAATCAGAATATATGGCTGTGAGTTGGCCCCATATAGGCTGCCAAGATATGTCCCTATGAGACTCTTTGCCTTAGAGTATTTCAGGCAGTTTGGAAATGCAGACCAAGTCCATTTCCACAGCAAAAACAAGAAGGTACAGCTTAAAATCAGAAACCAGCTAGGGCCTTTTCTGTATAACAAAAGGGAGGAGGGATGGAAGGAAGCAGATAGCATCCTAGAGGGCCTCCAATTGCAAACCAGTTTCCTCTGGTCACCCTATGACCCCAATCACTTCATTAGTCTTAGAAGGGTCAAATATAAGATGGCTAGTTATGATCATGTCAGGTTGCCTCATATTGAAAAATATGCAAACCTGTTAAGATGGAAAGAGGGCACTCTAGAAGAGGCAAGTACTAGAGAGGAAATACTACAAAGAGAGGCAAAGAAACTTGAGAAAGAAGCTGACTTGGAAACTTGTGGGCAGGTTTCCACTTCATATCAAAGGCAACTTGGAGCAGCTGCCTCATCCTCTACAGCCCACTAGCAAGCAGCTAAAACTGTTCATCAGGTATCAAGCAAGGGTAAAGAAAAGGAGATGGAGCAGGAACAACCACCTCCTACAGCAGAACAGCAAAAAGAGCAGCCAAAACAGCAAGAACAAGGGGCTGAAGCTCCCATTTCTACTGAGCAGCAGGCTCAACAAAGTGTGCCTCCAAGGCAGGAAACAGTAGTGGAGACCTCAGTGCTCCAAACACCAGTAAATGAAGAAAGAGGCAAGAAGAGGGACAGAGAGCAAGAGAATCCCCTCACCGCATCCACAAACCAAGGGGAGAAAAGGCAGAGATTAAATCCCCTCTCTGAAGAAGAAATGCCTATTGGGTAATCATTGGGTATGGGTCCACCAAGCATGGAGGCATCTGCCAGTTCCTTTCAACAAGAACAAGAAAGAACCCTTGGAGGAGAGGTCAGCTCCTCAAGTCAGCAAAGGAGAGCTGAATCAGGCATTAAGCAACAATTCATTGACATCAAGAAGAGAAATGAGCCAGTCAGGCTCCAGCTCTATAATCACTTGCTTAAGATGGCCCCTACAAACCAGCAGAGGCTTATGTCAGCGTATGACATAACAGAGGGGAAAATGAAAATGATTCATTTCATGCCCACTATGCTGCAGCCACCGTCAGCTGCAGACTATATAAGGACCAACCTTGAGGTCCTTTCTAAAGACATCCACCCTATGGACCAGATAGAGCTTCACAAGCAAACGGGTGAGATGGTCTATTCAACGCTGGCAGACAAAACCTTCCTGGCACATAAATTGCAAAACGGTCTGCATAATACAACCGCTCAACTTGAGTTGGAGAAGGCATCCTCTCAGGCCAAAGGCAACAGGATCAGGTCTTTGGAGGATATTATCATAGAGCTTGGGCATGACCCCAAGGATCCCAAAGCTATACAAGCGCCGCTAAAGGAAAGAGATGCAGATATTGCAGCTTTAAAAAAGATGGTGAAGCTCCCAGCAACCCTTCACCCTCAAACGGAAGAGGTTTCCCAGCAAAGAAAGGACCAGGATGTAGCAACCATGCTGCTAACACTGCACAAGCAATTGGTACAGACATAAGGAAAATTGGTAGAGACAGAGGCTGCATTACAGGCAGCCCTATAGCAGAAAGAAGGAGGCCAAACATCTCAGCCCCCTCAACAAGTAATCAACCTTGAGGAACCCCCTCAAATTGTCACTCCTCCCACAGTGCAGACAGTTGAGACAGCTCCATCAACATCAGCACCAGCACCAACATCAGAGCAGGCTCCAAGCCTTGATATGCAGAAGTTGATGAATGAGATTCAAGTCCTAGAAGCGCAGATGGCAGAGCTGAATCAAGCTAAGGAGAAATTAGCTAACCTTAATGAAAAATATGACAAATCTAAGCAAAGTGTAGCTGAAAAAGGAAGAGAAGTGAAGGCTCTCAAGGAGAAGATAAAGGAGTTGGAGAAAGAGCTCACCCTTGACAAAGTGGTGACTGAGATCAAGAAAGTCCTATGGGCCAATATTGGCCAATCAATAACCGATCAATGGCAGTACATAGAGACTATTCATGAGCACATGGAGCTCATAGGCAAGGCACACAAAGAAAGCCAAAGAGCAAGGGCATCTCTAGGCACTATGCTTGAGATAGCCAATAGAATGATCAATGTTCTCAATAACCGCACAGGTCCTCAGCTAGCAGCAATAGGAATCCCCAATAGAACTGAAGCCATCCTGATGATAAAGAGGGTCCTCACATTGATAAATCTAGTGTAGACCTTGGATAGAAGGTGCCAGGAGATGCAAACAGAAGTAAATAAGTTCACAGATAAATTCACAGCATTACACAGCAGAGGCCTTCCCAGCTTACTGAACAGCGCAGGAAGGCTACTATCACATGAGAACTATGCGAAAAGGGTGAACACATATGCCACTAATCAGATCACTGTAGGATCAAGAACCCCAGAAGAAGCAGGGCCTGCATCTGGGTAGAGCCTCTATGAGAAAATAGAAAATTTGTTCTTTATTATGAATGAAATCAGGCATCTGTTTGAAGTGCCTCCTACTTACTTCAAATACACTGAGGCAGATGAGACATTAGGCACAATTTTGAGGCATCAATTGCCTACACAGGAGTGGTGGACCAGCATGATACAGTTATTACTGTAACAAGAGGCTTTCATCAAGTTTTTTCATCAAAATATAAGTCATCATGTTCAGAAAATTTGATGCATCCAGTATGACTGGAGAAGAATGGACTGAGCCAACTCAGCAGACCAATTCAGCCACTAAAGCAACACTGACAGCTACAAATGACAAGGCCGAGAAAGCTACAGCACGACAAAGCCATAAAGACATATCATTCAGCATTAATGCAGAAACGCTCAACCGACTCAGTGGCCTCCAAAGGTCGAAAAGACTTCTGACAGAACTAAGGAGTATTTATTTTGTATTTAGAGCAGCAATAACTTCTTTATCTGCTATCCTGAAAGTTGGTGAACGTGTTTATTAATCAAATGACTCAGCGGTTCAGATATTTTTGTAAAACTGATTGTATATATTCCCCCTCGCATAAGCTAGCAGGGGTTGTTGATTTTCTCTTCAAGACATCCTATGCTGTAAATGTTCAGAGTTTAATACAAAGAGCTGATGGAATTTCGAAAGTTCGGTGTTGTTTGATGCATTGTGGTGTGTTTGTTGAATGCTACAGGATTCCTGCATATGTCATGACACAATAAGTTTCTTTAACCTCTTCGTTATGTATTTCATTCCTTCATAATCCATTCATGTTCTATGTTTCACAGTTTGATAGCAAAGAAAAAGAATAGTTTCAGGATTTATTCATGGAATACCCTGAACTCAATCTATGTTGTTATGAATGTTTTCCTCAGTTATAGTTATGATAGTGTAATTCTTAATTGCTGCATCTTCAGACTATAATTTTCACAGTGATCATTGTTCAGGAATTCAAGCCTGCTCCTGGGAAATATATCTCATTCTCACACCATCAGTTTTAGTGGAAAACTCTTAATTGCCTTCCACCAGCTAATCATATTTCATCATCACAATTTCAAGTTTGTTTCATGGAATATCTAAATGGCCCTGCAGTTTAAACAATCTCACTCAACATTTCAAACAACCTACAATCACAGACTCCATTGCCCAATGGACTAAATTGTCTAAAGACCTCGTCTTAGGTATTGAAAGACATCACTCAACCAAAATTTTAAACCAAACCCTCACCACATAACTAGCCTAAGATCCTCAAGAACAAAGTTAAAAAATTCAAAGAGAGAGCCCTCTCTGATTACAGGTTGGCTAGAACCTGTAATCCAAAGCTTGGTTAGTGGTTACCCCGGCCGTATTCCCTCAAGAGTCAAAGGGAACAACCTGGGTGTTAACACAATGTCTAGTCTATTACAAACCATTGCATACATCAGGCTACCGACTACACTTGTGTATGGAACACGGGACATGTCCTCTTCCTCTTCTTATGTCTTGGGACACTATTCAACATATAAATTTACACCTACAGGAATAAGAACCTTCACCGGTTTACTATCCTGCATATTAAACCTCTGCAGTATTGTCTCAACATACTTCCTCTAGTTTAACCAGCTTCCTTTTTGCCCGGTCTCGTTTAATTTCCATGCCCAAGATATAGTTTTCAGCACCAAGATCCTTCATGTCGAATTTGGAGGACAATTGGGTCTTCAAATCCTTGATAATTTCTTTGTCATTTATAATCAGCAGCATAGCATCCACTTACAAGACCAGATAAATAACATGGTCACCAATTGATTTAAAATACGCACAGTGATCTGCTTTGCTTCTAGTGAAGCCAAGTCCCCATATAAATGTATCAAATTTCTGATATCACATCCTTGATGATTGTTTTAACCCATACATAGACTTGTTTAACTTGCATGCCAGTTCTTTCTTACCCTTCATTGCAAATCCTTCAGGTTGCTTCATGTAGATCTCTTCTTCCAAATCCCCGTAAAGAAATGTTGTCTTCACATCCATCTGTTGTACCTCAAAATCAAAAGTAGTAGCAATAGATAAAAGTAATATAATAGAAGTTACCTTAGAAACTAAAGAAAAAATATCATCAAAACCTATTCCACGCACCTGGGAATAACCTTTTTTTACCAACCGAGCTTTGTATTTCTGTTGTGTGTGGAGCATGATTGTTCAAAGGTCTTTGTTTCAGCCGGATATATACCCCAGGAAGTCTTGTACACCCCTCCACGCGGGGGGGTGCTGGGGGGTCCGGGGGCCAGCGGTCCCCCGGCGGGGGCTCGGGGGTAGCGCCCCCGAATCTAAAAACAAATGTAAAATTGCCTTGTAAAAGTATAGTAATTTCTAGTCAATCTGGGCCATTCATTAGGCAGATGATCTGACGGTAGAACTTATGTTTAGTTTATGGTTTTTTTCCCTAGAAGGCAACCCCTCTCTTTGTATGAGGGTATTGTATTTGAGGCTGTGAAATAGATGTGTATTCTGTGAGCAAGAAACATAGAGGTGAGACTCTGAGAGAAAACAGAGGATATTACAGCGGATTTGATGTAGGTTGTGTCTCTTCATTTTGCTGGATAATAGAAAGGAAGGACTGGCTGTTCGGGGTGGACGTAGCCCAAACTGGGTGAACCACGTATATCTGTGTCTCTCTTGTTTTGTGTGTTTTCTGCGTTTATATTTCTGCAATATTTTATGTGTTCCATTGCTCCGTAATATATAATTTTCTAACAATTTCTCCACCTTGCCTTATGCATTCATATTCTTCTTAAACTCCCATTTTCTTCCAATGGGTTTTCTTCCAGCCAGAAACTCCACCAAATCCAAAGCCTCATTTTTTCCCAAAGATGACATTTCATCAACCATGGCCTCTTTCTAGAGTTTACCATCCTCTAAATCTATTGCCTCCCTGACAGGTTTGGGATCATCATCAATATAGATAAATAATAATTTGAACAGAAAGTAGATGGACTATACGTTTATGGAAGCCTTCTTTCTCTAACTAATCTTCTCACGGCTGGAGTTTGTGGCTTTGCATCTTCTGATTCGTGTTCTTCTGTAGAGTCTGGTTCTTCTTCCTTTAGCTCAAACTCTATCTTCTAAGGTTCCTTTGGTAGGACTTCATGTTTTAAAAAATATTTCACCTCTCTAAACACCACATCTTGGTTGTACACAACCTTCCTTGTTTATGGGTTCCAAAGCTTATAACCTTTTAAACCATCCTTATACCCAATAAAGATGCACCTTTTAGATTTACTAACGAACTTGGTTCTTTTCTCCTTTCGAACATGTACATATGCATCACTACCAAATACCCTCAGATGTGAAAAGGAGGGTTTGTTACCAGTATATACCTCATCTGTATTCTTATCCTCCAACGCTGATGAAGGTGATATGTTGACCAGGTAACATGTAGTCTCCAGCACCTCTATCCAGAATTATTGTCCTAACCAGACACCATTGAGCATGTTTCTTGCCTTTTCCATCAACATCTTGTTCATTCTTTCTGCAACTCCATTTTTCTGAGGTGTGTATGGAGTAGTCTTTTGTCGTGTTATACCACACTTCTTACAGAACTCTTCAAATTCCTTCATGCAAAACTCTCCACCATTATCTGTTCTCAGCACCTTTATCTTCTTCCCTATCTAGTTTTCCACCAGAAACTTAAATTCTTTAAACCTATCAAAGACTTCAGATTTCATCCTAAGGAAATATATCCATGTATTCCTTTAGAATTCATCCATAAATGATACATAGTACACATACTTACCCAGTGATCAAACTGACACAGGTCCAAACGTACAAGCTCTAATATCACTTTCGGCCTCTTAGCACTAGAGGGAAAACTCACCCGATTATGCTTCCCATACACATAATGTTCATAAAAATCAAAATCTGGAGATCAATTAGACATACCTTCTACCATACCATTACCATGAAGTATTCGAAGGACTTCTTTCCAATATGTCCAAACTTTTGATGCCATAACCTGCTCTTCTCTCCAAATACCACTAGATTTTATGCTCCACTTTCAGGATCCACAAAACTGTTGCACCCATCAATAACAATACTACCCATAAGATTGTACAAAGTTCCAATCTAAACTCCCTGCATCAATACCAGTGCTCCCTGAACCATCTTGTAAGTATCTTTTTCTAACATAGTTTTTACACCTGCATCAGCCATCTTGCTTATAGAAATCAGATTTCTGGCCAATGTAGGAATATGCATCACACCCAGAAGTGTTCTAATCCTTCCACCTTGCAACTTAAACTTGATTTTTCTCCATCTGACGATTCTATCCTTCCTATCATACCCTAAGAAGACATCACCACCTTCATATTTCTCTTATTTGCAGAACCACTCCCTATGGGGAGTGAAGTGAAAGGATACACTTGAGTCAATCAACCATGCCTCATGATCTACATGTGTACTGGTGGGCTCCAGTATTGTAGCAACAATGCTACAACTCCTGGAGCTTCCTTCTCTAATTTTATCAACCAGGTAGTTCGTAACAAACTTGGAAGCGACGGTGTTGTATGCACAAGTACTAGCTCTTGTCGCAGCTGTCACTTGGTCAGCTGGCACAAGTCCGCTAGGGCTCAAGCCAACTTCTATATGTTCTCAGAAGAAGCTTTTTAAGTGATGAATGAAAGCTATCTCAAAGGAAATTAACCTACTTTGCAAGAATGAACTGAAAGCCAACAAAACATGGAAACCCTAGTAAACGCTAATTTTACCAGCTTAATCCTTACGATGCAATGGTGGGAATGCAACTTCTAAAAGTGATGCCATTACTTCTATTGAGATGAGATGCATGTGTCTAAACTACTTTCATCTGAAGAGAACAAGTTTTTGTATTTTTGCTCAAGTGGTTGGAGTTATTATGACTGTGCTTCTTACTGGGTCTTGACTGTGCAGGGGTAGATCAAGGGGAGGAAGGCTTGGAAAAGGTCAGGAGGACTTCTGAGAGGGTCCAAGGGATCCCTAACATCATTCCACAGAAGTTCACAAAGTTCAGATACCTGGCAACCGTGTTTGCAAGCTTCTACAGGATGTCTACAGGGGGTTCTACAGGAAGTTCAGGATTTCTACAGGAAGTCCCGTAATTTCTACAGGATGTTCTGCAATCGGAGTTTTGGGTGATGGATGAGTGAATAAGCTGTACGGGTGGATAGGGAGGTAGGAGGGGAGCTTGTGATGGCTTATGGACAGAGAGATGAGATGGAGAGGGGGTGTGTAAAGCTGGTTGGTCTATAGGAGGGTAGAGGCAATGGAAGGCCCAAAAGATAAAACAACGTGGATAATAGAAGAGTTGGGAGGCAAATGATCTAACTGGGAGATAAGGAGATGGCCTAGGTACGGCTTAGAAGGATAAGGAAACGATGGAGTGGTGCTGCGCAGTGTAAATGAAACAAATCACCCCTATCTTGCGTATAACCGAAATGTCATCAACCTACTCTAATTGTTTTATTAGAAACCAAAGAACAACAATGTCGTTTTTAAGAGAAAATCGTGAATGGTGCTGAAACAAAGAGTTATTGCTCAAGATCTACATGCATGGACACTTCTACAAATGGAAATATTATGTTAAAGCTTGCATGAACATGTAAAATTGTGTTTTTGGTGGGTGGCACGGGCTGCAATCCCAATCTCTAAACAGAGGTGGAAGTGAGTGTGCAATCAACCCTTTTTTGGAGCTCTGATCAACTCTAATCTCCTTACTCTAATCTAAACTACTGAAAGCAACTTTTTTCATAACACTAACCTATGTAACCACACCAAGAAATCCGAATCAGCAAACTGTGTTTCCAAAAGCATGTAAAGGGAAAGAAATACAATGCTGAAAGAAAATTAACAATACAAGGAAAGGAGGTCTATTGCTCTCAGGTTGGACCCAACCCTGAGAGCTATAGCTCCTCTAAGAACTCAGAAATGAACTCGAATCTGCCTGCCTTTTATTAAAAGATCATAGTCATAAGTCTAACAACATGCCAAAAATGGCTTACAAAAAGCAAAACAGAGCTATAGCTCGTAATTCAGAATCTGCAACAAAGGTTCAAAAGTTCCCATCGAAGGCTACAGCCTCAATATTTATACATTATAAGGGCCAAGCTGGCCTCCTAAATTAGTGGGGCTTGGCTGACCAACTAAAAGTAAACTGTTGTTCCCTTAGAATCCGTTGGCTGCCTTCTAGCTCGGTGGTGATAGCTGTTGGAGCTCGAAGTTGTGGGTGTAGATCACGAGGAAGGCCATTCAAGGCTGTGGACAACCTTCCTACAAAACCTCAATTCCACCTTGGCTGTCTCCTTGCCTTCATCTGCATGGTTTTGCTCCATTTAATGTCAAAAAACTTGAAATAAACATGTATTAGCCACCTAGGAATAGTGACTGCCCTCCTTCCTACAAATAACATGAATATACTAAAAAATGATGCATAAGTGATGAAAAATGAAGGGTTGAGCAAGGGTAAGTAGGCCAAATGAGCCCAAAATGTTACCAAATTTGGGGCTCATCATCACCCCCCAGCTAAAATATTTGCTCATCCTTGAGCAACTAGTCCAGCTCCTCATCCTTCATTGCCTTTACTGCCACCCTTACATCCCAAGCCTCTGTAGTAGTGTCCTCCTTGCTGATATGGAACCCAGCCTTTCTGTTCACCTCTTCCCACTGTTCATTATCATCCTTCTCTGTGCTGCCTTCCATCAATCCTAGCAGTAGTGGTGGGCTTAGCTTGAGGCCAATCCAGCTGGCCTGGAGGTTTTGCATGGATTTCTTATAGAGGGCCACCCGTACTAGAGCTTCCCTCATCCGAGTTGGGGTATGATACTCTCTGATTTTCAGACTGTGGGCCAATGTATTCCATCGGCGGGTGCAAGCTTGGACAGCATTGTCTCCTAACAGTCTCTCCATGTCCTCAAAATGCGCTATGGCTTTGGCCTGCTGATCCATATATCTCAATGAATCTTGAGGGTCAGTGGACAAGTGTTGGTGTGACGAGATTAGTGCAACTGGATCCCCTGGTTCTGCTCTAATTAGCAATGGCTCATTCAGCTCTCGGTTCATGACCGCTTTGGCTTCTGCTGCTCTTTTGTCCTCATGGTTCAACCATGAGGCAAATGCCATTAATTGCATATCTCCTAAGGCCGTATTGGGATCCCATGAAATTACATTAGGCAGGGCCAAATTATGGAGGTAGAACTCCACTAATTTGGCCTTATCCTCTGATGAACTGGTGCTGCATAATTCAGTGAATTGTTGTGGGTCTTGGAGCTGAGAGATACCTCTTTGCGCCAAGGTATTGATTTGAAATTGCAGCCATTGGTCTTTCAGGAATAGGCCATAGGATTTGGCCCGCTGTCTGCATTGTATAGCATCCATGGCCCAACTGGCCATGCAGGCCAATTGTGCCTCTTTCTGCTGCAGCTGTTGTCTGAGAGCTTGCACCTCAATTTGTGCTTGCAGCTCTGTTTCCTGTAGATGTGTGGTTGGCTCCCCAAGACCGGTTTGCAGTTCCTTTTTGCCTTTCTATTCTGCTGTGGTGTCCCCAGAGGATGTACCTGTTCCTGTCCTCAGCTCCTGTAGCTGCAATCTAAGCTTTTCGTTTTCTTCCTGTAGGAACACTCGTTGGCAATTTGCCACGTGTTTAGCCATGGCTAATTCACTTCTGGCCTCCTTAAGTTGCTCTTCCAAGGGGCCTATGTCCGCCACACCTTTTTATTTGGCTATTTTCATCCACGTGTGTGATCGTACTCTCTCTTCCTCCAATGCAAAGAACAGTGGCAAAGTGAATTTCTGAGGTATAATTTTTCCAGCCTCTAAGAAGTTGTAATATGAACTCAGACTTGGCTGAGGGCTAGGCTCTGGAATGCGCTCTTTTTCTACTTCTCTTGGTGGCTCTACTTCGCCCTCCCTCGGTGGTGATGAGGGTGCTTCTCCTTCCATTCTCTCTGTTTCCTTAAGCCGGGCTAAGGTTTCCTGTAGAGCATCCTCAGCATCCTGTAGCCGAACTTTTGAAGCCAATTGGTTTAACCTTTCTTTCCAAGTAGTTTTCTTCGGGCTTCCCCTCTCATAGGTGACTGATATCCTTGAGGGGGACCTCTCCTTGGGCGAAGTAGGGGCATCATCTATAGTGATTGGGCTGCTGGACGGAGGCTGTGGCTTGCCCGTCTTTATTCTCACACTTCTCCTAGCTTTAAAATATAGAGGGGTCTCCATCTTTCTCTTCTCCTTGGGCTTAGGAGGTGTACTGAGGGCGGCCAACACAGCTGCTGCCTCCCTTGCAAGAACATCGGCTTTCTTTTCCCTTGGTTCTCTTTTCTCAGGGCTTCCTGTAGAAGACCCTTTTTCAGTTGATTTCTGGCTTCCTGTAGAAGCCGGTTTCGGTTTTCCTGTAGGAACAGGTGGCACCACTTTAGGTTGCTTTGCTGAGGGTGTTTTACTTTTTGACTTGGTTTTGGCTGCTGTCGAGGTGCCTTTGCTGATGTGGACCTGCTCAGCCTTGTCCACTCTGCTTTGTAATCTTTTCTCTTTGGCCGTCAACATGGGTGTGTCATCCTTCTCTTTGGAACCCTTTTTCTCTTGTTTCTTCTTTTTCTCTTTCTTCTGCTCCGTGGTCGTGGTCTTCTGGCCTTTTTCTTTCTTCCCTGCGGGCACTGACTCTTTCTCCTCACTGCTGGATGAACCGAGCTCTTCGGTCAACATCTTTATATCACCATCCTTCGTCAAATTTCTGAAGGCTTCCCATGAGAGGGGAACCTTGTATGTGTGGAGCGCATCCTCCACGAGGAGTTTAATGAGTCCATGGTGGGCTACCTGGTCTGGTGTGCCTTCTTTCAACTTGGTGGCACATTCAATCATAGACTGTAGTAGAAAGTAGGGGATACTTAGTTTGTTTTCTACAGGTAGGTCCATCTGATGCCTTAATTCCGTGAGTAACCGAAAATGGTACCCATATACAATGCTAAACCGACCTTCGCAGGTGATGTACTTCATAATCTGAAGGCTAACTTCACTCCAAAGTGGCAGTAAGCTGGTTCTATGAACCCCGTTTTTATCTTCTGAGAATTCCTCCTCTGGTGGAAAGAATTCTTTCTTAGCCTTCTGGCCCAATTTCCTCTCTTCTTTATCCCATGGTAATCCCATTGGGAGCTCAGTAACTCGGCTGATGAATTGTGGGGTGAGTCTGAGACTCAAACCCCTGAAGTTGACGGTGGCCAATGTTTTGGATTTCGGCTTCAGAGCTTGCAAAAACTCCTCTGCCACCTCATCATCATAGCCCTGCAATTTGTCGCAGAACGACATCCATTGCGCTTGCGTGAACAGCTCCACCACCTCAGGATTCTCTCTTAGCTTTGTTGAGTCGGTTGGTTCCCTTCTGATGAACCCACCCGGCATGGTGAAAAATTGTTGCATTAGCTGGAGGTGGCGAGTGCGGAAGAAAATTGGCCTACTGGGACAGAGCGTAGAATTACGCCTCTGTCACGCATACAATTCACGAAAACTTATCTCCCGATGACCTTAACACGGCTTAATTATACTCACATCCTATAGGACGACAATTCATGCAAACGGTAGACAATACTTGCAGTTTTTTTACGACCAGACTGTAGAACGTCGACTCTGCCACCCTCGAAACCAATTGCATGGAAGGTTCAGGCTTACCTTTTTAATCCGCCACCTTTTGACGTGAGGAACCCAATTTCCTGTAGAAGCAGCGCACGAATTCTGGAGGATACTGCAGTGGGTCTGCGCTCTCTGTGCTGCTTAACAAGCGTTCGAACAGCCGAAGACTTGGAGTGTCGAGCTTCAGAGGAATCTGGATGCTCACTCGACTTTCAAACGGCGAATGATAAATGCGTGGGGTGGCAATCTAGCCGATTAGATTTGAATCCGGCGGAATCCGTGGCAAGGGGGTGAGCTGTCCCTGCCGGACCGTTGGACGACGTCACTCCATCATTCTTCTGCAAGTTCCCTTACTGCCGCATCATTCCCCGCAGATCCGCCGCCGTCATTTCTGTTAAAATGCGTTTCTCCCCGACTGGATGGCTCTCACATGTGCACTACCCGTTCCTTTTGCCACTACCACCGTTTACCATCCAACTAGACCATCTGACTGGTCGACGTGGCCAGTCGAATGGCCATACGACCGCTCAACCCATTCACTTCACACTCGCAAACATTTCAAAGTAAAATTCATGCAATTCGAGGGAAGAAAGGGTGAGGCACTTACCTGTGCGGCCGCGACACGATTTTTCAGGCTCTTGGACCACGATGACTAGATTTTTTTGTTGTTGCTTGATTGCACAGGCCCGGAGGTTCCTATTCACAGGCCGCTAACGATGAAGCTTATGACTCGGCTGCATGTGGCTGCGTTTTCATTGCATGCTGCAGGCGCTTGAATGGTGTACACTCTATTTGGCTTAACTGCTATGGGACTCCTGCGGGATATCCTGTAGCATTTTTTCCTCCTCGGGTGCATGCTGCACGATGAAGACAGTGGCCTCACGATCACGCTCACAGGGCTCTTGGATAGCTGGGATGGGTATGGCATGGCATCTCAGCGTCTTTTTTCATTTAAAAATTTCTTTCTCTTGATAACTCAATGACTGCTTTGATTGTGCAGGTATCTTCATTGCATGTCGACGGGGGTGGTAGAAGGAGGTGACAGCAGTGTGTGAGGGAGAAAATGGTAGCTTGCATGCGTCCATACCGGACCTTGGTCGTTAGATCTCCTCATACAATTAGTTCTGGGCCGTCCCAAACTTCTACAGGAAGTTTCCTGTAGAAATACAGAACTTCCTGTAGAAAGTCTGTAACTTCCTGTAGAAAGTCTGTAACTTCCTGTAGAAGACTAAGCTGTGATGAAATCGTGCCCATACCTTGGAGAAGATGAGTATTCTTGGAGGAGGTGCTGGTGAGGTCTCCTGGCAGCATGATAAGGATCCTTGACTTTGAGTTGAGAGACCTCCTCCCCTTCATAGAACACCTGCAACCTGCATGCAATTCCACATTATAAACTTGTTGTCCCTGTCTTTTTTGCTTATTGTTTTTTTTTTTTTCTTTTTTTTTTTTTTTTTTTTTTTTTTTTGAAAGATAGCGGGGGCGCCTCAATGAGGTTTTCACCCTTGCCATCTGCCTTAAGCGCCTCAGAGAGGTTTTCACTCAAGGATCTTTTTTCAAATCCTTTTTTTTTTTTTTTTGAAAGACAATAGGGGCGCCTCAATGAGGTTTTCACCCCTACCACCTGCCTTGGGAGCCTCAGAAAGGTTTTCACCCAAGGATCTTTATTTATTTATTTTTTTTTTATTTTTTTTTTAGATCTTTTAGGGTATGCCCAAAGCAGAGGCAGAACCCTTCTCTATGACCAGCACTGATTTCTCCACAGTTTTGATGAACTCTTGTCTTGAGAGAGGTTTCCTGTAGATCTTCAGTCGATTCCCATTGACAAGCATGGGGATGGCCTCCTCATCAATGGTCTGAATAAGAACAGATCCATTGTCATGACATTTTTCCACTGCATATGGTCCCAGCCATCTGGTTCTCAGCTTCCCCTTGAAATCTTTGTGCCTGGAGTCATACAACAGTGCCCAATCTCCTGGCAGGAATTGCTTGTCATTGAGGTGTTGGTCATGCCACACCTTTCTCTGAAGTTGAACCACTTCTGAGTGAAGGAGAGCCTGCATTCGGTGCTCGTCCAGTCCATTCAGCTGCAATAACCTTTCTTGTTGTGCATGGCTGAGATCTAGGTCCAGCTGAGCTGCCATCCTCAAAGTGTTGTATTCAAATTCAATGGACAGCAAAGCTTTCTTCCCATAGACCAGCTCATAAGGTGTGAAGCCGGTTGTGGTCTTCCAGGTGGTGTTGTAAGCCCATGTGGCCTCAACCAAGCGATCTGCCCAATCTTTCCTACTGTTGCTCACCACCTTAGTCAAAATCCCTTCCAATGCTCTGTTGGTGACTTCCACTTGCCCATTTGCCTGTGGATGATAGGGGGTGGAAGTCCTATGCTTGATTTTGTGATGAGCTAGTAGGTCTTCAATTAAGTTGGATGTGAACTGGCTTCCTTGATCGGTGACTAGCTCTCTTGGGTAGCCAAATTTGTAGAAGATGTTTTCTCTTAAGAACTCAGCCACCTTGTCTTTTGTTGCTGCTTTGATTGGCTTAGTTTCTACCCACTTTGTCAGGTAGTCAGTGCACACAATGATGTAAGACCTTTGCCTCGAAGGAGGGTTGATTGGACCCACAAAGTCCATACCCCACTTCTCAAATGGCTCAAGAGTCACTTGAGGTTGGAGAGGCATCTCATCCCTTTGAGTCGGTTTCCCCATTCTTTGGCATCGGTCACATTGGCTGATATATCTTCTGACATCTTGATGAAGTGTGGGCCAATATTAGCCTGCCTGCAGGATTTTGAAGGCAGTCCTCTTTGCTGCAAAATCTCCTCCACAAGACCCATCATGACAGGTGAGGAGGATATCAAAGACTTCCTCCTCCCTTACACAATGCCTTAAGATCTTATCAGGGCCAAGCTTGAACAGGTTGCCCCCGATCCAAGTAAATGAGGCACTTTTTCTGATGATTCTGCTCTTCTCTCTTGAGGATAGGTGCGGAGGGAACTGTGCTGAAACAAGGTAGTTCGCTATATCAGCAAACCATGGAGAGAGTACTGAAATAGCAAACAGATGTTCATCGGGCATCTGGTCATCCACTGTTCCATCCTCATCTGCAGATAGATCCAATCTAGATAAAAAGTCAGCAACAACATTTTCTTTACCTGGTTTGTCAACGATAGTCAAATCAAATTGCTGCAACAAAAGTAACCATCTAATAATACGAGCATTCACATCTGGTTTATTCATTAAATATCTAATTGCAGCATGATCCATATGTACAAATGTTTGATAGCCAGTGATATAATGTCGGAACTTGTTCAGTGCATGGACCACAGCCAAGAATTCTTTCTTGGTTACAGTGTAATTCAGTTCTGCTTTGGACAAGTTTTTGCTGACAAAGTAAATGGCATACAGAAGTTTTTGTTCAACTTGTCCTAAGGCTGCCCCTATGGCTTTGTTCGATGCATCAGTGTGGATGTGGAAAGGTAGGGCCCAGTTTGGACCTCTCAAGATTGGGGCAGACACCAACTTGTCCTTTAATTCATTCAAGGCCCTCTGACAATCGTCAGTCCATTTAAACTCCACATCTTTTGCCAACAAGCTAAACAATGGTGAGGCTAGCTTGCTGAAGTCTTTAATGAATCTTCTGTAATACCCTGCTAATCCTAAGAAACTCCGAACATCCCTTACCTTTTGGGGAGGTGGAACCTTCTTGATGAGAGCAATTTTGTTAGGATCCACTTGTAACCCTTGGCAAGAAATGGTATGGCCTAGCACGGTCCCTTCAGTCATCAAGAATTCACATTTTTCAGGACTAAGGGACAGGTTCATCTCAATGCATTTGGTTAGGACTTTTCCCAGATTGGACAATGCTTCCTTGAAGTTGGACCCATAAGGAGTGAAGTCATCCATATAGATTTCCACCGCATCACGGACCAGTTCAGAAAAGATGCTCAAGACGGCTCTCTGGAAGGTAGCAGGAGCATTGCATAGCCCAAAGGGAAGAACTCGATAGGCAAAGGTACCCCAAGGACAAGTGAAGGTGGTCTTATCTTGGTCTTCCAGGCTGATTTGGATTTGGTTGTACCCGCTAAACCCATCCAGGAAAGAGAAAAACTTCTTTCCTGCCAATCCATCCAACACTTGATCTATGAAAGGTAGAGGGAAATGGTCTTTCTTGGTAGCTTTGTTCAGTTCTCGGTAGTCCACACAGATTCTCCACTTCCCATTTTTCTTGGGAACCAACACCAGAGGGGACACCCATTCGCTATCTGAGATGGGGTAAATGAATCCGGCATCCAACAGTTTTTGCAATTCTTCCTTGACAATGTCCTTAAGGGCTGGATTCATCCTCCTCTGGGGTTGCCTAACTGGTTTACAATCCTCTTTGATGTAAATGTGATGGGTACAGACCGAAGGATGGACTCCTTTCATCTCCTTATAGCTCCAAGCAAAAGCATCTAGATGACTGGCCAACAGACTACATAGCTCCTTTTCCTGAGAAGGAGATAGGGAGGAGTTGATCTTTAATGTCCTCTCAGGGCCGAAATCCACATTCTTGACTCTGGGAGTGACAGGGTTGGTTGCACAAAGGTCCACTAAGGTGCTGGCTTGGGCATCCTCCACCAATTCCTCTAAGGTCAGTGCACTGGGAGGTGGATTCTGGATCAAGGTCTCAATCAAGTCATCCTCGGTTGGGGGGTCTCTTCTAGTAGTGTCTAGGGTGCTCAAAGGTGTTGAGTACACCTCATCCTCTTCTCCTTCCTTCAACCAAAGTGGTAAGTCATGCTCTAAGGAGGGTTGGGCAGGAGGGTATAGGACTAGCTGCTTGGACATAGGACCATTTTTGATGGTCATTTTTCCTGCACGACAGCTTATGTAAGCATCTGCAGTGGCTAACCAAGGCCTCCCCAAAATGAGAGGGTATCCAGTAAGCTTTTCCTTTGGTTGCAGAACCAAGAAATCTGCAGGGTATTCCCAAGAGTCAACAGAGACCAAGACATCCTCCACAATCCCTTCGGGAGTCACGGTGGAGCGATCTGCTAGTTGTAGGATTGTCGAGGTCTTCCTCAAGGAACCTTGAAGGTTGAGTTTGAGCATGGTATCCCTGGTCATCACATTAATGGCAGACCCCAGATCAATCAAGGTGTGAGGTATGATGGTGCCATCGATGTGGACATCTACTACGGGACTCCCGGGATCTAGATACTTTGGGCAGATGACTTGTCCCAACATAAGGTCAGACAGCTGTCCTAAGACATTGATGGTTGAAGCATCTCTCTTTCGCCTGCCTGGATGTTTGAAACACTTTTCCTTAACCAGTTTGTTGTATATCGGTACATCTTTGATGGCTTGGAGAAGTGGTATTTTCACACACAACTGCTTGAGGTCTCCTAGAAGCTCATCCTCCTCTGGGTTGGGTTGTGTGGTGGTTGTTAGTCTCTCAGGAAAGGGTGGAATAGCTTTTGGTTCACTTTCCTGTTTGTCTCCCTCATCCTCTGGGGGAGGAGGTTGGCGATCCGGAAGAATCTTTCCAGATCGCAGATTGATCTCCTGGATCTCCACAGCATAGGTAGGGCATGATGTTTCCCCAGTGTATACCTGCTGGGCCTGTCTATTGTTGGGGTTCGGGTTCGGTTGAGCAGGCACTTGAGGTTGCCTTGGAGGAGCAGGAGGTAATGGTTGAGGTTGAACTGGTGGTGGAGGCAAAATTGCGGGAGGAGTGTTGTACTGGGGCCTCCACCCCGATGGAGGTGCATTCCACTGAGGCTGAGGCTGGGCCTGTGAGTGATACGAATGAGTAGTGGGTTGAGTATGGTACTGAGGGGGATAAGACCATGGAGGAGGCACAGACCAGGAAGGATGAGCAGGGGGACCCTAGGAAGGCATAGGAGTAGATTGGTTGGGGCTGTAATAAGCTTGGGGTGCCCCTTGCATCCCCTGCTGGTAAGGTCTAGGTCCTTGTGGCCTCCTTTGGTTGAGGAAATAGAGAGGTTCGGTGGGGGCTTCTGTCCCTTGATACATGGCTTTAAGCCCAGGTAAGGTTGGACATTGGTTCTTGGGATGGTCCTCCTCACAAACGAAACATACTTCAACCGAATGCAATGGGCATTCGTTCTTAGGGTGTCTCCTTGTACACCTAGGGCAGAAGATAGCCAAGGCCCTCTCAGCTTCTTCCTTCTTCTGCTGGATCCTGAATGTATCAAGTTGCATGGCAATGGTCTGTCTCACCTCACTTTTGAGATCCTCTAATTGATTTGCTAACTCATGTTTGGAGAAAGGAATACCAGCTGAGAGGAGGTTTCCTCTACCTCGTTTCCGGGCTGCCCTAGAGTGGTTTCTAAACATAGTCTTTATGTCCTCATAAGGCAGTTGGTAAATATCTCCTCCAGCCAACATGTGAAGGGTATCTAAGAGGTCTTCAGGGACTCCTCGGAGCAGGACCAACTTGAGGGATTCAGGGTCAAGTGTGCACCTGGCCCGTTTATAGCTAAGTTGGAACCTTTCCTCATAATCCTTTAAGGACTCATCATTTCCCATGGTCATCCAGAATATTTCTCCCTTGGTTTCCTTGGACCTACAGTAGTCCCGGTACTTGGTATTGAAAGCTTGTTGCATCTGAGCCCAAGTGGTGATACTGTTCCCAGGTAAGCCCATGAACCAGCGTAATGCTGCATCCTTAAGGGTTGAGGGGAAGAGTTTCAGCTTCTGCTCATCTTCAGTATAGTCATAGGTTCGACAAAGGACAGCAAACTCAAACAGGAAGGTATGAGGATCTTCAGTAGTCAGTCCATGGAAGTGAGGTAAAGCGGAGGGGATAATGTTCTTCATTTTCATGTCTCCATTGGTCTCTCGGATGGGGAAGGCACCTTCTATTCTCTCATCTTCTCCTCTATTGTCAGCCATAGCTTCAGATGGGATGGTCTCTAATTCTTCTTCTGCTATAGGATCTTCGTATATCTCAGGAGGTTCACCTATAGGTTCTTCTGGATCACTGTCACAGAAGAAGAGAGAAGGGTGACTCAGTGATGTGGTGGGGGTGTTGGGTAAGAATTTGCCTGTTTTATCTCGATTCCTACGAGGCATGAAATGGAAAGACTTTTGATTGCTTTTGTTTTTTCTCTGGTACCTGCAAAAACTGAAACAGATTGATCTACAACTAACTATCTTGCTGTAATGAGAATGCAGAATTGAAATGAAAGCAGGAAAGAACTAATCTACTTTTCTCAAATGAAATTGCAGGAATGGAAATGCTAGTCTACGCTTGCAGAATTGAAATGTTAATCTATGCTTGCAAAAATGAAATTGCGGAATTGAAATGTTAATCTATGAAAGCAGGAAATGTCTATGCTACTTTTGCAGAATGGAAATGAAATAAACTACTTGGCAGAAGGCGAGAGTAGGAAAATAGAATAAAAGCAACAATTACTAATACTTTGACGCTTCCCCGGAAACGGCGCCAAAAAGATGGTGGGCTCCAGTATTGTAGCAACAATGCTACAACTCCTGGAGCTTCCTTCTCTAATTTTATCAACCCGGTAGTTCGTAACAAACTTGGAAGCGACGGTGCTGTATGCACAAGTACTAGCTCTTGTCGCAGCTGTCACTTGGTCAGCTGGCACAAGTCTGCTAGGGCTCAAGCCAACTTCTATATGTTCTCAGAAGAAGCTTTTTAAGTGATGAACGAAAGCTATCTCAAAGGAAATTAACCTACTTTGCAAGAATGAACTGAAAGCCAACAAAACATGGAAACCCTAGTAAACCCTAATTTTACCAGCTTAATCCTTACGATGCAATGGTGGGAATGCAACTTATAAAAGTGATGCCATTACTTCTATTGAGATGAGATGCATGTGTCTAAACTACTTTCATCTTAAGAGAACAAGTTTTTGTATTTTTGCTCAAGTGGTTGGAGTTATTATGACTGTGCTTCTTACTGGGTCTTGACTGTGCAGGGGTAGATCAAGGGGAGGAAGGCTTGGAAAAGGTTAGGAGGACTTCTGAGAGGGTCCAAGGGATCCCTAACATCATTCCACAGAAGTTCACAAAGTTCAGATGCTTGGCAACCGTGTTTGCAAGCTTCTACAGATGTCTGCAAGGGGTTCTACAGGAAGTTCAGGATTTCTACAGGAAGTCTCGTAATTTCTACAGGATGTTCTGCAATCGGTGTTTTGGGTGATGGATGAGTGAATACGCTGTATGGGTGGATAGGGAGGTAGGAGGGGAGCTTGTGATGGCTTATGGATGGAGAGATGAGATGGAGAGGGGGTGTGTAAAGCTGGTTGGTCTATAGGAGGGTAGAGGCAATGGAAGGCCGAAAAGATAAAACAACATGGATAATAGAAGAGTTGGGAGGCAAATGATCTAACTGGGAGATAAGGAGATGGCCTAGGTATGGCTTAGAAGGATAAGGAAACGATGGAGTGGTGTTGCGCAGTGTAAATGAAACAAATCACCCTTGTCTTGCATATAACCGAAATGTCATCAACCTACTCTAACTGTTTTATTAGAAACAAAAGAACAGCAATGTCGTTTTTAAGAGAAAATCGTGCATGGTGCTGAAACAAAGAGTTATTGCTCAAGATCTACATGCATGGACACTTCTACAAATGGAAATATTACGTTAAAGCTTGCATGAACATGTAAAACTGTGTTTTTGGTGGGTGGCACGGGCTGCAATCCCAATCTCTAAACAGAGGTGGAAGTGAGTGTGCAATCAACCCTTTTTTGGAGCTCTGATCAACTCTAATCTCCTTACTCTAATCTAAACTACTGAAAGCAACTTTGTTCATAACACTAACCTATGTAACCACACCAAGAAATCCGAATCAGCAAACTGTGTTTCCAAATGCATGTAAAGGGAAAGAAATACAATGTTGAAAGAAAAGTAACAATACAAGGAAAGGAGGTTTATTGCTCTCAGGGTGGGCCCAACCCTGAGAGCTATAGCTCCTCTAAGAACTCAGAACTGAACTCGAATCTGCCTACCTTTTATTAGAAGATCATAGTCATAAGTCTAACAACATGCAAAAAATGGCTTACAAAAAGCAAAACAGAGCTATAGCTCGTAATTCAGAATCTGCAACAAAGGTTCAAAAGTTCCCATTGAAGGCTACAGCCTCAATATTTATACATTATGAGGGCCAAGCTGGCCTCCTAAATTAGTGGGGCTTGGCTGACCAACTAAAAGTAAATTGTTGTTCCCTTAGAATCCGTTGGTTGCCTTCTAGCTCGATGGTGATAGCTGTTGGAGCTCGGAGTTGTGGGTGGAGATCATGAGGAAGGCCATTCAAGGCTGTGGACAACCTTCCTACAAAACCTCAATGCCACCTTGGTTGTCTCCTTGCCTTCATCTGTGTGGTTTTGCTCCATTTAATGTCAAAAAACCTGAAATAAACATGTATTAGCCACCTAGGAATAGTGATTGCCCTCCTTCCTACAAATAACATGAATATACTAAAAAATGATGCATAAGTGATGAAAAATGAAGGTTTGAGCAAGGGTAAGTAGGCCAAATGAGCCCAAAATGTTACCAAATTTTGGGCTCATCATGTACTTGAAGAAGAAGCCAAGTACACATCTCCGCCTTCATCTGAGGTGGTTTTTGCCTCTGCAAAAGGAGCATCATCAGATCCATTTCCTTTCTCAGGAGATTTAGATCTACGGTCCTTTTTGAAGTGTCCTTCATTTCCGCATTTCCAACATACCTTTACAGGTTTTCCTAGATATTTAGATCTCCCACTTGAGGACTTATTTTTTTCTATTATGGGACCATCCTCATACAGACAAGGAATCTCCATTTTCACCCTCCATATTTTTCCATCTCATCTCCTCCAACATCAAGGAAAATACTATTTTATCAAAATTCAAGGTAGTTGTATTGATACCTATTACAACAACCACACTGTCCCATGAATCTAGTACATAACACATCAAAATAATGCACTTATCTTCATCTGAAATTTTAATATCAATGGATAAAAACTAGCTTACCATAGTATTAAAGACGTTTAGATGCTATGTCATCGAGTCTCCATCTTTCATCCTCAGCTTATACAAAAATTTCTGTAGGAACAATCTGCTCACCAAATACTTAGATTGGTACAAAGTCCCTAACTTTTCCCATAAAGCCTTCATTGTAGCTTCCCCGGATACATTCAACAATACTAATTCTGAGATACAAAACCATATTGTGCTCATTTCTTTTCGATCCAACTTCGCAAGTCTTCAGCTGACATTTTTGTTGGTTTAATACCTGGATCTACTGCGATTCACTGATCTTTATCCACTAGAATATCCTCCATCTTGAGTTTCCACAACTCAAAACTTTGACCATTAAATTTGTCGATCTATATATTTCCATTTCTTGCCATCTTCTTTCACCGCAAGAATCGATCTCGTAGATCTCCCACTAAACATGGTTTACCACAGGCAGAAAACAAATACATAGATATTTTCCCTTGGATCCCAAAACCGAGACAACCAGATTCAGTTTTCATTATATTCCTTTCAATATTACAACACATATATATATACATGTCGAAGCATTCATAAACCCCAATCTATCATCCATAGATTAGAAAATAATTGTAGTTCCCTTGACCGTATCTACAAGATACCATTGGCAGAAAACTAGCATGCCCAAAACCATGTGAAAAACCCATGCACAAAACCATAAGTAGGTCCGCCCACCTAATATAAGGTCCAAAAAAATAAATCCAGGGGCAGGGTGTAGGGAGGATATTTCCCCCCTGCAAACACACTCAACAGGGAGATTACTTATGTCCGTAGAAGCAATTCATCCATAAATCAACTTGGCGACCATACTGGGGAATGGTATTTTCTTTAGTGGTTTCCATTGTCTAGTCTTTTAGGACCTATGAAAATTACTATTTTTTACTTGTTCAGACAGTTATTGGACCTAAGAAAGCATAATTTCAAACTTGGTTAGGGTTGTTTTACGTGTTTTAAGAAAAATTGGCCCAACACACTTTCTGTTTTGAGACAAAGAATATCAACGCACTTTTTTTCCTCTGTAAGTGTGATGACTCGCACTAGTTGCTATATCACCTCCGATGAACCTTGTAAGTGTAAAAAAATTTCATTTCTTTGCCTTTCTTTGAATTTTGTTTTGATTGTAATGTCTTCCAGAGAATTTGGTTTTTTCAAGGTCTCTGTAAAGCCAATAATTTGTTTGGAATTGAGTTTGATTTCCTTTTGATAATATTTTTTTCTTTTGTTTTTTCTTCCTGTCAATCAGGGTTTCCAATTATTTGGCTTGGTTATTGATTTGTTAAAATACTTTCATGTTATAGTTATGATCTGTTTGAATGTTTTTTATTCAATAATCTTGTCATATTTCATTTTTTATTGTATTGAAAATTGAAAAAAAAAAACCATTTCTTCATGCATTAGGGCTTTGAATCTTTGCATTGGAAAAGTGAAAGTTGAAGATATTGTTTGAAAGTTCTTCTTTGGTGCATCATTGTTTGAAACGTCTTCCCTTCTTTAGATATATCTTCATTGAATGAAAATATTTCATTTTCTCATGCTAGTTCTATTCTAAGAGTTCAAGTGAATTCATTTTGAGCCTTGAAACTGAAACCTTAATCAAGATCAACATTAAATTTTATCAATTAACCTAAGGAGAATTTGGAACATTAACAGCATATTTAGTGGTCTAGGCTAGAAGATGTGTTCCAACATCATTAAAAGAAGGAGTTGTTATTACTTATGAAGGTTACATCTCGGGTTTGTTTGGTTTTCCACGTACATCAGAGTATATCAGAACATTCTTCCACGTACCTTTTGGTATATAGGATGACACTCCACTTACAATGAGTATATAGGAATACCCCCATCATACCATTATGCATTAGACAACACTACTATGGATTTCACTTCCATGTACCTCTGGGTATATTTTGGAAGTCCCCATTAGGTTGCAAACCTGCAATAGGTAACCAATTCAGCCACCTTGTTAACTTTGATACATCGAACACAACATTTAGGGATATTGCTTGCATGTATTTAGCCATATATTGTAGTTCACAATGGCTTAGTAATCCGTATATGCCTAGTTACCCCTCTTTATTGCTATTTGTGTCTTTGCTTGTCAAAACAAATTAATTAACTCACTTTCTACTCCTTAGTAAACCTTAGGTTGAGTATTATGGAAATATTTCCAGAGTCTACCAGTCAAGGAAACCCCTATGATGGGAATCTTGTTCCTATTCCTCGTTTTGGAAATATTGGTGCTCCTTATATGGCTATGTTGTCCCTTCCTGGATTCACCATAGGTTTACCAGTTTAGTTGTTTTCAACTTCCTTGGTTCCAAATGTCTAAACTACTTCACAACCGATTCCCCCACCTAAACATCATTAACCTCAAGTTGACCTTTTTCCTTGTTTTCCAAATGTCTCTTCCTCCCTTCTTCTGTGCCTATCAAAGTGTTGATGTTAGTAACCAGGAACCTAAGAAGAAGCAAAATAATCAAGGGGGAAACCAAGCAACCATTGCTATGAATGCAGCTAATGTTGAGAAACCTGCAAAGCCCCATAAATTCAAATTCCCTTTCATGCTTTGTAAGATTGATCACCTTCTTAGATATTTCCTTGGTATTCCACAGGTATTAGAAGTGTGGTCCATAGGCTCACATAAGCCTTTGTTGTCAACATTTGGAGATCATGTTGGTGATAAACAATCAACTAGTGATAATAAGGTTTCTGGGAAAAAGGGAAAAGTTAAGTTTCCTTGTAGGTTATGTGAAGGGAATCATATAATTCACCTTTTCCCTTATATTGATGAAGAATCAAAAGTGTTAGTAAACATTCTTCTCAACAACAACTTCCAACTAGATACTGAAATCTTTCCCCAAATCTTCCATTAGTTGATGAAATAATTGACCCAATTACAGTCAATCTCACTCTCTCTAAAAGTGAATCCCATGAGTTTGTTCCAACCAATCCTTGGTTGAGAAAGTGGTTGACTTGATTCCGCCTTCAGTTGATCCTGCCCTCTCCTTAGAGAGTGACGTTCAAACCACTCAGCTTGTTCTTTTTTTTTCATATTGTACCAAACAAGGGGACATGTTTCCCATTCTCACGAAACCCCCTCAAAATAATGAGATTATTTTCTTTGATTGGATTCAATTTAAAAAACCATGTCTCTCTTATCACATTCCTTTCTAATTTATGGTCAAGCCTTGTGATAAGGACATATATCACATTATTATTAATGATGGTTCTTATGTTACCATTATATCCTCAACTACTTGGAAAGATTTAGGTTCCCCTTAGATTGTGTCCATTACCCATAATTTGTTGGCTTTCAGGAGAAGAACCAGTCAACCTTTAGGGATCCTTCCTCAACTTCCTATTATCTTGGAAGGAAAAAATGTATGTATTAATGTTATGGTAGTCATAGGTCCCTTGGATTTAAATTTACTCATTGGGAGAGACTATGTTTATGTTATGAATGTTGTTGTTCCACACTCTTTCGATTGATCTCTTTCCCGCATAATAAAAAATTGTGGCTATTGATAAGCTTCCATTCATTGATCCTAATTTGACTTCCAACGATTCAACTTCTCTAAATGTTCCAAGTATGAAAGCGGTATCTCCCTCACCAAAGGTCAATTATGTGGCAACCTATCCTATGCAGACACCTACCGATGAAGAAGAGCCTTTCATTGTTTACTCAACTTCTTTTGACCTAGGTCTAGTAGGTGATATGGCAAATCATTTACTAGGGGTATTGCAGCTTGATATTTCCATTGGATCCCTTGATATGTATCCCTTCAAGAGCATTATTATCCCATATTATGAGAACCTCTTGGAAGCCATGGCCTCCTAGGGGCCATGATCAGGGTTCCATGAGCAGAGTTCCTTTTATCGTGTCAGGCTCGTTAAAAAATGGAACAAGGTGTTATGAGCATTGTTCTTTTATTGTGTCAAGCTCCTTAAAAAATGAAACATGTTACCACGAGCATAGTTTCTTATATGTTTTAAGCTGACATAAACATGAAACAACCGTATGAACATAGTTCTTTTTCCGTGCCACCTTCGTTTCATCCTATCACATGATCCTCTTCCTTCCTTCCTAGTGAACATATTTCTCCAGTAACCAGCAATATGTAGGTCCACGATCCAGATTTAAATAGGAACACAAAAAATTACAGAGATAACCATAAACACAGAGATGCAGAGGGAATAATACTTCATTTCATTAATGTAAAATAGTGAAATACGCTTATAAACAGAAATGGAAATAAACCAGCTAGGGCGATGGTAGCTTATCTTTGAGAAGATATGTGGTGGCTACATGCCTCTTAACTGAGTTAAAATGAGGCTCGAAGGCCTATTTATTATTGAGAAACAATGGAAAACCATAAAAATCCAAAAACCTAACCCTAGAAGATGAAATGCCAAACTGTGGGCCCCATTTGGGTAAACTGGTACATCAACTTCCCGGGGTCGTAACTTTGGCATATGATCTTCGTTTGACGCGTACAATTGCTAGTTAGAAAGATCTATCGATAAATAAAACTTTGGGAAGAGAAACATCGGTCCATAGACCCATTTTTCTCCCATTTTTCCCAAAAAACATCGCTTAGGGCCTCAAAATGGCTCTAGAAGTTCAAGACCCGAAAAACTGCTAAAAATAGTGAATTGTGCTACAAATAAGGAAACTGAAAAACCGACAGAGATATTTGTGGGGGTCCAAGTGGGATAGGTGGGTGGCCACCAACATCCACCTGGATCATTCCTCCCCTCTTAGGAAGCAATGGTCCCCATTGCGTTGAGTTCCTCCATATGGTGAACTTGGTCCCTAGTGAGTTGTTCTGCAATCTCTGATGTGTCCAGTAATGGTGGGAAGCATGGTCGAGGGTGTTCCACATTGAACACTCGGTGCAAGAAAAGGAATGGAGGAATGATGTGCTACAAAGCATTGTTTCCCACAACCTTGGAAATGGTGTAAGGACCATGTCGGAGTGGTCTGAGCTTCTTATGGGTTCTTGTAAGGCGTTCTTTCTACAGATGCAACCAGAATTTGTCACCCACTTGAAACTTGTGTGGTACCTCATAGTGCAACGGTGTTCTTGTGGGTGAGGATAAGATGTTCCTGTCTGTTTTCATGACCGTATCCATCTACCGCTGCTGTTGTTGTGTGGAGGAACCCTTCGTGGGGGTCATGGATGTGGCGACGATCTTCCCCTTACTTTGGGAGTGAACTAGATAGAAAATGAATTTCCTAGTCTGAGAGATGAGCTTGTTGCCTTTCTTATCAGTGATCAAAGAGGTGGCAGTAGGTGGGGCTACCTCCGGTATCATGTATAATGAATTACCCAAAGTGATAATAACAATGCGAGGCCTTGACTCATACACAGCATGTCGCCTCCATAAGTATGGTTAGCCTAATAGTACATCACAAACATCCAGAGGTGCAACATCACACAATACCTTGTCTATGAAGGGTTTGATGTTGTAGGGTAGGCGACACTACTGGCGAACGCGGAGATCTCATCCTTGGTGAAGCCACCTGATACTGTATGGTTTCTGGTGTGGTGTAGTTGGTAGGCCCAACTGCTTCACGACCTCTGCTGAAATGAGGTTCTTTTGGTTGCCATTGTCGGCAATGAATTGTAGTGGCAAACCCTTCACCCACATCTGTGAGTGGAAAAGACGCTCCCCCTCTTCTGTATCTTCGGGCTCATTCTTCTGGATCTTGGCGGTGGAAACAGTGGCGATGGACTCTGCATCAATGATCTACTTCCCTTTTCCATTCCCCTTGTCGGGTTTTGACTCAGGGTCGGAACATGCATCTAATTCTGAAGCCTTCAACTCGACCACCAGGGACTGCTTGGTCTGACACTCACTTGTGTTGTAAGTGGGGCTCTTATGGAACTCACACCACTTTCCTGTGTCCTTCTTCGACCTCATGGTGTTGTTCTTTTCTTGTGGTTTCAACGGGTTGTATTGGGTTGCCCCATCTTGGCTTTTTCCTGAGTTCTACGATTTGGGGAAGCCTTTCCCTTGCTTCGGATTCGCAGACCCAAAGTCTCGCTTCTTCTGTTTAAACTTCTGTTCGATTTTGACAGCGTATCGGTACGTCGTGCCGAGCGAGGAGATGTTCAGGAACTCCATCTCATCCTACATGTATCTGTGTAGGCAGCCGCGGTATTTGAGTACCAAATGCATCTCAGAATCCTTGATACCCAACAGTTTGCGAAGGGTATGAAAAATTTTTGTGAACTCCAACACATCTTGGTCCCTTCCCTGTCGCAGCGTGGTCCACTTTATGTATTTGTCCTCGTAGCTTTTGACAGGGTAGTACTGCTCCTTGATGGCATCCCAGAATGAATTCCAAGTGGGTATGGTTGAAAATAGTGAGCCTGTACTTTCATCCTTCTGCTCGCAGTAGGTTTCCCACTAGTCCTTGACGTGGGGGGCTACTTTGAGAAAAGTGAAAATAATCTTTTCTCAACTCAAAAATTCATGAACAGAAAAATAACCTTGTAGCAGATTGAACCATTTATCTACGGCATATGTGTCTCTCTGACCCTCGAAGATGGGGATTTCAAAATTAACTTGTACCTTAAAGGGTGTGGTGTTTACAGAGTAGATGTTGGAAGCTGATGCGTTGCCTCTGGGTAGCCGATGAAGGATCTCGGCAAAGTTGTCCATCATCGCATTCCTTTGCTGCTCGAGGGCTTCTTCAAGCAATATTTTGATAGGATCTCCTGCCCCCTCATCTTTCTTTTCATCTGCCATGGGAGGCCATCGAGATTTGCAAGGCTGGTCTTATAAAGGTTCGACTAGTTCAAACCCTAACTGTTATAGACATTTTTGTGCCTTACAAGCATTGAGCATGAAATGTCCATAATCAAGGGATCCAAAGTCCCTAAACATGTTGTTCCTACCCCTAGAGGAACAAGGCCAGCAAACCACAGCAATTCACAGAAGTTCTCCACCTGAAACTGCTCAAAAACAAGCCAATTCTGGATCATGTCAACTGCTCCACTGAGCATCTGCGCTGAATGTCAACTGCTCCATTGTCTACCTGCGTTGAATGTCAACTGCAACAAAGGCCACCTACGCTGAGCGAGTTTGGACAAGTGGCAGGTTCATTCCTCAATGTGTCAATGCCCAGGAAGCTTCCAAAGTGACACTTGCATCAAGGAATTCGACTGGTGATGAGTAAGAGGTTCCAAACTTCCAAGTGGAAGCAAGAACCTCCAAGTGCACTCAAGAACTGAGAGAGGGAGAGGACACTAGTCAGATCTCAAGCTGACTCATCCTCTCTCCAAAATAACTATATATAGATCTCTCCTCCATGGGATCTAGAGGCTGGAATTTTGTTATTGCAAAGAATTGTTGTTGGTTTGAGACTAGATCATTGGGTGCTTAATGCTTTGAAGGGAGCTGAAGAAGGAATTCCATTCTGCTGGGAAGGAGATGCTGGATTGGAGCCCTATGGGTTGTATCTCTTCCCGAACCCTGTTACTTATCAATAAAGCTATCTTGGTTTGCTCCTATATACTGGTGTATTTGTATGATTGCATTAGTGTATTTGATTTACTTCTAATCCTGAATCATTTATGAATATGAATATATGCCTTTGTGTTATGTTCTTCTCTTGTCGCAAGTAGCTGTTCTCTTGTCACAGGTAGCTGTTCTCTTGTGATCTCGTGGAATCAAGTAGCTGTTCTCTTGAGCAAGCGAGGAGGCAAGTAGCTGTGAACATCCAAAGAGAAGAGGATCTAGATCGAGGGACAAACGGAAGACAACGGTAAGTCTATTGATCTCCTCTCTTTCATATTTCATAAAGGAAGAAACCAGTGTAGCTGTATTCGTTTGTTGCTAAGGTACTGTCACACCTTAGGTGGATAGGATTGTCCTGCATAGGCATTTTTCCCCACAACAAATTGGCGACTCCACTGGGGACAATTTGTTTATTCATTTCATTTGTGTTTCCGTCATTTTTGTTTACTTCATAGACTTGACAGCAACAACCAAACTGCATCTTTCCCGGATGCAAAGTAGAAAGTTGCTGCTTTGATCCAGTTGCTGGACTTGTCTATGGTCTAAACAATAGATCCCCAAATGATTTGATGATCCTTGTGATAGTCTTTAGTACCCTCTCAAAGCATCCCTCTGTTTATACCTTGCTTGTGTTTCTGATTTGGCCTAAAACATTTGATTTTTGAGCATTTTATGACCCAGAACCCAAGGGAAACGAGAGTTTCTCCTTCAGCGCAGGCACTGTGAAGGCAGTCTACATTTCAACGCAGGTCCCGTGAAGGCTACCTGCGCTGAATGTCAACTCCACAGTGTTGGACTTGCGCTGAACCAGTTTAGCCTTGTGCAGCTGGGGTTCTCTGCTGTCTTTTGCCCTATTTTGATCTCTGTTTTTTGCAGCCTTTAACCAGCATAGGTACCAGTCAGATAACTTATTTTCCTTGCTTAGATTCCGCCTCCTTTTGTACAAAAAGACTGTGAATGTTTTTATGTGTTTGTGGCGTCATTTACAGTTTTCCTTTGCATGAGTAAAGTAGTCATCCTGTAGCCTTTGATTCAGATCTGATTGATTGTGATCTTAGAAGAGAGTTCATTGGCTGTTTGCAGATTGATTATAGGTTTACTTTTGCTTATTGGTTTGAATTTGTCTCTTTTTAAGTGTCAAAACAAGTCTTTATTTCGAAAATCGTTAAGTGTTGTAATCTCTTCTATCTTCTCTGATTTCGGAAAAAGTGAACTTGTTTGTATTGATCATTTTAAAAGCAAATTCAAAGTTGTGCAAAAAGCTTTCTTTGTAAGCATTTATACTAAGAAAGTGGAAAACAAACACCTGCATTGTGCATTTTGCATTTGATAGTTTGCATGTTGGATTTAGGGAAAGTGCATTAGAGTGTGCTGATTGCTCTTTGAGAAAAGATAGTTTCTTTCTTTTCCCTTAGTAGCTAGGATTTTCAAAGTTGAAAAGATAATAAAGCTTGCTTATCATCTTAGACTGCATTTAGGAATTTGTATCATACATCTCGTGGTGAACCTTGAAAGGCAAACTTTAAAAAGATCAACCTAAAATAAACTGAAGGAACCTAACAACGCTTTGTAACATAACGCACAACATAGAGGTCTAGGCTAGAGACGTGTTCCGGTGTCGTTAAGCCTAGTGACTGTCGATCTCGGGGAAGGTGGGTGATTCCTCCTGAGGGACAATAGCGCTAGTACGGATTTGTGCTCCCACGTACCGTCGCGTATATATTGGGAGACCCCTATAGGCATATATCTTTTATCCTTAGGAAGCCGTGTCGGCCGCCCTACTGATCGCAATGCAGTGAACACAGCATTCACGAAGATCGACCGCCCGTACCCTAAAAAGTATTCTGCGGTTTTGCGAAAAGTTTGGCACACCCTTTGCCTAGATCTCCAGAGCAGTTTCTTTTGGCCTTTTTCAGACTCTATAACAGAAAAAGTCCATCCGAGCATTTGTCACTTCGGGCTCGTTAAAACATCGAAGGAGACTAGAGTCATCTTTAGCTTTTTCTCGACTCTTTAAAACTGAAAAAGCAAGTTGTGTCTAAAGCGTCGTTAACAATTTATTTTAAACGGAACAATCACCCTTTAATCCTGCGTTGATCTTTAGGTTGAAAAGATGGAGCACACCAACCAAGGAGTTCCCCTTGGTGGAAATCCTAGTCCCTTCTCCTCTTGGGGAGATGTTGGTGTGCCCCACATGGCCACATTGTCGCTTCCAGGACTGACAATTGGACTACCAGTTTGGCTCTTTTCAACCAATGTCGTTCAGAATACCACCATTCCTGAACAGTCAAGTCAACAGTTAGATCAAACAAGAGTTGCCTCCCAGCCTTCCACTTCATCTTCCTCCCCTCCTTCCTCTTCGCTTGACGGAACTGGTCGAATAAAAAACCGGGTTCCTAAGGAGAAGAAGGAGACGAAGAAGAAAGAAAAGAAGAAGAAGGAGCCTAAGGCGACTGGGGGCAAACAGATGTCATCTAACAAAAATCCACACACTGCACTCGTAAGGCCTAAATCGCCATGCGTCATATGCAAGGGAGACCACTTCCATAGAGATTGTCCCTGTATCCCCCGGATACTAAGGGACTGGTCCCCCCATTTGCACAATTCGGTAGCATCGACCTCTGATAGCCATGTCGACTGCTCACCGTCAACTAGTGGGAGTGAAGCCCCGGGACAGAGCGGGAAAGTTAAATTTCCCTGCAGACTGTGTGAAGGCGATCACGCCATCCACCGTTGTCCCTTCTTCGACGAGGCAAAAAGAGTTCTGGAAGATCGCCCGATTTTACGAGCGCATCTCCCTCCTGGATATCAAAGACTCCCGCCAAGTCCCTCACTAGTTGAGAACCCGGCCGACCCGCCCAGGTGGTCAGCCGAAGCACCTGTCATTGAAGATGAACCGTCTGGATCCATGCCTGACAAAAGTCAAAAGGTTGATACGGCAGTTGACCCGGTTTTGCCTTCAGAGGCTCCATCTTCTAATGACATCATCACAGAGGAGAATAAAGACGACACCATCCAGGTTCTCTTCATCAGCACTGACTCTGATGATCAAGGGGGCAATGCCACCATTCCTTTATCGTAGGAAGGAAGTTCTTCAGAGAGCTATCCGGCCATATATTCGGTCCCACCACCAAGCAACCTAGTTGTGTCCTTTGATTGGAACCAACTAGGCAGACCCCGGTTGCCAGCCAGTATACCATTCAGGATTATTTGTCAAATATACAAAATGGTAATGGCTGGCACTATCATTGATGAGGGGGCATCTGTGATTATCCTTTCCTCTATTGCTTGGAAAGCGCTTGGTTCGCCAGCGCTTTTACCTGAGATGAGAAATCTATCAGGTTTTGATAAAGGAACCAGTCAACCTTTAGGGATCCTCCCCAATGTGCCTATAACATTGAAAGGGAAGACCGTTCAAATGAACGTGATGGTCGTTCAAGGACCCTTGGATTATAACCTACTCCTTGGACGAGACTATATATATTGCATGGGAGCTGTAGTCTCCTCACTCTTTAGAGTAATGTGTTTTCCGCATGAAGGAAGAATGGTCAAGCTCGTAGACCAACTTTCGTTTCCCGGATCACACATCGTAAATAGTCATGTACCATCCCTAAATGGTCTATACATGCAAGAAGTGTCTCAACCCACGGTCCGTCCTCCTGATGAGCGCGATTAATCCGGGAGGATATGACTGGAACCCAGGGGGCATGCGTCCTGGCCTGCTTCGGCAGGAAAACTTTGGGTATAGAGTAGGTTTTCGCGGGAGAATATGACTAGTCCGTACCCCGTCCATGGTCGGAAGAGGGGTTGTTCTGGAATAAGATTCTTTTGTCAAAGTTATGTGAGAGGGCGGGGGTCGTCACTCACCTCTGTCTATTTCGGTAGACATTACCGAGGAAGTGTTTTGTTTGAAAGATTAACGAGACAATCTTTGGGTAACCTGAAAGAGGTAATCCTCTCCCGGTGAAACGAAAGTTTCGATGGCAGAAAAGTAGAGGTGACCTTGAAACTCTGTTTTATACCTGGGGGCATGCAAACCTTTTGGAGTGCAAGCAAGGGGCGACTATTTATTTTTTAAATTTTTAGGTCCTCCCTTTAAACCTGTAGGTCTAACCCTTTAAACTCATAGGATTAGCCGTTTCCGAACTTGCATGAAGAAAGGATCGGGAGCAAAGCTTAGTGAGATGAAGCTCCATAAAAAATAGAATCTTGATGAGACACTCTTATCAAATGACTGGGTAATTGAGCAGTTTTAGCATAAAGTTCATGCTCATTAAAAAATAAACGCAAGATCCGAGCAGTTTTAACGCGGTCTTCATGCTCATTAAAAAATAAATATAAGCAGTGAGCAATGTTTCCTCCAGTGTTTAAGCTCATTTTTAACTAAAAAATGAACCTATCCCGGTAAATAACCACTGTGATCGTAAATGTATTAGCCATAAAAGCCTTGGTCGTGTTTGCACCTGCCACCTCCACTTTTCATTTGGCCGATCGTTCACCTCCATATGATTGTTTACCCATTTTGAGGAACAGCTGCGAAGAGTGATTTCACCTAGCCATCCTTGTGACACTGTCGTGATTGGAAAATTCCAACTTGTACCTGGAATTTGCTGCTATCCCTGTTCATCACTCGTTCCTCAAAAGACGAGTCTTCTTTAAGCTCTTTTCAACTGACTCGTAAAATATGAAAATATTGCCGAGTTTTGGCCTTCCAGCTCGTTAAAGTGACCGGAAGAGCTATCCCTCCTCTAGATTTTAATATTTTTGGACCTGAGGGATTATTGCACGAAAAGGTCGAGCGCTTGTTTTATTCGGCTCGTTAAAATTATCGAAAACTCATCCCTTCTGTATTGTTTTATACTTTTTCGGACTTAAGGGATTAGATGACGAAAAAGGAATTTTGGAGTTAACTTTATGTATCTTTTCAGACTCTCTAAAAATGAAAAGAACCGAGTTATCCTTGTCGTTAGACTCGTTAAAATTATTAAATAGCGACAAACTTGTCTTTACACGAGAACGAGTTTCCCTATCGCTAGGCTCGTTAAAACATAGCGATGGGCTTGCCCGAAGGGCAGGTTATAGAACAAGCATATGTTATCCTCCTCAAGCTTGACAAAAATAAAGAGGTACTGGTCAGCAATGATTGGGGAAAATTGGGAGAAAACTAAAGAAAACTTTAATGGTAGCAGGTCGCTCTTGAACATGACACTTTTCCTCCGTACCACAATCGGGTTGGGTTGTCTCATTCACCGGTCACATCACCATGGTCTCGCCATACCATCCATATTTTGGGTAATGCTACCGATCCATCGCATCAGTGTCGCCATATGTTCAAGAGAAGTCGTTCAGAAAGAGTCAACCGGGTCCCATCCACTGCCATACATTATCCTTCATCCATTCATGACCGCCACCCTGAATCATATGTCACAGATCGTTTTCACCTCCATTAAAATCATTAGCTCCGTTCCGTGTCACTGATGTGGGATTCATCAAGGCCCTCCTTTGACGGATCGCTTCTTGTCGACATCAGCTCATTATCCAAGAAGTTGATCTAGGAACAACCCCTTCAATACTTTGAAGCTTGCATGCCTCAATGGCAAGTTTCTAACTTCCGGCGACAGGTATACATCAATGAACTTCGACCAGAAGATTTTGCGTGGTGTTGGATGCCAAGTCCTTTATTCACACCACGTGAATTGTACTGCAGTACCTTGAGGGTCATTATCATTATCGGTGATCCCTCTCACGTTTGTTAACGGTTTACATCATTGACCGGTAATCAAGCGATGTCTTTCCATGTTCGACTTCAGCGCAATTCTCACATGGATCGACTTGTACTTAGAGTGAAGATCAAACGAGTTTGAAGACCCCGGATCTAGTTTCATCCATCCGGGCTGCGATATATATTCAGGAAAGATAAAGACATTTGACATGTACATCATTGCAGCAGATGATCATCCTACTCAAAGGATGATAATTTCGCAAAAATTATCAGTCTACCATCAGACGATCATCTGTTCTATGTACAAAAATGAATTTATAAAGCTGAGCATGGGAATGCCTGCCTCAACTAGATCATGAAAGTAGTATGAATCATAATGTATTGTATTGTATCTTATTACAGGTCTCCTCCCAACAGATGGATGAACTTCGGACCCTCCTAGATAAAGCATTTCCCCCGATAAACGGCCTCATACTTTAGGGGGCAACTGTTATAGACATTTTTGTGCCTTACAAGCATTGAGCATGAAATGTCCATAATAAAGGGATCCAAAGTCCCTAAACATGTTTTTCCTACCCCTAGAGGAACAAGGCCAGCAAACCACAGCAATTCACAGAAGTTCTCCACCTGAAACTGCTCAAAAACAAGCCAATTCTGGATCATGTCAACTACTCCACTGAGCATCTACGCTGAATGTCAACTGCTCCATTGTCTACCTGCGTTGAATGTCAACTGCAACAAAGGCCACCTGCGCTGAGCGAGTTTGGACAAGTGGCAGGTTCATTCCTCAATGTGTCAATGCCCAGGAAGCTTCTAAAATGACACTTGCATCAAGGAATTCAACTGGTGATGAGTAAGAGGTTCCAAATCTCCAAGTGGAAGCAAGAACCTCCAAGTGGACTCAAGAACTGAGAGAGGGAGAGGACACTAGTCAGATCTCAAGCTGACTCATCCTCTCTCCAAAATAACTATATATAGATCTCTCCTCCATGGGATCTAGAGGCTGGAATTTTGTTATTGCAAAGAATTGTTGTTGGTTTGAGACTGGATCATTGGGTGCTTAATGCTTTGAAGGGAGCTGAAGAAGGAATTCCATTCTGCTGGGAAGGAGATGCTGGATTGGAGCCCTATGGGTTGTATCTCTTCCTGAACCCTGTTACTTATCAATAAAGCTATCTTGGTTTGCTCCTATATACTGGTGTATTTGTATGATTGCATTAGTGTATTTGATTTACTTCTAATCCTGAATCATTTATGAATATGAATATATGCCTTTGTGTTATGTTCTTCTCTTGTCGCAAGTAGTTGTTCTCTTGTCACAGGTAGCTGTTCTCTTGTGATCTCGTGGAATCAAGTAGCTGTTCTCTTGAGCAAGCGAGGAGGCAAGTAGCTGTGAACATCCAAAGAGAAGAGGATCTAGATCGAGGGACAAACGGAAGACAACGGTAAGTCTATCGATCTCCTCTCTTTCATATTTCATAAAGGAAGAAACCAGTGTAGCTGTATTCGTTTGTTGCTAAGGTACTGTCACACCTTAGGTGGATAGGATCGTCCTGCATAGGCATTTTTCCCCACAACACTAACTCCTTATATCCTGACCTCGTTGGGGACATGCAAAGAAAAACAGAGAAAAAGCAGACCGCTCTGATACCACTGATCCGGATTTAAACAGGAACACAACAAATTACAGAGATAGCCATAAACGCAGAGATGCAACGAAAATAATACTTCATTTCATTAATGTAAAATACTGAAATACGCTTACAAACAAAAATGGAAATAAACTAGCTAGGGCAATGGTAGCTTATCTCTGAGAATATATTTGGTGGCTACATGCCTCTGAACTGAGTTACAATGAGGCTCGAAGGCCTATTTATTGTTGAGAAACAATGGAAAACCCTAAACATCCAAAAACCTAACCCTAGAAGATGATACACCAAACTGTGGGCCCTGTTTGGGTAAATTGGTACATCAACTTCCCGGGGTCGTAACTTTGGCATACGATCTTTGTTTGACACGTACAATAGCTCGTTAGAAATATCTATCCGAGAACTACAACTTTGGGAAGAGAAAAGTTAGTCCATGGACCCATGTTGCTCCTAGGATTCCCCAAAATCGTCGTTTAGGGCCTCAAAACGGCTCCGAAAGTTCAGGACCCGAAAAACTGCTAAAAATAGTGAAGTGTGCTACAAATAAGGAAACTGAAAAACTAACAGAGACAGTTGTGGGGGTCCAAGTGGGATAGGTGGGTGGCCACCAAGATCCACCTAGATCAGTCTATGAGAAAGTTGGAAGATAAAATGAAGTTGGGGGCATGCTTCTACCATTATGTTAGGGGCAATGCATTTATCTCAAGCACAATTATTCCATGTTTGAAGCTTGTGTAAAAATGAAACCACTCTCAAGCATAGTTTTCTCTATTTCAAGCTTGTATAAAAATGAAACCACTTTCAAGCATAGTTTTTTCCTTTGTTTCAATATTGTATAAAAATGAAACCTATTCTCATGATTTTCATTTTTATCAGCCTATTTCTGCAAGATGAGCCTTGGTTTTCTCACTCCATAAACACCATTTGCTTGATCGATCATTTTCTTTCACTTGGTGTTTTACCCTTTCATGAGGAACCATTGCAATGAGTGGTCTTATTAGCTTGCATTTTGACCTCCACATGTTTTGAAAAATTCCATCATGACCAGAACTAGTTGCTACCCTTTATACCAGTTGTTCCTCTAGGAGGAGTCCCCTTTAAGCTCTTTTCATACTACAAAAATATGAAAAGATTGTTGAGAACTTGTCTCTTTCGAACTTTTTGTCGTTGCTACAACATCCTCCAAAATTTTGGCTTGCACCAAATTTTAGAGCCTACCTTGGTCTTGTATATTTTTGTCACAAACATTGAAGTTCGTTCCATGTATTTTCTTTATCTGTTTTGGTCCTTTTTGAAAGAAAGGAAAAATGTTGTCTTTTCGCATGTTAGATGTCGCATAATGTGTAGAAGATTATTTTGGTGGTTTCAAGGGGTTATATTTACGTGAATGAGTTGATCTAATGATAAAAACATTTTTCGCACTCATTCCCAAAGTTTTAAGCATTGTTGCACAAGCTTCATCATGGTCGTCGCAAGTGTACCTTTGGTGTCACACTTGTCGTAAGTGATCACAAAGTTGTCGCACTGAGGGAAATGTGTGGTTCATATGTCACGAATGATATATGGTGTTGTGTCGTCAATTTTTCTAAGTGTGTGGTCATATTCAAGTCATGTCACTGATCACATCAATTCACTGATCACACACTTAGCTAATTTTCAGAAATTTCTTAGCAACTTAGCCTCATCCAGCCTTCCCCAACTACGGATTGAGAAGTTCTAACCCTCACGCTATAGCCTTGTCCCTTGACACTGTGTAATGTGTATTTCCTGCCTCCTGGGACTACGCATTGTGCAGTTCCAGTGCTCAATTTCGGATATTGGCCCCTAGAATTATGGAATACAACCCTTCAACCTAGCGTTAACTACACATTGCACAATCTTTAAGCCCTAGCTCAGCCCTTGAGCTCCTGAGTTGTGCAATTACATAGTTACCTAGCTTCCCTTGCCTCTCGGAACTATGTAATGGGTTGAACTAGTGCCCACCCCCTTAGCCTGTCACACTGACCTCCCAAACTGTGTAGTTTCCTTCCTTAGTATAGCCTGGACTACACATTGTGCAGTCTCAAGGCTTAATCTTCACCCCTAAGATCTTGAGCTATGCAATTGTGTAGTCATTGAACCTCTCTCCCATCCTGCAACACGGTTCTGGCTCAATCAATGGATCAACATGTACCAACTTAGAATAGGCTTTTTATCAGATTGATGTAGTCTCGTCATGAGTGAATTGCATATGCAGGTACTCTATCATACCATGACAAGATGATGAAGAAGGAGATGGAGAAGGGAAACATGTTGAAAGACACTTGTGTAGCTGATTATGCAAGTTGATCAATCAAGAGAAGACAAAAAGGATAACGGTTTGTGACCATAGCTCAAGACTTGATATCATTGAAGACTTCTTACCTCTAAGCCTTAAGGAGGAGGATAGAAGAGAAACCTCAAGAAGACATGTAGTAGGAAGTAGAAAAAGTGGCTTGACATTGCCATGTCATCAAGCACTCCATGTCAATAGTGTCATGTCATATCATGTCATGAGTTTCTATATTCCACATCATCATTGTGGATTATGTAATTATTTATTGAAAATGTATTGTAAAGTGGAAGTCCTAAGGACACATTCATAATATGAAGAGTCATGTAAAGTTGAAAAGCCATATGAAGTCAAATAGTCATGAGGGTAGTCAAAGATTCACAAGGAAGGCGAAGCATCACCTCATTGGTTATATATAGACCCTCATTGTATGAGCAAAGTACTTTTCACCTTCCCTCCTTCCGCAAGCCATTAGAGAGACAAGCTAGTTATTTTGGGAAGCAAGAAGTGGCTCCAAGGCTCCACTATTGGAGCTAGTGGTTTTCATTGTATACATGTGTCTTGGAACTTTTACTTAATATAAGAAGCTTCATGGCCATCACGTTCTTCATGCGTGGCTTATGGATATTTGTGATATTATTCTGTGGATATTTGTAATTCATGTTTTCTTTCCTCTGTGCTAAATTTATTGAACTATTTTGGTTATTTTACTACTTATCATATTGAGAATGTGCTATAATGGTTACTTTTGTTGTCACATCCTTGTGGACTATTCCATTGGATATTATACAGATGTCTCTTGTTGATTGGTTGTATTAACTGTTGTAACTTTGTGGACTATTTCGTTGGATGTTAAATGGATCCTTCTTGGTTACGTGTGTCACAATTAGTGATCCAGAGCTCAAAAATTTGCTCAAATTTCAAATTTGTCGGATTGGTGTGGAACTTGAATGACCGTGCAGTGCTCGTCGTTCTAAATCTGGTGCAACTCATTTTGCACGAAACAGACTCCTTATTCTCCCAAAAACATGTTCTGTTCGTTTTCCAAAACAAGCAAATTTGGAAAAATTGTGACAGCCCAGTCAGCAATTCGTACTGCTAATGTGGAAGGATGACTTGGCCTATTGGCTAGGCATGGTTGACTTGGTTGAATGGTTTGGTGGACCAATCGAGTCGCACCACTTGGCAGGATTTTATTAGTTAAATTGGCACTGATGTGGCAATGTTTTATTGGTGGCATGTTGGCTAACCACATGCTACCACATGGCCCAACCAGAGGCTGCCACATGGCAGCACGAGGGCCATCAAAATTTTGGGTCAATACCGAATTAGACTCCATAGGATTCGAACTAAGAACCTTTAGTTTACAAGTTGGACCATTATCCAATCCGCCAAACGTGTTACTTGTTATGTTGTTGGCGGAAATTTCTATTTGAATTGTTTGGGGGCCACATATGGCATAGGGGCCAAGCTAGGGCCTAGCCCCTAGCCACCCCAGCGCCACGGGACCACAGAGGGGGGCCAAGGGTTGGACCCTAGCCCTGCCCATGTGCCAGTACCCAAACCATTGGCATATATACCATGGTGTTAACCGAAACCGTCGGGCACAACCGTAACCCCGCAAACACTGCATGTGAACCCACCCTCCGTTAATGGTTCCGCTGGCTCTTGACCACAACCTTAACTAGAAAATTCAACTTAACCGCCAGCCCCAACACTCCATGAGACCTGCGCTAACCGCCCGCCTCCAAAACCGCCAGGACTAAACCATCCGCTCAGATCGCTAGGACTTGACCGCCCATGTGACCTTACACTTAAACTGCCAAGACTTGACTGCTAGCGGTGGGGGAGTCAAACCCCAAGCCTTATGGAGGCCCATGTGACTAGGGGCGCATGGATTTTGGGGGCTTATTGGCCAAGCTATCAGTCCTACAATTCCACTCACCAAGCAGGAATCGTGTCAATTTTGGAGGGAAGTTTCCACGTTCGGAGTGCCCATACTGGGTTTGGGCCGAATTGTAGGGAGATTAGATGTATAACTAGAGAAAAGGAGGAAGCAGGCATAACTTCTTCAGTTTATGGTATTTTCAGGGGCGATAAGAGGCTAGACAAGAATTTTTGGGTCTTTTGAAGCTAATGGATAGGTTTCAGAGCCATTGGAGCACTTTTGAAGAGACTTTTTGTAGGTTTAAGTCTATGGGTGCTAGGATCAACTAGGGGGTTGAATTAGTTTTTGAAGGGTTTTGAGAATGGAGAGGACCTTGTAGGGGTTTTCTAGCCTTCATATGTTTTCTACAGTAGCTAAGACATCTATGGTGTAGCTCATGTTTCTCTTTTCTCATTATGTCTTTGAGGAAAGCTCTCTTTTAGTACTTCAAGTGAATTGTTGTACTTGTTATGCTCATTTTCAGATGGAGTATGGGGTATTGATTTGAGAACCATTTTCTCGTTGATTGTTTAATGACTAAATATAGGTTGTCATGTCTTTAGAGTGAGAGTTATTTTCAGAAGAATGTTTCCTTGAAGGGGAAACTAACCACTTTTTTGGTCATCACACTTTATGTACTCTTTATCACTGAAGTATTTTGAGCATAATGAGATTGGGTCAAGCCATTGGAAGCTGGACCAAGGAGACGTAGCCCAGGAGGGGTGAACTCCTTTATCAATTGTTGAGTGTATTACTGTTATGCTACTTTTCAGTGTTTTACTTATGTTAATTTTCTCATGAAATTTACATAAAAACACATAAAAAACTCATGTAAAACTTGCAATTTACCTCATAATCCTCAAGCACTTTGTTTACTATTCTGAATTGAAATTTAGCATAGAAAACACTAACTTTCCCATTTAGATCAACTAGGGTGGTACTATTACCTCTCTCTTAGAGGCTCACACTCTTTTCTCCCTTTGCAGTAGAAGAACCTTGACACACTTACAATTGAACAATCACCAAGCACACTCACTTGCTTTTAGAAGGCACATGTGCATTCCTCTCTCTTGCTGACAGTTAGAGTCAAGGAAAATCTTTAAGAAACTAACAACCAGGCCATATTCTAGAAGGGGCTCCTATCCCAAATGGTGTGAGGTCGAATTAGGACCACATATCATGGAGACCCGTTGAATGTTGGTGGGTCCAACATTGTTAACATTTCTAGCGCTAGAAGTAGGGAAGCCATATTTTTATGGCCGATAACCTCACCCACCCAAATCTTACTTTCTCTGGTCAAGGAAGTAATATTCCCAGCACCTCTCTTGTGCATATTCTTAAATTTGGTAATCCTTCTTAGCCTGAGACTATACAAACTTGTGAGATCTCTTACGACCAGATCCAGGCCATTCGCCCTATCACCCGTAAGTTTGTGAGAGTTATTGGATTGATATCCAGAGTACATAATCTTCCATATTTTCCAAAGAAGAACCCATACACCCCCACTAGGATAATAGTTTCAACATTTGAATATTTGGTTCTCGTCTTCATTGAAGATATAGAAGACTCTGAAGAGAGCGCAGAAAAACCAGAGCAACCTCCATCCTTCAATGGTGGTGATGGTGATAACATGGTACTCTCAAACGATACTTTACATGGGTTAGGTAGTGAAGAAGAAGAAGAAGACCAATAAGATTCTGATGAAGAGGGGGAAACAGTGAATAAGACATGGCAAACCAACATCTATACTAGATGACTTAGGGCCCACTTGCACTGTTGGGTGTGTTACACAAAATGTCGAGGAACCCAAAGAATTTGTTAACAAAATACGACCCTGACAAAGCAGTGAAGGTAGACAAGCAACTGGACAACTTTTACCTGCATCCGTAAATGCTTGAGGTACATTATGATGATGTTGCATGTAGAATTTTTTGTGTACCTTACATGGCAGAGCAGCTATATGGTATCACAACCTTCCTCCGAACTCGATCCATAATTGGAGGGGTTTTAAGAAATTGTTTCTGGACAAATTTACTGATGATAATATGCCTGCCTTGCTTTTAAGAGAGTTGGGAAGTCTTAAAATGGAGCAAAAAGAGAATGTGAAAGATTTCAATTAGAGGTTTAACCATATCTTGAGTATATTTTCGGCAGACACAAAACCTCATGACTCCATTACCATCGATTATTTCACATTTTCCTTACCAACAAGTATTGTGCATTTCATGAAAAGAAATGTGAAGCCAACTTTGGCTAAAAATTTTGAAGAGGAAATCACAGTTGAAAAGGACTTGTGTGCAATTGGGGTCATCACAAATGACGAACAAATGAAGGACTCCAAAGACACAGGTAAAAGGTCTCAGACCTCTATAAGCAAAGCTAAGGAGAAAGAAGCAACTGATCTTGAGATCTTGACCCGCACTATCAAGTCTTTTTCCAATGAATTGGTAGAATTAAAACAAAGGCAAAGCAAGACCACCATGAGAAGAAAGCCTCATAGATTTGAAATTCTAAGAAGGGATACTAACTCTGGAAGCAGCAGCAACCATTTGGCCAAGTTCGCGCATAGCTCGAACATTGTGCTGAATTTTGAGAGTATGGGAATGGATCAATATTGTTCGTTTCATCAAGAGTATCATTCAGAAAATACATGCTTGTAATGGAAACACAACATGAATGTTCTTGTTGTGAAAATTATTGATACAGTTCTTTCAAATGAGAAGACTGAGTCGATGGAAGAGAAGGAAGATAATGTTGTAGCCAAAGAAACTGTGAATGTCAGACATGCAGTGAATGCACTTAGTTGGGTTTTTGCAGCTGAGAAGAAGAGTGTCGAAGAATAGCCACTAAGTGAGGCCTCAGATCAACAGTAGAACACTCGATACAACTTGATAAGTCAAGGGTCAGCCTCTGTACAAGAGTTGATGAAGCAGAAATTGAAAGAGCATTTGCTCAAGAAGATCACACCACCCCTCAACTCATCTAAGAACACTCAGAGAAAGTCTGACAATGCGACTACAAAGAAAAGTACTTCTGTAGACAACAAAAATAAGCCCATCATTCCAGAATTAGCATATAAATCAACTCTTCCAGACACTTTGACAATGTCTCCCAGACTTAATTATAACATAGTTGATGAGATGAAGAAAGCTCACACAAATATTTCACTCTTAGCACTGAAAGGATCTGATACGTCCTATGGTTCCCTCGAATTTGTACTTAATGCTTTAACGTTAAATGCAAACACACTTTTCCCTCCATTTCTGTCAATGTATTATATTGTGCTTAATTGATTAGTTGATTCTGGTGCATCTGTAAACATAATGCCTTTATTGGTAGCAAAGAAAATCAATGAAAAATGGGATAATACAAATGCATAGATCATTCTGTTGGACAAGACTCTTGTCCATGCGATTGGTGAACTAAAAAATGTGCTTATCCTCTTATAATTTGACCAACCAGTTCACCAATGTATACATATAGTAATTGTGGACATTCTAGAACCATACAGTGTATTTTTGAGAAGAGAGTGGTCTAAAAATTTACATGGGTATTTTTCTACGGACTTGTCACATTTGTGGCTTCTGTACAAGGGTATGAACAATTAGATCCGAGTGAACTTAAAGCGATACAAGAAACACACGGATACTCCCTTCGAAGGCAAAAATGAGCCAATGGATTTCACAGGTCTTATCTTTGTAAATTTATTTCTTGAAATTGATCTGGGGTTCTCTCTTGCTCAACCATCCCCAGTCCCACCTAACACATAGTTAGAGCTCATTCCTAGTCCTACTGGTGAAAATGATATTTGTACAGTTAGTAGTAGTAGTAACAGTAGTACTAGTGCAACACATAGTCCTTGTACACATGATGTTTGGACATTTTTTTTTGATGGTTCTAAGATGCATGATGTTGTTGGGAAAAGTATCTATTCAGAATGCCCCTATCCCACTCTAAGGTGTGACAGTGCCTTAGCAACAAACAAGGAAAACTACTCGAGTATTCTTCTTTATGAAATGTAAACAGAGAGGAAGGATGAACTAACCTATGTCTTGCGCTAGTTTGTTGATCCAATCGCTCTCCTCTTCGTCAGCTTCCAGCTACCTGCTCCCTTACTGGCCCAGCTTCACCAAGTTCCTGCAAGATCACAGAAGAGAGAAACTACACAAAGATATAGATTTACATTCATAAAAAGCTTAGGATCAGATTAAGCTAAACATGCAAATATAACAAAACATCACTGATACACAAGCATGTAGGAGAAACTCAAATAGTTTTATTGATATGATAAGAAGATCCAGGATGAGATACAACCAAGTGAGTCCCGATCCAGCATCTACCTCCCAGCAAAGGAATCCCTTCCTCACCTCCAACAAAGCATAAATCACCCAATGCACTAATCTCAATCTCAAAACCAACAGCAATTCTCTGCAAAGTACAAAATTCTAGCCTCTGGATCTCTGGGATGAGGGATCCATATATAGATGTAAGCAGAGAGGATGAGTCAGCTTATGTTTTGACTTGTGGCTTCTCTCTGTCAGTTCTTACTTCCACTTGGAGACTGAGAGCCTCTTACTCATCATTGGTCGAATTCAGTGAGGCAAGTGTCATTGGAGAAGATTCTGGAAGCTTCCATTGTCTCTCCACCTCATTGAATGACTCTGCCACTTGTCATTTCCCGCTCAACGCACCTGGGTAGTGCATTCAAGTGCATTGCAACGCACCTAGCTAGTGTATTTGGGTGCTTTGCAACGTAGCCAGCTAGTGGAGCTTCTGAATTGATCCTGATTTGACTAGTTTTGAGCAGTTTTTGGTGGAGAACTTCTGGGAGAAGCTGTCATTGGTTGACCTTGTTCCTTTAGGGGCAGGAACAACACTTTTAGGGACTTTGGATCCCTTGGATTATGGACATTTCATGCTTAGAGCTGTAAGGCACAAAAATGTCTATAACAGTTGCCCCCTAAAGTATGAGGTCGTTTATCGGGTGAAATGCTTTATTAGGAGGATCCGAAGTTCTTTCAATGCTGGGAGGAGACCTGTAATAAGATACAATACAATACATTATTTTCATATTGTTTTCATGATCTAGCTGAGGCGGGCATTCCCATGCTCAGCTTTATAAATTCATTTTTATGTACACAGGACAGACAATCGTCTGATGGTAGACTGATGATTCTGATGAAGTCATCATCCTTTTGGTAGGATGATCATCTATGCTGCAATGTTGTACATGTCAATGTCTTTATTTTTCCTGAATATATATCGCAGCCCAGATGGATGAAACTAGATCCGGGGTCTTCAATCTCGCCCAATCTTCACTCGAAGTACAAGTCGATCCATGTGAAAAATGTTTTGAAGTCGAACATGGAAAGACATCACTTGATTACCAGTCAATGATGTAAACTGTTAACAAGCGCGAGAGGAATCACTGATAAGGATGATGACCCTCAAGGTACTGCAGTACAATTCACGTGGTGTGAATAAAGGACTTGGCGTCGAACACCACGCAAAATCTTTCGGTCGAAGGTCATTGATGTATACCTGTCGCCGGAAGTGAGAAACTTGCCATTGAGGCATGCAAGCTTCAAAGTACTGAATGGGGTGTTCCTAGATCAACTTCTTGGATAATGAGCTGATGTCGACAAGAAGCGATCCGTCAAAGGAGGGCCTTGATGAATCCCACATCAATGACACAGAATGGAGCAAATGATTTTGATGGAGGTGAAAACAATCTGATGATATATGGTTCAGGGTGGCGGTCATGAAAGAATGACGTATAATGTATGGCAGTGGATGGGACACGGTTGACTTCTCTGGATGAATTCTCTTGAACATGTCGGCGACACTTATGTGATGGATCGGTAGCATTTACCCCAAATGTGGATGGTATGGCGAGACCATGGTGATGTGACCGGTGAATGAAACAACCCAACCCGACTTAGGCACGGAGTGGAAGTGTCATGTTCAAGAGCGACTTGCTACCAACAAAGATTCTTTGAGTTTCTTCCCAATTTTTCCCCAGTCATTGCTGACCAGTACCTCTTTATTTTTGTCAAGCTTGAGGAGGATAACATATGCTTGTTCTATAATTTGCCCTTCGGGCAAACCCATCGCTATGTTTTAACGAGCCTAGCGATAGTGAAACTCGTTCTCGTCTAAAGACAAGTTTGTCGCTATTAATGTTTTTAACGAGTCTAACGACAAAGATAACTCGGTCCTTTTCATTTTTAGAGAGTCTGAAAAGGTACGTAAAGTTAACTCCGAAATTCCTTTTTCGTCATCTAATCCCTTAAGTCCGAAAAAGTATAAAATAATACAGAAGGGATGAATTTTCGATAGTTTTAACGAGCCGAACAAAACAAGCGCTCGATCTTTTTGTGCAATAATCCCTCAGGTCCAAAAAGATTAAAATCTAGAGGAGGGATAGCTCTTCCGGTCGCTTTAACGAGCTGGAAGGCCAAAACTCGGCAATCTTTTCATATTTTACGAGTCAGATGAAAAGATCTTAAAGAAGACTCGTCTTTTGAGGAACAAGTGATAAAATGGGTAGCAGTTGATTCCAGGTAAGGGTTGGAATTTTCCAAGCACGGCAGTGTCACAAGGATGGCTAGTGAAATCACTCTTCGCAGTTGTTCCTCAAAATGGGTAAACAATCAAATGGAGGTGAATGATCAACCAATGGAAAAGTGGAGGTGACGGTGCAAACACGACCAAGGCTTTAATGGCTGATAATGTTACATTCACGGTGGTTATTTACCAGAGGATAGTTCATTTTTTAACGAGCTTAAACGTGGATTGAAACACTTGCTCGGTCTTATGTTTCTTTTTTAACGAGCATGAACTATGTGCTAAAACTGCTCGATGCGGGTTTATTTTTTAACGAGCTTGAACCCTGCAGTAACACTGCTCGTGATAAGTTTGTATGCCCCCAGCATAATAACGCAAATCGAGGTGCATGCCCCCCAAGCTTCATTGCATTCAACTTGGTGGTTGGAATGAAGGTTTACCTTTGAGATTTGGAAAGGGGATTGTTTCATTTTTTAATGAGGTTGACACAGTAAAAGAACTATCCTCATGACTCCTTGTTTCATTTTTTAACGAGGTTGACACGAGATAAGAATCGTCCTCGGAGTCCAAATCCATTAGATATAAAAGGTTTCATATTCCACTGTGGCCACTTCCGCCAGATTACTCGGAGGCGGTAGGGCAAAAGTACCCATTAAGGCAAGGTCTTTTAGGAGACCTACTCCGATATTTTGGAGCGAATGATTGCTTCCATGGATCATTGGAATGCTTCCAGTAACTTGAGAACCATTGGGGAGGAAGTTTTGCTGATCGACGATTGTAATCCCTCCTTGAAAGGGAAGTGCAATCTTTCTGAAATAGGTCGACACAACAGCTGCCATGGCATATATCCATGGTCTTCCTAGTAGGATGTTGTAATCAAGATTCCCATCTATGACTTCAACATCTATTTCTACTGTTTTCCCTCCTAGTTCAACTTTCAAGTTATTTAGGATACCATATGGGGTATATGTCCTTCCGTCGAATGCTTTTAACGTCGTCGCAGACCGCGACAAGGTTGGAGATCCTAAAGTTTTCCAGCAACTCATCGACATAATACATGTAGATGCCCCCTCATCAATAATTGTTCGATGAACAGTTTTGTTGAGGGATTTCACTTGAATAAGGAAAGCTAGTTGAGCTGGTAACTGAGGGTCATATCCTTTATGATTAAAGGCCACAAGATTGGAATCCATTGGGTCAATCCCACCTATTGCTGATAATAAAGCTTGCTCTTGGGAGAGGCAATTTTGCGGTACCTCAAGTGTCGACATAGCGGACGGCGATTGGGCCAGGTCCTCTATTATATTATAATTCTGTGCTATTTTTGCACGAGGATTAAATGTCGATTTTTGCACTACTCCCTTTGGCGACTTTATCATTTGTTCAGGAATGATGGGTGGCACAACTTTGGTCAAAGTTGTTGTCAAACTACTAGGTTGTTCATTAGCCTTGTTATTCGACACCTGTGGATTCCCGTAATCTTTATTCCTTGCCAAAGCATCATTTTGCTGCTTTGAGATAGACAACATAAGCACTTGGGATCGGGAAGCATTTTGATTAGCAACCAGTTTTGTTCCCGGGCTTGGAAATGGATCAGTCAATACTGCTGAGGTTTTTGAACTCTTAAAGAGTTTCTTAAATTCAGCTTTATGTGGACATTCTCTCGTCCAATGATCCTCATCGCATATATGACACCCCGCAGGGGGTTTCCTTTGCCCATAAGGGTTGTAGAAGGTTTTTTAGGAGATGACTCATCCTGCTTCCTTTCTCTCCCTTTCTTTTTCTTCTTGCCCCCTGGTTGCTTCAGTTGTTTGCCCTTGTTGGTCGACACGGCATTTACTTCCGAGGCAAGAAGTTCCTCATTTTCATTTTGACTAGAAATCTTACGGGCCTTTTTGGATGTAACCTTTGTCGATTTCGTGTCTGTCGCGCCAATCACGCCATCGCCGGCATGAGAGTGATTGTTTGATTTAGGAAGAGGAGGAACTGAGAATTTCGGTCTAGGGGCGTCAGGTATTTTATTGTAGAGTGTGCCGGACTGAGTGTAAATCAAGTCCAAATATTGCGCACGAGCGATAACTTGCTCTTCTGTGATGACTCCCCCTTTTGCCACATCTTCCGTGATGGAAGGTAGTAATGACTTGATAAACCATTCAGCTAAGAGCTGAACGGGAACATACATTTTTACCATTCTACGAGGACGTCGCCACTCATGTATATGATCAGATATGTGAGTGGTCGTCGTCTATTTGAAGTTGGTAAGGAGTTCCGTTCCCGTTTCGTACCTTATCGGTAATTGAAAATGGGTTAAAAAGGTTGTGGCTAGGGTACTGAAGTTGTCAAACGAAGCTCTAGGTAATTCAATATACCATTTTTCTGCCGGACCAGTTAACGTCCTCTGAAAAAGGTGAAGCCTAATCGAATCATCATTTAGGGTGTTTGATGAACACCATAGATGAAATGTCATCACATGATTCGCCGGATCTTCACCCGGATTTCCATTAAATTTAGGAATATCTGACGGAAGTTTATGCGGAATCGCTGGCCACCAAGGGGCATAAGCAATTGGATCATTTGTCAGCCGGTTTAGATCTGGTAATTCTAGAGTTGCTACAAAGGGCAACTGTTGATTCAGGTTAGGCGAAGCATACCCAGGATAAGATGGAATCGCCTGAGCAATGGGTCTTTGCATACCAGCATAATGTATTTGATGCTGGCAACTTTGACAAGGTTGATGGGCATAACCATTATAATATGGTTGTTGATAACTGCTTTGGAAATGCGGTTGCCCATTACTTACAAAGACTTGTCGCTCAGGTCCTTGATATGATTGCTGGAATGGCGGTTGTTGAGATTGAACTAGCTCTGGTTGATGGACCATTTGCTGTTGTCCAATACTGGATGATTGACCAAGATGAGGAGTCATAGTACTTGTTTGAGCCTGAGTCGCTCCAGATAAGGAGGCACTAACCTGAGGTTGTGATTGAGTTGTCGAGACAAGAGGCTGTTGTATTGCAACCTGAGAAACTTGGGGTTGACATACAACAGGTAGCGCTTGTACTTGCGACGCAATCACCATACCAGGTATAGTGGAAATATTCGACACAGGGTGGACTGGTTGCATTGAATATGCAACCCTTGGTTGCTGAGGTAGTATTGGTACCCAACCACTGGATGTAATTCCAGTTTGACCTGAACCTTGTTGTAAACTCCCATATGGTTGTTCTCCGGGAGGGAACAATGAAAAGGCAAACTGCCCTCCATATGGTGGAAATCCAGTACGTAAAGGGTATATTGGCCTTTGAAGACACATTGGATCGATTTTTTGAGTTTCAACATAAGAAATACCAGATGATAATCCGGATGAAGAAATAGGAACTGACCATGTCGTCAAAACAGTCCCTGATTGGACTCCGGCTTGTTCTTGATAACTTGCCGGGACAGATGATATACCATCGAACATCGTTGGAGTAGCAGCAGGAGGTTCTGCTGCTGCTGTGTCGGATGACACAGTCCTAGATTTCGACGGTTGTTCAGACATATCTAGTCTATCCAAGAGATTTCCTAGCGATTCTACAAGAAATTGTGATGAACGGAGACTAACTTTGAAGATCAACGAGGGAAAGGTGATGATTATTCCGTTTAAAATAAATTTTAGACGCTTTGACACAACTTGTTTTTTCAATTTTTAAGAGTCGAGAAAAAACAAAAGATGACTCTAGTCTCCTTCGATTTTTAATGAGCCTGAAGTGACAAGTGCTCAGATGGACCTTTTCCATTAAGGAGTCTGAAAAGGAACGAAAGGGACTGCTCTGGAGATCTAGGTAGAGGGAGTACCAAACCAATCGCAAAACTGCAGAATACGTTTTACGGTACGGCAGTCAATCTTCCCGAATGCTGTGTTCGGTGCATTGCGATCAGTAGGGCGGCCGACACGGCTTCCTATGGATAAAAGGTTTTAAGCCTATAGGGGTCTCCCAATATATACTCGATGGTACGTGGGAGCACAAGTCCGTACTGGCACTTATCGTCTCACAGTGGAGGAATCACCCAACCATCAGTGAGGACAACAGTTACCAGGATTTACGACGCCGGAATACGTCTCTAGCCTAGACCTCTATGTTGTGCGTTAAGTTCCAATGCGTTGTTAGATTCATTCAATTTATTTTAAGTTGATCTTTCTTAGAAGTTTGCCTTTTTGGATCACCACGAGATGTAGATGTAATTCCTAAATGCAATCTAAAGATGATAAGCAAATCTTTTATCTCTTTTCAACAATGAAAATCCTAGCTACAAGGGGAAAAGAAAGACACAATCTTTTCTCAAAGAGCAAAGAGCACACTGTAGATGCACTTTTCCTAAATCAAGCCAAATAAACTATCAATATGCAAATGCACATATGCATGTATTTGTTTTCACTTTCTTAATATTGATGCCTAAAAAGAAATTTGATGTACAAATCTGAATTTGCTTTCAAGTGAACAACGCAAACAAGCTTCTTTTCGAAATCAAAAAGGTAGAGAAGATTACGACACTCTATGATTTTGAAATAAAAACTCGTTTCGACACTAGAAAGTGACAAATTCAAACCAAAGGTAAAAGTAAAAGCATAATCGACTATCAACAACAAAGAAACTTTCTCCTAAGATCAAAATCGACACTTACGACAGATCTAAATCCAAGGACGATAGTATGACTATTTTACTCTTTCAATGGAAAATTGTAAATGATGTAACAAACACACAAAGAACATCTACAGTCTTTTTGTACAAAGGAGGCAGAATTAAGGCAAAGAAAAGGAGTTTTCAGACAGGTACACACACTGATCACAGGCTGCAAAAATCAGAGACAAAACTGGACAAAATGAAGCAAAGAACCTCAGCTGCATAGGGCAAAGGCTGATCAGCGCACCTGTTGCACAGAGAAACTGAATTGCAACGCAGGTAGCCCTCTCGGGACCTGCGTTGAAATGCAGAACCTCTTCACAGAGCCTGCACTTGGGCAGAAACGAGACTTCTATCTGGGTTCTGGGTCACGGTTTGCAGTTCAATCTATGGTTTTTGGTCGAGTAAAAGCAATCAGTAAGGTACAATCAGAGGGATGATTTAAAGGAGGACTAAGAGCTATCACAAAGGGTAATCAGATCATTTGTGAATCAGTTGTTCAAATCATAAACAAATCCAGTGAGTGGATTGAAGTAGTAGGTGTCTACTTTACATTTGATAATGGCAAATGCAGTTCGATTGCTACTTCTGTGTTTATGAAACAAACAACAAGAGAAACACAAACAAACTAACTAGACACGTTCCCCAGCGGAGTCGCCATTTTGTTGTTGGGAAAAGTATCTATTCAGAACGCCCCTATCCCACTCTAAGGTGTGACGGTGCCTTAGCAACAAACAAGGAAAACTACTCGAGTATTCTTCTTTATGAAATGTAAACAGAGAGGAAGGATGAACTAACCTGTGTCTTGCGCTAGTTTGTTGATCCAATCGCTCTCCTCTTCGTCAGCTTCCAGCTACCTGCTCCCTTACTGGCCCAGCTTCACCAAGTTCCTGCAAGATCACAGAAGAGAGAAACTACACAAAGATATAGATTTACATTCATAAAAAGCTTAGGATCAGATTAAGCTAAACATGCAAATATAACAAAACATCACTGATACACAAGCATGTAGGAGAAACTCAAATAGTTTTATTGATATGATAAGAAGATCCAGGAGGAGATACAACCAAGTGAGTCCCGATCCAGCATCTACCTCCCAGCAAAGGAATCCCTTCCTCACCTCCAACAAAGCATAAATCACCCAATGCACTAATCTCAATCTCAAAACCAACAGCAATTCTCTGCAAAGTACAAAATTCCAGCCTCTGGATCTCTGGGATGAGGGATCCATATATAGATGTAAGCAGAGAGGATGAGTCAGCTTATGTTTTGACTTGTGGCTTCTCTCTGTCAGTTCTTGCTTCCACTTGGAGACTGAGAGCCTCTTACTCATCACTGGTCGAATTCAGTGAGGCAAGTGTCATTGGAAAAGATTCTGGAAGCTTCCATTGTCTCTCCACCTCGTTGAATGACTCTGCCACTTGTCATTTCCCGCTCAACGCACCTGGGTAGTGCATTCAAGTGCGTTGCAATGCACCTAGCCAGTGTATTTGGGTGCTTTGCAACGCAGCCAGCTAGTGGAGCTTCTGAATTGATCCTGATTTGACTAGTTTTGAGCAGTTTTTGGTGGAGAACTTCTGGGAGAAGCTGTCATTGGTTGACCTTGTTCCTTTAGGGGCAGGAACAACACTTTTAGGGACTTTGGATCCCTTGGATTATGGACATTTCATGCTTAGAGCTATAAGGCACAAAAATGTCTATAACACATGAGGGCTCTATAAATGGTTGTGTTTTACTAGACCCACGACTGAGGAAACATATAACCTCCAACCGCTTGTAATTTGAGTGCACCAATAACATTGCAGAATAAAAAGCACTCATCTTTGGTTTTCAAAGAGCCATTGACCTCAATGTTGTAGTCCTCAAAGAAGTAGGTGACTCAGAAATGGTCATATGACAGGTTTTAGAACCCTATAATTGAACCTCTAAGCTGAAAAAAGGTTACAAGGGTAACCACGAACCTCTTTTGGCTAGAAACTAGCCTTTTCCAACTAGAGGAGGCTCCCTCACTCAAAATAATGTCAAAATGTGAAAACAATAAGGCTTAAGGACATAAAACAGAGGCTATATTTGTAAAATAAAAATAAGACTTAATGATGGTGGTTAATAAACTTAGGAGGAAAAATCCATTGGGCATGGAGTCATAATTCATATCTTACACGAAATTATCATAGCTTAATGAAGCACTCATGGAAACAGAGGCAAGGCAGGCATGACTTCAAGTTATTACATTTGTCATAGTATAGTGGTAGAAAGAGCCTTTCATTACATTCAAAGCACCTAATTGTGAGTGAGTTTTGAACATAACTTAGAAATACACAAAAAGATATTCAATCACATGAAACAAAGCATGACTAACAGATGAATTTTGAAACATATATCTTTGATCAAATATCAAGAAGAAGAATAGTTTACCATAAAGGAGCACCTAACCGAGGGTGAATTCCAACATAGTTTTATAAAGGAAATAAAAGCAATTAGAGCACCAAAAAAGATGAATTATGAACTACTTATATCCAATTTAGAGGTGAATATTTAACATTTAAATGGAAAAGACAGAGAACAAACATACACATAAGAAGGGAAACACAAAACTTGAAAATCATACCACAGGAATCTCTAGTAAAGTGCCAAATGTTCTGCACTGATAATTTTATATTCAGAAAATAAAATCACATACACAGGCCCCTTTTCTCCCAATTCAAACCCTTTTTTCATATCTTGTTCTTCTTAAATACAATTAGGAATATTTTCTTGCATGAAAAATAAGAGACCAGATACAATGTATCTCCTATCGGCTAAGAAGATCAAGACAAACTTAATCTTGGAAACATCATATTAAAATATTGACAAAAAACTTGGCAACATCAAGCTTCAGAAAATCAAACTTATCCATATATCCATCCCTATCTTGATCACTATCATAACTATAGAAGGTCCAAAAATAACCAAAATACAAAAGCAAGCCTGAGTGATAAGTTGTGCAATAGTGTGTAGTAGACTTCTAGCTCAACATGGTCACAAGTTGTACCAAATGAAACCGAGATGATGGGTACAATGAAAATGGTGTTGTGTTGGAGTAGGACCCACTGGATGCTTCCTTCCATGCATGCAGACCTCAGAAATGCCTAGTCACCACTTGCACAGTAGTTGTGCAACAAAATTCAAATTTTGAGTTTGCTTGTCATTTCTCGCTCCAAAAACATTGCAATTCATCACATATACCTTATAACTCCCATCATGCACCAAAACCTTAAAAAAATTCACAATTTTCATAAAAAAATATGACCTCTTGTGATTGCAAAATGAGCCCTTAGCTACACAAATTTTGACTTTCAGCAAAATGGAACAGAGTGTATGATAAAAAAATGAGTAAATTCAGTCAATATACCAAAGTTTCCTCCTTCTCTTCTTGTTGGATGATGGATTGGTCTCTTTACTGGAGGTTTTTTTGACTTCTTTAGCTGGCTTGGAGGATGTTTTAACTTCTTTCGCTGGTTGTACTACTGTGGGCAGATTTCTAGGTGAATGTTTGATCTTCTTGAGTTGTCTCCTAGCCCTTGCCATATTTTGTTTCATCAGCCTCAATCTTCTCCTCATAATTATATTTCTTATGTAATATTTATTTATTTGTCTATGTAGGGGAAGAGTCCATTTTAGGACTACTTTGGCTTTGTCAACTGTGTCAAGAGCTTCTGCAACCTGAACATCAACTTCTGAGATAGTATCATTGATGGCCCTCTTGTAAATTTCAGTATTCTCTGTTATCTGATCAACTTGTTGTTGGTAGAACTCAATCTCCTCAAATAGCCTTTGATAATCCTTCCGTTCATCAAACTCTAGCTTCTCTATTTCTTGAAAGGTTTCTTTCATATTCTCTTTCCATTTGGTTGTTGACCTTTTCATTGGATTCCTTAGTTGCACATTGGGTTCTCTTATCTCCTCTACATCAATTACATGTTTTCCTTTATCCTGGGTTGTAGGCCTAGGAGGCCTCCTAGACAACTCACTTTATTTATGCTAGGATGCTTCTTATGTTTTTTGCATGAGCTCTTGGTTGTCCTTCTGAAAATAGGAAATATTAAGATAATCTTTATCAAGGTTTTCCTACAACTGTGTAATTTTAAGGTCTTTGTCTTCCAACTGAACATCTTTCTCATCCCCTGCACCTTGTTCTGGCATATCCTTTGGTATATCAATGGTATTTTGAGAATTTGACTCCTCAATCAACTGCTTGGTTGAAAATCTAGTCCTTGGTCTAGTCCTCATCCTATGTAGAAACTGTGCTTCTTCATGTGCCACTTGGATCTTGCCTTTCCCTTTACTAGTTTCTCTCTTATCCCTCATTTATTCTTTCACTAGATCTTTAGATTTAGGTTCTTCATCTGCTTCCATAGGAGAAATTTTTGTATGAGCTAGCAAATTGATTCCTTCACTGGATCTTCAGCTTTAGCCTCTTTAGTTGCTTCCATAGGAGAAATTTCTGTATGAGCTAGCAAACCTGAGGTTGAAAAGAAACCATCCCAAGACATTTTCCTTTTCTCTAATTCTTGTAAAACTAGCAGTTTGATTAGTGCAAAGTGGAATAAGCTAGGCAAGTATTTCTCTCCCTTGGAATGAACTATTTTTTCCATCTTTCCCAATATTTTGAACTGGTAATAAAGTAATTTTAGGGTCCTCTTGAAAGTGAAGTGCATAAGCAACCTAATATAATACTAGTACACCTTGTTGAAACGACCTTCACATGTAAAATACCTTTGTATTACCTTCAACAGTTGATTGTAGTGGCTCAATAGGTAACTTCTTGGGAATGTAGTGTCATATTTGTTTTTGTATTGAGGTTTTACAAACTCTTTAAAATGTGAGGCATCTAACTCCTTTCCTTTGAACCATCTTTCACCCTATAAGGGGATTTTTGTGGCTTGAGAAATAGTTTCTTCAGACATTGTGAATTCTAAATCTCCAATTTTGACCTTGTCACCTTTAAAATTTAGGGCAAACATACTAGCAAGATGGAAATGGTGACCATGTGTTTGTACTTTCTCACAGAAGGCTATGCACCCTATCCTTTCGAATGCCACTTGGATTGTAGGGTCAGAGTTCACCATCTCTAAACTTCTAGGCTCAACATGAACTACCTCCCCTCCCTTTTCTTTGCTTTTTCTCCCTGGGCTTTCCATCTGGTTTTTGAAAACTACAACACACATTTCAACTCTGTTTTCATGGAATACACCAAGTCTGTGGAGGAAAGGTTAACTAATAACACGATGGATGGATGACAGTGTGGTGAGGGATGACAGCTAACAGTGAATTTACAAAGTTTAAATGACTTTAGCTTTTGGTGCCCTGACAACCGTTTTTACATGCCATATATTGTCGTATGCAAAGGAATTATGCCAATTAACAGGAGCTTTGACATATGAGCTATGCATAGACACACATTTGACTCATACAAACTGACACATAAACCCTGAGCACTTCAAAACATCTCAAACATAGACTAATCAACGCACAAGGTTTGCGCAACAATTATGTAGCAAACGCACACAGACTTTACCAATCAATGTCTAACTGATTTTTTAAGGGAAAATTGTGGCTGGAAAGGTATTTTTTCTACCTTAAACAATAAGAAAACTCGATTGGAAGTAGTGGGATACCTTTACAAGTACCTTGAAGCAGTTACACAACAACTTTGTAGCTCATAATTTTGTGCAGTTGTTGCACAACAACCTTCTCACACTTGAAAGAACCTGCCTTCGAACCTCTACCAAACTGCTTTCGGCCTTGTGCTATGAAACCTGTCAAACCTTCTCAGAGCATGAACTATGGATTGGAGAGAGAATGAGGGAAACATGAACAAAAATTTGAAAATGTGTGCCTCATATGTCTTGTTTTGGTCATGGGTGTAAACTTTGGGTAAAGGGTTGTAATAATTATGAATTATGAATGATGATAATGAGTTGTGGATTTAGGGGGATGTAATGGCAATGATGATGAGAGGTGAGTTGAGGGGAGCATGGGGGGGTGCATATGATGGTAAATGTAAATGAATTGGGTCTATGAAGGTATGAATGGAAAGAGTATATGAAAGAGAATTATGAATATTAAATGGTAAATTGTGAATGATGAATTATGAATGGTGGAATGGGGACATGATGGAAACCATTAACAACAGACCCACAAAACTTTAATAAATGAAACCTAACTTGTTCTATTCATGGTTCTGAATTGTGATACATACCCCTTTGAACCCTAAATGACTCTACATGAAAATATGACCTTATGACCCTCTCATGAACTTAGACTTTCAAATCTGATTTGTATTTAAGGACCTTCTATGACATGAAAAACTTGCAGTGACCTTAGAAAATGATTCTTTAGTATATGACAATAGTGGTTCATAGGCTAAACTGACATACAAAATCCTAAAATGAATAAAAAGATGCAAAGACATTTTATCCCTAAACCCTAGGACCCTAACAACAGGTATGTGATACTATACATTGTGTGTCACCTCATCTAAAAGGGTATCGACAAGAGATATGGAATTTGATTTGTCATTTCTAAGATTTCAATATTCTTTTTGTTCCTAGAATGTGTAACGTAGTTATGGATGCATTAACAAATGTTGTTTCTAGGTTTTCACCACTTAGGGACGGTTTTTCTGTAGACAATCTTTATAAACCATCCATCCCTGACAATACAACTAAATTATGTGTTTTTAATGATGACCAACGGATATTGTCCTTTATGGTGAACGTTGATGTATTCAAGGACACAACTATTGATGAAGATGAGCACAAGAAATCGTTACAGGATCCAACCCATGAAAACAAAGAAAACCTCATGCCAAATGGCATGGTATCATTTTGAGAAGTTGCATGACCTGCAAAATCACTTACAAGGGCCATTGAATGAAAAAAACTCATAGCTCAACGTTGTCGCACGAGAAAATAAATCTTATAACCATGAAACATCTAAAAGTTGTCAATCTCGGTACTTGTTGTGCGCCACAGGAGCGGCAAGATTTCATCTTCTTATTCAAGTGGTACCAAGATGTTTTCATGTGGACATATGATGAGCTCGAAACCTATGACATGCAAATAATCCAGCATGTTATTCCAATTAAAGAAGAGGCCAAGCCTTTCCAACAGAATTTGTGAAAGGTACACCCAACACTTGAGCCTCTAATTCAAAATGAGTTGAGTAAATTTTTGGATGCTCAAATCATTTATAAAGTGTGACATTCTACCTAGGTATCAAATCTGGCCCTAGTAAGGAATAATTCTAAGTAAATTTGCTTGTGTATATTTTCGCAACTTGAATCATGCCTCAAACAATGATAACTACCTTATTTCATCTATGGAGTAGATATTGCAGATAGTATCGGGGTTAGATATGTTTTCTTTATTACATAGATATTCAGGTTACAACTAGGTTCTGATCTCAGAGCCTGACAGACTCAAAACTACATTCTACACCAGTGGGGCACATTTTCATTTAGAATAATTCCATTTGGGTTGATCAATATCAGTGCGACATTCCAATGCACTATGGACATCGCATTCTCTAGACTTATCGTAAAAATTGTAGTGGTCTATCTTGACGATGTCATGGTGTGTTCCAAGAAGAGATCTGACCACTTATGCCATTTCAATAGAATTTTCAAGCGATGTCGCAAATATGAGATATCCCTTAATCCCAAAAACAGAATTTTCACAGTGTCCAAGGGAAATATCTTGGGCCATATTATTGCAAACAGTGGGATTAAAGTAAACCCAAAAAGGGTCAAATCCGTCACGCAGATTTCCTTTTCAGTGAACAAGAAAATTGTGCAATCCTTCCTGGGAAAGATCAATTTCCTCCACAAGTTTATTTTTGATTATGCTTAGATTGTTAAACCCATAGAGGATATGGTGAAGAAGGACGTGATATACAAATGGGTTAAAAGGGAAAAGGATGTGTTCTCCCGTATTAAGCAAGCCATTGCAGAAGCACTCACTTTGTATAGCCTAGATTTTAGGAAAGATTTTATGCTCTACACCTTCGCTTCTGATACTTCTCTTGCCATAGTGCTTAATCAGAAGGATGATAAAAATAATGAGAGTATCTTTCATGAGTGAAAGCCTTTAGGGACTCAAACTCAACTACCCCACCATTGAAAAGTAGGCATATGCAATTTATAAGGTGGTGAATCACTTCTGACCCTATCTCTTAAAGAACCATTGCATTATATTTGTGTCACACCCAACAATTAGATCATTGTTTGTTCAGTAAGAAATGGGTGAGAGAAGAGTAAATTGGATGGTTGGTTTACCTAAGTGTGACTTAGAATTCAAGCCAGTTCATACAATTAAGGGTCGCGGTCTTTGTTGGCTAGTAGTAGAAGCAGTAGATGTGAAATAATAATATTTGTCTAGTTAGGAGCATGAAATTGAAATGTACAATGTTAAGCGAGCTTCCCCTACTACCATTGTGAACTCTTGCTACACATATGTGCACTATTATCTCGAGCATGCCACCTTTCCCTCTCACTTATCCACATGGTAGAAGAGAGAAATCATGTTAAATGCATTATCTTATCAGTTGGTGCATGGGGTGCTTTTCAGGAAGCACCATAACGGAGTTTTGCTCAGATGCTTGGAAGCACACGATTCAGAGAAAGTATTACATGATCTCCATGATGGACCAGTCAGGGGGCACTTTGCAGGTAACACAACTGCGCACAATTTTATGCGGGCTGGTTTCTATTGGCCCACATTATTCAAATATGCTAACGCTTATGCCTGCAAATGTACGGTCTATCAAAGGTGTGCCAACAAAGGAAAGAGGTTAGTCAACCCATTGTACCCTATTGCAGTGGAAGAACCATATCAACAATGGGGCTTAGATGTGATTGGTGAAATTTTTCTTCACTCATCAAACCAACATTGCTACATCCTCACTACAACATACTACTTTACGCAGTGGACAAAAGCAGTTCCGCTCAAACAAGTGAATGATCAGGAAGTTGTCAGCTTCCTTAAGAAAAACATCATTTCTACGTTTGGCATCTCGACTTCACTTGTTTTTTACAATGCAACATATTTCTCATCATTAAAATTAAATCATTTTACATTGGAAAATGGAATCATATTGAAACATTCATCTTACTACTATCCAGAAGGAAATGGTCTTGTTGAGTTTATAAACAAAAACCTCATCTGCATTAGCAAGAATACCAGTTTCTTTGTACAAAGGAACTGGCTCTCTACTTTGGTGAATGATTTATGGGCTGACCGAGTCACACCAAAACCTTCTCTAAACACGTCTCCTTACTTTCTAGTGTACATTAAAGAATCCATCCTACCCTAGAACATCTACTTTCCTTCCCTTCAACTTTCACAAGAATCCCAGGGCAAGCCATGTTTATTGGTTCAGCGTAGGATAAACACTCTTCAAAAGCTGTAGGAAGAAAGGAAAAAAGATAAAGATAATTTTTCACTTCACTAGAATCATATCAAGAGGTGGTTTGACAAGAAGTCTACCAATTTAGTGCGGGTGACTTAGTCTTGATGTGGGACAAAGCCCACGAGGACAGCGGAAAACACACTAAGTTACTATCCATATGGATCAGACAATTCACTGAATACAAAAAGCTTGGCCAACAAACATTTCATCTGCAATCACTAGACAGGAAGATTGTCTCTCTTCCTATTAATGGACAAGACTTAAAACAATATTTTCAATTACGATCTAGGGTTATGCCCTGCCCTATGTACATATTTTATTTTCTTGCTTGTTTGTTTGTTGGTCTTGCTTTGTTTTCGTTTGTGTAAATGAGCATCATGTGTGAACATGTTTTCCAACTTCTTTGCATGTGGATGAATTTAAAAGAGTCTCGTGACACCAAGAAATTTTTCTAACTTTCATCCTCCCTCTTTGTTTTGGGTCACATATTTTGGTCGATGAAGTTCTGATAGAAAATATGATCCATCCATAAGGATATTTTTGGTCAAACCATGATCCTTGTGTCTATTTTGGAAACCTTATGCCACACTTAGTTCTTATGTTTTGGTGTTTTCACACTTATCCAATAAGTAGATGAGGAAATGGGGAGAAATATAAATGAGAAAACCTAAATCAGAATGGTGAGCTCCAGTATTGCAGCAATAATGCTGCAACTCCTGGGACTCCCTTCTTTACTTTTATCAACCCGGTAGTTTGTAACAAACTTGGAAGCGACGGTGTTGTATGCACAAGTACTAGCTCTTGCCACAGCTGTCACTTGGTCAGCTGGCACAAGTCCGCTAGGGGCTCAAGCCAACTTCTATGAGCTCTGAGAAGAAGCTTTTTAACTAATGGATGAAAGCTAACTCAAAGAAGTCTAATCTACTTGCAGAAAGAAACTGGAAAGCTGAAAGGAAATGTAAACCCTAGCAAACCCTAATTTTACCAGCTATCCGTACCAATGCAAGAAAGAGGATGCAAGATACTGAAAGAGATGTCATTGACTTCTAGGAAGGTAAATACATGTATCTAAGCTACTTCTACAGTAACATCTGAAAAAAAAAAAAAAAAAAAAAACAAAAAACAAAAAACAAAAAACTTGTTGTATTTTGGAATAAGTTGTCAGAATTATCATGCATGCAATTTGACTATCTTGACTGTGCAGAGGTGGATAAAAAAAAAACTTTTTGTATTTTGGAATAAGTTTTCAGAATTATCATGCATGCAATTTGACTATCTTGACTGTGCAGAGGTGGATTGGCGAGAGGAAATACTTGGATGAGGTCGGGAAGGTTCAGAGAGGGCCTAAGGGGTCCCTAACACCCTTCCAGAGAGTTTCATAGAGTTTGGCTATCAAGAAACCTCATTCGTGAGCTTCTACAGGAAGTATGCAGGGGTTCTACAGGATGTCTGTGATTTTCTACAGGATGTTCAGAAATAGGATTTTGGAGGATGGATGGATGGAGAAAGATGAAAGAGTGGGTATGGAGGTATAATAAGGGTTGGAGGTGGACAAGGACTTGGTGGATGGAGTTGAGGATAGAGGTAGATGGCTGGATTTGTTCAAGGAAGACTGAAGCAATGATGCACAAAAACTAGGGTTATGTGAGCAAATGGAAAACGTAAGGCTAGAAGTTGAGCTGAGGATTGGAGCAGATGGGTTTGATGGAGTATGGGCAGGTAGAGGAGTGGTATAGGTGATCTGCAAGTCGTTTTTCCAATTGGACCGATGAAGACCTGTAAAATCAAAAACCTAGTTACATTGACCTAATCTGATCTAACTATCAGTACAAATCATGAACAGAAGTTTGAACTGCAATGAAACCATGTATACTAACTCATGCAACTAAGCAAGCAAAATTCTAAACTTGTAACCAACTTCTACACATGAAAATCAAACACTAGTGATTGCATGGTAAAGCAAAATCAGTGTTTTTGTGGGCAGCAAGGTGTTCCTGATCCCAGCTCCTGATCCCACTGAGGGAGAGGTGAAACCAGTGATGTTTGATGGCCCTTTTTTGAATATGTTCCCTGTTAACAACCTATCAACTAAATCTAAGCATCAAAAGTCTTTCTAACCATTAACAGTGACCTAGTTAATCAGCAAGATTTAATCTACTTAACAGAAATAATTTTGCAAATGCATGAATAACAAATAACAATACATAAAGGAGTCCTTAGCACTCAGGTTGGGCCCAACCCCAAGAGCTGCAGGCTCCTATAAAGAACTTAGATCTGATGCCAAGTAAAGCTGCTTCCCATTACTCAAAAATAATCATCACAAGAAAGTGTGTAGCAGTAGCTAAGAAAAAACGAGCTGAAGAAAGGACAGCACAATAGTGAAAATACCAACATTTCCAAAAGTAAACTACGAAGGCTGATGCCTTCTTATTTATACAATACGAGGGGGCTAGCAGCCCTCCTAGATTCAAGGGACTTGGTTGTTCCAACTGCAGTAAACAGTCACTCTTTCCAAAGCTGCTTGGCTGCCTCTAAAACTCGTTTTGGTGATCTGTTGAGCTCGGAGTTGAGGGTGGAGATTTCGAGGAAGGGCCATTTAATGCCACAGAAAACCTCCCTACGAATCCTCACCTCAAGCTTGGTTGTCACCTGGGCCATAATTGCTTGGTTTTACTCCAAAATTTGTCCAAAAAACCTGAAATGACCACGTATTAGCCTCCTTGGTAGAGTGACCACCCTTATTCGTTCAAATAACATAAACATACTAGAAAAGCATGCATAATCTATGAAAAATGGAGGATTGAACAATGACAATTAGGCAAAATGATCCCAATAAGTTACCCAATTCGAGGCTCATCATCACCCCCCTGCTAAATGGGTTGCTCATCCTCTGAGCAACTAGTCCAGCTCATCATCCTTTATGGCTTTGATCGCCTCCCTCACGGGTAATGTATTTCATAATTTGAAGGCTGACCTCGCTCCAAAATGGATGTAGGCTAGCTCTCTAGACCCCATTTTTATCCTCTGAAAACTATTCTTCTGGTAGGAAGAATTCCTTTTTGGCCTTCTGGCCCAATTTTCTTTCCTCTTTATCCCAGGGTATCCCAAATGGCAAGTCAGTGACCCGGCTAATGAGTTGTGGGGTGAGTCTTAAGGTCAATCCTCAGAAATTTACAATGGCCAGTATCTTGGATTTAGGCTGCAGGGACCTTAGGAACTCCTCTGTTATCTCATCATCATGACCTTGAATTCTGTCACAGAAGGTCATCCACTTTGCACGGGTAAATAGGTCTACCACCTCAGGAGTTTCTCTCAACTTCTTGGAATCCGATGGTTCCTTTTTGAAAAACCCTCCTGGCATGGTGAAAAATACTCTGTTTTGGCTTGCGTACTAATCAGAAGAGGAATTTCTATGTATGGTTTCCTTCTTTGATTCTCAGGACAGGGTTTCTCAGATGTTTTATCTCCCTTTTCACCAATTCCTAGGTTGTAATGTTGTTGCTGCCCCAAAACTTGGCTGTCAAAATGAAATTAGGCTCTCACAGACAGAGTGCGGAGCTTAATGTTCACACCCACCATTTACAAGTCACATTTTTTATGCATATATCAGTCCTTGCAGAGGTTTATCGTTTCTACAGGAGGGATTCGTTAACAGGCACCGTGGAGGAGAATGTAACACTGAACCAACTGAAAAAAAAAACTCCGTGTATCACCCAAGCAAACGACAATTCTTGACCCACAGGCAGACTTGTTTTAACTTTCCCTACTCCAAACAGTTTAATTTACCACCTTTTGAAATTTCATGCATGGGTATGGCGTTTTTCGAGCCTACCTCTCTTCGAAGCTCCAATTCCGACGCAGAAGATCTGGGTTTCTCTGCTTCGTGAGGCTGTGTTGTGCTTCCTGTAGAGCTCCTTCCTATAGAGAGCTTTACCGGCTGCTGGAGGACGTCACGGCGCTTCTGAGCAAGCTTGGGATGCAGAAGGAGTTTGAAACGGGCCGAGAAGCTCGGGCTAACGAACTGCAGAGGAGGAGGACGTGTACGTTGCTGAACCAGTTGCAATAGTAAATGGCAGTGGTTAATGTGAGTGTTATGGCCGAAGAATTTTGAATTACGGCGTAATTCATGGCGCGGGGGTGAGGTGTCCAGGCCAATCCATTGGCCAACGTCACAGCCATCATTCTCTGCCATGTCTCTGACCACCATTTTTCTATCTCTACCATTATCCACCGCCATCACTGCCCATCCGCCGATTTCACTGCAAATCCACCGATTTTCCTCGACTGGACACTTCCCACATGTCGACTTCACGGCCCTTTGGCGGATTTGAGCGTAACTGAGCTCGTTCTGATCCCACGAGGCCATCCGACTGACTGTGGGTGGCCAGTTGACTGGCCACTGAATTTGTTCAACCCACACCATTCACAGACATGCAAGTTTCGTAGTATAGTTCATGCAATTTGATGAAATAAGGTTAGGCACTTACCTGTGTGGCCGTGGACGTGCTCTACAGGTTTCTAGACGTGGAACGATGGCTCTGCTCATTGTTGCTTCGTGCACAGGCGCTGGAATTCCTTCGTTCATTGGCTGATTTTGCATGCAGGCTTCGGAATTCGATCCACTGGTAGTGAACGTTGCATGCATGGCTCTGCCTTTTCTCAGCTGTTGAGGGGGTAATCACGTTCAATTGGAGGTGGTTGCATGCCTCCTGCGTTGATTTCAACTGCTATTGACTCCATAGTGTGTATTCCAGGCGGATCAGCTGCTACAGGATTCCTGTAGGACATCCTGTAGCTGTTTCTCCTCCTAGGCTGCATGCTGAAACAAACAGGGTTGCATTCATGATTGAAGGGTCCTGATGAGGCTTTAACAGGTAGAGTGTGTGGGCCTTCATGTACTTGATTTGTCCCTTGAGAAAAAAAATTGAAATCTGAGGAAATCAGGACTTTTTGCATGATTGTGCAGGAAACAGGTCCAGATTGTGGTAATGGTGGTGGAAAGAGATGAAACTGGTGATGGATGGGAAAAAGGGGTTGCTGCATGCCTTATCAACAGATTTCAAGCTTTAACTCCCTCTTCAAAATCGATTTAGGCTTGCCCAAAGGTTCTACAGGATGTTTCCTGTAGAAATGCAGAACTTCCTGTAGAAAGCCCTGAAACTTCCTGTAGGAGGTCGAATCTTGACCCGAATGTGTCCAAATCCTGGAAGAAGTGAGTGGCCATGGAGGGAGTTTCTGTGAGGATGTTTGGTAACTTGGTATAGACCCTTGTCCTCATTTTGCGCGACCTTCTTTCTCTGCACTGTATTCCCGCAACCTGCAATAATTTTTCAGAGATTAGACCTGTTCCTTTTCTTTTTTCTTCTCTATTTCCTCTTTTTCTTCTTCTCTTTTTTTTTTTTTTTTTTGAAAGACAGCAGGGGCACCTTTATGAGGTTTTCACCCCCACTTTCTGTCGAAAGCCCTGAAACTTCCTGTAGGAGGTCGAATCTTGACCCGAATGTGTCCAAATCCTGGAAGAAGTGAGTGGCCATGGAGGGAGTTTCTGTGAGGATGTCTAGTAACTTGGTACAGACCCTTGTCCTCGTTTTGCGCGACCTTCTTTCTCTACACTGTATTTCCGCAACCTGCAATAATTTTTCAGAGATTAGACCTGTTCCTTTTCTTTTTTCTTCTCTATTTCCTCTTTTTCTTCTTCTCTCTTTTTTTTTTGAAAGACAGCAGGGGCACCTTTATGAGGTTTTCACCCCCACTATCTGCCCTAAGTGCCTCAGAGAGGTTTTCACCCAAGGATCTTTTTATTCAAATTCTTTATTTTCTGAGAGACAGCAGGGGCGCCTCCCTGAGGTTTTCACCCTCACTGCCTACCCAGGCCGCCTTAGAGAGGTTTTCATCCAGGGATCTTTTTATTCCTCTTTTTTTTTTTTTGATGATCAAGGTGTGGCCGGAACAAAGGCAGAACCCTGCTCTATTACCAGCACTGATTTTTCCACAATTTCAATGAACTCCTACCTTGAAAGGGGTTTCTTGTAGATTTTCAATCGATGCCCATTGACAAGCATGGGGATGGCTTCTTCATCAATGGTCTTGATAAGGATTGAACCATTTTAATTTCATTTCTCCACTATATACGGTCCTAACCATCTTGTCCTCAGCTTTCCTTTGAAATCCTTATATCTTGAGTCATACAGCAGCGCCCAATCTCCCGGCTGGAATTGCTTTTCATTAAGGTGTCGGTTATGCCATATCTTCCTCTAGAGTTGAACTACTTCTGAGTGGAGGAGGGCCTGCATTCTTTGTTCATCTAATCCATTCAGCTGCAATAATACTTCACGTTGAGCATGGCTGAGATCTAGGTCCAGCTGAGCTGGCACCCTTAATGTATTATACTCAAACTCTATGGATAGCAAAGCTTTCTTCCTATAGACCAGCTCATAAGGTGTGAAACCGGTTGTGGTCTTCCAAGTGGTGTTGTAGGCCCGGGTGGCCTCAACCAGGTGATCTGCCCAATCTTTTCTGTTGCTGCTCACAACCTTAGTCAAAATCCCTTCCAATGCTCTATTAGTGACTTCCACTTGCCCATTTGCTTAAGGATGATAGGGGGTGGAAGTCTTGTGCTTGATCTTGTGATGAGCGAGCAAATCTTTAATCAGGTTGGAGGTGAACTGGCTTCCTTGATCTGTGACTAACTCTCTTGGGTAGCCATACTTGTAGAAGATATTTTCCCTCAGAAACTCAGCCACCTTTTCTTCTATTGCTGCTTTGATTGCCTTTGTTTCTACCCACTTGGTCAGATAGTCGGTGCACACAATGATGTAAGACCGTTGCTTTGAAAGAGGGTTGATAGGACCCACAAAATCCATGCCCCACTTCTCAAATGGCTTGAAGGTCACTTGATTTTGGAGAGGCATTTCATCCCTTGGAGTCGGTTTTCCCATCCTCTGACATTGGTCACACTGGCTGATGTATCTTCTGACATCTTGATGAAGAGTAGGCCAATAGTAGCCTGCCTGCAGAATTTTGAAGGCAGTCCTTTTTGCTGCAAAGTGGCCTCCACAAGGTCCATCATGACAGGTTAGAAGGATGTCAAAGACTTCCTCCTCCCTAACACAACGTCTCAAGATCTGATCTAGGCCAAGTTTAAACAGGTTGCCCCCGATCCAAGTGAACGGGGCACTCTTCCTTACAATTCTGCTCTTCTCCTTTGAGGATAGATGCGGAGGGAACTGTGCTGAGACCAAGTAATTTGCTATATCATCAAACCATGGAGAGAGCACTGAGATAGAAAACATATGTTCATCTAGCATCTGGTCATCCACTTTTCCTTCTTCACCTGCAGGTAAGTCCAATCTAGACAAGAAGTCAACAACAACATTTTCCTTACCTGGCTTGTCAATAATCGTCAAGTCAAATTGCTGCAACAAAAGTAACCATCTAATGATACGAGCATTGACATCAAGCTTATTCATTAAATATCTAATCGCAGCATGATCAGTGTGTACAAATGTTTGATAACCAGTGATGTAGTGTCTGAACTTGTTTAGGGAATGGACTACAGCTAGGAACTCTTTCTCGGTTACAGTATAGTTCATTTCTGCCTTGGACAGGTTTTTTCTAACAAAGTATATGGCATATGGGAGTTTCTCCTCAACTTGTCCTAAGGCTGCCCCTATGGCTTTGTTCGAGGCATCAGTGTGGATGTGGAAAGGTAGGGCCCAGTTTGGACCTGTCAAGATCGGGGCGGACACCAGCTTATCTTTCAACTCATCCAGTGCCCCTTGACAGTTGTCAATCCATTTAAACTCAACATCTTTCCGTAAGAGTCGAAACAAAGGCGAGGCTAGCTTACTGAAGTCTTTAATGAATCTTCGATAATACCCTGCTAAGCAATGGAAACTCCGAACATCTCTTACCTTCTGAGGAGGTGGGACCTTTTGGATGATAGCAATCTTATTAGGGTCCACCTGTAATCCTTGCCAAGAAATGGTATGACCTAGCACGGTCCCTTCAGTCATCAGGAATTCACATTTTTCAGGACTGATGGACAGGTTCATCTCAATGCACTTGGTTAGAACTTTTCCCAGATTAGTCAATGCTTCTTGGAAGTTGGACCCATAAGGAGTAAAGTCATCCATATAGATTTCTACCAGATCATGGACCAACTAAGAAAAGATGCTCAATACTGCTCTTTGGAAAGTGGCAGGAGTGTTGCATAGCCCAAAGGGAAGGAATTGGTAGGCAAAGGTACCCCAAGGACAGGTGAAGGTGGTTTTATCTTGGTCTTCTGGGCTGATTTGGATCTGGTTATACCCGCTGAACCCATCTAGGAAAGAGAAAAACTTCTTCCCTGCCAGTCCATCCAACACCTGATCCATGAAAGGCAAAGGGAAATGGTCTTTCTTAGTGGCTTTGTTAAGTTCTCGGTAATCTACACAGATTCTCCACTTCCCCTTCTTTTTGGGCACCAGCACTAGAGGCGAGACCCACTCACTATCGGAGATAGGATAGATGAATCCTGCATCCAATAATTTTTGCAATTCTTCTTTGACAATGTCCTTAAGGGTTGGATTCATTCTCCTCTGAGGCTGCCTGACCGGTTTACAATCTTCTTTAATGTAGATGTGATGTGTACAGACCGAAGGATGGACTCCTTTCATCTCCTTATAGCTCCAGGCGGAAGCATCTAAATGATTGTTCAGTAAGCTACACAGCTCATTCTCCTGGGAAGGGGATAGGGAGGAGCTGATATTTAAAGTTCTTTTGGGACAAAACTCCACATTCTTAACTATGGGAGAGGTTGGATCAGTCACACAGAGGTCCACTAAGGTGCTGGCTTGGGTATCCTCCACCAATTCCTCTAAGGACAGTGCACTGGGAGGTGGATTTTGAATCAAAGTCTCAATCAAATCATCCTCGGTTTGAGGACCTCCCCTAGTGCTCTCTATTGTGCACAATGGTGCAGAGTAGACCTCATCCTCATCTCCTTCTTCCAACCAGAGTGGTAAGTCATGTTCTAGTAGAGGTTGGGCAGGAGGATATAGGACTAGCTGCTTGGACATAGGCCCATTCTTGATGGTCATGCTTCCAACTCGGCAACTGATGTAAGCATCCGCAGTGGCTAACCAAGGCCTTCCAAAAATGAGGGGTTATCCAGTGAGCTTAGCCTTTGACTGAAGGACCAAGAAGTCCACAGGGTACTCCCAAGAGTCAATAGAGACGAAGACATCCTCCGAAATCCCTTCGGGAGTCACGGTGGAGCGATCTGCCAACTGCCGGACTGTCGAGGTCTTCCTTAAGGAATTCTGAAGGTTGAGTTTAAGCATGGTGTCCCTGGTCATCACATTAATGGTAGCCCCTAGATCAATCAAGGTATGGGGAATTATGGTGCCATTGATGTGGACATCAACTACAGGACTCCCAGGGTCTAAATACTTTGGACAGATTACTTGCCCCAACATTAGATCGGACAGTTTTCTGATGACATTGATAGTCGAGGCATCTCTCTTTCTCCTGCCTGGGTGCCTGAAACACTTCTCCTTAATCAATTTTTTGTATATCGGTACATCTTTGATGGCCTGGAGAAGGGGTATTTTCACACACAACTGTTTCAGTTCTCCCAGAAGTTCAGTCTCCTCTAGGTTTGGTTGCGTGGTTACTGTTAGTCGCTCAAGAAAGGGTGGAATGGCTTTGGGTTCACTTTCTTGTTTCTCTTCCTCGTCCTCTGGGGGAGGAGGTTGGTGATCCGGAAGGGTCTTTCCGGATCGCAGGTTGATCTCCTGGATCTCCACAGCATAGGTAGGACATTTTGTCTCCCCAGTGTATACCTGTTGGGCCTGTCGGTTGTTGGGGTTGAGGTTCGGTTGAGCAGGCATCTGGGGTTGTCTTGGAGGAGCAGGAGGTAATGGTTTTGGTTGAGCCAGTGGTGGAGGTAGAATGGCGGGAGGAGAGTTGTATTGGGGCCTCCACCCCGATTGAGGTGCATTCCACTGAGGCTGTGGCTAGACATGTGAGTGAAACGAATGAGTAGTGGATTGAGTATGGTATTGAGGTGGATAAGACCACGGAGGAGGTGCAGACCAAGAAGGATGAGCAGGGAGACCCCAAGAAGGCATGTGAGCAGATTGGTTGGGGCTATAATAAGCTTGGGATGTCCCTTTCATCCCCTGCTGGTAAGGTCTGGGTCCATACAGCCTCCTTTGGTTGAGGAAGTAGAGAGGTTCAGTGGGTGCCTCAATCCCTTGGTACATGGCTTTGAATCCAGGCAAGGTTGGGCATTGGTTTGTAGGGTGGTTCTCCTCACAAAAGAAACATACCTCTACTGAGTGCAATGGGCACTCGTTCTTAGGGTGCTTCCTCGTACATCTGGGACAGAAAATGGCCAAAGCCCTCTCATCTTCCTCTTTCTTTTGTCGGATTCAGAAAGTATCAAGTTGCATGGCAATGGTCTGTCTCATCTCACTTTTGAGGTCTTCCATCTGATTAGCAAACTCATGCTTGGAGAAGGTAGTACTAGCTGAAAGTGGATTCCCCCTACCTCTTTTCCGGGCTGCCCTAGAGTGGTTTCTAAACACAGTCTTTATGTCCTCATAAGGTAGTTGGTAAATGTCTCCTCCAGCTAGCATGTGAAGGGTATCTAGGAGGTCTTCAGGGACTCCTCGAAGCAGAACCAGCTTTAGAGATTTAGGGTCAAGTGTGCACCTGGCCCGTTTATAGCTAAGTTGGAACCTTTCCTCATAGTCCTCTAAAGACTCATCATTTCCCATGGTCATCCGAAAGATTTCTCCCTTGGTTTCCTTTGACCTACAGTAATCCTGGTATTTGTTGTTAAAGGCTTGCTGCATCTGAGCCCAAGTAGTGATATTGTTTCTAGGTAACCCCATGAACCAGCATAATGCTGCATCCTTGAGGGTAGAGGGAAAGAGTTTCAACTTTTGCTCATCTTCTGTATATTCATAAGTTCGACCAAGGACAGAAAACTCAAACAGGAAGGTACCAGCGTCTTCAGTGGTCAATCCATGGAAATGAGGTAAGGCTGAGGGACTTATGTTCTTCATTTTCATGTCCCTGTTGGTCTCTCAGATGGGGAAGGTACCTTCTATTCTCTCGTCATCGTCTCTACCATTTCTGTTGTCAGCCATGGTCTCAAAAGGAATGTTTTCTTGCTCTTCTTCTATTATAGGATCTTCGTATATCTCAGGAGGTTCACCTATAGGTTCTTCTGGATCACTGCCACCAAAGAAGAGAGAAGGGTGACTCAGTGAAGTGGTGGGGGTGTTGGGTAGGAATTTTCCGGTATTGTCTCTGTTCCTACGAGGCATGAAAGGATTTTTGGTTGTTTTTTATTTTTTCTCTGCTTGTACCTGCAAAACTAAAACAGACGGAATTGCAACTAACTAAAATCTATCTTGTAGAAATGGGAATGCGGAATTGAAATGAAAGCAGGAAAGGATTAATCTACTTTGCGGAAATCAAATTGCTAGAATGAAATGCTAGACTATGCTTGCAGAATTGAAATTCTATTCTACGCTTGCAGAATTGAAATTGCGGAATTGAAAGGCTAATCTATGAAAGCAGGAAATGTTTATTTTACTTTTGCAGAAATGAAATTGCAGAATGGAACTGAAATAAACTACTTAGCAGAAGGTTAGAGTAGGAAAATAGAAGAAAAGCAGCAATCACAAATACTCTGACGCTTCCCCAGCAACGGCGCCAAAAAGAGTGGTGAGCTCTAGTATTACATCAATAATGCTGCAACTCCTAGGACTCCCTTCTTTACTTTTATCAACCCGGTAGTTTGTAACAAACTTGGAAGCGACGATGTTGTATGCACAAGTACTAGCTCTTGCCGCAGCTGTCACTTGGTCAGTTGGCACAAGTCCGCTAGGGGCTCAAGCCAACTTCTATGAGCTTTGAGAAGAAGCTTTTTAACTGATGGATGAAAGCTAACCCAAAGAAGGCTAATCTACTTGCAGAAAGAAACTGGAAAGCTGAAAGGAAATGTAAACCCTAGCAAACCCTAATTTTACCAGCTATCCATACCGATGCAAGAAAGAGGATGCAAGCTACCGAAAGAGATACCATTGACTTCTAGGAAGGTAAATACATCTATCTAAGCTACTTCCACAGTAACATCTAAAAAAAACATATTTTTGTATTTTTGAATAAGTTGTCAGAATTATCATGCATGAAATTTGACTGTCTTGACTGTGCAGAGGTGGATTGGTGAGAGGAAATGCTTGGATGAGGTCGGGAAGGTTCAGAGAGGGCCTAAGGGGTCCCTAACACCCTTCCAAAGAGTTTCACAGAGTTTGGCTATCAAGAAACCTCATTCGTGAGCTTCTACAAGAAGTCTGCATGGGTTCTACAGGATGTCTTTGATTTTCTACAGGACGTTCAGAAATAGGATTTTGGAGGATGGATGGATGGAGAAAGATGAAGGAGTGCGTATGGAGGTAGGATAAGGGTTGGAGGTGGACCAGGACTTGGTGGATGGAGTTGAGGATAGAGGTAGATGGTTGGATTTGTTCAAGGAAGACTGAAGCAATGATGCACAAAAACTAGGGTTATGTGAGCAAATGGCAAACGTAAGGCTAGAAGCTGAGCTGAGGAATGGATCAGATGGGTTTGATGGAGTATGGGCAGGTAGAGGAGTGGTACAGGTGCCCTGCAAGTTGTTTTTCCGACTAGACCGATGAAGACTTGTAAAATCAAAAACCTAGTTACGTTGACCTAATTTGATCTAACTGTCAGTACAAAGAATGAACAGAAGTTTGAACTGCAATGAAACCATGTATACTAACTCATGCAACTAAGCAAGCAAAAGTATAAACGTGTAACCAACTTCTACACATGAAAATCAAACACTGGTGATTGCATGGCAAAGCAAAATCAGTGTTTTTGTGGGCAGCAAGGTGTCCCTGATCCCAGCTCCTGATCCCACTGAGGGAGAGGTGAAACCAATGATGTTTGATGGCCCTTTTTTGAAGCTTTTCCCTGTTAACAACCTATCAACTAAATCTGAGCATCAAAAGTCTTTCTAACCATTAACAGTGACCTAGTTAATCAGCAAGATTTAATCTACTTAACAGAAATAATTTTGCAAATGCATGAAGAACAAATAACAATACATAAAGGAGGCCTTAGCACTCAGGTTGGGCCCAACCCCAAGAGCTGTAGGCTCCTATAAAGAACTCAGATCTGATGCCAAGTAAAGTTGCTTCCCATTACTCAAAAATAATCATCACAAGAAAGTGTACAACAGTAGCTAAGAAAAAACGAGCTGAAGAAAGGACAGCACTATAGTGCAAATACCAACAGTTCCAAAAGTAAACTACGAAGGCTGAGGCCTTCTTATTTATACAATACGAGGGGGCTAGCAGCCCTCCTAGATTCAAGGGACTCGGTTGTTCCAACTGCAGTAAACAGTCACTCTTTCCAAAGCTGCTTGGCTACCTTTAGAACTCGTTTTGGTGGTCTGTTGAGCTCGGAGTTGAGGGTGGAGATTTCGAGGAAGGGCCATTTAATGCCACAGACAACCTCCCTACGAATCCTCACCTCAAGCTTGGCTGTCACCTGGGCCATAATTACTTGGTTTGCTCCAAAATTTGTCCAAAAAACCTGAAATGACCACGTATTAGCCTCCTTGGTAGAGTGACCACCCTTATTCGTTCAAATAACATAAGCATACTAGAAAACATGCATAATCTATGAAAAATGGAGGATTGAACAACGACAATTAGGAAAAATGAGCCCAATAAGTTACCCAATTCGGGGCTCATCACAGAGGTCTCTATATGCTGCTCTGAAGGAAAAACCTCTCCTTCTCTCAATAAGTCAGGATCCCTCTTCCGCCCAAAAAATGAATAATTGTCCATGCACAATCCACTTTAAATATATAAATAAAGGTGAAAGAAGAGAAAGGCTTCCTGCGTAGAAAGGTGAAGAAATCAACTCTACTGGGGTACTATCTAGGCTCACTAACAGCAGAGCAATGCTTGTGTTCATGTAGTGACTCCACTGGGGTACTATCTAGGCTCGCTAGCAGAAGAGCAATGTTTGTGTTCATGTAGTCACTCCACTGGGGTACTATCTAGGCTCGCTAGTAGTAGAGAAATGTTTTTGTTCATGTATTGACTCCACTGGGGTACTATCCAGGCCTTCTGGCAGCGGATCAACACCAGAAATGAAAAAATACACTCTGAAAATCTAAAGCTCGCGAACTTCACTACCCTTTCTAATTCGAAAAATTGTGATATTGCTGAATCTTATGCTTGTGTTCAACTGATAAAACCACAAAGGGGACCATGTTTATTCATAGGTGAAGTGGGGAATCCAAAGTGATTTTCATGATGAATCAATACTTCCTGAAGAATTGAGACCCTACACTAAAAGTTGACTGAGACAGAGAAGTTGGAATTCCACTAGTGTGTTGTCAAGGGTTGTCACTTCTACAACACCCTCCCAAATTTTGGCCTAAAGAAAATTTTAGAGCCTACCTTAGTCTTGTATATTGTTTTCACAAACATTGAAGTCGATTCCATGTGTTTTCTTTGTGTTTTGGTCCCTTTTGCAAGAAAGGGAAAATGTCGTCTTTTCGCATGTTAGATGTTCCATAACGTGTAGAAGCTTATTTTTGTGGTTTCAAGGGGTTATATTTGTGTGAATGAGTTGATATAACGATATAAACATTCACTTCACTCATTCCCAAAGTTTTAAGCATTGCGGCATAAGTGTCATCACGGTCGTCACCAAGTGTATCTTTGATGTCGTAATTCATCACAAAGTTGTCACACTGAGGGAAATGTGTGGTTCATGTGTCATGGATGATCTATGTTATTGTGTCATAAAGTGTTCTAAATGTGTGGTCACAGTCAAGTCATGTCACTAAACACATCAGTTCACTGATCCCACACTTAGCCAATTTTCAGAAATTTCTAAGCAGCTTAGCCTCATCCAGCCTTCCCCAACTGCGCCTTGTGTAGTTAAAACAATCAAGTTGTAGCCTTGTCCATTGACACTGCGCAATGTGCAATTTCTGCCTCCCAACACTGCACACCGCGTAGGTATAGTGCTCAAGCCTGATTCTTGGTCCCCATAATTGTGCAATCCATCCCTTCAGCCTGGCCTTAATTGCGCATTGTGCAGTCTCTAAGCTCAAGCTCATCCCTTGAGCTCCTGAGTTGTGCAATTACACTGTTACCCAACCTCCTTTCTTCCTGGAACTGCACAATGGGTTGAACTAGTGCCCACCCCCTCAACCTGTTACACTGATCTCCCAGACTGCGCAGTTTCCTTCCTCACTCTAGCCTGGACTATGCATTGCACACTATCAAGGCTCAAGCTTCACCCTTGAGTTCTTGAGATACGTAATTACGTAGTCACTGAGTCTCTCTCCCAGCCTGAAACTCAGTTTCAGAACAGTCAATGGATCAACATGTGACATCTTATACTAGGGGTTTTATCAGACTGATTTCGTCTCGTCATGTGTTAATTATAGATGCAGGTACTCTATCATACCATGACAAGATGATGAAGAAGGAGATGGAGAATAGAAACATGTTGAAAGACGCCTGTGTAGCTAATTATGCAAGTTGGTCAATCAAGAGAATACACAAGGGACATTGTTTTGCAACCACATTGCAAGACTTGATATCATTGAAGACTCCTTACCTCTAATCCATAAGGAGGTGGATAGAAGAACATCCTCAAGAATACATGTAGCAAGCAGCAGCAGAAGTGGCTTGACATTTCCATTTCATCAAGCACCCCATGTTACCAGTGTCATGTCATGAGTTGTTATATTCCACATCATCATTGTGGATTATGTAATTATCTATTCAAAATGTATTGTAAAGTGGAATTCCTAAGGACACATTCAGAATATGAAGAGTCATGTAAAGTTAAAAGGCCATATGAAGTCAAACAGTCATGAGGGTAGTCAAAGGGTCACAACAAAGGTGAATCATCACCTCATTGGTTATATATAGACCCTCATTTTATGAGCAAATGACTTTTCACCTTCGCTCCTTCCGCAAGGCATTAGAGAGACAAGCTAGTTTTTAGGGAGAAAGAAGTGGCTCCAAGGCTCCACTATTGGAGCTAGTGGTTTTCATTGTATACATGTGTCTTGGAACTTTTACTTAATATAAGAAGCCTCATAGCCATCACGTTCTCCCATGGATTATGGATATTTGTAATATTATTTTGTGGATGTTTATAATTCATGTTTGATTTCATCTGTGCTAAATTAGTTGAACTATTTCAGTTATTTTAGTACTTATTGTATTGAGAATGTGTTGTAATGGTTACTATTGTTGTCATATCCTTTTGGACTATTCCACTCAATATTAGACAAATATCTCTTGTTGATTGGTTGTATTAATCATCGCAACTTTGTGGACTATTCTGATGGATATTAGATGGATTCTTATTGGTTACATGTGTCTCACCAGGCACACTCACTTGCTTTTTGAAGGCACATTTTCACTCCTCTCTCTTTCTGAAAGTTAGAGCCAAGGAAAATATTTAAGAAACCAACAACCGCACCATATTCCAGATGGGGCTCCTATTCCAAATGGTGTGCGGTCTAATTGGGACCACATAACAGGGAGACCCCTTAAATGTTGGTGGGTCTATCACCATCAACAGAACTCGTTAAATTAAATGAAAGGATGTTTTACCAGTATAAGTTTAACCATTTTCTAGACTGGATGGACTATTTACGAAAAAGGAATACTTTAGTTGAACATGGATAAAAGGTTCTCATGGGTATTTTTTTTATGCCTTCTCGAGCCCAAGAGACAAATTTATGAAAAGGAACCTCTTGGATTTTTCTTTTTTGCCTCTTTTTCAAACTCTCTAAACATGAAAAAGAAGTTGATTATACCTTCGTTGGACTTGTAAAACCATTAAAAAATGTAGAACTCGTTAAACATAACGAAAGCGAACCACTCCTTCTCAGGGTTCATTAAAAATACTCAGAAGGATTCATCCAAAGGATGGACTTATAGATCAAGTATATGTTATCCTCCTCAATATTATAAAAGATAACGAGGTACTAGCCTGAAATGGTTGGGAAATTGGGAAAACAAGGCATAATACCTATTTATGGCATCAAGTTTCTCTTGAACATGACACTCTATCACCTTCATTATTGTTTTAGGATGGGGAATCCTCTTGCCTCAATGTTTATCACACCTTAACGAAAGTCTTCATGATGGGTCTTTGAGTCAATGTTGTCGACTTCATATAAGTGTCCTTGATATGTTCAAGAGATTCAAGTCCACCCTCAGTTGGCATCTGCTAGAATACCTTAAGCCTTTTTTCATATTTTCCGCCCCTGAACCAACTCTTAATCATCAACATTATGTCTCAAATCTTGATACCTATTTTGTTTCATTCAATGGGGACACATTAAGGCCCCCCTGCGATGAGTTGCTTTGTGTTGATGTCAACACATTATCCAAGAAGATGACTTAGAAACTCCCTTTAGTGCCTTGGAGCTTGCATACCTCAATGACAAGTTTCCTCACTTTCGGTGATAGGTTTTCATCCTTGGCCTTCAGATAGAAGATTTGGTGTGGTGTTTAATTTTAGCTCATTCATTCGCACCTCATAGATTATGCTTAGTACCTTAAGTACCATTATCATTATCAGTGGTTCCTCTCACATCTGTTAACGACTTTCATCATTGGTCGGTAATCAGATGGTCCCTAAATTGTTTGACTCTAGCATATCTATTCACATGGTTATACTCCTACTATCAAGTGACGAGGTAGAAGACCCCAAATCTAGTTTCACCTATCCGAGCTCGATTTTAGGAGTCATACAAGATTTACAAAGTGTGATGGCTATGGTCATATAAAAATTCATCCAAGCGTGGGTCAACAATATGTCATCAATGGACGTGACTTTAATCATTGTACATATAACTTGGCTTGTACACTGAGTCTGGGTATGCCTACCTCAACAATGATATCATGATGATAATGTATTGTAATAGACAATTAATGATCTCAACTAGTCTATTCTTGATCCAGACTTTTCATACGGTAAAGTACTTCAATCCTCAACCACTGCTTCTGACTTTAGACTTTAGGGGGAAATATGTTACAGACCATTTTGTCACATTTAATCCATATCAATCATCGTCCATTCACACTTTTCAATCATCCCCTACAAATACAAAAGCATGTCATTTCTAGAAGTTCCAATAATTATGCATTATATTGGCTAAAAACCCTAATTTAGGTCCTCATCGCACTTTCCTTGTTCAAACAGTGTGATGGCGCAAGTTGCATCAAAGGGAAAAGTGTTGGTTAGCACAGGTTTCTTTCGCTGCAAGTGCGACGACCCTTGAAACAAGGAAAAAAATAAAAATAATTTCAAAGCTTCTGCTTCTAGAGGCTTCTATCATGGAAGTTTCCATTCTCTGTTAAGGATGTCCTTGAATTCCTACAAATTTGGTCTTATCACCTATCCCATGGAGCTTATCCCCTTTAAAGTGGATCTTACCCTAATTTAATGGATCCACAACCTTCGCATTCCTCCTATAAATGCATTGCCTACTATCAGGACTAGGTTTCCTTTTGGAAACTCTTAGTTATGCCCTCATGCAACCCATTTGTGTCTATAGTTCCATAATCTATCCATGTACTTGAGGAATTATTGAAGGCTTGATTTGGTGACAAAGGAAGGACAAGATAGTTGGGAGAGATCTACAAGGTCAAGGTTTTTAAGGGTTGTAATCTTCTCCTACTTTCATTAATACAAAAATTCCTTGTTTTCCTATACATTATGTCTCATTTATGCATATGTAGAACAATGACTCCTTGGATTATAGTTTAATTTAGATGTTTGTATATGTTATTTGTATGTTTTGGTTCTCTTGATTATTTTATATTTTTTTTAGGTTCCACTTATATCATTTGGATTTGGAGCTAAATCTTTCAAATGGGGAGAATAAGAGAGTTTACATTGGTTTCCAAGTAATTATTTTTTCCATGTTACAAATTTCTCTAAGGAAAACATAGCAAATTTGTCTCAATTGTTTCTAGATCAGGTCACTAGGTATAGGGAGATTGCTTCTATCCGCGAAAGGAATTCATCCATAAAACAATGTTTGCCAACTTGTTTGTGCTTTCGTCCTTATACTTGAACACTAAATGAAAATGTTGTAGAAACCTTGTCCACTTGTAATCTTTGTTTTGTTTCAGCTGACTTTGGTCCTGTAGGTACTATAATGGTTGGTGATCTATGTGGATTACTAACTCCTTTCCCATCTGATATTGCTTCTTCTTCACAACTTGCACTAGCGCATAGAGTTCCATGTTGCAAGTATTGTAGTTAATAATTTCCCCATGAAATAATTCAGAATGATAACATGTAGGCCTTCTTCCCTACATCAACACTGCTCCCATAACATAACCACTCACATTTGTCTCCACTTCAAAGGGCTGATGAAATTTTGGTAATGACAAAATTGGTTCATGATGGATATTCTTCTTTAACTCCTCAAAGACCCTCTACTAACCCTTCCCCACCAGAAACTATTTCCACTTGTTGTTATGGCATGGTGTGGTGTTGCTACCATTGAAAATGAGTCTATGAATTTCTTCAAGTACTATTTTTTCCCCAATAAAAATCCAAACCTCGAAAACATTAGTAGGCACCAACCATTTCATGATGGCCTCCATCCTGGCAAGACCTATATGCAACTCTCCTCCACCTACCACATACCCCAGATACACCAAATATTGTTGTGAAAACTCACACTTCTTGACATTTGTTAATCGTTGGTGCTTCTTTAATGTCTACATTGCCTGCATAAAATATGAGATGTGATCCTCCTAGGTAGCATTGCATACCATTATATCATTCAAATAGACAATAATAAATTACATGAGGAAAGACCTTTGTCGACGCATTTCGAACCAACTAGTGTGGTTCATCGTCAGGACAAGTTGAAGAAACAGATCCAGCTAGGCATGTTAAATAGTCTGAGCAGAGATTCTAACGGCTAAATCGATCAACGGCTGATTTTGACCTACGGACCCAGGTCAAATTACAGTTCATTAAATTAATTTAATTATAATTTTTAATATTAATATAAAATATTTATTTAATGGTTAGTTTTGAAAATTAATTAATTTATTTGTTTATATATATATATATATATATATATATATATATATATATATATATATATATATATATATTAAAGTACTAATAATAGGTTATTAATAAAAGTTAGGATTCAAAATAAATAAAATAGTATTAGGGTTGGTTTAAGAAGGTAATTCACTTATTTATTTATTTACTAATTTTCGTTAATATAAAATAAATATATATATATATTCCAATTAAAATATATATAGTTAAGGTTAAAAATATCAATAAATAAAATAATATACATGGTTAGTTAGAAAAGGTAATATTTAATTTAATTAAAATTAATGTGTTATTGATGATGATGATGATGATGATGATGATGATGGTTAACGTCCACTGAGACCAAATTGGTCTATCGGACCTACAATTTTCTTAATTTTTACTTGTCTGGCTCCTCGTCTTTCTTGGCGAGATTGGTGTTGTAGCTTTCTTTCTTTTCTCTACGGTCTTCCAACTTCCTTTGTCTTGCATCTCCTTCATCTCTTCTGCTTCTTGGGACATTGGTGTCTTAGCTTCGCGATCTATTGTGTTCGTTCTTTTGAAAATAGTCGGAGAAGAAGTTTGGTTTAGGAGATCTGCTTTGCTATTAAATGAAGATTTATTTTCCGCGGTATTCAAATCCTCATAACTGTTGATTTGTTGGGGCGGGCTTTCTCCTTGCTTGTTTTGAGAGTTGTTTCCTTCTTCCTTGATTTCTTGTGACTCATTTTCTCTAGAATATTCTTCTTCTTTGATGACAGTGTAGTGTTCTTTTTGTGCTCCTTCCCACCATGTAGATCTGTGGTGGTTTTTTCTAGCAAAATTTTTCTCAGAGGCTTTTGGGCAATTTTTGGCTAGATGCCCCGTCTCAAAGCACGATCGACATCTGAAGAGGACACTTTCATAATCAAGCTTCTGGTTCCACACATAGTCTTTACTTGTTAGGTTTATTTCAGCTGGGAATCCGGCGCTGAAATCCATTTCCACACAGATGCGTGCATAGGTGGTTCTCGCATATTCCTCTGTTTCTGGGCACCTGCAGTAAAATTTCCCAATTGCATTTTCGATGGCTTTTAGCGAGGAGAGATTCCAAAGATGCAAGGGTAGGCTTGGCAATCTCACCCAAACTGGTGCTGAGGTTATCACTGCTGTAGAGGGATCGAATGATGGGTTCCATGGCTTCATGAATAGGCTTGATTTTTCCCAAAACCAAGGGCCGGAATCTAGAATACATTGTCTGCTTTCAGGATTTTCGAAATCTACTATAAAGAAACCTCTAGCACAGGGGTAGATATTAATTTCATCAGAAATGATAGGCTTCCATACCTCCGAGATCCAATTGTGGAGTGCTATCAGCCGCGGCCAAAAACCATTGAACCGGCAAATTAGGGCACTTTCGGAGAACTTCAAAGCTTCATCGAGTGAGTCCTGGACCACTTGGATAGTGGGAGCTGGGGCTTCACTCACGATATGGGCAGGAGATTGCCCTTCAGAGGCGGATGAGCCACCAGTTATTTTTGCGAAGCTCGGAGCCATATTTTACTTGCTCGTAGAACCCAGCCGCAGACAAATAAGACAGAAGATAAGATTAGATCTAGATCTGACCGCAGAAATTAGCCGCCTAGATCTAGCCTCAGATCTAAAACCTAGCCGTGAAATAAACTGTAAATGCGAGCAGGCCCCAGATCTATACCGCAGATCTGCACCAGATCTATACTGCAGATTCAATTCATGATCACCGTAGAACCGCAGACGAAACCGCAGACGAGATCTACGGGAGATAGATCGGTAGAACCGCAGACGAGAATGATCACCGATAGAACCGCAGACGGGAGATAGATCACCGTAGAACCGCAGACGGGAGATAGATCACCGCAGACGGGAGATAGATAGATCACCGTAGTACCGAAGAACCGCAGACGAGATCTATCTAGTTGCCGAAAAATAATTGCTGATATGAAAAGACAGTATATATGATTTCTAAACTGATCACCGAAGAACCGCAGACGAGATCTACGGGAGATAGATCGGTAGAACCGCAGACGAGAATGATCACCGATAGAACCGCAGACGGGAGATATTAGTAAGGGAGGTGGAGATATTAAAATTGGTAGACAAAATATCAATATTAATTTATTATTAATATTAATATTAATCTTAATATTATTATTATTCTTATTAATATTAATATTGATATTCGTATCATTATTAATATTATTATTTATGGAAAAGAGTTAAAATAGGTAAGATAAAATGCTTTAAAGGTTAGTTAAAAACTATAATATAATTTATTTATTTAAACTATTACTTGTATATAATAACACATTAATTTTAATTAAATTAAATATTACCTTTTCTAACTAACCATGTATATTATTTTATTTATTGATATTTTTAATCTTAACTATATATTTTTTAATTGGAATATATAAGTGAATTACCTTCTTAAATCAACCCTAATACTATTTTATTTATTTTGAATCCTAACTTTTATTAATAACCTATTATTAGTACTTTAATATATATATACATATATTAACAAATAAATTAATTAATTTTCAAAACTAACCATTAAATAAATATTTTATATTAATATTAAAAATTATAATTAAATTAATTTAATGAACTGTAATTTGACCTAGGTCTGTAGGTCAAAATTAGTCGTTGATCGATTTAGCCGTTGGAATATATATATATATATATATATATATATAATATATAACGAAAATTAGTAAATAAATAAATAAGTGAATTACCTTCTTAAATCAACCCTAATACTATTTTATTTATTTTGAATCCTAACTTTTATTAATAACCTATTATTAGTACTTTAATATATATATATATGTATACATATATTAACAAATAAATTAATTAATTTTCAAAACTAACCATTAAATAAATATTTTATATTAATATTAAAAATAATAATTAAATTAATTTAATGAACTGTAATTTGACCTGGGTCCGTAGGTCAAAATTAGTCGTTGATCGATTTAGCCGTTGGAATCTCTACTCAGACTATTTAACATGCCTAGCTGGATCTGTTTCTTCAACTTGTCCTGACGATGAACCACACTGGTTGGTTCGAAACGCGTCCGACAAAGGTCTTTCCTCATGTGATTTTCGTCGAAGTTCTACTTACAACTATTATGGATCACAGAAGCCTCAATTCAATAAATAATAAATTAATATATATAATTGTGCAATATATCATACATTAACCTCATAAATGTAGTTGGTGCATTCAAGAGGCCGAATGGCATGACTAACCACTCATACAAACCTTTTTTGGTTTTGATGGCAGTCTTCCAAGTATCTTATTATGTGACTCGAATTTAGTGATATTTATACTTTAAGTCCAACTTGGTGAAGTATTTATCTTGCTGCAACTAATTTAGCAAATCATAAATTATGGGCTGGGGTGCCTATTCTTGAGTGTGATTTTTTTCAATGCCTTGTAATCAATACACATGGGTCAAGTCTCATCATTCTCTAACACCATGATGATGGGTGACTGCACTTTGTCGATTGACACCCTTTTCTAGTAATTGTTGCAATTTTTTCTCCACCTCCCTTACTTATATAACAAATTTCATGTACATTGAAATGTTTGGAAATGAGGGGTACACCTCATGCTCCAATTCCCTCTTGGGTGATAACCCTTTAGGCTCCCGGAACACATCCCTACATGTTCTCAACAACTCTTCCAGTTGTTGTTTCTTTTTGTTAGTACACCCCTCTAGGGATGTTTTTCCTCTTACTGGCCCTTCTATAGATTGGTTTTTTCTTAAAAGTAGTAAAACATAATTCTAGTTGGAACTGATCAATTCCTTGTCTTGGTTGGCACTTACCAACCATTTTTTAAACTTGCCTTTGTGCACATTAATGGTGAATTATTTTCCATGCTTGATGAACCAGTACTAGTTGGCTCTCCGTATGAATATTTCATCATGCATGTACATGTAGGGACTTCCAAACACCGCTCCACACACATCCAGGGGAACAACATCTAGTTCTACTTCATCAATAAAATCAACACTAATAGCAAATCTAATTTTTCATTGTTTTGTTGCCTTCAACCTTGCATCCATATTTTCTCATCCCAATGGATATGGGATCGGATAATCACGAACTTATGATCCCAATTTGTTGACCAACTCTGCTGCAATGAGATTTTCCTACAATCCTAAGTAAAACAAATTATCAATCTTTTTCTTCTTGACCTGTATCCTTATATGGAATTTTTTGGTCATTTCTTTCTATTCTTGTTGCTGAAGACTCCCAGGTTCATCACCTTCTACATTCACCATACATATTGTCTTGTCATCCATGTTTAAGTTTCTTTCAACTTGGTTGCTCAAATCAGTGATCATGAGATTCTTCCTCTTATTTTATTTATTTTTGTTCTTTGGGTTAAGCTCTAGATACAACTTCTAGCACTTCTCCTTATATTACCATCAATTTTGTAGTGGTTACTAGGATCTTTGCACTAGTGTGTTATGGCTATTGTCTTCTTATGCCTTTCCCCTTTCCACTTATTCTTCCCCTACTTAGAAGTGTCCTTTTTCTCCTTATACTTTGATCCACTTGAGTGTCCTTTCTTCAGGCCTATGCTCTCCAAGTACTATGCATGTGAACAAGCCTCATCAACCAATATGGGCTTGAAAAACATCACTTGCTTCCAAATATGGCTTTATATACCCCCCAGATACTTGATGAATACATCTTGGTTCTTTGGGTAGATACCCAACATTATGGCCATGTTTCAAAATTCTTGGTGTACTCTTGTATACCCTGCCCCTGCTTTTGCCCAAAGTAAGGCTACTCTATACACTAGTACTCTACAAATCAATAGGGTAAAATTGTGACTTTATGATGGTTTTAAATTCCTCCCACTTAGTCACTAGAGGATCTCCCTCCTACCTCAAGGTCTACATGTGGCTTTTCCACCAATTCATGGTATGGACCTCTAAATTTAGTGTGCAAATGAAATCTTGTGTTCTTACTCAATATGATGGACACTAAAATACACTTGCAACTTATACAACTAATGATTTAGCTTCATAATGCCAATATCACCTTCATATGACTTGATATTGACCTTTTCTTCCATTTTGAATAGGGACTGTGAATGATTCATGACACTCGAACTGGTTTGATCTCTTTCAGGTCCTTTCTTCAATTGGTTCTTCATTTCTTCCCAATATCCTAATCTCCTCTCTTATCTATCCTCTACGTTAGAAGTGGTGAGCACCAGTATTTCAGCAATAATGCTGCAACTCCTGGGCTGCCTACTTTACTCTTAACAACCCAGTAGTTCATAACAAACTTGGAAGCGTTGGTGTTGTATGCACAAGTACTAGTTCTTACTGCAGGTTGTCACTTGGTCAGCCGACGCAAGATCACTAGGAGCTCAAGCCAAATTTTATGGATTCCAGAAGAAGCTCTATATGTGATAAAAGGAGAGAAATATTACTCTATAGATGTTACTCTAACTGCAGAAAGGAGAAAGACTGAAATGTAACGCAAACCTAGTAAACCCTAATTAACCAACTAATCCTACTTTTGAAAAAAGCACTATGAAAACCATGAAATGAATTCCATTACCTACTCAAGGAAGTAAACAACATCTAACTAAGCTATTTCTGGAAGTAAATAAGAAAAAAATATCTTTTTGGATTTTTATGTATTTTCATGTGAATTTGACATGCATGTAATTTATTGTGTGTGAATGTGGCAACGAATAGGTGGCGTTGGAGGGTGGCTTTGGGACTTGAGAGGATGTAGGATGGTGTGGATGGGTCCTAGGAGGTCTTAGGTGGCATTATGGAGGCTTTTCCCACACTCGGCCTTCAAAATAAATCCTACAGGAAAATCTACAGGAGGACACAAGAAATCTACAGGAGGAAAACAGGGCAACTATAGGAGGAGGTCGAGAGCATTTTTCACTATTTTGGGGGTGTGAGAGTGGGTGGAAAAGGTGGATGAAGGTTGGAATGAGGTGTTATGGCACCTAGGGTCTACCAAGAATCACCAGGAGAGAGGAAGATGATTGGGTTTTCTCAAGGAGAGAGGAAGAAGTTCTATGGAAAATGCAGGAAACTAAGGCAGAATTGAGGTGAGGTTTGGGCGACCTGTAGGGCATGGATCAGATGGAGGATGTGATGGCTGATAATCTGGCCTACTACAAGAAGAGATCTACTACAAAGGAACTGACAGTCAACCAATAAGATCAAACAAGAAATGAAATGAGTGCATCTAGAAAAACAAAGTTTTGCATCAAACTAGTCTAAACTATGATCTATGAAAGGAAATGCTGAGAAATGCTGCAAGAAAGGAAAGCATGAAAGAAGACTATTTCAAATAAATAAGTGAGCATGATGAAGAAGATCTGAAGCAAAGCAAAACTGGACTATTAACCTACTAAAAAGCTGCAAACACTAGAAGTCATATGAATGAGGAAAATCTGTGTTTTGGGGCAGCAAGAGGGTCTTTGCCTCAAATCATGGTCCCAAAGGGAGGAAGAGAGGCCAAGGCACTATTCCTAGCCTTTTGAATCTTCTCTTTATCGCTGCTTAACCTGCTACAAAAAGCACAAATGGAAGCAAACTGCTAAATCATCAAAAGCAACCTATTCTCATTAAAAGAAATACATCCAACAGTAACCTAATCTACAAACTGAAATAAAACATACAAATACAAGTAAAGAGGAGCTTAGCTGCTTGGATTGGGCCCTAACCCAAGAGCTTCAGCCCTTTGAGGTAACTCAGTGCTAGCTCAAAATGGATTCCATCTTTATTATCAAAACAATAACAAGATTACATGGAACTGTCACAAAATAATAAGCTCGAAGTTGGAGCAGAGTTTACATAAGAAAAAATCCAACAAAAATCCAACCCTAGTGAGGCCCTAGGCCTCTCTACTTATACAATTGAAGCTACCAACAGCTTCCTTAAAATCAGGGAGGCTTGGCTCCCAAAACTCGAGATAATCATCAGTCATCCTCCACTTGCTTGGCTTCCTTCTAGTGCATGATTCAGTTGCTTGTACTCTGAGCTGAATGAAGGGGAATTCGAAGTGAGGAGTAATAAATGAGGGGGATTCCCTCCTATAAGTCCTCTCCTTTGTCCACTTCGAGTTATTGCTGCCATTTGTCCATTGGATCCTTGACTTTGACCTCGAAATTCATCAATAATCTGCATTAAACACATGTTAGACCACATGGCATCATAACTAACTTAACTCACTCCATAAGCATAAATATAATCAGAAAATCATACAATAAGTTAAGAGAATGGTTGATTTGACTAGGTTAGGAGGCAAAATGAGCCCATATAATTACCCATTTATGAGGCTCATCAAGAAGCCCCATCTTCTTCAGGTAGCCCAAGCTTATTATTCAAGACCGACATAAATAGATTCAAATTATGACTTATATATGTAAGTTGTGCTTCTAGTCGTGAAAAACTTTCCTTTATAGGATCACGAGGGATATTCACAAATTTTTTAGCCATGATTATGATTTTATGACTTTTGGCTTAAACAATCTAGATATCCTACAAATATCTACAATAGACCCAAAGAAATATATTTTAGTACCAATATGATCCGTAAAATTTTATGGATAGTCCAATAGACAGCTTGTCCCAACATATTTGGTAAAACTATATTTAAAATTTTGAAATCTACACTATTAGGGTTTTATTTCTCTTTAGATTTATGGATTTGTAGATTATGATTTATTATGTATGTATGAAAATTGAAATTTATGCAGAAAATAGAGAGCAACAAAATAAAAACTCACAAATATATATTATGGTTTATTATGTATGCATGCAAATTGAAATTTATGCAGAAAATAGAGAACAGTGAAATAAAAACTCACAAACCATGATTTGACACACAATTATAACCTGGGAAACCCTTTCAGGAGAAAACTTAGCTGGAAGGTGAGGATGCTCTACTCTCTTTCTTTTAATAGAAAATATTTGTGAGTACAAAGAAGTATGACATGTGTTCTGTGGACCACTGCAGTGCACAAATCCCCTTTGTGTGCTCTCTCCATATCTCTCTTGGCTATTTTTCTTATCTATGTAACAAGTGCAGTCGAAATGAATTGAACCCCTTTTCCTCCCAGTGGCCTGGTTATTACATAGCCCAATAGCCTACTAGTGGTTAGGTTTGACAACCTCAACCCTTAACCAGAGTTACAATATAGACTCTTCTAGTGTCTTATTCATCAATAACATGTGGATAACCCCTTTTCCATTAATAATGGGGTTTTACGTGGCATCCTCTCGAATTATAGTGGCTAAAACAGGAACGCCAAATTTTGAGTGGCATAATGTTTGCATACAGACACAGATTGAGGTGATTCTTGTGTCGTTGGAAAGGTACTTGTGTGTAGAATATGAAAAAAGGTGCAACATTATAGCAGAAAATTTTTACCCCAAAAAAATGTAACTTGATTCCTTAAAATGATCCCATAAGGTTTCAAACCCCAATTTTCCATATTGGGTCTCGCTGATAAAAATGGTGTTGTGAGTTGATTCCTCCACTTTTTCCACTCTTAAATAATCAATATGGATGAAAAATAATAGAATAATTCAATCTGGATCATGAAAATTATTTTAATTATAATGTAAATGCAAGCACTAACTTCAATTTACATCAAATTATATATACACCAACCTACAGGAGGTACCATCCTCCTTTTCTTTGTAAGCACCCACTTACTAGAAGCATCAACTCCCACTATTTGTAAGCACAAACTTGTTGGATACTCTAATCCCCTAATATGTAAGCACCTACTTGATTTTATTTTGTGATTCAAATGAACTTACTTCATATTGCAATAGCTCCCTTATAATTTTGTACATGGAGATAACTCTATTTCAACAAATAAATCTTCAACACTCCATACCAACTTTTTTTTTGTTCACAACAACTTCAAATCTTGGCCAATCTGCACATTCAACCTTTGCTCATCCCATATCTACACACTTTGTCTCAAATCTACTTCATATTTCTGACATTTAGCAATTTCAACCTGTTCCAAGTACTCTCATGCACACACACTCTCTCTCTCTCTTAATTTATACCCAATCAGGAACTCAACTTATATCATTTTTCTACAACACAACTCCCTCTCACAAACTGCCGTATACTTCTTGTCCATAGTAGTATTTTCGCCTTCACAACATGAGAACATGATTCACATCTTCTTATTACTTCATTTTATTTCTAATTTAGTACTAGAAAATCCAACTGAATGGTCCCATATAGACCCTTAATTTATTTTAAGCCAATTAAAAAAAAAATAACGTTATTTATTTTGGCATCCCATAAACACTAAATTTCCGGCCTTGTTCTATTAAATTTGGTACCCAAAACAGAAAATTTCTTAGTTGTGGCCCTCAAGCTTCAACCACCTCAAGCCATGTGACAAGGGATAGAACCTAGAACTTGGCTCAATAGGCACTAAGTCCTAGACCTATTCCATATGTTCATTTCCTATTATATTGAAATTTCAGACAATCTATGTAATAGTTCCTTTCTATTATTTGCTAAAAATTCCCAGAAATTATTATAACATAAGTTTTTGTCAGAAATATTGATAAAATGCAACACAGATCTGCAGAAATTGTAGACAATATGCAAGAAATCTAATTTTATTTTATTTAATAATAATTGCTAGAAAGATATTATATGAAAAAACCTAGAAGATATATTGGATTTCTGGTTCTCGGACTTCTACGATATGATCTCCAACAACTCAATCCACCAACTCGAAGGCTTATGAGATATAATAATTCAGCTCTTTGAAGCACAAATAATGACTTGCAACACAATAATTGGCTATGGTGTGTCTTTCAACACTGAAACCAACTACCACTAGCTAGGGTGTGTATTTTAACACCGAAACTAGAAAATAAAATGAGGGTTTCTCCCTCCCACCTTAAGACACAAAAGCTCTTGAGGCTATTAACCAAATTTAAATACACATTCATACCCCTCCCTCAAATCTCCCTTTTATTATAATAACTATTTTACCATCTAGATACCATGGGTGGCATAATAATACCTTGGGTCATCAATATATCATGGATTTCTCTTTATACTCCCTTATAATTTAATTATTCATTTCACCTTTTTAATGTTTATTTTAATCTCCAAGTGAAAATGAACCATTCAATTGATATTCTTGGAAAGGGACATTATATTCCTCCCTTCCCATGATTGGTCACCCTCAAGTAATATGGAATTTGCATACCAATACCAACATCCCAAATATTCCTGTAGAATCCTCCCAATGTCCCATATGCAATCATGCAAATCTAAGGAGGGTGCTTCAACATCACCAGAATTGAATGGGTAACATCCCGATCAAAAAATGTAGTTGTGTTGTTGAGTAATGGAGTAGAGGGATTTTGACTACCCTCATCAACTAATAGCGACAATGAATCATTTGTGGCTGAAAATGTTGGGCCACTTTTGCTACTTTCTACCCCATATTTTTTCTCAACGGGTGCAACATCGCCAATTTTTTCTTTAGTAGGTTGACCAAGGTATTTACCTTTGGCCCTTGAAGCAACAATAATTGTATCTCCTACATATGAAATATGGGTTAATACTTCGCTGCTTAGACTGATGGATACTTCAACCTTTGTATCATCATTCATTTTTAATGGTACTTCTAAAAATTTTGAAACAACGCTCCCATCACTGTTATGTTGCCCCATGTAGCCACAAACTTCCAATTCGTCATTAGGCATTTCAATCTTGGCAAATTCTTCTCCCATATTTTTATATGGATCATTGCTCACTTCAATCTCTACTTTCTAGTCTTTAGTTGTTGCTTTAGTTTTACAATTTCCTTTTTCCTTTTGTTTCCATTGATGATGCCCATGCTTCAATTTGATCTACCATTCTTGTGAAATTCTTTTTATATTCTTCAATTCTTTTGTTACAAGCTTCAAGTGATTTTCTATTATGATCTTCAATTTTTCTATTATAATCTTCACATTTTCTACTAAAATCTTCAAATCTTCTAGCAACTTTTGAGAACAATTTCTCTTGCTTATTTAGAGGCATTTTTTTTTAAACAAAACCCTTTAGGCTGGTAGAGAAACCAACTCTGATACCATTGTAATAACCCCCTTCAAATAATAAATATGATTTCTAATAAATTCCTTCAAGAATTTTTCTCGTAAACCCTTGGCAAATTAAATTGCAAATAAAATAGAGAATTTGTTGGAAATATCCCCTTTTAAATTATCATAGTTTCTGGACAATTTCTTCAATGAAAATACACCAAAAAATTTTACGAGAAACAAACAAAATTGCCATATTTTAAATTATCAAGTCATAAAATAAGGAAAAAACCCAAATTTATTAATTAAATAATCTTGAGAGGGAATTACAACAATAATTCTCAGGAAACTTGGTACCAAAAACTATTTTGGTTTCTTTTGGGTTACATGAAATCTTCAAACCCCAACAACTACCTTGATCTAATTCAAACCTCATAAATTTGGGCTCCTCTAGTGATGTGCTATGACAGAACATTGCCTCCTCATTGTTGGAAATGCAGCAAGAAAGTCTCAATTTTGAATTTTGCCTTAATTAAATTGAGGAAATTGGAAATTCCACATCAAAAGACAACTTGGAGGAGTTAATTGAGGTGGCATAGCTCTTTTCACTCATTTAATAACATTCACTTCAAGTTAATGAGTTGAAGTTCAGTTTACTTGATTTGATTCCTAAAAAATAGGAGTCTAGCTCAATTAATTCGAGTTAGTGGCATGAAGTTCAGTTGTGTGCAGTGTGTTCCTAAATTTTAGGAGCCTAGGTTGAGTTAATTTTAGTTGTAGAAATTTAATTCAGTTAAATTGATCTATGATCAGTTAAACTAGTTATAATTGTTGGAGGAATGATCCGAATGGAAAATGGCATCAACCGATGGTAGCTTATCTCTGAGAAGAGATGTGGTGGCTACATGCCTCTGAACTGTAAAGGCTACATTGTGGCAGACAATCTATCCTTTTACAAAATGTGACTTGTTACTTATAGTGTTTTTCAGTTACAATACCATGGGTCAATTCCATGGGTGAATGAATACCATGGGTGGATTTTACAATACCACGGGCGGATGCCATTTACAATACCATGGGTAAATTCCATGGGTCAATGAATAATATGGATGGATAAGTACCATGGGTTGATGCCATTTTCCATTCGGATCATTCCTCCCTCCTTAAGAAGCAATGGTCCCCATTGCGTAAAGTTCCCTCCTGCAAAGCCTTTGTTGAATATGAAGAGCCACTGAAGATAAGGGTTTTATGTGGTTAACCCAAAACCCTGATAAACAAATATCCGAGGATAGAGATACCCTGTAATACTTGTGACCAACTGTGATGCTAACAGTGTGCGGCCTAGCAAATGGACTTTGATGACAAGGATTTTGTGTGGTTGACCCATAAACGTGATGTTGGTTGTTGATGAAGTAGCAGGTACCTACATAGCCTGGGGTGGGAGGACACATCTCCAAATAACCCAAGTCGAATGCTGCTATGCTGAAACTGATGAATGTGAAGTAGGTGCCTACTAAAGTGGGGTGGGAGGGCACGTCTCCAATGGGAACCCACTCCGAATGCTGCTCCGGAATTAAAATGGACATAACTCGGCCAATATAACTCATTATATTTATTATAACCTATTTTTAGAAGCAGAAGGATCATTTTGCATCTTCCCATGAGTTGGAAATCCTTATCTGGACACTCTAAGATCTCATATTCGCGCTGCAACAGTTCCGCCGTCACAAAAATTCTGATAAAATAGCTGATTTTAAATCAGCGATATCTTCCACATCCGAACTCCGATTCGACCCATTTTTTTTTTTAAATTGGGTGATTTTTCGAGAGGAATCCAGATCTGGTATTTTTTTTTGTAAATTTTGTACCAAATGTTTCAGATCTGATCTGCAAACGTGCCGCCTAAAAAAATTCCTGCAAAAAAATTGAGAAGAGAAAAATTCTTCCTGCTAGACCCAAGAAAGTGCTCTGTGGAGGTTGTAGCACATGCTTGAAGTTTGTTGAATATTGCTGCAAAATTTGAAACTAAAATATGCATCAAACCCTCATTCCCATGGAATCATAACCTGCTCTGATACCACTGATCCGGATCTTGGGAGGAGGCCCCCAAGATCTAAAAGATTGAAATGGATCTTGGGAGGAGAGACCCCCAAGATCTGAAAACTTGAAATGGATCTTGGGGGAAAGGCCCCAAGATCTAAAATATTGAAATGGATCTTGGGAGGAGAGACCCCCAAGATCTGAAAACTTGAAATGGATCTTGGGGGAAATGCCCCAAGATCTAAAATATTGAAATGGATCTTGGGAGGAGAGACCCCCAAGATCTGAAAACTTGCATTGCCAGAAGAAAAATAGGAGAATGCCTAATAAACAAAACCACAAAGAAACTTTTTTTATTAAAACCGATAATAACTGTAAAGGCTACATTGTGGCGGACAATCTGTCTATTTATTATTCTTTGCTGCTCTTCTGCCATCATCATTCTCATACCCTGATGATGGATCCCATTTGGGATTTGAAACGTTGGTACAAAAATGTTAAAACTGTGGATTCTCCGGACATTGATTCAAAATGTGACTTGTTACTTATAGTATTTTTCAGTTACAATACCATGGGTCAATTCCATGGGTGAATGAATACCATGGGTGGATTTTACAATACCAAGGGCGGATGCCATTTACAATACCATGGGTAAATTCCATGGGTCAATGAATAATATGGGTGGATAAGTACCATGGGTTGATGCCATTTTCCATTCGGATCAAGGAACTAGTGGAAGGTCAAGTTGTGGAAGTGGAACTTCAACCACACTTAGTGATCATCCTAATAACTAATTAATCATCCTAAATTATCTCATGCATGAAAAGAATTTGAGTTACCCAGTTGAGATGGAGATTCCAAGGCAATATACTATCAATTGTATACTATTCCAATGTTTGCATATGGTGCATGCAGTTAGAGCAAGGATCTAGAAGATTTGCATAATCCATATGAGGGAACTTCCTAATTAATAGGGGCCTAATTCCCAGAGGAACAGCGCAAGGAATTAGGAACTTGGAGGGATTGAAAATTGGCTAAGTGTTGGCCAGAGTCAGTTAGTCAAGCAGAGGGATAGACTATACACTTGCAAAGTGTGCTCAGGCTTGAGAAAGCATACGTATTTCATCTATATTCTTTGATTAATGAAATATAAATAGTAAGGGGTTTTGAGCAGTTTCTTTCCCCTAGATAAATATTTTTGCATGTGTGATGTTTCCTTTTGAATGTCTATGTTTCTTGTTCTAGATGGTGAATTAACTTTCGCAAATTAGTAGAGTAGCTTGAATTCTTGTGATTTAGTAAATTTCATGAGAAATATTGAATCTACACATTAATTTCTACATGGTATTGGAACTCAAATCACTATAGAACAGAGATTTTAAAGTTTTCATTGCAGGAGGTTCGAATTTCCATATCAATGTTATATGTTTTCTTCATGACTGAGAATATGGCTTTCAATGGACTAAGGCTCGAGTACTCCCTTGATGGAAGCTCGAATTATGTTTCATGGAAGGACCGCATGGAGGCAATGCTGGAAGATAATGGGTTGAAGGAATTCATTGATAATGATATTTTGAAACTAGCAGCATCTAATGCTAAGGATCTAGCAGAATGGAAGAAGTGTGTAGCCAAGGCAAGGAATATCATATTGGAGAGAGTACGAGACCATATTCTCTCAAATATTCATGGGAAAGAGACTTTGTATGCAACATGGCAAGCATTGACAAATCTGTTCTAGAATAGTAGTGACCACAGGATGCTGGCACTCAAGGACAAACATCGAAATACCAAGATCCATAAGAATGAGACCATTCTACAGTTCTTGAGCAAGTTCACACAATGTCATGATGAACTTGGTCAAGTTGGTGTTATTTTCATAGAAAATTATTTAGTAAGCATGTCACTTCTAGGCCTTCCCAAGAGCTGACACAACTACCAAGATTCGATGGATGGGAGGGAGAAACTACCAAATTGGGAGTGCTTATGGTCCGACTTGGTGTAGGGGGAAATAAGGCGGAATACCAAAGATCGGACCTCATCCAAAGAAGTGGAAGAGAAATTTTCATTATTTAGCAAAGGAAGGAAGGCCAAGGGGAAGAATTCCCAAGGTGAGGCTAATTCCAGCCAAGAGGGAAAGAAGAAAGACGTGTTCAAAATCAAGTGATTTCACAGTCATGAATTTGTTCACTATGCCACGAAGTGTCCACACAAGAAGGAAAGCAAGAATGAGCTTGCAGTAGCAACAACAGGTGAATATTTGGCTTCACAGTTTGAACTTGAATTTTCTCTCATCACATGCATGGCGAGCACAGTGATGGGGAGCATGTGGTGCTTGGACAGTGGTGCCTCATTCAACATGAAAAGGAATACATAATTTTTCAGTAACTTGAAGGAGAAAGATCCCCAGATGAACATTGAATTTAGAGACGACATAAGGTACAGTGTGACCAGGATTAGTACAGTCACCTATAAGAGGGAGTAGGGCTCCCCTCTCATGATCAAGGTTGTGATTTTTGTTTTGGATCTAAAGAAGAATCTTGTCTCCATTGCAATTTTGGAAGATCATTGTTACGATGTGGTCTTTAGCAAAGGAAAGGCATTCCTGAGACACACAGCCACAGGACAAGTGAAGCAGATTAGGGTTTGAGTTAAGAACTTGTATGCACTTGAGGTATAAGATGCATGCAAATCCTTGAGGATCAAGGCAGAGACTAGAGATGTGGTGGTTGAGAGGGGGCATGTTAGACCTCTCAACATGCAGCCTTAGAAGAAGCCTCGGGAAGTTATGGAGCAACCACAAATGGAGAAGTAGACAAGAGGAAGAGTGAAGACATCCACTCAGGCAGAGACCTCTAGCAAGGGGAGAGTTCAATCCAAGTGGGAAGAGGGAGCACATGAAATTATACTTCTAGGAGCGAGGTGGAGAAATGTAGATCCCTAGTCCAAGAGTTGCAGAAATTTGGGCAGGGTCCATTAAGGCATTCTCCTCATGGATCATTACCTTGTTACGAGGACCCATAATATTCAGTAGCAGGAGTATCAATTTCAGTCAGATATTGAGGAGTGCATAGGATTTTTGACAGTAGAGTGGGAGGCTTAATAAGAGAGTCAACAACAACGCAGTTTTCCCAGTAGATAGTTGCAGACATAGTGGATTCAGTTTATTTTTTTGGATGCTTCTCAGTTGAATGTGTTGTAGTAGCAGTAGCAATAGTGAGAGGTGTTGCATGCAGTACATTCCACAGGTGTAGGATAGGGGTGGTTGGTAATCCCTTTCTTGTTGAGAGCGAGTGTTAAAAATGCAGCAATAAAGGCTCAATTTTGACTTTTGCCTTCATCAAATTTAGGGTTTGAAATTCCACAACAGCAGACAATTTGGAGGAGCTAATTGAGGTGACATGGCTCTTATCACTCAGATAAGAACACTCAATTCAAGTTAATGAGATCATGTTTAGGTTACTTGAGTTGATTCCTAAAAATTAGGAGTCTAGCTCAGTTAATTCGAGTTAGCAGCATGAAGTTCAGTTGTGTATAGTGGGTTCCTAAATTTTAGGAGCCTAGGTTGAGTTACTTTAGTTTTAGCAATTTAATTCAGTCAAATTGAGTTATGGCCAGTTAAACTAGTTCTAATTGTTGGAGGAACTAGTGGAAGCTCAAGTTGTTGAAGTGGAATTTCAACCACACTCAGTGATCATCCAGATAACTAATCAATCAGCCTAAATTAGCTCATGCATGCAAAGAATTTGAGTTACCTAGTTGATATGGAGATTCCAAGGTAGTGTACTATCACTTGTAGACTATTCTAATGTGTACAAATAGTTCATGAATTCATAGGAAGGACCTAGAAGAATTGCGTAATCCAGATGAGGAATCTCCTAATTAATAGGGGCCTATTTCCTAGAGGAACAACGCAAGGAATTAGGATCTTGGAGGGCTTGAAAATTATCTAAGTGTTGGCTAGAGTCAGTCAGCCAGGAAGAGGGATAGACTATACACTTGCAGAGTGTGCTCATGCTTGAGAAAGCATATGTATTTCATCTCTATTCTTTGATTAATGCAATATAGATAGTAAGGGGTTTTGAGCAGTTTCTTTCCCCTAGATAAATCTTTGTGCATGTGTGATGTTTCCTTTTTCATGTCTATGATTCTTGTTCTAGATGGTGAATTAACTTTCGCAGATCAGTAGAGTAGCTTCCAATCTTGTGATTTAGTAATCATGAGAAGTATTGAATCTACACATTAATTTCTACACTCATTTCTCCTATTGAGCACTACTAAAGAACTTGAAGTAATTATCCCTCTTGATTAGTTGGGGTGGAATATTTTACCACCAAAACTAATTGCCATCAGCCAGGGTGTGTATTTCAACACCGAAACTATGAAATACAATGAGGGTTTCTCCCTCCTACCTTAAGCCACTGGAATAATTAACAAAATATAAAATATCCAATCATGTCCCAAATGAACACTTATTATCCTTTTTATAATTTTTCTCCTCCAAATACCTTGGGTGAAATACCATGGGTCACCTTTTTAATAGTAAAGTGACTTTATAAATTTTATTTCTTAATTAAATCAAAATCCATTTATGATCCCTTTTTACTTTAATTACTCATTATCACATTTAAGATGACATTAAATAATTAAATAAATTTTATATTCTTGAAAAGGGGCATTACAAAAAAAGGGAAATGGATTGTATTGCCTTATAATCAATGTAAGGGACATGAAAAGCTATGATGATATGTTTTGAAGGACAAGAAGTCGTTTCAAAATGTTTTGAGCCATATTAGCAGGTTGAATGTTGATGTAAGAGATGAAAGATAAGTTATTGTTGATGTTAGAAGAAAATGTTGATATTGTGTTTAAATTTGGAAGAAGTGTTTTGTGAAGAGCTTGTGGAACCAATTTGAAAGATTATCAAAAGTGGTCCACAACAGGTTGAAGACGGAAGTGGGTGCCTCAATCATATTGAAGCCTACTACAAGTTGGTGCTTTCATATTATCGATGTTGGTGCCTCAATCATGTTGTATCCTACAACAAGTCAGTGCTTGCACATTTTGGGGGTTGGTGCCTCCTGCAGGTTGGTGTCTGCAAATTTATTTTTGGGGGTTGATGCCTCCAACAAATTGGTGCCTAAAAATATATTTAATCAAAACCAAAAAAAATAAAAATAATTGTGGTTTTCTCTTGCAAGGGTTTCCACGTACATTTGGTATTATCTTATGATGATGTGATATTGTTCTTTAATGATGCATGATTATGTTTGCAATCTAATTGATTAATAAATTGTTTAAATTGATGAAAATTGGTCATTACATCGGTTCACCCGCTTGTTAGTGTAATCCTTAGTCTAACAATAATCCTATTAAATAATGCACCCCCCTTAATATCTCCATTGGTGGCTAGGAAAAATCACTCATATGGCCCTCAAAAATACCAGAAAGAAAAAACATTCTTTGACTTAAAAAAAAACAAACAACAGTATCTTTATAGGTGATAGTTTTTCCCCCTTTTCTTTAATTTTTTATGGGTTTTTCTTTAGTTAAAATCCTTCTTTTCCTTTTTATTACAAGCAAATATTATATTTCAAATGAGTTCCTTATTTTTCCACAAAATTTTAATTAAGTCTCTTAAATGTGTTCTTACAATTTCCTCTTTAAATTGTGTCGTAGTGGCTATGAAATTAAATATAAAAAAATATGATTTCATTCTTCTCTTTAAAGGTTTCAAGACAATTGCTCCATCAATTTATACTACTATGTTTACTCCAATTTGAATGTATGCCATATGTTATGTAGTTAAAACCCTTCTTTTCCTTTCTAGTGCAAGCAAATCTTATATTTAAAATGAGTTTCTTAATTTTCCACAAAATTTTAATTCTCTTAAATTTGTTCTTACCATTTTCTCTTTAAATTGTGTCATTTGTCATTGTAACTATGAAAGTAAATAAAATAAAAATATGATTTCATTCTTCTCATTCAGATTCAAGATAACTACTTCATCAACATCTACCATTATGTTTACTTCAATTTATACGATAGTCCTTTTCTCTTTTCATCATTGTTAAAAATGTATGCCATGTGTTTTGGAGCCGTAGTTCCCAATCTGGTTTTGAACCCATGCTACAAATAATGCATTCATCTTGCCTCTAAAATAAAATTAAAATCATCCAAAACAATTGTTTTATAAATTTTGAAGGTTAGTTTTGTAGGTTTACCTTTTAGATGAGTTTTGGGTTTATAGGTTTATCTCATGAGTTTTGTGTTTGTACATTCTTTAACAAAGTTTATTTTCAACTCTTTGTTATGATAAGATCATGTTTATTTTGGAATACACACATAATAATAATTGGTGATACTCATTGAAGTAGATATAATTTAATTTATAATACCTTATAATTCTTTTATATTTTTGGAATCATAACTTTTATTCAAATTATATGCATTTGTGTATTTCATTAAATTTTAGGAATCAATAATTAAGAATAACCTCTTCTTACTCTAGACAAACATGTTTGCCCCCTTTGAATAAATTTTCAAATTGCAAGACAATTTTGTAGTTAAATTTTCTTATTATTTATGTAGTAGGATTTCATTTAAGACTACTTGCATCGTATAGCACATAATGGATCTTAAGGAATTAGTTTTAAAAATAAAACATTGATACCAAATATACCCCCCAACTCGAGATTATAACCTAGAGAACAATGCTAATATGAGTATTACACATCATTGAATTTATCGTATTTATCTAGTTGTAACAACTTTATTTACTTCTGTATCATTGTTGTGCTTTAAAGTATACTAACTTTTATCACAATATCAATTTTATTTCCAAGTGTCAATTGTTAGTGTTTAAACAAAATAACATTTTAACTAATTATTTGTAGCATATTATGTTCAATTTTGAGCAAAAAACCATTTAAATTTAATTAGAATAATACTTATTTTATTGCTTGAAATTATCTTCTTATAGAATATACCAACCAACAAAAGTGTATACTTGTCGTTTGTCTAGAGTGGAACAAATCATCCTTCCAACCAACTAAGAGCCTAGCTAGCTTCCTAGCTCCTACAAATATTTTGGTTCTCTAGATATTCATGCTTGAGACTCCAAAAACATAAATGCACAATATGTTCAAAGAAGATTGTCACGGAAAATAATTTCTTCGAAAAAATGTCCAATATCTCAACAAGCTTAAGCCTCTCCTCCCCTCAACATTACTTCACTGGCTTTATCTATCAAGTTTCTATACACATTTCCCCAAGTCTTTTCAACTACCCCATTAACATTCATCAACCTTCCCTTCTATATTTTTGGGAAAATGTTAATTAAATTAAAATATTAAATGAATTTAAGATAAAATAATAATAAAATAAAATGCAAAGTATTGCTTAGCATGTTAGTTTCTAAATAAAACTTGAAAATTTTCCCCATAATTTAAAGCAACCCGCCATATCCATTTAATTCATTATGGTATTAAAGCTAACATTAACTTTGATATCAAACATAATGCTCCAACTCGATGTTTATAATTTTGAAAATAGTGCTAATGTTAATATGAAATTCATCAAAATGACAATTGTTGGGTTTAAAATTTAATATTTGTGACCAACCCATTTTTGGCATTATCTCCTTCATTTGAACCTCCATTCCATATCATTTTACTAGTTTTGTTAAAGAAATGGAATTTAAAGGATGAAGTTAAAGGTAAAATGACTTGTCGAATTGTTCTTTTCTTTTTAATTTTTAAATGTTTATAAAAAAGATTTTTCTTGTTATTAATAAGGTTGAAAGGTCCAAACTTATCAACGCAAGAATTTAGCCACCAGAATGCTCCACATCAAGAAGGAAGATTTTGACACGTGGAGGTTAATCTATATTTATTAATTCTAGAAGTTAAAGGCAAGGTGTACCAAATTAGTGTTATGCAGAATATCTTGGGAGATGCCACAATCTTCTCCAATGAGTTAAGGGTCGGTCACTAGAATTCAAGAAGCAGAATACACATTGTGGAATTGAAGACAATTATCTTTATATTGTATTAAGTCTATTTTTATCATGAAAGCACTGAATTGACCCTAATTTTGGGCAACTCGGTTAACTAGTGATATTTTATATAAAAGTAGATAGGTGAAACGGATATAGTTTAGAGAGAAAGAAAAATTTTAAGACATACATAATCCTTTGTATTGAACCTCTGGTTTTTCAATAATATAAGAAGGATTCATGCGAGTTATTATATAATTTGCAATAGTTTTTTGTAGCTTTAATAGCAACAAGACCAAGAGAACCCCCTGGAACACATTGCTTATATTTCTATTATATGTTCTCTTAAGTTTTGATATGATTGGTTTGATTTTTGTTCATAATCCTTATGATGTATGTAAGAAATAATTGTGCTATGTTTTTCACGTATTTGCTTAAAATTCTTGTAATTGTGTTAAAATTTCTTGTAGTGATCCTGTAATCACACAGGAATTCCTGTAATTGTGTGCTAGAGATTCCTGTAGTGATACTGTAATCACATAAATTCCTCTAATCATGTGCCAAAACTTCCTGTAGTGATCATGTAATCATACAAGACTCTACAATTTTTTTGTAAATGATTACTTTGTTTTCTTGAAGTAAATTTATTAGATTAACTTCTTTAGTTGTTTAAGTGTTAATACTTCAAACCATTAGAATAATTAGATTTCTATCATGCCTAAAAATAATAGTTAGGAAAGTAATTAAGTTTAGAATAAAATAATTGTTATTATTTTTGAATGGAAATTGCTTACACAACCAAGAACACTAATTCCATTTAAATTCATTTCCAATACAATCTTAGTTTATGTTGACCAACGATTAATTCAGATAGAGTATCCGAAGAGGAAGTATGATGCATCTTCTTGAATTTGTAAACTTTATGACAACAAATTAGAATTGAATTTAAGAATTTGAAAATCAGTGTAACTTGAATCAACTCTGGGACGTACCTGTACATGCTTTATGAATAGTTTTGCATAGGAAAGTAGTAAGAACCAGTTCGCACACATTTTGTTTCACCTCAAAGTTTACCTACCTGGATTGACAAAATAAGTGTTAATTAATTTATCCCACTTTATGACTTGACAACAATATCTATTAATAAGCTACAACCTAGGTTCTTTAATTTAGTTTTAAAAACTCTATTTCATAATATAATTCTATTAGTTTTTAAAGTATACTAACTTCTATTGTAATATCATATTTATTTACCGGGGAGGTTGGAGCAGGAGGGATAATTGTTAACCTCGAAGAAAAAACAGAAATAAAGTACACATGGGGACTTGACATCGCGACAAAAAATCAAGCAGAAGCCCTTTCTCTTTGGCAGGATCTGAATATCAGTTTGGCTAATGGTATCAAAATATTGTCTATAGTTGGCGACTCCATGATGATTATACAAAAATGTATGAAGCTCCTCGAGAATGTCAATCTTCTCAATGATGAAACCTCCTCAATCATGGTCAGGATTATTTGTTTATTAAAACAAATTGAAAAGGTAAATTTGTTCCATGTGTTGTGGGTTAATAACCACTTGATGGATGGTCAAGACAATGCAGTGGTGGTGCTGGAACAAGGTGTTTTATGTATCAATCAAGATATAATCTCATGTCATATCCCCTGAACTGTAGCACCAAGTCAGCGTTGTACCACTAGGGTACGAGTCTTCAGAGAATTAAGTTGGTAATTAAGATGGTTAGCTCCCCAATGATACTCTACAATGCCTTGGAAACTAGGATGGTAGGTATCGATTTAAGGCATAGGTGTGGTAGCATTGGAATGCAGTCCATGTATGAGAACAGGTGGGCGTCGAGGTTGTGGTTACTCACCGGGAGATGCAATATAGCTATACATGTCAGGGAAGCTCGTACCATCGGAAATCGTTCCTGGTTATTTCTGGCGGTGGAGGAAATGGAGGGAAGTTGCCTTGACAAGACTCTGAATCGTTTATCATTTATGAAGGAAAATACTGAGAGGAATGTTGGGGTCAAACACGCTATTATATATTGGAGTTGGTTGCGGTCAGTTAATCATAGGATAGTTATTGCCCAGAGATAGATTGCTGCGAAGATGGCCTTTGCGAGTAATGGGAGTGGTGGAGGCTCAAGGTTTGGAAGCTCAAGGTCTGATCATGGCAGTTGTGGAAGCATTGAGAGTTTGGTAGATAATTCATGCAAACAAGTTATAAAGGAAATTGTTAAGGAAATTAAAGAAAATATGGCAATTCTCTATGCTCAATTATCATGATTGGGCAAAGATATGGAATTATTGCAAAGGATAATGGAAATCTAGTGTATCGATGTGTTGAGTGTACAACAGAAGGTGGAAAACATCAAAATAAAAGTGGAAACTGCTACTATCTGGGTTTTAAAGGAAGTATTCGATTTGGGGAAGCCACGATCTTCAGCGTTGTTGGTGCTGAGGTTGCTGCTACTGGGAGGGTCCTGGATGATGGAGAGGATGTTGCAGTTGAATTGACAGCGACAGTGGATGTTCCTTTGGGAGAAGAAAATTATCTCAATAGCAGCTGAAAGATTTCTGTTTTAATATTATATATATGTTATGTCGATGTATAGAATATAGTAGTTTTTTTTTAGAGTTTACAGTTATAGTTACGTTCAAAGAATCTATGTAAATAAGGTTGGTTGCAAGAAGGTCCCATTTCAATGTAAAACAATGAAAATTGTAGAGAGCACAATCTTGAATTTTGTACAGGACCTGGCCCTTTTCCAGTTTATAATATGAAAATGTTCCATGTTTCTTAAAAAAATTATATTGCATATATATATAAATATATATATATATATATATATATATATATATATATCATCTTTATTTACAAGAATTGTCAATTATTAGTGTTATAAAAAGAATAACATTTTCACTAGGAGGATTAGCAGTGTAATATTTACAATTTTAGCATAGAAACATTTAAATTTAACAAGAACAATACATTTTTTACTATTTAAATTTGTCTTCTTGTAGAATACTCTAACCAACAAAATTGTCTTTGATCCTTACAATTTCCTTAATTGGAACATAATTATTATCGTAAACAACTAAGAGCCTAGTTGGCTTCCTCGCTCCAAGAATTTTTTTAGTTTCCTAGCCCTACATATACTAAACTCCCATAAGAGAAATTCACATTAAATGCTTTAAGAAGATAAGAATATAAAAGTGACATACCTAATCCCCAAACAACATTTTAACTTCCAATCATCCTTCCTCCCTAACCTACTTCCATCCTCTGCACCTTGTTATTTTCTTTTTTGCAATATTTTGGGGCAATTATTACAATGACCCGACACCATATATAACCCATGAGTGTAAGCATCAACTATATCGACCTCACATCCCTAAAAAGCAGCTAGTAGCCTCCATCAAATGTTTATGGAAGTGTGGCTTAACATGATCCTGCTACAACTCTGGATTTTGTATGATACATAATGGGTTATATCTACACCCCTCCAAAAATAGGGTCAACACCCTACATTATGCCAAACCATGCAAGTATTGTTATTATAGTCATATTATCGAACAACCACTTTAGGCAATTGGTGTGTCATATCAAAAATGTACTTACCATAGATCATAGAAACCTATGGAATCATAAACTAAATTCTATGTGAACTTATAATAGACATTATCTTCCTAATTATGTCAAGAGATGCTCTATAGCTCGGTATGGGGGGGTGTTGTAAGGAATTATTAGATAAACAAAATAAAATAAAAAAACACATATTGTTGGCTCAATTAAAAAGTAATAGTCAAAAGTAAAAAGTAACAAAAATATAGGGGAGATATTATCCAATAAGATACATGTGTGAACACACTAACCCAGGTTAAGATGTGACATATATGTAAACACATTAACAAATTAAAAAAAAAAAACAAAAAAAAAAGTAATAAAAAAAATATTTTAATGTCAACTATAAATGAAATACTTCAATTTCCTTCACTACTCAATATGGAGTTGAGACAAGACATACTCAATATGGATTTGAGACTGAACATCTAAAATTAATATTGATATCACAACCCAATATGAAGGAAATGTGTAATTCATTTTATGTTTAATTGATATGTAGTATTTTTAAAATCTATATGTTTTTTAAAGAAAATTATTTCGTTGAAATCACATCTAAAATTATATGGTCTATGCGTTTTGAACCTTTCAATATGCTTCATCATCCAAACTAAGATGGAAGACTATACACTTAAACAATAAAAAGGTTACAAAGAAAAAAAAGTTTAACAGTGAAATCATAACCATAAAAAAATATATCATTTAATATTTATTTATATTTATTAAATTATTATATAATGTAATGACTAAGGAATAATTAATTACTAAAGCAATTTATAAAAAATAACAAAACTTAAATGAGAAATAGAATTAAAAAGATTACATTTAAAGAAAAAAATTATAAAATGTAAGAATTATTAATTAAAGAATTGACGCAAAATTAAATGCAAAAGAGAAAAAAGAAAAAGACCAAAATAATAACAAAGATCTTAAAAACAATAGTAATGAAACAAAAGAAAATAAAAATACATAATTTTAATTAAATACATTTTATTTTATTTTATTTTAATATATATATATAAAATGCATTGTAATAATTATTAATTAAAAAATTTGATTCAAAATTAAATCTCAACAAAAAATACCAAAATAAATTATTTATATATATATATAAAAGATTTAAATTATTTATTTATATATATATATATAAAAGATTGTTCTTTGTCTTTAATAAATAGTATTATATAGAAATGTATATTGTTCTATATTTAAATTACATAAAAATATGTCCTTAATTAACATTATGTATTTTTTTCATTTTGTTTCATTACTATTATTTAAAAAAGAAAATTAAAATCTTTGTTATTTATTTTAGTCTTTTTTTATTTAATTTTGGACAAATTTTTTAATTAATAATTATTACATTTCCAATTTTTTATTATTATATATAATTATTTTAATTGTATTTTTTATTTAGATTTTGTTATTCTCTATTCATTATTTTAGTAATTAATAATTTTTTTAGATGTTATATTATATACTAATTTAATTATAAATATCAAATAATACATTTTTTACTATTATGATTTAGTCATTGAACTTTTTTTATTACTTGGCATTTTTACATTATTTAATAGCATGCTTAGATTAGATCTTCCATCTTAATTTTGATGACGAATAACACTAGGTAGTTCAAAATAAGTCGGTCATATAATTTTAGATGTAATTTCACCAAAAAAATGAATCTTTAAATAATATGTACCATAAAAACTTGAACACATAAATTTATATATTAATAATAATAATAATAATAATTTAATGTCAAACATAGATAAAAAATAAATAAAAATAATAAAAAATAAAAAATAATAATAATAATAAAATAAATAAAAATAAAAAATCTTCGTATTAAGTAATATAATTTTATATCAAATTTATATATAGAGAAAATCATATATATATATATAGTTAGATAGATATTAACAATTCCATTGTGACGAAGATGTATAATTTATTCAATTTTTAATAATGAATTTATATGTGACATTTAAAAAATATTAATAACATGAGAGAAACAAGTATTTCAAAATATATCAATAGCATGAAAAAAACATTTTAATGTGTAACATAGTTACCAATCAAACGAAAACTTTACCGATTACTCGTTTTTTTTTTACGAAAACTTTACCGATTACTCGTTTTTTTTTTAAGTGTTACACCTTTTTTTCTGCTTTATTTTGACACTTTAAATTTTCTTATGCATCAAGTATGAACATTTTTTTTTTAAATGTTAGTGATTTTCATGCTGATTTTGAAAAGTGTTGATGCAACATCAACTTCTTTAGAGGGCTTATTTTTGACACCTTAAATTTTCTAATGTATTAAGTGGTGATAAGTTTTTTTGAATGTTGGTGATTTTCATACTCATTTTGAAAAGTATCAACATCTTTTTAAGGCATATTTTTGACACTTTAAATTTTCTGATGTCACGAGTATGCACAATTTTTTTTAAATGTTGATTATTTAACAATTTTTCAGGTTGTCTTATACCTTTTCTTGTTTTTCGTCCTAATATGCTTGTCTTTTAAGGGTTTTCCAAACATGTCTTTTTGTTTTTCTTTGCAATGTTTTTTATAATGAATTTTTTTTTATTTTTTTGCAAAGTTTTAAAAATAATAATAATGTTAATATTTTGAGGTTAGAATTTTTTATAAATTTATATATTGTTAATCAAGACTTCAATACACGTAAAATAATTGTCACTAAAAACTAATAATTTTAAACACTACACATTTTGCATATAGATATACTTAAAAAAATATGTATTTCACTATGCCACGAAGTGTCCACACAAAAAGGAAAGCAAGAAGGAGCCTACATTAGCAACAACAAGTGAATATTTGGCTTCATAGTTCGAACTTGAATTTTCTCTCATCGCATGCATGGCGAGCACAGTGATGGGGAGCATGTGGTACTTGGACAGTGGTGACTCATTCCACATAACAAGGAATACATAATTTTTTAGTAACTTGGAGGAGAAAGATCCCCATATGAACATTGAATTTGGAGACGACATAAGGTACAGTGCGATTGGGACTAGTACAGTCACCTATAAGAGGGAGTAGGGCTCCCCTCACAGGATCAAGGATGTGATGTTTGCTCTAGATCTAAAGAAGAATATTGTCTCCATTGCATTTTTGGAAGATCGTTGTTACGATGTGGTCTTCAACAAAGGAAAGGCATTCCTGAGACACACAACCACAGGACAGGTGAAGCAGATCAGGGTTTGAGCCAAGAACTTGTATGCACTTCAGGTATAAGATGCATGCAAATCCTTGAGGATCAAGGCAGAGACTAGAGATGTGGTGGTTGAGAGGGAGCATGTTAGACCTCTCAACATGCAGCCTTAGAAGAAGCCTTGGGAAGTTATGGAGCAGCCACAAATGGAGAAGCAGACAGGAGGAAGATTGAAGACATCCACTCAAGTAGATACCTCTAGTAGGGGGAGAGTTTGATCCAAGTGGGAAGAGGGAGCACATGCAGTTATACTTCCAGGAGCGAGGTGGAGCGATATAGATCCCTATTCCAAGATTTGCAGAAATTTGGGCAGGGTCCATTGAGGCATTCTCCTCAAGGATCATTACCTTGTTACGATGGCCCATAATATTCAGTAGCAGGAGTATCAGTTTCAGTCAGATACTGAGGAGTGCATAGGATTTTTGACATCAAAGCGGGAGGCCCAGTAGCAGATTCAGCAACAACACAGTTTTCCAAGTAGATAGTTGCAGACACAGTGGATCCAGATTATTTTTTTGGATGCTTCTCAGTTGAATATGTTGTAGTAGCAGTAACAATAGTGAGAGGTGTTGCATGCAATACATTCCACAGGTGTAAGATAGGGGTGGTTGGTAATCCCTTTCTTGTTGAGAGGGAGTGTTAAAAATGCAGCAATAAAGGCTCAATTTTGTATTTTGCCTTCATCAAATTGAGGATATTAGCAATTCCACAACAGAAAACAACTTGGAGGAGTTAACTGAGGTGACATGGCTCTTATCACTCAGATAAGAACACTCAATTCGAGTTAATGAGATCATGTTTAGGTTACTTGAATTGATTCCTAAAAATTAGGAGTCTAGCTCAGTTAATTCGAGTTAGCGGCATGAAGTTCAGTTGTGTACAGCGGGTTCCTAAATTTTAGGAGCCTAGGTTGAGTTAATTTAGTTTTAGCAATTTAATTCAGTTAAATTGAGTTATGGCCAATTAAACTAGTTCTAACTGTTGGAGGAACTAGTGGAAGGTCAAGTTGTTGAAGTGGAACTTCAACCACACTTAGTGATCATCCAGATAACTAATCAATCAGCCTAAATCAACTCATGCATACAAATAATTTGAGTTACCCAGTTGATATAGAGATTCCAAGGTAGTGTACTATCAGTAATAGACTATTCCAATGTGTACAAATGGTTCATGAATTCATAGGAAGGACCTAGAAGAATTGTGTAATCTAGATGAGGGAATTTCCTAATTAATAGGGGCCTAATTCCTAGAGGAAGAACTCAAGGAATTAGGATCTTGGAGGGCTTGAAAATTATCTAAGTGTTGGCTAGATTCAGTCAGTCAGGCAAAGGAATAGACTATACACTTGCAGAGTGTGCTCATGCTTGAGAAAGCATATGTATTTCATCTTTATTCTTTGATTAATGCATTATAGATAGTAAGGGGTATTGAGCAGTTTCTGTCCCCTAGATAAATCTTTGTGCATGTGTGATGTTTCCTTTTTCATGTCTATGATTCTTGTTCTAGATGGTGAATTAACTTTCACAGATCAGTAGAGTAGATTCAAGTCTTGTGATTTAGTAAATTTCATGAGAAGTATTGAATCTACACATTAATTTCTACACTCATTTCTCCTATTGAGCACTACTAAAGAACTTGAAGTAATTCTCCCTCTTGATTAGTTGGGGTGGAATATTTTATCACCGAAACTAATTTCCATCAGCTAGGGTGTGTATTTCAACACCGAAACTATGAAATACAATGAGGGTTTCTCCCTCCTACCTTAAGCCACAATAGCTCTTGGAATACTTAATAAAATATCAAATATCCAATCATGTCCCAAATGAACACTCATTATCCTTTTTATAATTTTTCTCCTCCAAATACCTTGGGTGAAATACCATGGGTCACCTTTTTAATAGTAAAGTGACTTTATAAATTTTATTTCTTAATTAAATCAAAATCCATTTATGATCCCCTTTTTACTTTAATTACTCACTATCACCTTCAAGATGACATTAAATAATTAAATTAATTTTATATTCTTGAAAAGGGGCATTACAAAAAAAGGGGAAGTGGATTGTATTGCCTTATGATCAATGTAAGGGACATGAAAAGCTATGGTGATACGTTTTGAAGGACAAGAAGTCATTTCAAAATGTTCTTGAGCCATATTAGGAGGTTGAATGTTGATGTAAGAGATGAAAGATAATTTATTGTTGATGTTAGAAGAAAATGTTGATGTTGTGTTTAAATTTGGAAGCAGTGTTTTGTGAAGAGCTTGTGGATCCAATTTGAAAGATTATCAAAAGTGGTCCACAACAGGTTGAAGAAGGAAGTGGGTGTCTCAATCATGTTGAAGCCTACTACAAGTTGGTGCTTTCGTATTATCGAGGTTGGTGCCTCAATTGCCTCCTATAGGTTGGTGTCTGCAAATTTATTTTTGGGGGTTGATGCCTCCAGCAAATTGGTGCCTAAAAATATAAGTAATCAAAACCAAAGAAGATAAAAATAATTTGTGGTTTTCTCTTGCAAGAGTTTCCACGTACATTTGGTATTCTCTTATGATGATGTGATATTGTTCTTTAATGATGCATGATTATGTTTGTAATCTGATTGATTACTAAATTGTTTAAATTGATGAAAATTGGTCATTACATCGGTTCACCTGCTTGTCAGTGTAATCCTTGGTCTAACAATAATCCTATGAAAGAATGCACCCCCCTTAATATCCCCATTGGTGGCTAAGGAAAAATTACCCATTTGGCCCTCAAAAATACCAGAAAGAAAAATATTCTTTGACTAAAAAAAACAAACAAACAATAGTATCTTTATAGATGATAGTTTTTCCTCCTTTTCTTTATTTTTTTATGGGTTTTTCTTTAGTTAAAATCCTTCTTTTCCTTTTTATTACAAGCAAATATTATATTTCAAATGAGTTCCTTATTTTTCCACAAAATTTTAATTAAGTCTCTTAAATGTGTTCTTACAATTTTCCCTTTAAATTGCGTCGTAGTAACTATGAAATTAAATATAAAAAAATATGATTTCACTATTCTCTTTAAAGGTTTCAAGACAATTGCTCCATCAATTTCTACTACTATGTTTACTTCAATTTGAATGTATGCCATATGTTATGTAGTTAAAACCCTTTTTTTCCTTTTCCTTTCTAGTGCAAGCAAATCTTATATTTAAAATGAGTTTCTTAATTTTCCACAATATTTTATTTCTCTTAAATTTGTTCTTACCATTTTCTCTTTAAATTGTGTCATTTTTCATTGTAACTATGAAAGTAAATAAAATAGAAATATGATTTCATTCTTCTCATTCAGATTCAAGATAACTACTTCACCAACTTCTACCATTATGTTTACTTCAATTTATACGGTTGTCCTTTTCTCCTTTCATCATTGTTAAAGATGTATGCCATGTGTTTCGAAGCCTTAGTTCCCAATCTGGTTTTGAACCCGTGCTATAAATAATGCATTCATCTTGCCTCTAAAATAAAATTAAAATCATCCAAAACAATTGTTTTATAAATTTTGAAGGTTAGTTTTGTAGGTTTACCTTTTAGATGAGTTTTGGGTTTATAGGTTTTAATTCTCATGAGTTTTGTGTTTGTATATTCTTTGATAAAGTTTATTTTCAACTCTTTGATATGATAATATCATGTTTATTTTGGAATACACGCATAATAATAATTGGTGATACTCATTGAAGTAGATATAATTTAATTTATAATACCTTATAATTCTTTTATATTTTTGGAATCATAACTTTTATTCAAATTATATGCATTTGTGTATTTCATTAAATTTTAGGAATCAATAATTAAGTATTAACTCTTCTTACTCTAGCAAAACATGTTTTCCCCCTTTGAATAAATTTTCAAATTGCAAGACAATTTTGTAGTTAAATTTTCTTATTATTTATGTCCTAGGATTCCATTTTATGACTACTTGCATTGTATAGCACATAATGGACCTTAATGCATTAGTTTTAAATTAAAACATTGATACCAAATATACCCCCCAACTCGAGATTTATAACCTAGAGAACAATGCTAATATGAGTATTACACATCATTGAATTTATCATATTTATCTAGTTGTAACAACTTTATTTAATAATGTATCATTGTTGCGCTTTAAAGTATACTAATTTTTATCACAATACCAATTTTATTTCCAAGTGTCAATTATTAGTGTTTAAACAAAATAACATTTTAACTAATTATTTGTAGCATATTATGTTCAATTTTGAGCAGAAAACCATTTAAATTTAATTAGAATAATACCTATTTTATTGCTTGAAATTATCTTCTTATAGAATATACCAAACAACAAAAGTGTATATTTGTCATTTGTCTAGAGTGGAACAAATCGTCCTTCCAACCAACTAAGAGCCTAGCTAGCTTCCTAGCTCCAACAAATATTTTGGTTCTCTAGATATTCATGCTTGAGACTCCAAAAACATAAATGCACAATATGTTCAAAGAAGATTGTCACAGAAAATAATTTCTTCGAAAAATTCTCCAATATCTCAACAATCTTAAACCTCTCCTCCCCTCAACACTACTTCATTGGCTTTATCTATCAAGTTTCTATACACATTTCCCCAAGTCTTTTCAACTACCCCATTAACATTCATCAACCTTCCATTCTATATTTTTGGGAAAATGTTAATTAAATTAAAATATTAAATGAATTTAAGATAAAATAATAATAAAATAAAATGCAAAGTATTGCTTATCATGTTAGTTTCTAAATAAAACTTGAAACTTTTCCCCATAATTTAAAGCAACCTGCCATATCCATTTAATTCATTATGGTATTAAAGCTAACATTAAATTTGATATCAAACATAATGCTCCAACTCGATGTTTATAATTTTGAAAATAGTGCTAATGTTCATATGAAATTCATCAAAATGACAATTGTTGGGTTTAAAATTTAATATTTGTGACCAACCCATTTTTGACATTATCCCTTTCATTTGAACCTCCATTCCATATCATTTTACCAGTTGTGTTAAAGAAATGGCGTTTAAAGGATGAAGTTAAAGGTAAAATCACTTCTCGAATTTTTCTTTTCTTTTTAATTTTTAAATGTTTATAAAAATATTTTTCTTGTTACTGAGGTTAATCCATATTTATTAATTCTAGAAGTCAAAGGCAAGGTGTACCAAATTAGTGTTATGCAGAATATCTTGGGAGATGCCACAATCTTATCCAATGAGTTAAGGGTCGGTCACCAGAATTCAAGAAGCAGAATACACATGGTGGAATTGAAGACAATTATCTTTCTATTGTATTAAGTCTATTTTTAGCATGAAAGCGTTGAATTGACCCTAATTTTGGGCAACTCGGTTAACTAGTGATATTTTATATAAAAATAGATAGGTGAAATGGATATAGTTTGGAAAGAAAGAAAAATTTTAAGACATACATAATCCTTTGTATTGAACCTCTGGTTTTTCAATAAAATAATAAGGATTCATGCGAGTTATTATATAATTTGTAGTAGCTTTTTGTAGCTTTAATAGCAACAAGACTAGGAGGGCCCCCTGGTACACGTTGCTTATATTTCTATTATATGGTCTCTTAAGTTTTGATATGATTGGTTTGATTTTTGTTCATAATCCTTATGATGTATGTAAGAAATAATTGTGCTCTATTTTTCATGTATTTGCTTAAAATTCTTGTAACTATGTGTTAAAATGTCTTGTAAAGATCTTGTAATCACACAGGAATTCCTGTAATTGTGTGCTAGAGATTCTTGTAGTGATACTATAATCACATAAATTCCTGTAATCGTGTGCCAGAACTTCCTTTAGTGATCATGTAATCACACAAGAATTCTTGCAACAATTATTGTATTTCCTGTAGTGATCATGTAATTACACAAGAATTCCTGCAACAATTACTGGAATTCCTGTAGTGATCATGTAATCAACAAGACTCTACATTTTTTTTCTAAATGAATACTTTGTTTTCTTGAAGTAAATTTATTATATTAACTTCTTTAGTTTTTTAAGTGTTAATACTTCAAACCATTAGAATAATTAGATTTCTATCATGCCTAAAAAAAATAGTTAGGAGAGTAATCTAGTTTAGAATAAAAGAATTGTTATTATTTTTTAATGGAAATTTCTTACACAACCCATAACACTAATTCCATTTAAATTCATTTCCAATACAATCTTAGTTTATTTTGACCAACGATTAATTCAGACAGAGTATTCGAAGAGGAAGTATGATGCATCTTCTTGAATTTGTAAACTTTATGACAACAAATCATAATTGAATTTAAGAATTTGAAAATTAGTGTAACTTGAATCAACTCTCGGACGTACTTGTACATGCTTTATGAATAGTTTTGCATAGGAAAGTAGTAAGAACCAGTTCACACGCATTGTGTTTCAACTCAAAATTTACCTACTTGGATTGACAAAATAAGTGTTAATTAATTTATCCCACTTTATGACTTGACAACAATATCTACTAATAAGCTACAACCTAGGTTCTTTGATTTAGTTTTAAAAACTCTATTTCATAATATAATTCTATTAGTTTTTAAAGTATACTAACTTCTATTGTAATATCATATTTATTTATCGGGGAGGTTGGAGCGGGAGGGGTAGTTGTTAACCTCGAAGAAAAAACAGAAATAAAGTACACATGGGGAATTGACATCGCGACAAAGAATCAAGTGGGAGCCCTTTCTCTTTGGCAGGATCTGAATATCAGTTTGGCTAATGGTATCAAAATATTGTCTATAGTTGTCGACTCCATGATGATTATACAAAAATGTATGAAGCTCTTAGAGAACGGCAATCTTCTAAATGATGAAACCTCCTCAATCATAGTCAGGATTATTTGCTTATTAAAAAAATTTGAAAAGGTAAATTTGTTCCATGTGTTGTGAGTCAATAACCACTTGGTGGATGGTCAAGACAACGTAGTGGTGGTACTGGAACAAGGTATTTTATGTATCAATCAAGATATACTTTCATGTCATATCCCCTGAACTGTAGCACCAATTCGGCGTTGTACCGCTAGGGTACAGGTCTTCAAAGAATTAAGTTGGTAGTTAAGATGGTTAGCTCCCCAATGATACTCTACAGTGCTTTGGAAGATGCGATGGTAGGTATCAAGTTAAGGCATAGGTGTGGTAGCATTGGAATGCAGTCCATGTACGAGAACACGTGGGCGTCAAGGTCGTGGTTACTCACCGGGAGATGCAATATAGCTATACCTATCAAAAAAGCTCGTACCATCGCAAATCATTCTTGGTTATTTCTGGTGATGGAGATAATGGAGAGAAGTTGCCTTGACAAGACTCTGAATCGTTTATCATTTATGAAGGAAAATATCGAGAGGAATGTTGGGGTCGAAAAGGCTATTATATATTGGAGCTGGTTGCGGTCAGTTAATCATAGGATAGTTATTTCCCAGAGCTGGATTGTTGCAAAGATGGCCTCTTCGAGTAACGGGAGTCGTGGAGGCTCAAGGTTCGGAAGCTTGGGGTCTGATCATGGCAGTTGTGGAAGCATTGAGAGTTTGGTAGATAATTCATGCAAACAAGTTATAAAGGAAATTGTTAAGGAAATTAATGAAAATATGGAAGTTCTCTATGCTCAATTATCATGATTGGGAAAATATATGGAATTATTGCAAAAGAAAATGGAAATCCAGTGTATCGATGTGTTGAGCGTACAACAGAAGGTGGAAAACATCGAAATAAAAGTGGAAATTGCTACTATCGGGGTTTTAAAGGAAGTATTCGGGTTGGGGAAGCCACGGTCTTCAACGTTGTTGGTGTTGAGGTTGCTATTGCTGGAAGGGTCCTAGATGATGGAGAGGATTTTGCAGAGGAATTGACATTGACAGTGGATGTTCCTTTGGGAGAAGAAAACTATCCCGATAGCAGCTGAAATATTTCCGTTTTAATATTATATATAGGTTATGTCGATGTATAGAATATAGTGGTGTTTTTTGGAGAGTTTACAATTATAGTTATGTTCAAAGATTATATGTAAATAAGGTTGGTTGCAAGAAGGTCCCATTTCAATGTAAAACAATGAAAATCGTAGAGAGCACAATCTTGAATTTTGTACGGGACCTGGCCCTTTTCCAGTTTATATTATGAAAATGTTACCTATTTCTTAAAAAAAATATATATATATATCATCTTTATTTACAATAATTATCAATTATTAGTGTTATAAAAAGAATAACATTTTCACTAGGAGGATTAGCAGCGTACTATTTACAATTTTAGCATAGAAACATTTAAATTTAACAAGAACAATACCTATTTTACTATTTAAATTTGTCTTCTTGTAGAATACTCTAACCAACAAAATTGTCTTTGATCCTTACAATTTCCTCGAGTGGAACATAATTATTATCGTAAACAACTAAGAGCCTAGTTGGCTTCCTAGCTCCACTAATTTTTTTAGTTTCCTAGCCCTACATGTCCTAAACTCCCATAAGAGATATTCACATTAAATGTTTTAAGAAGATAGGAATATAAAAGCGACATACCTAATCCCCAAACAACATTTTAACTTCCAATCATCCTTCCTCCCTAACCTACTTCCATCCTCTGCACCTTGTTATTTTCTTTGTTGCAATATTTTGGAGCAGTTATTACAATGACCCGACACCATATATAACCCCTGAGTGTAAGCATCAACTATATCGACCTCACATCCCTAGAAAGAAACTAGTAGTCGCCATCACATGTTTATGGAAGTGTGGCCTAACATGATCCTGCTACAACTCTGGATTTTGTATGATACATAATGGGTTATATCTCCACCCCTCCAAAAAATAGGGTCAACACCCTACATTATGCCAAACCATGGAACTATTGTTATTAAAGTCATATTATCGAACAACCACTTTAGGCAATTGGTGTGTCATATCAAAAATGTACTTACCATAGATCATAGCAACCTATGGAATCATAAACTAAATTATATGTGAACTTATAATAGACATTATCTTCCTAATTATGTCAAGATATACTCTATAGCCCAGTATGGAGGGGGTGTTGTAATGAATTATTAGATAAACAAAATAAAATAAAATAAACACATATTGTTGGCTCAATTAAAAAGTAATAGTCAAAAGTAAAAAGTGACAAAAATATAGGGGATATATTATCCAATAAGATACATGTGTGAACACACTAACCTAGGTTAAGATGTGAAATATATGTAAACACATTAACAAATTAAAAAAAAAAGGTAATAATAAAAAAATATTTTAATGTCAACTATAAATGAAATACTTCAATTTCCTTCACTACTCAATATGGAGTTGAGACAAGACATACTCAATATGGATTTGAAACTGAACATCTAAAATTAATATTGATATCACAATCCAATAGGAAGGAAATGTGTAATTCATTTTATGTTTAATTGATATGTAACATTTTTAAAATCTATATATTTTTTAAAGAAAATTCTTCCGCTGAAATCACATATAAAATTATATGGTCTATGTGTTTTGAACCTTCTAGTATGCTTCATCATCCAAACTAAGATGGAAGACTATACAGTGAAACAATGAAAAGGTTACAAAGAAAAAAAAAAGTTTAACAGTGAAATCATAACCATAAAAAAAATATATTATTTAATATTTGTTTCTATTTATTAAATTATTATATAATGTAATGACTAAGGAATAATTAATTACTAAAATAATTTATAAAAAATAACAAAACTTAAATAAGAAATAGAATTAAAAAGATTATATTTAAAGTACAAAAATTATAAAATGTAAGAATTATTAATTAAAAAATTGATGCAAAATTAGATATAAAAGAGAAAAAGAAAAAGACCAAAATAATAACAAAGATCTTACAAATAATAGTAATGAAACAAAAGAAAATAAAAATATATAATTTTAATTAAATACATTTTATATAATTTGAATATGAATATGTGTGTGTGTGTGCGCGCGCGCACTGTAATAATTATTAATTAAAAATTTGATTCAAAATTAAATCTCAAAGAAAAAAGAAAATACCAAAATAAAAAATAGATATATATATATATATATATATATAAGAACAAAGGTCCACTAAGAAACCATAATCGGCACGGATGCGGGAGCGAGCCAGGATGGAGCTGTGGAGACTGTCTAAAAAGGGTTAGGGATTTTCTGCAGACGATCGCCACGACTACACCCTACCCACCCTACCTACCTCTAGTTGTCGTCATCTGTTATCCCTTTGGCTGCATCAACCACAGCGGTTCCCGGTACTTGTATCCCGTCGAGGCCCTCCATAACATCGCAGCTTATCGTCCTCCTCCCTGATTATTGCATACCCACTAAATTCCAATACCCTCACCGCGGCGATGGTTACGATGGTCTTGGAGGCAGCTGGCGGAGAACACCTTGGAACAGGCATGGAGCTTGACCTAGTAGACTATTCGGAGGACCCGTTGGAGAATGTCAATATCTGGCAAACCCCTCGCTCCGCCGCGGATGAACTCCTTCCCTTTTTCTGCGACTTGTCGGCTACCATTGCGGGTCTACCTTCGATCTTTGGACCTTCCTGCTCCATAGTGACATTCTCGGAGCCTCCTCCAATCTGGTCGTTTCCTCCCTCGCCGCCATAGTCACCCTCGGCTACAACTTTCGTATCTACCTGCCTCCATCCTAACCCTGAGGCGGCTAGTTCACAAACCCCCCTCTCATCTCACCCTGGTGAATCTTCAAGAAACCCCCTAAGACCCCACAACCCAGGCCAGGGAAACCCACAAGTTACGGTACCTGAGGCGCCACCATCGGGTAATTACGTGGCGGTACCTCCTCTTTCGGAACCAATCCCAGCAGCCGAACATCCCTGCCCTGATAACTCTTATACAAACCCTAACCAGTCGGTGGAACATTCGGATGCCCCCTAAGAGCCGACACGGTGATGGGAAAAAAAGGAAGTGCTTCAAAGCCAGAAGCGAAGATGTTTTTCTCAGACTCAGGGAGGATATTCAGTGGGGCAACACCATGGACACGGCAGACCGGGTTTTGGTTGGAAGAATTCACAGTCGTAGCTACACAGCGGCTAGGCTTAAGATGTGGACCTCTGAGGTATGGGGGCAGCACTTGGCAAACCTCCTAATTGTACAAACCTTTGTTAGAGGCTAGTTCGCTCTGCGCTTTGCCAGAGCCGAACACACAAATTGGGTCCTGTCGTCCTTCAGGCATTTCGAGCATGCTCCAATTCTTCTCCGGTGTTGGAACCCTCTTTTTGATCTAGAAAAAGAACAGATAGGATTCGGGCCTATATGGGTTCAGCTACCTGGACTGCCCCTTCAATTCTGGTCAGAGGATATATTCCAGCGCATTGGCAACACTCTAGGAACCTATCTCGAACATGATAGATCATATCTGGCTTCGGGCATGATGGCATATGCCAGGATACTCGTTCATCTGGATACTCGGGCGGTCTTCAGGAGCATATCACCTTACAATGGAAAACCTTCTCCCGAAAACAAACCCTAGACTATGAAGGTGTCCCTTTCCGCTGCAGACGTTGCCACAAAGTGGGACACCTGTACAAAGATTTTCCTCTGAACAAGAAGGTGAGGGAGGGAGCTAAGGGGATGGAAACATTGCAGAAAAACTCACAAGCTCAGGGTAGCCCTCCAGTGGTGGAAGAGGTAGCAAATTTGGCACATTCAAAGCATTACCTGTGCCTACTAAGGTGACCAGAAAGAAGCGGGGAAAGGCACCCATCGGCACACCCTCTCCTCCTCTAACTAGAGCAAGGGTGGTTGTTGAGGCTGCTTTCTCTACAGGTATGTCGAATACAAACTCCTCCTCTGTTTACTCTAATGTTTCTCCGCACTGCATTGATACTATTTCTGTTCAATTCTATTCAGTACAGTCCCTTGCTCACACCTTCAACCCTCCCATCGTTGTGGATTGCCCTATCAAACCCTCCTCCCCCACCATCTCCTGCACTCAACCATCCTTTCCTGATGAACCTCCTCCCAATTCCCTTATACATGCTCCCCCCACTCATTCCAGCCCTCCATCTTTCAGATACCCCACCCAAGCCAAGTTTCGCTCTCAGGCCCCTGACACCTTGGGTATCAGCCTTATCACCTCTCCCCCTCCTCTAAAGATGACTAGAGGCAGACCCTCCTCTCTATCCAAAGCTAAGCTACAAGCTGGGGAAGAGATTTTTGCGGGCAAGCAACACTCCATCGACTGGGTACTTAGAGCAGTGAATACCCAAGAGCTCCCTCCTCCATGAAACTTCTCTCCTTCAATTGTAGAGGGTTGGCTAGCCCTGACAAAAAACTAGCCATGAGGAGATTGCTCTCAGCAGAACCCTTTGATATTCTATTTCTTCAAGAAACCCTAGGCTAGGGTTGTGTCATTACCCACCTCCTAGAATCTTGGCTACCTGGATGGACATTCCATACCCTAGATGCATCAGGGCGGTCTGGGGGTCTTGCGTTGGGGGTAAACAATCGATCCATCAGAATCTGTAATACATGGGGGAGTTCGGGCCACCTAGGAGCTGACATTTATTCCTCAAAGCTCGATACTGAGCTTAGGATTATCAACATATATGGCCCCTATCACAACAGGGAAGAATATTGGAGCAGACTCTTAGACTCACACATCCTTCAAAAGGACAAGCTCGTTATGGGGGGGATTTAAATTTCTCCATCGGTTTTGCGGAATCATGGGGACACAATGCACAAAGAGATAACCTCTTAGATTTTTTTGAGACCAATCTGGAGGATCATAATCTCATAGATATCCCCTCCCCAAAAATCCTGCCTACTTGGAGGAACAACAGATTAGGGGAGGATAGTTTCTCTAGAAGATTAGATAGATTCCTCACTAAAGAGAAAATGCTAACCTTGGGGCAGAGATATAGACAATGGGTGGGCTCAGGCAGAATATTAGACCATAGGCCGATCTATTTGGAAATCAGAGGGGGTATGAAAAAATCAAAAGGTCCTTTCAAATTTAATGCTGCATGGCTGAGGGACGCTGAATATATCCATATAGTAACTAATTATTGGAGGACTCGTCCCCTTGTGGCAGAAAGGACTATATCGGAAGGATTTTCAAAAAACCTGAAGGAGCTCAAAAGCCTCTCAAAACAATGGGCATATAATAAGAGAACGCAAGAAGACCATACACTCAAACAGACTAAAGAAGCCATTGAGGAGTATGAGAATTAATATGAGGGGATATTCTCTTCCCATGAACACAAAGAGCAGATAACCTCTCTTCTGGCTAAGAGAAACCAGATTCTTAAGGACAGAGAAGAGAGTCGGAGACTGAGAAGTAGAGCCATTTGGCTTAAGGAAGGGGATGACAATACCAAGTTCTATCATAAATTTGTGAATGGGTGCAAAGCTATAAATACTATTTGGTAGCTATCAGATGAACAAGGAGAACTAGTGAACACCTTTCCTCGGCTGGAAACTATGCCCGCTGCCCACTTCAAGAACATCTATAAGTCGCCCCCCAAATGCCACCCTGGATGACATCATGAGGACAACTCAACTATTCCCAAGGTTTGTTGAGCAAGAAGAAGGCTGGGAATTGACAAAGGAGGTCTCCCTGGGAGAACTGGAGGACACTCTCAAATGGTTTAAGTGAGACAAAAGCCCTGGTCCAGATGGCTGGAATGTGGAATTCTACCTGGCCTTCTTTGATACTCTGGGGGGGGGGATCTATTACAAGTTATAGAAGAATGCAGATCCTCTGGAAGAATGTATGAGGCCTATAACTCAACCTTTATCGCCCTTATACCCAAATCAGACAATCCCACCTCCTTCAATGATTTCCAGCCCATCTCCTTATGTAACTGTATCTACAAGATCATCTCCAAGATAATAGCCAATCGCCTCCGGCCGATCTTATCAAACCACATCTCAGCTGAACAATTTTCCTTCCTACAGAGCAGACAAATTCATGAAGCGGTTGGATCTGCACAATAAATTGTACATTCTATTCAAACCCAGAAGCTAAAAGGTATGGTCCTGAAAGTTGACCTCTCGAAATCCTTTAACAGAGTAAACTGGCTATACATCATAATGCTATTAACGCACTTGGGTTTTCCATATGAATTCATAAGATGGATTATGTGTTGTATTACTAATGTAACATTCAGTGTTCTCATAAATGGTGCGGCCTCTCCTTTCTTCCACTCCGAAAGAGGCCTCAGGCAAGGATGCCCACTATCCCCACTCCTCTTCTTACTCATCGTGGAAGGACTCAATCTTTTGATAAAGGAGGAACACCAAAGAGGCAGACTAAGGGGGATCTGCATCACAGGAGGATGCACATTGACACACTTGCTCTTCGTTGACTATGTGTTGTTCTTCCTAAATGGGAGTATTAGTGACGTGACTGCACTTCTCAATTCCTTCACTATATTCCTAGCAGCCACTGGCATGTTGGTTAATAATGAAAAGTCCTCTATAACGGCTATAGGATGCTCACCATACGAGATTCAGTATGCCCTGCGAAGATTCCCTTATGATCTACAACAACTAGACGATGGACTAAAATACTTGGGCCATAGATTAAATCCACATGGTTATAAGAATGTTGATTGGATCTGGCTCATAACCAAAATGGAAAAAAAGCTAAACATTTGGTACCTCAAATATTTATCAAGAGTAGGAAGACTGATACTCATAAAAGCAGTGCTGGAAGCAACTCCAGTATATTGGATGTCTTTAGCATGGATACCTAAGGGAATACTGGCTAGAATAAAAAACCTATGTTGCAGATTCCTGTGGAAAGGGAAACAACCCGGAAGGATTTTTTCCTGGTCCAAATGGGAATCTCTGGCACTCCCAAAGAAATGGGGAGGATGGGGTATCAAAAGCCTTGGCACTTTCTCCACAACCCTAGCGGCAAAAATAGGGTGGCAGCTAGTCACAACGCATAGCCTTTGGACTAAGGTGGCTATATCTAAATACATAGCTCCTTTAAATCTTATGGATTGGCTTCGCCAACCCCAGTGGACACAAGTTGGAAAATCGAACATATGGAAAGCAGTCCTGCAAGAAATGCCCCTTATCAGGGATGGCCTTACATGGAGAATAAAGTTGAGAGATGTTGTTAGAATAGGGATGGATCCCTGGATTGGATGTGGGAACTCCCATAGACTCCCACGGGAGCTTAGAATATACCTCACTTCCAGAGGGATCTCTCACCTTAGCCAAATCGCAGACAATGATCGTTCCACTTTTTTGCAACAAGCATGGAAATCTGGGAGGGCATTATAGATCCCTCAACCATGGCAACAACACTGGAAAGAATACACGGAGGCCCTCACAAAATCCCATATCAGGATATAGGAAGGGGAGGATGAGCTAATCTGGGCACATGCGAAGCATGGAAAATATACACCAAAAGTGGGATACATAACTCTCATGAACCCACTGAAACCTCCGCTATGTGAACCGTGGTGGAGAATCTAATGGAAATTAAAATCACTCCCCAGGTCGAGGCTCCTCATGTGGACCATTTTGAGACACAAAATCCCAACAGGAGAAAAGTTGATCAAATGATCTTTTCATGGACCCTTTTGGTGCGGCCTCTGCAAATCCGACAATGAAACAGTGAATCATCTCTTCCTTACTTTCCCATGCACAAAAGAGCTATGGAATACTATTCACTTACAAATACCCTTGCTCCCTCTGTGGCAGGGAAAAACTGTCTAGGAAGCCTGGGAGGGATGGTGGTCCACTGTATCCTCAGAAAAAACAAAGAACATCCTTTTACTTACTTGTTGGGCCATATGGATTGCTAGGAATAGAATTACTTTTCAAAACTCCCCCCCCCCACTGGCCGACCATCACTGCTCAAATCCTAGCAGACTATCATCAGATCCCAGAGGAGGAATCAAACCCCATCCCCAGGCATATCATACCTGAGAGTATAAACCAATCTCACGCGTGGGCATACTTTGACGACTCAACACAAGACATAGGATATGGCGGGGTGTTGTACTTCATCTTACAACAAATCATTATTACAAAATCCAAATGGGATTGGGCAGAGGGACGAACAAATTTGTTGAGCTTTCAGCAGCAAGATACACCATACATTTTGCATTGGAAAAACAGTGCAGAAACTTACAGCTATTTGGAGATTCAAAAATAGTATGCAATTGGATAACAAAATTACAAATTGTCATGCTTTTTCTCTGAGACACATCATGGAAGAAATACATAGACTCATAAATTTATTTGACACATTTACTTGTCAACATATATACAGGGAGCGGAACACAGTTGTCGATCTACTATCCAAGGAAGCAGCGCATAGGCCTATAGGAACATGGAGCATACTGGAGCAAACTGATGGAACCTTCCATCAGTATTATCATCGACCTTTTATAGAAATATCAGAATAGTCAAGCTCAATGGGAGCTGGACACATAGTTTTTTTTATATATTTTTTGTCTTTATATAATATTATATAAATGTATTTTCAAGCAGTCCTATACATGACAGTTATTTTTTGATACTCTCTGTGTAGAGTAAGTACATATTTCATATTGAAAATCACAGTACAGAGCAGTGTCTCCCTGCGTGGAGTACACCTCTTTTTTTGTATTCTCAAATAAGATAGGCTTCTAGCCCATAGTACAATATATGTCATAGGCATCTACAAAATGTAATTTTCCTCATTATTGAAAATTACGACTTTTTTCCAAGAAAAATATATATATATATAAGAAAGATTGTTCTTTGTCTTTAATAAATAGTATTATATATAAATATATATTGTTCTAAATTTAAATGACATAAAAATATGTCCTTAATTAACATTATGTATTATTTTTCTTTTGTTTCATTACTATTATTTAAAAAAAAAAATTAATATCTTTGTTATTTATTTTAGTCTTTTTTTATTTAATTTTGGGTCAATTTTTTAATTAATAATTATTACATTCCCTATTTTTTAATTATTATATATAGTTCTTTTAATTGTATTTTTTATTTAAATTTTGTTATTCTCTGTGAATTATTTTAGTAATTAATAAGTTTTTAGATGTTATATTATATACTAATTTAATTATAAATATTAAATGATACATTTTTTGACTGTTATGATTTAGTTGTTGAATTTTTTTTTATTATTTGGTATTTTTACATTATTTAATAGCATGCTTAGATTAGATCTTCCATTTTAATATTGATGACGAATAACACTAGGTAGTTCAAAATAAGTCGGTCATATAATTTTAAGTGTAATTTCACAACAACAACAAAAAAATGAATCTTTAAATAATATGAACTATAGAAACTTGAACACAGAAATCTATATATTAATAATAATAATAATTTAATGTCAACCATAGATAATATAAAAATAAAAATAAAAAAAATCTTCGTATTAAGTAATATAATTTTATATCAAATTTATATATAGAGAAAATCATATATATATATATAGAGTTAGATAGATATTAACCATTCCATTGTGAGGAAGATGTGTAATTTATTCAATTTTTAATAATGAACTTATGTGTGACATTTAAAAAATAGTAATAACATGAGAGAAACAAGTATTTCAAAATATATCAATAGCATGAAAAAAATATTTTAACGTGCAACATAGTTACAATCAAAAGAAAACTTTACCGATTACTCTTTTTTTTGAGGTAGCCAAAAAAGACACATGGTTTTAAAAAGTGTTGCACTTTTTTTTTGGCATTATTTTGACACTTTGAATTTTCTTATGTATCAAGTATGAACATTTTTTTTTAAATGTTAGTGATTTTCATACTGATTTTGAAAAGCGTTGATGCAACATCAACTTCTTTAGAGGGCTTACTTTTGACACTTTAAATTTTCTAATGTATTAAGTGGTGATAATTTTTTTTGAATGTTGGTGATTTTTGTAAGAATTTACAGGGTAAGTTGCACAGAAAGAATACCAAAAGGACACCGCTCACAACCAGATCTCAAATCAATACACCAGTATTTTTGACGTGGTTAAAACCCTCAGAGTGCAAGGAGGGAAACAGTCCACGGCCTGTCCCAACGTGGGTACTACAGGCAATTTATTAATCAAAGAATGAAAATTTACATAAGCTTCTCTCATGCACGGATTACCCGAACAATGACCCTCCATGCGCTTTAAATAGAACTCATGGACCAATCGGGTGTCAAGCCACGGATCAAGTGTCGGTAATACCGAGGTGAGAGTGAACCGTCGGATCACTACATATCGTGACCGTCGGATTGTAAGTTACAAAATGTACAACGGTAAAGAAACACACTTTACCTAACTCTAACCTAACTCTATACTAGACCAAGTTGAACTTAACTATATCCTATGTGTCGGAATATCCTAACATCCCCCCTTAAGAACAACTTGGGATAGGATTGAAGGATTTACAAATATGACACAATAGGAGAAGGAAGGAGGCACTAGAGCCTATCCCCCCTTAGTGACAACTTCCTGAACTCCAAGCATATATCGAAGTTTAGTGAACTTCGCCTCTGTGAGAGCCTTTGTGAAGATGTCTGCAACCTGATCATCTGTTGGACAATATTGCACTTCAAGAACATGGTCATGAATGAGCTTTCTGATGAAGTGCATGTGTAGTTCAATGTGTTTGCTACGTTGATGCTGGACTAGATCTTTGCATAGCTGAATGGCACTTTGATTATCACACCAAAGTGTGGTTGGATGCTGCTGCTCAAAGCCAAACTCTGATAGGATCTGACGAAGCCACAAGGCTTCCTTACTAGCTTCCACGGCACCACGATACTCTGCTTCTGCTGACGAAAGAGAAATGGCAGCCTGTTTCTTACAAGCCCATGTAATAGGTCCTGAACCAAGAGTGAAGACATAACCGGCAGTAGACTTCCGATCATCAGGGTCACCAGCCCAATCAGAATCAGTGAAACCAACTAACAGAGGAGCTGCTTTGGCACTGTAATGAATCCCAAACTGTACTGTACCTCGAACATAATGAAGTATTCTTTTAGCTGCTTTCCAATGACTTTCACGGGGGTTTTGCATAAAACGAGCAACAAGGCCAACAGCAAAGGAAAGATCAGGACGAATATGGGTTAAATACAAGAGTTTTCCGACAAGTTGACGGTATAAGGTAGCATCAACTTCAGGAGAAGTACAAGAGACTGAAAGTTTGACTCCAGACTGAAAGGGAGAAGGGGCTGGCTTACAGTCTTCCATGTGAAAATGACGAAGAATATCACAAGCATACTTGGACTGGGAAAGGAAAATACCCTCTTGGGATTGCAAGACTTGAAGACCGAGAAAATAGTGTAAATGTCCTAAGTCTGTCATTTCAAATCTCTTTTTAAGGCTGGACTTCACATGGTTTATAAGGTTGGGATCACTACCAGTAAGAATAAGATCATCAACATAAAGAACAAGGATGATAAGAGAGTTGCCCACTTTCTTGGTGTAGACAGTATTGTCAGAATGACACCTAGAAAAGCCAGATTCTAAAAGAAAGTTATCCATTTTGGTATACCAAGCCCGAGGAGCTTGCTTGAGGCCATAAAGGGATTTCTTAAGTCGACAAACAAGGCTGGAGTCTGTTTGTATGAAGCCAATGGGTTGTTCCATATAGATTTCTTCCTGCAAGTCCCCATGCAAGAAGGCAGATTTAACATCCATCTGATGGACTTCCCATTTTAAAGAGGCAGCAAGGGAAAGAACAAGGCGGATAGAGTTCATTTTGGCAACAGGGGAGAAGGTTTCAGTGTAGTCAATGCCTTCAACCTGTGAAAAGCCCTTAGCAACGAGACGAGCTTTATGTTTATCAACTTTCCCATCTGGTCCATACTTGGTTCTGTAAACCCATTTACATCTAACAAGTTTGCGTCCCTTTGGTAGAGGAACAAGATCCCATGTATCATTTGTCATTAATGAATGATATTCTTCATTCATAGCTGCTTCCCAATGTGGATGGCCTGAAGCTTCTGCAAAAGTGTCAGGATCATGATTTACTGGAGCTTGAGCCAGTAAAGAAGAGGCTCTTTCAAACTGAGAACGTGTACGTCGCTGATCTGTAGGATCACCGGCAAGATCACCTGCTGCATCCCGAGTAGCACGGACCCATCTTGGAAGTTGAGGATCCTGAGAAGGTGGGGGAGGATTATCATCCTCGCTTTCATCATCTGAAGAAGAAAGGTTTTCAAAAGTAGAAGAGATAGGAAGAGGTGGCACATCCGCCGGACTAGGCTCGCAGGCCGATTTATTTTCATCAAATTTTACATCTCTTCTAATGATAACATTTTTGGACTTAAATGGAATAAGTCTATAACCTTTTACATCTTCAGAATATCCAACAAAAGTACATTTCTCACTCTTAGGTTCTAAAGCTTTATGCTTTTCATCTGGAATATGGGCCCATGCTTCACTTCCAAACACACGAAAGTGACTTACATCTGGTTTAATGGAACTCCAAGCTTCTTCTGGAGTGATATTCTCTAGAACCTTAGTAGGAGTGCGATTGATTATATAATTTGCACAATTAATTGCTTCGGCCCAAAAACTAAGACTGAGTCCTTTAGATTGCAGCATACAATTAGCCATTTCCTTTAAGGTGCGATTTTTCCTTTCAGCTACACCATTTTGTTGTGGAGTGTATGGAACAGTATGTTGCATTTGAATTCCATTTTCGGTGCAAAAGTTGATGAATGTGTTTTTAACATATTCTCCACCATTATCAGTTCTTAGCTTAAGAATTTGATGTCCAGATTGTTTTTCAACAAAGGCTTTGAAGGCCAAAAAAGTGTTAAATACTTCGCTCTTGAGTTTTAAGAAGTATACCCAAGTGCGTCTGGAGAAATCATCAATGAAAGTTAAGAAGTACTTGCAGCCAGAGAATGAAGCAACAGGAAGAGGACCACATAAATCACTGTGCACAAGCTGTAAAGGGGCTGAGGCGTGCCAAGAGGCACATTTGTCAAAACTGTCCCGATGATGTTTTCCGAGTACACATCCGGAACAAACACCATCTCTGCAAGATACCATAGGAAGACCTGTCACCATATTTTCTTTACATAGATGCTGAAGGAAGCGATAGTTTAAGTGACCAAATCGCTCATGCCAAAGTTTGCTCACTTAATCATTATGAGCAACAAATACTGAGGGAAGATTGGATGACCCAAAGTTGTGAAACTTATACAACCTTTTGGAATCATCAGCAAGACCAGTAGCTAGAATCTATTTAGGATCTTTTAGATCCTTGATTACAACATCATGAGGTGAAAATTCAACAATTTTACCTTCACCTGAGTGAGTTATCTGATAGACAGATAGAAGGTTGCAGGATAAGGTTGGAACACATAATACATCATTAAACTGACCATTGTCTAGATGAACAGTTCCAGTCCCTACAACATTAAGAGATCTATCATCACCAATATATATATTTTTGGTGTTACAATCATTTAAAGAAGAAAACATGGCTTGGTTTTTGGCCATGTGACAAGAGGCTCCAGAATCAATGAGCCACTCATGAGAATGAGAAGAAGAAGAAGAAGATACATTTAATGCATAACCAGACTGAGATGATTGACAATGAGATGCAGAAAGTGCCATTCCGGAAGTTGAAGTTGAAGTAGGCTCCACATGGATGTGATGTTTCTTCATTGCGGCTTCCAAGGCTTCCATCTTCTTAAAGCATTTAGATTCTAAGTGGCCATCTCGATTACAAAAGTTACAATGTCTATCAGTCTTCTTCCATTTGTTTTTATTGGTCTTATCATTTTGCTGAAATGATCTTTCATTTTGAGGCTGAGATGGTTTAGGACCATTCTTTTGAGGATATGACTTCTTAGGATTCTTTGAATTTGGTTGCTGCTGGGCGGCTAACGCTTTCGTGGAAGAGTTTCCAAGATTAAGAAGACCAAGGTGTAAGAGTTTTTCTTGTTCTCTTATTAAGGAATCACAAAAGGAGTCAAAGGAAGGGGCCTTGTAGTCTTGTCCTTGACAAATGAAAGCTTCCCTTGTAGAATGGAAAGTGGAAACAAATACAGAGTAGGCTGGTCCCAACTTAGTAAGGATGGAATAAATAAGGTTACCATCTTCTTTCTTAACTTTAACACCCTCCAAGAGATATCTAAGGGTCTTGAATTTGGACAAGAAATCTTCAATGCAAGAAAAATTATTAGGATCCAAAGTAAGCAGCTCATTTTCAAGTTGATGGGCTCTAATTTCATTTTTAATCCCAAAAACTTTAGCAAGTTTTTCTAATGCTTCATGAGGAGTCTCAAGTCCTGCAATGTGGAATCTAAGATCAGGAGAAATAGACATCCCTATCAAACCACGTGCTTGATCTTGTCTATTTTCCCATTTTGCCGCCTTGTCTTCATCTTTTGGTTTCTTCTCTTGGTTTGTGGCTATTCTGAAGAGACCTTTACTTCTAAGTAAATCTTCCATGTATTCTACCCATTGGAAGTAGTTAGTGTTGTCAAGAATGACTTGGCATGGACTTTCCATTTTTTTTAAAAACTGAAGCTGAAGATGCTGAAAGTAAGTGTTCCAACAGATAGATCTCGAAAAAATAGGCGGTTTTAAAAAAAACGGCTCTGAAAAAGGCTTCCGGATGAAGAAGTTATGGCTTTTTGAAAAAAAATTGTTGACGTTGCCAGCAAAGTGCGCGAATGTGCGGGAATGAAAAAAATCCGCTTCCACAAAATGGAGACTTGAACCCAAGACCTCTACTCTCTTAAAATAGCTTTGAACCAATTGATCTATACAAAAAATTTGAGAGAGAGAGAGAGAGAGAGAGAGGGGGGTGGAGGGCCTTGGTTTGCGTGCTTGCCTTGAGAAAGCTCTTTTTCCCTACAAAACACAAAACACAAAACCCAACACGAATATGCAAAGAAAAACGAACCTTGCGGCTCGAAGTTAGCTTTAGCCAAAAAACTAGAAATTTTTAAAAAAAATCTCAAAGTTAGCTTTAGCCGAAAAACTAAATATTTTTCTCAATGTTTCTGATTTTCCGAGATCACACTAAGGTGCAGGGAAAAGAGCATACGCATGAGAAAAATCCTTCCTTTCTGTTTCTGATTTGCCCAGATCGCACAGAGTCGCAGGGCAAAGAGCATACGCAGAAATGAAAAGTATAGATCCGGTTAAAAAAAAAGGCTAAATAAACTGAGACCGAAATAAGCAGAGAGAAAATAACAGTAAACTGCAAAAGAAACACTGTATACCTCCCGATCTAAAAAATGACGCAGCTAGGGCTACCGGAAACCTTTTCGCGTGAAACGAAAGGGGTTCCTCACTGGAACAGATGCTCCGAACGCAACAGAGCAGTCCTCTCAGCCCGAAATCAGTCAGAAACAGCAGATCTAGGAAACGACAGCCGCATGCAGTTCTACCGGCTTCAGATTTGGATCACCAACGGACGCGGCCCTCAAATAGCTCTGATACCATGTAAGAATTTACAGGGTAAGTTCCACAGAAAGAATACCAAAAGGACACCGCTCACAACCAGATCTCAAATCAATACACCAGTATTTTTGACGTGGTTAAAACCCTCAAAGTGCAAGGAGGGAAACAGTCCACGGCCTGTCCCAACGTGGGTACTACAGGCAATTTATTAATCAAAGAAAGAAAATTTACATAAGCTTCTCTCATGCACGGATTACCCGAACAATGACCCTCCATGCGCTTTAAATAGAACTCATGGACCAATCGGGTGTCAAGCCACGGATAAAGTGTCGGTAATACCGAGGTGAGAGTGAACCGTCGGATCACTACATATCGTGACCGTCGGATTGTAAGTTACAAAATGTACAACGGTAAAGAAACACACTTTACCTAACTCTAACCTAACTCTATACTAGACCAAGTTGAACTTAACTATATCCTATGTGTCGGAATATCCTAACAATTTTCACGCTCATTTTGAAAAATATCAACATTTTTTTAAGGCATATTTTTGACACTTTAAATTTTATGTTGTCACGAGTATGCAAAAAAAAAAATTAAATGTTGATTATTTAACAATTTTTCGGGTTGTCTTATATCTCTTCTTGTTTTTCGTCCTAAGATGCTTGTCTTTTAAGGGTTTTCCAAACATGTCTTTTTGTTTTTCTTTGCAATATTTTTTTATAATGAACTTTTTAATTTTTTTGCAAAGTTTTAAAAATAATAATAATGTTAATATTTTGAGGTTAGAATTTTTTATAACTTTATATATTGTTAATCAATACTTCAATACACATAAAATAATTGTCTCTAAAAACTAATAATTTTAAACACTACACATTTTGCATATAAATATAATTAAAAAAATACGTATTTCGAAACCTTTTCCCTTAAAAAAAAAAAAAAAAAAATTGATTTAAAAAAAATTAGAAAAATAACAAATTTTATGAAATTTTTATGAATTTTATATCCAAAGATGATGAGATTTGAAGTTTTTTTTCCAAAATAAATAATTTAGATAAAATTTTAAGTACAAATAACAAAAAAATTAAAACATACAACTTTATAAATAAATAAATCCTTAAGAATAAAAAAATACAACTAAAGTAGTAAAAATAAAAAATAAAAATAAAAAAATTGACAATAATACTACCAAAAAACATTAAAAACTATTTTAAAAAAACGTTAAAATTAAAATAATAATAATAATAATTTAAAATTTAAAAAACATATTGTAAAAAAATAAAAAAAAATAATATTTTTTTTAAATTTATTAAATTTAAAAAAAAACTATGGCAGCCTTCGATTAGGTGGGGACTTGAGCGTTGTCGTAGGGTCGATGGAGGGGCTTCCAGGCCCCACTTCGTCGGTCTTCAAGCCCCCGGCCAGACAGGGGCCGACAACCACCAATATTTTTTTAATTTAATTAATTGAAATATATATATAACTGTTTTTTAATTTTAAATTTTTTATAATATCTTTTATTTATTTTTTTTTAATTTTAAATTTTTATAATATTGCTTTTTTAAACATTTTTTTGTTATAATTGTTTTGTTTTTATATATATATATATATATATATATATATAATTTTATTTTTATTGTTATTATTTAAATAAATAAATAAAATTGTTTTTAATTCATATTATTTTGAGTCTGTATTTTTGAATTATTATTTTTTTTTCTGGTGTTAAAATTTTAAATTTTTTCCTTAAATTATGTTTTTTTTAATATTTTTTGTTTTTTTATTTAAATTATCTTGTGATTTCTCCCAAATATATTTTGTATATATTTTTTATGTTTGCTTTTTTTTTGTCATTTTTATTTTTTTTTAATTTTTGTTTGTTTTATACTTTTTATTTTTATTTATTTATCTATGTATTTATTATTTTGTTTTATTTAAATTTTTTTGCAGGATCTGTGTCGATCCTCAACTAGCAACCCGACCCCATTATGTGTCGATTTGATAATTGATTTTAAAGTTTTCATTATAATGAATCAAGTCTGTCCCCATAGTGTGTCAATTTCATGGTTGATTTTTACGATTTCATTGTAATAGATTGAGTTCGCCTACACTACATGTCAATTTGATGGTTGATTTTTAAATTTTCATTGCAATGTATTAAGTTGTCTTAGGCTAAGATTTTAAAATCGCTATACTTTTAGCATTTAGAAAAAAAAATTGCTCTTGTTATAATGACTCTTTCATTTAGGTATTCATTTTTAAAGTTTTTTAGTCATATAATTTTCCATAATGTTATGGTTGAAATGTATTGAAAACTTGAGGTTTTTTGTAGTCGTGATATTTGGTTTTAATTTCATATTTGAAAATTTGTCAAAATTTTAAGGTTTTTCTAAGTCATGATATCTTATCTTTATTGATATGGTTGCAATTTTTTTGAAGTATTTTATCTTTAATGTTACGGCTGAAAATTTGTTGGAATTTTAAAATTTTTCAGAGGCATGATATTTTATCTTTAACACTATGCTTGAAAATTGTTGGAATTTTAAGGTTTTTCAGAGTTGTGATATTTTATCTTTAACATAATTGCAAAAAAATGTTAAAACTTACCCTAAAAAATAGACATTATTCCAGCATCAATACTTTTCAGTTTCAGAGTGCTTTTTGCACCAAAAAAAATGATTTTTATTGGTTTTCACTGTCACTTTCAAAATCTGTTGAAAATTTACCCTGAAAGAACCAAAAAAAAAAAGAGTGGTGATGCAGAATCAACACTTTTCATTTCCAGTCTCTTTTTTCATGTTTTTTTGGGGGTTTTTTGCTAGAGTTCTCGTTTTGAGGTAATAGTTCTCCTTTTATCGGTAACTTTGTGGTGGGCAATGTGGATCATAAGTAAAATATTTCAATGTACATGTCCTAAGATGTCTGACACATTTAACCTATGGCTTGAGTAGTTGCGGCCCAGAGGCATCTAAACCATCAAAATCAACTGGGGATCGTACCCGACCTAGAACACACCAGTGCCTAGCATGGCTAGATTTTTGCCCACGGAGTTTCAAACCAGTGATCTCTTCACCATGGAGTTCCTTAACAGAACACCTTGTCACCATATATTCTACGTCTCGTTGGTTGTCAACTATGAATATATTATATAAAGTAAATGAAAATAAAATAAAAAGTATGGTCAAAACATTTTATTAGTGTTGTTCAAAATGAAGGAGATGTTTAAATCCTTGCATGCTCAACATGGAGTTGAAACATGGTGTGTGTGTGTGTAATGATCAAGCATAGATCCATGTTAACCCCATATCTATTAAGTGCCCAGGGGGATGAAACCTCTCAATGTGCACACTGTTTTTCAAGTTTTACATTATAAAATAGGTTTGCACTTCAAGAAATTTGATTTCTCTAAGTGCTTGATAGATCCAAAGTTAACATGGATCTATGTTGGTGCCTACAACATCCAAGTTACCTCAACACTAGTGATTTAGCTATCACATAGTTTGTCAACCTATAAGTTAGCTCACAAACACCTCATATTCATATAATGATATAACAAATTACTTGTGATAATACATATTATGTATTAGCGTTCAATTAAGAGATATGCTTATTCACGTCAAGTCTCATATCTATTCTACATTAACAACATAATTTCAAACTGGTATCCACATGTAGAATTCCACATTTTAATTTTCATGTTTAAATGAGGGTCACATTACTATCAACATCATGAATGTGTAACTATAACAAATATACATTGTGAACACATAAATAGGTGTAAAGCATCCACATAACAAATGCCTTTATTAATCTAAGTTCCATGGATACAAAGCAAATGAGACAACGGGATAAGCCATAATATAGTTAAAGTTGTGTAATGTTAAAAGTGGGTTGTCACATATACTTTCATAAGAGGAGAGTATACTAGAGACATACATGCCTAGTGTGATTGAGAGAATGTTTTTGATAATTGGTATATGAAAAAATATTATTTCTTGGAAGATGATTACTCACTTTCAACTTCCTTTTGATGATTTCACTCCTCCATATAGAGAGAACGTCATCGAGGGAAATGAGTAGGTTATGACTATCAATTCTCCACTTGGATATTCTCTAGTGGTAGTGTTCTTTCTAAATCCACAACTAACTTTTTACAACTATGAGGATAATCTTTTGGACATGGATGGATCTATTTGTTTGGATCCACATGATCATGGTGTGCATTTGGAGCACAATACTAAGCTATTCATCAAGCTTAGGTATCATCAATTAAGGGTCTGCAAGCATATTCAGACATGAGACCCAAGTTTATGGACAAACTTCTTGGACTACTTCAATGTTGATGCCAACACTTAAAACATGGAACCTTGGTTTTACTACTTTAGCGTTGCACTCAACGCCCATGCATGGACCCTAGTTTATGGTTAAATAGCCTCACTACAGGTATTGAGGGGCAACATTTCTCAAAGAGGGGTGGAGTAGTGGGATCCTCCCTAAGGTGTAATGGAGGTTGAAGAGCGCATTAGAGCTAGTGTAGGTATGGTGACCATTTAATGTAATGGTGGAATAGGTCCACTATGTTATTAAATAAGGCCCACTAAGTAGTTATCATTAGTAATGAATAAGTTTTTCTAGTTAGCTATAAGCAAGGATGAAGTTTTATATATGAAGGATGTATTGGGAAATATTGTATTGAAGCTCAATTCATTGGGAGGTTGCCCCCTCAAGGAGGAAAGTGAATAGGAGTTTATTCTTCCATAAAGGGGTTTTCATAAGACATTGACCAACATCAAGGATTTCATTTATTAAGAAGTTCTAATATATTGTTTATGATTTAATTTTAAGGATTAAGAATCAAAACAATTGATATTAAAGCTTTATTTTGCACAAAAGAGAAGATTTCCCTTCTTTTCTTTTTTTGGAAATTTTCAAAATAAAAAGTTGGGCAATGAGATTCATATCCACTTATGAAGATGTGTGTTTAGAATTTGAACAAACAAATTGCATATTTGAGTTCGTTACAAATAAATATTTGATTTCAAAAAAAAAAATCTCAAATCATAGTCTCAAAAGTGAAGATATCATTTATAAAATCAGTTATTTAAGGTTTTTCCCATGATGACCACAATTATTGCAGTGCAAATATCTTTTGAAAAAACACTCAAATTGTAGCCAAACCAGTGCCAATAGAATTAAAGTGATCGTCACATTCTAGAATTGGGGTTATAATAGGGAATTAGAGAAGTATCATAGAAGCTACACAAGTTTCAAGTTGCAATTATTGTGGTGCAATCATTTTTCTATTTATGAACCAAATTGCAATAGAATCAATGTCAATAAATGAAGAGTAGTTGTGACATTTTAGCATTTGTCATAATTGAGATTCTAAATCAATATTGAGTTATGATCATTCGAAGTTTACCACCACAAAACCCTAGATGCACAATGGAACTTCATTGGAAAATAAGTATTTATTCAAAACTCTAGTTCTATTTTCAGGTTTCCACAAGAAGAATGTATTTTGCCAGACAAATTGATGGCCTTGGTATTGAAGAATGCATAAAAGGGACAAAGTCACTATGGCCAAAATTAGAATGCATAAAAGAGACAAAGTCACTATGGCCAAAATTAGAGAGATTGGCTTAACATCAACTTAAAAGTCAATGTTGCCATATGATACAATTCAATTCACTATGACAAGACAATGAAACTTTCACAAGAAGCATATAAAAAAAATTTAGAAAGTAATTTTAAGTGGTCACATGCCATAAAAATAATAAAGAATGTCATAAGGGTTTATTTTCATGTAAGACCTTCTTATTACAAGTTCATGGATATCTTCAACAAGAGACAGTATTATTTCTAAAACCCATAGTAGAAAGCATAATTTTGTCAATGTTAATGTGGCTAAAAGATTGTAGGCCCTAATAAAACATATTCAAAGAACAAAAGTTAAGGACAAGAATGTTTTTTTTCTTACTAGAGAAATCAACAATTGGGTTGGTTTTATACTCATGTGACACAGGGTCGATTTTGACTACTACCACTATAACCTTTATATGCCTATGTATGCCCCTTCTGCAAACAAAGGTAAGTCAAGGGGAGTTAAACCTCGAATCTCTTGTTACATAACACTTCATTTTCACGGCACTTGCCAATTAAGCTACCTCCTGAAGGCTTAAAGATGAGAATGTTAAAACCTAGTTGTTATAGACCATTTTGTCACATACGATCCGTAAGCATCCTAATGGGATCAATCAACATCTTATTCCCCCTTGTCACCATCTTGCACAAAGCCCTAAGCATGTACCTTTCATTTTTCAGAGTTTCAACCCTAAACTGCTTCATTTGAGCCAGTTTGAGGACCAACACTCCCTGTAAACCTACTGGGGTGTGCTCGCCAACATGTTGTTCCACTATGGCCTGCGTTGGTCACCAGCAGGAAGCTCCCCTTTGCACTTGCATTGGATCTAGAAATCAAGGAGAATGATCAGGGTTCCAGATGTTTCCCCTTCTAGGAGCTTCCAAAAGTTGTTTCAACTACTTACCTTGGATAAAACATTCGGATCCTAGCCTTCCCTACATTGGATTTTTCACCACTTTCTTTTGATCCTATCCCTCCATCAAAGGTGGATCTCTTTGCCTAGATTGGTAATTGGATAATTACTCCCAACTTACCATACTTCTTTATATATTCTGAACCTTCTATGTGGTTGGGGGTTGGCTTTTAGAGAGTGATTATGCCCTTATGCTGTAGTGAGTGGTCATCATCTCATGCATTTAGGGTGATTAGAGGTGCACATTGTGACAAGGAAATGACAAGTCAACAACTTGGAGGAGCTCTTCTACAATATCAACTGCTACTTATGGTTGTAATCTCCTTCCATTTATATTAATGCAAAGAATTCATTATTTTTCTATATGTGATATTATTATTTCACTTATTTTAATACCATGTTGATCTATTGAATGAAGTACTTAGATGATACTGCATAGATCTTGTAGTTTCTTGGCTTGTGTTATTTAACTGTGCAGGTCCTAATTTTGGCAATCAAAGCTGGAATTGGAACTTCCAAGCTAAAAAATGAGCGAAGTGTGCGAAGGATTCTAGGTAGGCCTCACTCCATCATCTATTTACTTTAAGGAAAAGCATTGTGTTTCTTATCTCTCTGTTGTTCTAGATTAGTCACCGACCTAGGGGAAATACCTTTGTCCACAATCGTAAATCCCGTATAACACTAGCTCACTAGAAGCTTGGCTCCTTGAAGAAACAAGTGAACAAAACTTTAGATGATTGTTGTATGATACTACATTACTTTATACATTTTTTAGACATAACATTGAAGGAATTTCTATATTAATCTTGAATTATAATTCCTAATTCAATTTTAAAAGTTATAGATAAAGAGGCTTGGACTATTCCATTTAATCCAATTAATTATTAGGACTTGAGTTAACAAAACTTTATGAAAAATCCTTCAAAATCACAGTACAATCCTTTGGTGGAGAATAAGTTCACAATGGATATTTAGAATGGACCTAAAATCTTCACCGCATGGGTGTATACATGTAATGATAAAATTCCTTTACTGTGAAAACCTACAATCTTCACTACATAGAATATACACCTTTATAAATATCTGGAAAAAATACCTTTATTGTGAAAATTGTGTTCGTCCTTCCCATAGAACTCTTAACTAGAAAGTTTCCCGGGATTCTTTACAGAGAGGGCCGTGTCTAATTTCTTGTTGAAGTCTATGATTCCTCCCCAAAAGTCAAAGCAATTGGTTTCCTCGTGATTAAAAAAGTCCTTAGCCTCTATCAAATGATGCCCCTTTAACATTTTCTTAAGATTTTGAATGCTATTTAATATTTCCAGGGGTCACCCAGTGGGCCTCCCATGCCACACTTCATTGTCCAACTTATTTAAAAAAATAGACGTAACTGTAAATGTTTTGTAGATGTATTAGCATTTTTATATAGATTGACATCTTGCTGTATATCTAAATCTCAGTAAATTTTCCCCTGTAAATTTATCTACATCTCTGTAATTCCCCTTGTACCAACGATTATGATTATTCTCACCTCCTAACCCTTCCATTCTTCCATAACTATTTAATCACCACAAACATTTAATTATTGATTAACACATTAGCCAGTGGCCATAAGCAAAGTCTGGTCTTATATTTTTCTGTGAATAACATTTAGTCTATTGAAATGGATGTTGCTTGGATACAAAATTGTTATTATCATTGATTAGCTAAATCACAATAAACTGCAAATGCAAACTTAACAGGGCACTGTGAGAAGACATGTCCCAAATAAGCGTAGAGTTGCATTCAATCCTTGAGTTTCACTAGTTCAAAATCAAGAAGGAAGCAACATAGACAAACACACAGAGTCTAACCGCCGTTTGATGTTTCCCCATTTTGGTCAGTTCCGCACAAAATCCAGCTGGGATTTGTTTGAATTACAGGTTTGAGCAGTGTGATTTACCCAATCTGAGTGCCCCGGGGATTTTTCAAGGCATTGAATCCATTTATAAATTCAAAAATACAATTCAAATAACGGAAAATTGCAATCTCAGGAGGAATTATATCACCAAATTCTGGTGAAAAAGGCAAAACCATCGAACAGTTAGACTGCACCAAAAAAAACATAATTGATAAATGCCATACTTGAACAACATCGCTAGTGAACAACGGAAAGGCCTATAAAATAACAAAAAAGTAACAAGCATCACAGGAATATGTCTGCCTTTGGATTTCTGCAATCATGATGAATATGGCTCAGTAACAAGCCCTTTTTCAACTACCAAAAACAGCAGAAGAAGAAATGTTTGTCTACAACAAGCTGGGGATTTTTACTAATCACACTTTACTATCCAACATTTACCATAAATATAGCTAAAAATGTGACAAGGTTTTGTCCATGTTAAAGCTTAACAACCTTTCTTGTATAGATTTACCTCTTGTTTTTCATTGGTCAAATTTTGTCACGCATTTTTATTGTTACCACCAGCAACTCTGAGTATTCACATTATTTGACCTTTCACTTCCGCTCTTTCTAATTGCATAGAAACAAACATTTGATTATAACTAGTACGTAGCTGGTAGTCATAGGTGGATCCTTTGACAGGTTTATAAGCAAAGTCTGGTCTTCTATTTTTCTGCGAGTAGCATTTAATCTATTGAAATGGATGTTGTTTGGGTACAAAATTGTTATTATCATTGGTTAGCTAAATCATAGTAAACCGGAAATGCAAAACATACAGGGAACTGTGAGAAGACGGGTCCCGACTCCCAAATAAGCATAGAGTTGCATCCAATCCCTGAGGTTCACTAAGTCAAGATAAAAGGGAAGAAACATACACACACAGAGTCTAACTGTTTGATCTTTCCCCCCTCTCGGTCAATTTTGCCTAAAATCCAGCCGGGATTTGTTTGAATTACAGGTTTGAGCAGTGTAATTTACACAATCCGAGTGCCCCAAGAAATTTTCAAGGCACTGAACCAAAAAAATCTCATTAAGATATGTTAAATGCCAGACTTGAACAACATTGCTAGTGAATAATGGAAAGGCCTATAAAATAACAAAGAGGTAACAAGCATCATAAGAATATGTCTGTCTTTGGATTTCTGCAATCATGGTGAATATGGCTCAGTAACAAGCCCTTTTTCAACTACCAAAAGCAGCAGAAGAAGAAATGTTTGTCTACAATAAACTGGAGGCTTTTATTAATCACACTTTACCATGCAATATGTATCATAAAATAGCTAAAAATATGCGGCAAGGTTTTGTCCACGTTAAAACTTGACAACCTTTCTTCAATAGATTTACCTCCTTATTTTTAATTGGTCAAATTTTGTCACGCATAATCTTATTGTTACCACCAGCAACTCCGAGTATTCACATTATTTGACCTTTCACTTCCGCTCTTTCTAACTGAATAGAAACAAACATTTGACTGTAACTAGTACATAGCTGGTACTCATAGGTAGATCCTTCGACAGTTTTATATTTTTCCCTTCATCTAGGAGTTCCTGTTCTTTGTAGCTAACCAGGCAAGTCAATTGTAATTCTGCTCCATCGTACATCTAGGGTTATTAATGAGTGCCTTCAAGATCAACACATGGTTCAACCCCGAGGGTCTTAAAGATATGTGGATTTTGACTTGAAAAGATCTGAACGCTAAAAAGCTCATAAAGGGCTTTACATGACTATGTGAAATATACATTTAAAGCTTTAAAAGACGTGATAATTTGTAATCAAGTGTATGCCTGCTCATCCAAAAAATTATGCACCAGAAAACATGCACTTGAGATAAGATTAAACACAGATTTCGACAACATCCATCACTAACTAGTAAAAGTTTAAGGCCATCCACTTAAAAATATTGCATGGTTTCGCAAAGGACAACATTGCCATATCCATAAATAGAGTAGAAAACTAATGACAACTTTGATGACCATTCTTAGTTTTCACAAGTTTTTTTATGTTCCAACTAGCCATGCTACCTGTTATTTTCAAGATCTGCACAAAAGATAAGTCCAATCACCAAGCTAGTTTCTTTTCCAGCACAAGGGAGGTTTCCCTAGTAGAATTGTGAGTTTGCCCTTACAACCAAATAATAAATATCAGAGTTCACAATACAGAAAATTTGAAGTATTCAATATACATATGATGGTGAATTTAAAATAAAAGAGTACCTCATCTGGGCTACGGAGTCAAAAACACTTAATTTAGTTGGACACTTGATTTTGGAACACATTAAACCAATAAAAATGACATAACAGCAGTATTTTCAGTTATAATAGATCTGCAAATTACACGTATAGCCAATGTACAGAGCTCAAATTGATACCATAGCACTTCCATTAAGAACTTACCTCAAGTTATTATATCAAAGCTAAATATATGAACTAAAAAAACAATATTCTATTGCATAAAAGTCCCCATACATATCACAATCCAGATCCAATATTAATAAGCCTTAAGAGGATGACAGGTCACACTTTCATGCCTCCTATGCTGGTTAACAAACCCTTTAACAGTAGAAATATTTCCCAGCAAGCATCCTTACATTACAAGAAGAAAGCCCTAAATATGTTCACAATAAGCTCTAATCTTGCAAAGATATCTTCAACTTTCAGCCCAATAGCCTAGGGTATTTCTCCACCATGAAAACACACCTTGCAAATGAGGATGTGACTCCTTTTTATAGTTTGATTTACAGCCCATAGAAGTCTCTATAAACTCCTGGGGTGCCCTCTTCTAGAGACTTACAATGCAAGAGGACAGCACTAAATATATCCACAATAAGCTCCAAATCTTGCAAATATATCTTCAACTTTCAGCCCAATAGCCTAGGGTATTTCTCCACCACGAAAAAACACCTTGCAAACGAGGATGTGACTCCTTTTTATAGTTCAATTTACATCCTATAGAATTCTCTAGAAACTCCTGGGGCACCCTCTTCAAGAGACTTCAAAGTAGGATGCTTCTAGAAGAGCTTCTAGATACTTCTACATGGGGTGCCCTCCCTGTGTATGAACAAAAGTGACTTCTAGAACATCTATAAGGGGTGCTTCTTCTAGAAACTTATTTGATAAACTTTCCCATAAAATATCATAGGGAACACTATGGAAGGTTATGGATCCATCATGAAATAGGTTCTAAAATTATCTTCAAGGCAAGGTGTTCTTCAAGAGAGATCTTCTAGCAACTTCATCTAAAAAAAATCAATAAAAATCCCAAAGAAAGTGGAACACTCCTCTTCTATTGTGCCTTTCTCCTTTTGACCCTTTGACCAATCAAGATATTATCAACATGCTTTTTAAACGGTGTGCCCTTGAGAATGTGCAATCACAAAGCTTCTTTAGAAAGTGGAGCACTCTCTTCAAGTAGGTTCCTTGACCTTGAACAATGTGCCTAGGATGTCCTCCTCATGCCAAACATACAACTTTGCTATGCTACTTTGCCACGGCAATGTGAAATATGCCTCAACAATGACTTTATATGAAAGATAATGCATCAAGATATGTAGATAAGTCCATCAGAGAATGAGATCATCCTCAGCTGACTCTAGCCCTCGAAGCCCTGTGCATACATAGATGATAACACTATTTAGAGATTTCTTTGCTCTAGACCATTAAAACAATGTGACAAGAAGCAATAAATTTACATCCTGTTTTAGGACATAAATTCAAATTTCGATTCTTTACAAAACAAGGATGTGGGAACTTGTCCAATTTATCTTAATTAGCTATGACAGAAATGGAATGTAGATTTTGCTTGAAATTCTGAAACTGCTTGAATGAACAATTTGAAACTAACTTTGGTTCACCAAGACACAGAATTTCTCTACTCTAAATAGGCGGCGAAATAGAAACAGAGATAAACACAGTCACACAATAAACACAATAATTTTTCTAGGGAAACCCAACTGGGAAAACCCTCTCCTTGCTGTAGAATTTTATTGATAGTTTGAGCAAATAGATCTCTTTACAAGGCAATTTGTTTCAATAGAAAACACAACCGTTCTCACCACTTATACTTAGCTTGAAACTCCTTGCAAGAAACCCTCTCCAACTCCTACTTCCTTGTGCAGTCCAGCCCCTATTTTCTAGCACAGGAAATATTCTATTTCCTAGTGCAATAGTGGCTCCTATTCTTTAGGAATTTCCTCCTAATTCCTAGCACAATCCTGGCAAGAAAGCTCTCTCAACAAACCTGCATATGGGCTCCTCCTTGATACGCTCTCCTAGCAAGTTCTCCTCACACAAACACTAATGATGCAAAGATGTCCCTTCGTCTTCCTTTTAAGCAATTCGATCATGCTATATCTGGAAAGTATGAATTTAGAACACAAGTGGAGTTTGACTTGTTAACTGAGCCAACTACTAGTGTAACACGTCCTTGCTTCAATCAAGACTGAAGCTCTCCAACTCGTCTTGTTCTAAATATGAACTTCCTGTTAGAAGTCCGCTAAATTGTTCCTCCAACTCCATACATGAGTTTCCTTGCTCCATGAACTCATCCATGTACACGAACTCATCCATGCTAAAAGGAGAATTGATCGTGATCTTTCTTGACTAAGGCACAAGTCAAGAAGACCTTCTCTCGCTATTATTTTCAACACTTCCTCTTAGCGAGGAAGGGATTTTGTACAACTCCCAACTTATCTCTGAAATGGACAAAATTGCTTCTTGTCAATGTCTTGGTCAAGATATATATTATCTTCTCCTCTGTTTGAATGTATGGTAGCTTCACTATCCCTTTCTGCACACAATCTCCGACATGATGATACCTGATATCGATATGCTTTAAGCGATCATGAAACACTGGGTTCTCAGAGAGCTTGATGCAACTCTGATTATCACAATGTATCACAGACTCAATAAGCTCCATCCCCCGTCTAAAAAGTCCCACAAGCAACTTCCTTATCCAAATAGCCTCACATGTTGCCAAACTGGCAGCCATGTACTTGGCCTTTGCTAAACTGAGTGCAACTGATCTCTACTTGTTGAACCAGGAAACAGATTTTGACCCAATGTTGAAGGTGCCACCTGAAGTACTCTTCTGATCTGTGGAGCTCCCTGCCCAATCCGCATTTGTGAAGTGTGTTACCGCTCAAACTAGCAAGGGACCTAAAGGGGATCCTTAAAGGGAAAATGCTAGGTCAAGGGAAACAAATGGAGCCTTAGCCCACTATCACCTCAGCTAAGGCTCCCTTCTATTTACAGACTTTCACCGATGGGAGGAGACCCGGTATATTATGGAGTCACCGATGAAGGATAAGTCAATGAGATGGTGGGGGTGACCCTAATAATCCCTTTCTTGGAAGACTTAGAAAGAAAAGGCTTGCTTGCTTTCTAAGCAAGGTACAATGTCTTCTAGGGAAAGGAAGGGAGGATTTAAGGGTTAGGTTTATGAGATATGACTTATGAAGGAACTTCCCGATCCCTAGAATCCTTATTGTGATTGGTATCCCGGATAGTTCTTGAAGAATTGTCTTTTCAAAGGAGCGAGACCACATGGGACCAAGTGGATCTGGTCTAGGATAGGAGGAATGAGTATGGCAACCAATGATGTGCTTATGCTAGACAAGGTGGGGAAAGAATCAAAGAGAGGATTTTCATTTGAAAGTGTTGATTTGATCCTATGAGGTGCTAACCTTGAGGATGCTAAGGCAAAGTTTGATCCCGGAGCTAGGGCTTGGCTTTTCTCCCAACTCTACTATCGGAATGGCTTCAAAATTGGAGGAGACCTTAAGGAAACACCAACGCAAGAGACCCAAGGAGATCAAACATTTTGAAGGGCTAGCTTGTCAGGAAATTGATGCCCTGGGTGCCCCAACTTGGCTAGACCTGGGAAAAGGTGAAAAGATATGATTTTAGGTGACCACCTCTTGGTAGATCAGTGCCTTAGTCTTGGAAAAATGGATTCTATGATGAATATGAGTGAGGATCTTTGATTCCCAGTCAAGGAGGCCTCAAGACCACTTCCCTAGCCTTCTAGGTCAAAGAGAAGCAATCTTGCAACTTTTACACTTTGATGTGCAAAGGAGATGGCTTATCAAGGTCAATTCGTTGATAGAATTACCCCTAGGAGATTTCATTCATATTACATGGCCCATCCATTGAGAGATGCTATAATAGAGACAAAATTCCATAATTTAAAGCAATAAATGCATGCAGCAATTAACTCTAGAAATAGCGAAAACCCCAGTCCAATGTATATGAAAAAATAAAACAAGAATAACATTAAAAGCACGTACTTACATGTAACAGAATATATCCAACCATCCACAATTGACAAAAGAGAAGCTCCAAGATAAGATAGACCAATATCCACACATCAAAATTCATCCATAAAGCTCCAATTCATCCTCTAGAAAAAGTGTGAAATTCTCAAGAGAGAGAAAAGATCCAATCCAAAGTGTTGATGAGATAATAAACTCATCTCACTTGTATTTATACACTAATGAGGAGTTTGAATTAGCCTCCTTGGCCTACATAAGCCCCAAAAATAAAATAATCTTCTAACAATCCAACTTTTGGTGACAAGCAAACTAGCTCATAAATGAAAGAATAAGCCTCTCAAGAGGTCAAATAATAATCTATGCATGTCATAGAGGCCTAATGAGGTCCATGGGTGCCATAATGAAGAGTAGGACCCTCAAAAGCAGTGGACAAGGGGGTGACCCCTTGTAATAACCTGTGGTGCTCGAAATGACATGTGGGGGCACACAAGTGTCTTCATGGGTCTCCAAACAAATCGAAGATACCTGTAGATCACCTAGGAGGGCTAGGATGATGGTGTAGGTGATGCCACATCATCGTGCAAGTTCTGGATCATCTGCCAAGTGTATGGTGCAAATCTAGGGCCAGATGGGCATGATGGATCAGGTTCATCTTCCTCGTCCAATAAGTGAGCCATGAGCAATCTCTGAATGGTTGTGGGGATCCATGGAGTGTTATCTACTGTTGTGGAGGCCCATGGCTCTCAACGCACACCCTACATGTGCCAATGTAGCCCTATGGAGGATTAGGACCCCGTATAGGGAGACTAAACCCAAGATGGAGACCATCTGCAATCCTGCATAAGGTCCAATGTGTCCCCTAGCCTTCCAGTACAACAAATCGTTAGACAAATCGAGTAAATGAGCTTAGCAATCATGGACCACAGGTGGGGACTTCATAATGGCTTGCCCTTCCATAATGGGCTTCAAGATGTGCCAATGTCTCCTAAACTCCAAATGGGGTTAACCAAGAATCCTATTAGGTGGTTTCTACTTCTAAAGGGGATAATATATTCAAGGTACATCCTTCAAAAGATGGTGGCATGTGACAAATAGGTGAATGAAGTAAGGGATGAGAAGGGGCAGCCTTGTGTCAAATGCTAGCGTACAAGGGTAGCTAATAAGAGGGAAGCCCACACTTGGGTTTATAATGTATAGGAGAGAGCAATTGTAGTACATGAGGTGCCTCGGCCTTGATTTTTCCACCCATCTTTACATTCCTTTTGCCTTTTATGATTTTCTTTGATTAACTGCTCAAGCCTCAAGGGGTAAGAGCATGATGTATAAGATATAGCAATGAATACCCCCTTTAAAAGTAGGGCGGTTCATTGCCCACCAGGGGTTGGGACAATCATGGGTTCCTATATGATGAAGGAGGTTCATAAAACTTGTAGGAACCAAGGCGATGGCCATGAGGATGGGGTAGAGCTCATGTATTGGCTTTTGCCCACGTGCTAAATGTGTTTGTCCCGACCATCTTTTGCATTTTGTGGTACATTTTCCTATTGAATGTGGCCATATATGCTTTTATCTTTCTTTTTAGCTGCATCAACCTCCGGGCTTCATTCCAGGCCATGACCCAAGGTGTGGGCAAAGGGAAGGTGCAAGCTAACCCTATGTGGACCTAGTGGAGGAATGTGGACCCAGATGGGAGAAATGATGAATGGGGTAATAATGAGTGGAAAGAGGGTAATGTAAGTGGATAAGGGAGCGAGACCACGCAACCAAAATCGTAGTTTCCCATGAAATGTCATCCCTAAAGCCAAATGGTTAGTAAAAGAGATTCCACTAGATTAGGATGCAAGGTCAATATCCAAAAGGGGGCTAGGAGACAAGGGCACAGACCGAGCCCATTCTTTCCACTGAATCCCTCCATTAATCCATGCCTAGAAGTGTCCATGATAAGCAAACTACGATACTCAATTACCAAATGACAAGGCAAACCTTTAGGTTCGGGAGGCCCACCTTCAAACATACAATCATGGCAAATGGGCGAGGGAGCACATGGTTGGCTCAGGTGGCATTGAAATGGCACAATGAGCTAGCTGGTGGTTGCAAGGGGTTGTTGGTTGTTGGCTAAGGACCGTCTTGGAGAAAAAAAATCTCCTAGGGATATCACCCACAAAATGGTGTGTAACAAAACCCTAAAGCCTCACTCCATCAACTTGTCTATACCATAATCCATAATTTGTTGTGTCTCTGAGATATCTCAAAACATGCTTCGCAACAATCCAGTGAACTTTGGTCGGTTCCATCATAAATCGACTCAGTTGATTCACTGCAAAACAAATATCAAGTCGTGAGTTGACCAAATACATCAACGACCCAATGAGCTCCATGTATAATGTAGCATCTACTCACTCTACTCTGCTAGCATCCACCTTCCTCTGGTTTCTGACTAGAGGCGTGCCATGGGCCTGCAATCCTGCACATGAAATCTCTGGAGAATCTCTGTAGTGTACTTCCCCTGTCCTACAAAGATCTCACCATCACCCTACCAAACCTCCAATCCAAGGAAATAGTGCATAAGCCCCATATCCTTCATCTCAAACACCCTTGCAAGGTCCTCTTTGCAATCTTGGATCAAGTTGTCTGCTCTAGTTAATATAAGGTCATCAACATAGAGCACTAGAATGAGTGGAAGACCTCATACCACAATGTAGTACAGGTTAGGATCCACCTCACTCTTAATGAAGCCCAATCCTCGAAGGTAGTTGTTAATATGAATGTATCATACTCTCAGAGTGTGTTGGAGCCCATAAAGAGCTCTCTTCAGCCTACACACATGCTTGTCTTTGCTGAACTGCTCGAACCCCTCTGACTACTCCATATAAATCTCCTCTTCAACCACTCCATTGAGGAATGTTGTCTACACGTCCATTTGGTGGATCTTCCACCCATATCTGTGTTGCAAGTGCCAAAATAGTCCTGATGGATGAATATCGTGCTACTGGGGCAAAGGTCTCCTCATAGTCTATGCCCTCAATCTATGAGAAGCCCTTGGCCACAAACCTAGCCTTGTACTTCTCCACACTCCCATCTACTCCATGCTTCACCTTGTACACCCAATGTGAGCCTACTACTAATTTTCCCTTTGGTCGTGGTAAAATATCCCAGACATCGTTCTTCATGATGGAGGAATATTCTTCCACCGTGGCATCCTACCAAACCTACTGAGAAGTTGCCTCCTTATAACTAGAAGGCTCCATGTCCACCACCCCTGTCATCAGTGCCATATATCTTATGTACCTTTGTGGTTGCTTAATCTGCCTGAACATAGAGCAAGGAGCTTCAACATGCTCCTGGGCCTCCCGAATCAACTTCTTGGCCCACTTGGCTTTCTTCCTTCCTATGCTAGGAGTCTCTAACTGAGTAGTTGATTGCTTTCGTCCTGGTCTCTTCTCCTCATCATCTTGTTCTGCATTCTGCAGTGGATCCTGCTGTGCGACCCTCTTGCCACCTGGTTGAGGCTCCTCCTTGGGAGAGAGTAGCTCCTCCATCTCAGCTACTCCAACCTACTCTCGCTCTAAGGACTCCTCAAACCTCACATCCCGCCTCAAAACTGCCTTCTTGAGTCCTGGTGATACACGTTGTATATCTGAGCTATCTCATTGTATCCCACGAAAATACCCTTTCTACTGTGGGCTCCAACTTCTTCCTGCTATCTTTGGACACATGGCAATAAACTTTTGTGCCAAAGATACAGAAGTGTGAAACATCAAGCTTCTTGCCTGTGAAAGCCTCCTCTGGTGTAACTCGTCCAAGAACCCTGTGTGGACTCCTGTTTTGCAAAATACTGCAGTGTTGCATGCCTCTGCCCACAAGAACATAGGTAATCCCTAATCATGCAACATGGCCTTGGTTGCTCCAACAATATTATGGTTCTTTCTCTCAACCACCCCAATCTGTTGAGGGTTATGGGGTGCTATCAGCTCTCTCATAATGCCCTCATTCGCACGTAGTTCCTTGAAGGAATTGGAGACATACTCTCCGCCACTATCACTCAATGCTTTGATCTTCTTCCCTGACTGGTTTTCTACCAAGGCCTTGTACTCCAAGAATTTGGAGAAAACCTCATCCTTCTTCTTCATAAAGAATCTCCAAGTTTTATGAGAATAACCATCTATGAAAGTGACATAATAATTGTGTCTCATAAGAGATGGAGAAGAGAAGGGCCCGCATACGTCTGAATGCACCAGCTCCAAAATCCCTTTGGCTTTGCTGCCCCGGCCCTAAAAAGAAGCCTTTGCCATATTTGCCAAGTGTGCACCCCTTGCACACATCATGCTGATCAAAATTGAATGCTAGTAACCCTGTGGTTATCTGCTAAAGAATCTTCAACACCCCATGATGCAAGTGTCCCATGCACATGTGCCAAAGTTCTACAACATCTCTACTCTGCTCACCACCTGCCTTCCTGCTCAAGGTTGCACATGTCTCAACCTACAACCTGTAAAGTTTCCTCACCCTCACACCTATCTACTTCATTGCTCCAGAAGCTAAGTGCTTGAGGTATGCCTTACCTCTATTGAAGATGACATCATATCCCTTGTCCTCAAGGGTAGCTACTGAAACAAGGTTCTTCTTCAAGCCTGGAACATAGAGGACATCATTGAGATGGAGAGGGATCCCAAACTCCCTCTCAAAGCTGATAGTACCAACTCCCCTAGATGCGTACTTGCCATCATCTCCTAGCTCGATCTGAAACTGCATATCCTCCTTAAGCTGGCTAAAATACTCCATGTTCCCGGTCGTGTGAAAGGAGGCTCCAAAATCAATATGCCACATTTTTCTCCCTACTGAGCTTTCCATGTAAGTTATCAATGAGAAATCTTTCTCAAACTAAGAAGCAAACCCATCTACCTCAGCTAATGCAGTCGCATGATTCTTACTGGACCTCTTATTCCGATTAGGAAACTTAGTAGCATAGTGCCCAAACTCATGGCAATGTAAGCACTTAATCTTACTCAGATCCTTCTTCTTCTCCTCGCCCTTCTGATTGGAATCGACCTTTCCATTGCCTTTCTTATCCTTGGTTTTCCCTGCTAGAGCAAGTTCTCCTCATCCTTTGTCTTTGTTGATCTACCATCTCGGGTCCCTCTCCAAATCTCTTCATGAGCGCAGTCAGTCCATAACCTTTCCCAACTAGGAAAATTCTGTCGGCCACTGACAACATTGTAGAAACTATACCAAGACTTATGAAGTCCTAGTAGAGCAAAGCTCACAAGGCCACTCTTTGGTATAGTGACACCGACACCACCTAGCTCATTTCGACCCTGAGTGAACTTCAAAAAATATGTGACGATGGGCTCTCCTTTGCTCATCCTAATGCTCCTTAGCTTCTCCTTGAGAGTTAGCCTCCTTGCATCACCGGTACCCTGAAACAGATCCAAGATGGCTTTGAACATCTCATACATTATCTTCTTCTCATAGAGATGAGGAATACTATGATCTTTGACCCCCTCTAGAATAATCCTCTTTGCCCTGATATCATTCTTATTATGTTGTGCGAACTGTTGGGGATCTTGAGGTTGTGGTATTTGATTCTTGATAAACACTCCTACCCCATTATCCTCCAACACTATTGTGATCCTTTCCTTCCATGAGAAGTTAGATACTCTGTCTAAACAATTATCTTCTCTCTGTCCTTGGTATTCCATCCTCCTAGTCCAAAGAACTACTCTTCACAAACTGATCTTTGTTCTTCTCAGATTTGATCTCCTTGGTGTTAGTCTTTACTGTTGGAAGAGCAACTAGGTTCAGTCTTCATAATTATCTTTGTACTTGTATAAAAAGTAAAATATATATATATATTATTATTTCTTTAGTCAAGCATGTTCTTCATTCTTCTAGGAGTTGTTAAGTCAAAGAGTTGAAATTGAGTCAAAGTCCATTTGGACTCTTTGTAAAGAAAAAGAAAGAATTTCCTTTAAGTAAAAGAGAGTCAAATAGTCCTCCACAAGGCCAAGTCGGCCCTCTAGATGGTCGGGTCAGCCTATTGAACAGACGTGACCCTTCATAGTGACGAACAACTATATATTAGCATGCATACTCCACCAAAACAGAGGAAGTTCATTTTATGTTATGAAGTGCGAGTTTCTGTGGCAAGAAGAGTGAGTCTTTGTGGCAATGAGATGCGAATTTCTCTGTGATATATGACCTACTCCTGGGACCAGATTTCTGTGAAACTATGCGAGTTATAGCAGATTATCTCTATGATGACATGCAAGTTGAAGACTGATTCTAGTATATGAGAAGTGTGAGTTGTAATATCTGTAATATGTGAGTTGATGAAGGAACTTAATGACTGTCATCTGCGAGTTCAAGGGGGACTACAAAGTCTGTAAAATACAAGCTACATGAAGGACGAAGGATCACTGTGGGACAACGCATCTTGTGACATATTAGCTATCTTATTGAAGATGAATTATTAGAGAGGATGGAAAGCTGACTTGGGGCACTTGTGGAGGTATTTGTCTTGGTCTTGGGTCTTGATATATCATTTGAGCTGATTCTAAAAGAAGAGGATAATTCAGGTTTTCCTCATTTGTTAGGTTTTGCCCTGGCATGGAGTCTATATCTTGTGCTTATTGTTTTTCGTGATCTTCATGTTTATATTTTGGTAATTGTTTGATGAAGAAAAAGAACACAAAGAATTTAATATGCCAACAAAGTTCACAAGTAATTATCAAGTAAGGAGAATCAACCTTTACCTTGATTTTCCAACATTTACATTGTTCTCTGCTCTGATAACATGTAGATTTTGCTTGAAATTCTGCAACTGCTTGAATGAACAAGCTGAAACTAGCTTTGATTCACCAAGACACAGAATTTCTCTACTCTAGATAAGCAGCGGAATAGAAACAGAGATAAAGGAACACAGTAATTTTTCTAGGGAAACCCAATTGGGAAAACCCTCTCCTTAATGTAGAATTTTATTGATAGCTTTAGCAAATAGATCTCTTTACAACGCAATCAATTTCAATAGAAAACACAACTGTTCTCACTGATTATACTTAGCTTGAAACTCCCTGCAAGAAACCTTCTGCAGCTCCTACCTCCTTGCGCAGTCCAGCCCATATTTTCTAGCGCAGGAAATCTCCTATTTCCTAGCGCAATAGTGGCTCCTATCTTTGGGAATTTCCTCCTAATTCCTTGTGCAATCCTGGGAAGAAAGCTCTCTCAACAAATCCGTGTATGTGCTCCTCCTTGATACTCTCTCCTAGCAAGAAGCTCTCCTCACACAAACTCGTGCACACAATAATGATGCAAAGATGTGCCTTCATCCTCCTTTTAAGCAATTCAATCATGTTATATCTGGCAAGTACGAATTTAGAACACAAGTGGAGTTTGACTTGTAAACTGAGTCAACTGCTAGTGTAACATGTCCTTGCTTCAATCAAGACTGAAGCTCTCCAACTCGTCCTGTTCTAAATATGAACCGCCTGTTAGAAGTCCGCTAAACTGTTCCTCCAACTGCACGCATGAGTTTCCTTGCTCCACGAACTCATCCATATACATGAACTCATCCGTGCTAAAAGGACTGATCGTGATCTTTCTTGACTAAGGCACAAGTCAAGAACTCGCTACTATTTTCAACATGGAGATCAATCCAACCAGGGTAGATTATCAAATATTTAGGATATCTCTTTGCAGTAAATGTTCTTCTAGCTGAGCAATGGAGGTGGGTCATAAACAAGTTTCTATGCAACCTTCAAAAATAGTATTCTCAAGACCTCCCCTTTTGCCAAGAAACATTCCGGCATTGATGGAACACTGGTAACTCGTCATATCTGCTGCTCTTCTTGTATTTCCACATTGACTGCAGGCTGTAGGAAAATGAAGATCTCTCTAGATTCTGATGGGTGAGTTAACAAATCCCTCTCGTGGAATTGAACGTGTGACCCTCCAATCTTTTAAGATGGAAATTAACATCCTAGAGCTTTTAGAAGAAGCGATGTTAGAGATCTTGTGACCCATGTTTATGTAGTCTAAACGAATTTAGTCTGGAGTTAGAGCAAGCCATTTTTATGATGTGGACGGATTCCATTTTGTAAGGTTCCAAGAAGGGAGATTTTGGGTAATCTCGGTGTCACCAAAACCAATATTCGACAAGTCCCAAATACAAACAAAAAGGTAAATGAATATATTCTAAATCCTTCCAGCCAGTCAAATTGCCCTATTGCCGTAGTAACAATCACAAGAATACTCATATCCGGACATATGCATCTTGCCTGTAAAAGTACAAAAGACATAAAACAAACCACAAACAATTTAACACCACCCAACTCCTTCAGCGTCCACTTTACTTCATTGTTGATCCTTAATACTTGTGAAATTTATAAAGTACAAACTCTACCCACTAGAAGACAATATGCCAATGAAACAATCTTCTACACTCCTCTTTTTCAACCAACTTCTACCGCGCTCATAAGGAAAATCTATAAGCAATTTTGGTTGTTACCTTCCCTGAAATGTTCTCTTGTCTTCTTTCTGTAGCTTCCAAACCAAGCAGACTGCACTGTAATGAGAGGAGGTGTTGGTATTTTCAGGATGCCTTGGGAACTAGATTTATCATTTAAGTAATTTGGGAAAGAAACCATTTCATTAGTAGGGACAGAATCACTTCATCTGGACAGTCGAGAAAGTTTTAAGCTTGGGCGATTGAATGATTCCACCTTTATTGAAACTCAGTCTCAAGCTCAGGCTCTTGGCTTCCTTGTTTGACAGAGTTCAAGTCATGAATGCACAAATTGCCATCAAAGAATTACAACAGTATTAAATCTCAGCCTGCGGCTTAGCTTCCCTTTGTGAAAGTGTTCATATTGTGAATGCAAAAATTATCATCGAAATAATTGCAGCATAATTATACATTAGCATAAAAATAGGGACTCGGTAGAAGAAATAATTAGGATTATTAAATTAAACATCATACACCTCTCACAGTCTGATTAACCTAGGATATTGGGAATCCAAGCAAGTTGAAAAACAGATATTTTGATGAATACCTCTAGACAGGGATGAGATGAGAAGCTTCAGGTAGAAGCATGTCCCTGTGCTTAAAGGGTCTGTCAAATCACTTACCAATGTGGTTGGCATAGAACAATACAATTCTCAAATAGAGAATTCCAAGCATGCAATTGGTAACGGAAGTAGCATACCAAACATTTCAAACCCTCAGTATCTGGAGCTTGTTGGCAAATGCAATTGCAGCCCAATCTGGCTGTGTAGAAGACCACTGCAATTGGTTGATTTCAGCAGCTGCTGTGTAGGCCAATATGGGGTCAAGGCCACCTTCAACAGGCTGACTAACGGAAGACAGCTCCCATATCAGAGCCTGACAGTCATCTCCTGCTGTGCAAATATGAGAAGGACTGTGAGGAGCCCATGCAATGGCATTAACACTTGCCTGATGCCTTTGAAGTTCTGCTACAGGTATAGTTGGAAATCTGATATCCAACACGACTACTTTAGAGCTATCCATAAGAATAGTAGCCATATATCTTGGGTCCCGTTTGTTCCACCCCAGTCGTAACAATGGAGTCTCTGGCTGTGAGCTTTCATAAATAATAGTAGAATGCTCCTTGTCCCTCAAATCAAAAACTCTGACAGACCCATCTGCTGAAACTGAAGCAAAAACACCTGGTCCGCCCCAAGCAATATCATACACCTCCTTGTCATGAGCAATCAGTTGTGTATCGACCACCTCCTTCTCAATGTCCCAAATGGTGCAAGTAGTATCAATGCTACAAGTTCCAATTTGCCTCGGCTCAGCATCGTTCCAATCAAAAGAAGTTAATGGTGCCGAGAACTCACTATTTTTATTATTATTCAATAAGCTTTTCATCTCAACCCGACCATCATGAATCTGCCATATTCGAAGATAGTCTCCAGTAGTGGCCATAAGATCTGGTTTTAGGCATTCTTTATCTGGAATAAACATTATCTTTGTTGCAGGATAAGGGTGATCAAACGCCAGTCTATTATCATTCTTGAATTCGCCCATTTCCTCATCTAATTGAACTATTTGTACTCTGTTGTTATATTCCTCTAGAAAACTGCCAATAGCAAGACGGAATTTCTTGTCCTTGCGAATGCTCCAGTTCATGCCATATATTTGCCATGGAGCTTCATATGTGTAAATTAGTGATTTCTGATCTGTTGCCATTTAGAAGCTCTTAACCGATAAAACTCTCGAGTATTTCACTCAAACAGGCTGATCTGCAGAAAAATGTGAATCCATACTGTTTCTTAGATGTAGTACATGGAAGCCCATTAGGCACAAAGTTAAACATACTTTGAGAGATCAGTAAATGAGTTTGTTCAAATGCAAAGATAATGATTTCATTCTACAAGATGACTTTTGAAGAAAAACAAAGAAGAAAATCAAACCTTCACCATAACAAATAACAATTGCAAACAAAGATCAAATATCAAGATAGATTCCCTGCCAAGCAGTGCTTTACATAAAATACTCCCAGACTTTTTACCATGAAATTTGACATGCCAATTCTAAACCCACATTAGAAATCGGACAAAAAGAATCAAGGAACAAGCCAAGCAAAGATGGAATTTGAAGATGAATTGCCTGGAAAGCTTTACATGAAATACTACCAGATGTATTTTCACCCATCGAATGTGAAAAGCAACAATTGCCACCAGAAATTATAAATCAGAGTAAAGGAGTACAAGGATCAAGTAAAAATGAAATCTGTAAATATCTTACTTGCCAATTGCTGCATTACATCAATTACATCAAATACTCAGGTTTCATTTAAATTCAAAAATCCTATTTGAGGATTCTGGTATATATTTGGCATAAATTCTATTCTATGTACTTTGGGTGACTGGACTTAACAGTTAAGAACATGTGTTTCCTCTTGGGAGGTCACATGTTTGAACCTGGATCACTATGTTGCAGGAAACATGCACACCCTGCTCTGCCCCACCCTCCAGTATCAGTCGTGTTTCCATACTGAAATGCTGAAACGCGACTGAAACGTGCTTGAAACGCTTTTCAATCTCTATGAAATGTGTTTCAGTTGTGGGAAATACATTTCAGTGTCTGTACAGCATGTTTCCAAAAAAAATTGTTCGATTTTGACTTAATTTGATTATTGGGACCCAAATTTTTCATTTTAATGTTTAATTAGAGGTTAATTATAAATTAATTAGACTTCTAGAAGCCTTTAAGACTGATTTTTTTTCTTTAAAAGAAGGTTTCACTATCAATTTGCACCAAATATGCTAGCGATCAAAGTTGACATTTCCTTTATCTTTCGTTTTCCGTCTTTTCACTTAAATTTTTAATATTACCATTAATTGTTTTAGGATGTTTGAGAGTGGTTCCAACCTTATCGGATTTTATATGGAGAAAGTAGAATTTCAGATTCCATGTAAAAGTCAACAGACTTAACAAATTTCAGAACTGCAAGATTGATAGGATTGCAACATTTTCATTAAATTCTAACACGTATGAGAGCATATCAAGAGCAACAAGCCATTCTTGTTCGTGATATTGATTGTTGGACTTCTCTATTGTGGCCTTAGCAAAAATGTACCCTTCACTCAAGTGAAAATCATTAATCAGCCATGTTAAGTTTTTTCTACCATATGTAAAGCTTGGACTAAGTTGTTTCTTAATCATCAAAATTGGGTGGCTTACACTGATGTCCGTAGAGGATTGAGGTAGATGTAAATGGTGATACTAAAAATGAGGATCCCAATATAAGTGATGGTGGAAAATTGCTTGGCATTTATGATTGTCATTTAAATGGTTTTGCTCATTTATTTACAATGTTTTCTTTCTAAGTTTCAATATAATGTCTTATTTATAAAATAGTAAACAGTGTGTATTGTGCTTCCCCGTTTTCAAATTTTTGAGGTGTCATGTTTGCAGCACATTTCTGTTTTGGAAACACATACCTGTTTCCCTGTATCATGCACAACTTAGCTGGGTGGGAGGGTTTAACAGTTAAGAATATGTGTTTCCTCTGTGAAGGTCACAGGTTTGAATCTGAAATTACCCAGTTCAAAGACTAACCAATCAAATCACTGTGTGCAGGGGTCCTTCATCCTATAAACAAGGGAGTCTCATACGTCAATTTTACATTTGGCTAGGCTGTGACCTTGAATTAGATTCTGATTATTATTTTATAATAACAGATCTTGAATATTAAACAACTGATTCACCTGCTAAGGGTAGCAATCCCTGAACAAGTACCCTGAACAAGTTTGTCAAAGACACATAGGAAACTGTGGGCAACCATCAAAATCCAAGCCTGAGAGTCCAAGTTGATAAAGTAAAATAAAGTAGAAAACAGAAGATTGGAGAAGAAAGGCAGCTGCCAGGAGGCCCACTCAACTCAAACCTATTCATATGTTGACCAGGCAGACTTGTCTGTCTACAACTGCCGCTATCGACAGGAGAAGAAAGAAGACTTTCAACCACTCAACCAAGGTTCAAGTCACATGGAACCACTCACGTAGAATTACAGCAGTGCCGATAACCATATTTTGGGACCCTACCAGCTGTTCACCCAAACAAGAGACTGTATCTCGTGGGATCAAAACTGGACCACTGTCGGTCGCTAACAATCATTACTATAATTTATTGTGTTTTATCAGCCAGAAAAATTGTTGTAACCCTCTAAGTTTCTAACCAATACAAGGGATCCTTGCATAAGGAAATAATAGGTCGGCCTGGCACTGGAAGTGTTATGACTCTGTTGCCAATATAAAGGATCACTACTACAAATAAAAAGTAGCTTGAGTTGAGTAGGAGATTATTATAGTTATTCACATACACACAAATACATATGGTTATCTGATATTATTGTTTTGGAGGTTATCCGGAAATATTCTCCTTTTTCTTAGGAGCTGCAGTGCAACTCATGATCAGCCTTATAGTTTGGAGTTGTGATCCCCATCTATATTTAGTGTATTAAGTGTTTCCAGGGCTATTTTGGGTTTATCTGGTTCATAACAAATTAGGTCATAGCATTCAATCCATGACAAAAATTCCAAGGATTTGGCATTCTAGCTAGTTCTCCTGCAAGATTTCTGTGTTTATCTAGCAGTGCAACTCACGATCAGTCTTATAGTTTGGAGTCGTCATCCCCATCTATATTGACTGTATTAAGTGTTTCCAGGACGATTTTGGGTTTATCTGGGTCATGACAAATGATATCATAGCATTCAAGGCCATAACAAAAATTCCAAGGATTTGGCATTCTAGCTAGGTCTCTCTGCAAGATTTTTGGCTTTATCGATCCTCCTTTCAGACCCTATTACAATATATCTACAAGCTTTCGAAGAGTTTCTCTATAGAAGACTGGTCTAACAATGTACAAAGCTTTTAGCAATGTGCATGTAGGATCTAGGACGTCTCTTATAAGATTCTCCAAATAAAAATGATACGTTGTTTGACTAAGCTTGAACACTATGCACAAGCCCTGTTGCTGAAACCAGACCGCAAGAAAAAGTGTGTAACAATAAAAAAGAATCATTGAACGCACTTAACCAGAAAGCCAGAAAAATGACACTAAAATCTCTGATGCTCCATTCCAATAATGATCCGTGTCACTACTCTGCAAGCCAGCAAGAAAAACAGGAAAAACCAAACATGTACATTATTTTATGAGATTTCCCTGAGAAATGATGGGAAGTACTGAAATTTCTACCCACCTGTGGATATGGTGACACTGGCAACTCCTTTGTGACCTGATCCCAGATGGGTTGAAAACCAACAGCCTTGTTGCGAAAAAATTTGAGACAGAACTGCTAACAATCACAGCAAACAAACAATTTGAAACAGAACTGCTAATAATCACAGCAAACAATTTGACTTCATGAGAGGCAGAGCCCTCCTCTAGCAGAGCCCTGTTTTCTAAAACGTGAGTACACGGAGATTGGGACTTTGGATTTTCCAACGAACGGGCTTGAGGAGTTATCCGAGTCCTCGTTCGACCGCACAAGTAAACTTGGGTGAGGTGGAAGACTGAGTTGCCTTGTTTGACTTTGAATTGTTGTTGCGATATAATTTTGTTGGAATTTTTTCATAAGCAAAGACTGCATTTCATTAAAATCTAATAAATTAGTCAATAAAAACGGCCATTAATGATCGCCCAATAGGCAGGAATGTTGCGAGAACTGGAACTCTACAAGTACATTGACCATAACAGCCGGCTGGCACAGACGAGTGGCAATAATGCAATGTTGGCAAACATGCATGGATTAATTTATCATAATACATGGGTATTATAGTTCGGGTTTACCATGTATTATAGTTGGGTTTTTTTTGGTTAACAAGTGAAATTTTTTGAAAAGCTTTTTGGGTTATTTTTAGATTTAATTTGTTTAGGATTTGGTAGGTATTTATTGAAATTATATGCATTAATAGTTTTTTAGGTATTGAATCCAAATGTCCCAGGGAGGTATTGGATCCATATATGTTGTCAAAAAACTAATTTAAACAAGGCAATCAAGATTTGAGTGCAATTTTTTTCAAGGGACTACCTCAAATCTGCCGGAAACTCCAAAAAAATCTCCTAAATAAACAATTCCATTATAATTTAAGGTATTTGTAAAGAGACATAATATAAAAACAAATTATATAATATGTGAACAGATTTTTTGGGAAAAAAATGGAGATAAAAATGTAGGAGATTAATAATTGCTCTCTTTCTTTTTTTAAATTTGGTGATATAATTTTTATGGAAATTGTGTTTTTTATTTAAAATGTATTTTTGAATATATAAATAAATTTAGTGTTTTAAAATTATTATTTCTTTTGGCTGTCTTACTAAAAGATTTGAATTTGTAATCTCGTTGAACATAACATTTTATTAAAAAAGCAATCACTAATTGAGCTATTCCCTATAAGTTGTGTCTTAAAAAAAAATGGAACATTAAAATTACACAAGTCAAACTTATGATAACACCCAAATCTCTTCACAATTTTGGATAAAATTAACTAAAAAATTTGGGGAAAAGAAAGTTAAAACGTGTAATAATTAGACTAAACTAATAAAAATCACCCAAATTCAAAAAATGGATAAATAGTGTTTATTTTCAATAACAAGATTCTCAATAAACAAAGTTTTTAAATTCATAAAATGGATATATAGTATTTATTTTCAACAACAAGATTCTCAATAAACAAAGTTTTTAAGTTCATAAGATGGATAAAAGATAAATAATGTTCCTTTTTTTTTCCTTTTACTTTTTAATTAAATTATGGTAAACCATAACTCATTTGAGTAATTCGGAGATCAAATCTTTATATTATCACTATAAAAGATAAATTAGCCTAGATCCATCTTAACTTCACCATTAAAAATATAAATAATGTTTTTTTATTATTAAACTATAATAAATTATAACCTGAGATGAAACCTTTGTATTATCAGTGTCCAACCTAGTATGGAAGAGATGTAATGTCCTGTCCTATTATGTTAGTTAAACATTTTCACTCTATGAAATTACCTAAAAATAAAAATTAATTTAATTTAATAAATAATAATAATAAATTTATTAATTATAATTATTAATTAAAACATGTGATCCAGTGTGGTTCATCAGCAAGACTAAGATCTAAAGTCTGATCTCCATGTGAACAATTTGAATGTGATTTTTACCGAAAGACTTTACTGAAGATGGATCTAAGGTGGTTTTATTAAACTATGGTAAATTGTAACTCATTTGAGTTATTTGGAAAAGCCCCCGATCAAACCTTTGTACTATCACTATAAAAGATAAATAATGTTTATTGTGAATAACAAATTTTCTTAAGGGTTACTTATTAATAAGTTTATAGCTTATTAAGTTTATAGAGTTGGTTTTTGGTTTTTTTCAAATTAGGTTGGGGTCAATATTGATGTTGGATGGAAGAATGATGTGTCTAATAATACATTATTGTCATAAAGATTATGTAAGACTTGATCAAAGCTTAGACACCTCTTAAGATAGCATAAACTCCATAATTAATTTTCACCCTCAATTTCTCTCCATAAAAATTGAACATAAAACTTGATAAGCACTAAGTCTCACACAAACTAACTATTCTACCTTTGATGAATTAAATTTATATAAATTTTAAAAAAAATATCAACAAAATTGAAATTTAAAAAATAAATATTTTGGACATAAAATATTTTTTCCCCAAATAAAATTACCTATATAATTACAATGCTGGTTTAATATTTTAAAAACATTTTTTTAAAAGATTAAGGTTATCGCTTCATTAAGGGTATGGACTAAATATATTAAAAGTTTCATTTTAAATTTGATGATTTTGGACTAAATATATTAAAAGTTGAATATGGTAAAATTAAGTATTTTTTATTATCCATGGTAATTGGGTAGCGTTTTATGGTTTAGGAAGTGGTAAAGAATAACAATATAAAAGATAATGCCAATTTAATTAATAAAAAAATCAATTTGATTTAATTTGTTATATTATAATTTTATTTTTATTAACAAAATTATAATTGTTTTTGAAAAAAAAGCATCACATATATATGATATTAAAATAAATTTAAATAATAAGGGGTGATCTTTTTCTCTGAGAAACAATCAGTGTTAAGTTTTGTTTGGGGTTTCAATGTTAAGTTTTGCTTGGGGTTTCAATGTTAAGTTTTGCTTGGGGTCTAGGTACAACAATTAATAATTAGGCTAAATACTTGGTATTGTGGAAAGGTTTGGAGATTGCCATCATCAAAGGCATATGGAAACTAAAGGTCCTTGGAGATTCTATGATTGTCATCAAGTAGATCTCCAAAGCGATATTAGAAAGAAGTTCTCACAACCCTACAATTGTGAACATGATAACCTTGCAAATCAAGAAATTTGAGGAGATATCCCTCTTCCATATTCTTAGACACTTAAATGATGAGGCAGACAAAATTGTCAAGCATGGGTCTCGGCTTGGGAAAGGAATTTTAGAAACAAACTTTGGTCAAGGGAATTTCTCCCCAATTCCATGAATCAAGTTCATTTGGTTAATTTGTAGCTTGGTCACCTGTTGTCTCTCGGGATGACCTTGGTTAATGGAGTTTTTGTTTTAAATGTTTTATGCCACCCGGTGCCCTCTCCATCTAGCTTTGACAACTTGAGATATTCTTCGCGTGGAGGTGAAGAGTACTCCATGTTTCCATCCTCGTCTCTTCATAATTACAGCCTCGACATATGTATATGTGTGAGGACGGGTTTTAAATTAGATTTGATGTTTTCTTGAGGTTACTGATCTGACTAAAATTCTCCTTGGTGTCAAATTTTAATGTTCTACAACATTCTCATAATTTGAAGTTAATTTGAATGGTAGAATTCCTCCCCGTGGTAAATCTTCATATCCAAGTCGAACTTGAATTAATGCCTCTCCTCGAGTTTCATCCTAGATGGTGTGATGAAGAATTATTAAATGCATAGAGGCTCATGGCTACTTATGCATATTTCCCTATTGCTCTGTGTATTATTCAATGGTTTAGCAACTAGTGTTTTGGAAGTGCATTCATGGCCGCCCCTGAGAGACAAGTCCTTGATGGCAGCTGGATCATTGGAAGTAGTCAGTTGAGAACTTATTTAAAGTTTTGATGTGTATGGCAGAAATTACAAACAGAAGGTTGGAGCTCATCAAGAGCAAGAGGGAGGTAAGGTTAAATCTTCTGGAAAAGAAATTTGAATGGCTACAGAAGCGCATGGATAGGAAGATGGCTAGCCTGGAGTTTGAATTGCTATTGTTGAATTTGTAAATTAGTGGAGATGTGATGAATGCAAGGGACCTTGGTTCCAAGCATGGACTCTTCGATCTCAACAACGATCTCCAGGCGGCAGAAGTGGTTGTGGCGATTGAAGAAGGCTCGTCTCGTGGCAAGGAGGTGATACTAGAGGTTGGACGCTCTAGGGAAAACTAAGTGATTTGTCTTTATGCATTACAAGTATGAACTTTTTTTGGGGCAATTTTGTAGAATTTACTAGAGATTTCAATGTAAAATTGTAGTGCAAAAAGCTCACAGAGGCAAGAAAATCCCGGTGTGGTTATACTGGAACATGGAAGTAGCAGAAATCGCTGAAGCTTTTAAATGGTTACAGTCATGCAATCCAAATATTTTAATATAATAGCTACCCGTTCTTTTAAAAAAACTAATAATAATAATGATTCATATTAGTAACCATGATATTTCAAAACATATAAAAATTTAGTAAATTTAATTAATAACATATAATTAGAAATAAGGATATTCTATACACACACACACACATATATATTATTAATATTATCCAACTTTAAGGTCACGACCAAGCCAGACACTAGACTACTAAGTCTAAGAAGGCATATATACTCTAGCCCCCCGGTTTTGAACCTATTACCTTTTAAGAGGAAACACATATTCTTAACCATTAGGCCCACTCAAGCTATATATATATATATATATATATATATATATATATATATATATATATATATATATATATATATATATATATATCCATTTTACAATAATGCTAGTGAAGCCATATAAATTAAAAGGTTAATAAATGTCAATAGGCATCAATTCATGATAAACATAAAAATGTTTACTTCATGATACATTTCAAATTGCAAAGATTAAAAAAAATCTTAAACCAAATTATAACTTTATTTTAGATTATTATTATTATTTTAAATTATAACTTTACCATGGAGATTCTTAACCTATAAATAGGTTTTGTTGTAATACCATATACCAATACTATGGCTTATCAATAAACATACCCTAAAATTCATATCTCATTTCATTATGGCAATTGTACATATGACATGTTTTTTAATTATGCCAGATAGGCATGTCTATTTTGGAATAGGGTTTCCACAATTTTAATTTAGCCAGCCTAGCACCATCTTAACTTCAGATCTACCCATCGTTGAGAGATCAAATCTTTCTGCATCTTAAGATATTCGCATCTCAAGAGATTTGATCCCCCTTGGCGCTTGGTTGATTCCGAGTTAATATGGATCTAGGTTGGTTTAATTCTCCCCTTTAAATAGGTTATATTGCACATGAATACCATGGGCAATACCATGGGTTCTCATAAAATTGGAGCTCAAAAACCACAGGTAACTTGACCAAATCAAGTTTACCTTAACTAACCATAAACAATTAATTAAAAAAATAGTAACGTAGAAATTTTATTTTACCATGGGGTTATTTTTATTTTTATTTCAAATTTACCTTAACTACCGAACATAAATTGATTAAAAAAATAACATAGAATTTTTATTTTAACATAGGGTTATTTTTATTTTATTTTATTTTTACATAACATAAGAAGACATGACTACATCTCTTACATATTTGCTGGAGAGCGCGGTGGCTGGTAGGGATTTAACCTCCATAGAATATTCTAGAATATACTTAGTAGTGTATACAAATCAAAGACTCATGTTTATTTCTAAAGTAGTTATGCTTTTTTGTCTTTTTAATTAAATTCATTAATTAAAAAAAAATGGTCAAGTGTCATATGAAAATAGTTTTGTTTTTTTGGGCATGTGGTATTGATGAGTCATAATATTTGTATTGGCCCATGGTATTGTAACAAAAACTATTTACATGATGAGAGTTTCCATGATAAAGTGGGATGAATCGCCATGGTTAAAAAATCTTGTTTGGCATGTTCTTATATATTAATTTGTTATATCATTAATAATAATAATAATGTTATTATTTAGTTAATTCTTATGATTTCTTTAATTTAAGCACTTTTACATGTATGATAAGTAAGTGTTTTGATTTTAAAGAGAGAATCCATAGTGAGTCAAATTTGAAAAATGTTTGTGGAATAACTTGTTCAAAGTTTTGATTAAACCCAAAGTTTCGGACTTGTATGTGAGTCAAGTAAGTGTTTTGATTTTAAAGAGAGAATTCATACAAGTGAGTCAAATTTGAAAAATGTTTGTGGAATAACTTGTCCAGGGTTTTGATTAAACCCAATGTTTCGGACTTGTATGTGAGTCAAGTAAGTGTTTTGATTTTAAAGAGAGAATCCATACAGGTGAGTCAAATTTGAAAAATGTTTGTGGAATAACTTGTTCAGAGTTTTGATTAAACCCAATGTTTCGGACTTGTATGTGAGTCTTTCTATGTGAGTCCATCTTTAGGGAACACAGATAGGTGTGGATTAGGGCAAAGAAATTGCAAAGATGTATATAATGATAGATGTGGGGGAATGTTCTGGAGTCGGTTGATAGAATTTTATTTTTAATTCTTAATGTAATTTATTTGGGTTATTTATGAGATAAATTTAATTAATTATGATATAATTATTTTATGCTAATTTGATAATTGAATAATATTTCTTTTAAATTGATTATTTATTAATTTTATGTTTCTTTATCATCTTAATATTTATATATAATTAATTATGAAGTGGGCTAAAGACTATTTTATAATAACATCTTTTTTAATGTATTGTGAGTTGAAATATTTAATCAAAATTAATATTATTGTAATATGAGTTGAAATATGTAATTAAAGTTACTATGATGGTAAATTATAAGCTAATGTTAAATTTATTAGATTTGTTGTTAAGAGAGGTATGATTTATTAAGGGTTTCCAGGAATTATTGATGATAAGGCTTTCATCACGGTTTATATTGTTCTTTCTCTTTTCAATTTCTAAGGCCTCTTTAATTTTTCATTTTAGGTAATGCTCTTAATTGATGAACAGTTTGGCTTCTTCCATACAAATGTAGTGTGAGGAGGAGAAAGCATGTTCTGCAAGAGCGGATTTTGATGTTCTGTTCCTAGATATGTCAGCAACATGCTCCTTAAGCCTAATGTTTAATGATCTGTCGATTTCGCCTATGTATTGTTTTCCACATGAGCAAGGGACTAGGTACACCCCTTTTTGTAGCCTAGGGTTTATAGGGTCCTATGCAGAGTCTACGATTTTCCTAATAATGTTAGAGGGAGTGAATGCAATGTTGGTGTTATGCTTGTTTAGGATTGTTGAAATTTTATCCGTTGTTCCTTTTATGTAATGTAAAGAGATTTTGGGAATGTCAAAGGTTTCCTTTGCTTTATTTTTCTTTAGGGTTTGATGGATGGTTTTATTAATGATGTTTTTATTATAACCATTATGCATAAAGACTTGTCGGAGGTGTTTTAGTTCATGATTTAGGTGCTCAGGGTCAGAAATTCTAGAGGCTCTTGTAGTTAGGGTTTTGATAACTCCAATTTTTTGCTTGGGATGGTGATGAGAGTTAGCGTGAAGGTATATTTTAGTGTGCGGTTTCTTCCTATAAACTTTGGAGCTAAGCTTCCCATCTTTTTTGGATAAGAGGATGTCAAGAAAGGGTAATTTGTTATCCTTTTCTACTTCAATAGTAAATTTGATGTGGTTTGAGAGACTATTAATGTGAATTAAAATTTCCTCAAGCTTGTCTTTACCATGACTCCATTTTGCAAAAACATCATCAACAAATATTTTCCATTCTTCTCGGGAATAAGGAAAGGATTTGAGGACTTTTTGTTCAAAATGTTCCATGTATATGTTCGCTATAATAGGAGATAGAGGTGAGCCCATTGCTACTCCATGATTTTGCATATAAAATTTTCCTTTAAAGCTAAAATAAGATGCTTTTAAGCAGGTTTTAAGGAGGCCTATAGTTTCGCTATCAGTGATAGATTGCATAACGTCGATGGCTTCATCCAAGGGAATCATAGTGTAAAAGGAAACAATGTCAAAACTTACCATGAGATCTTCATTTTTTATTCCAAGGTTTTTGGTCCATTGAACGAAAGATGTAGAGTCTTTTATATAGGATGGCGTCTTTCCAGCTAAGCGATGTAAATTCTAGCAAGGTATTGAGTAAGGAGGTAGGTGGGTGAACTTATGGTATTAACTATGGTATTATTAAATAGTTGATAAAAAGTTATGATACAAAATAGTAATAAATTGACTACATCCCATTGATAATAAGGAATCATACAATTAATAAACAGTCAATGTAAAAATGGAACTTTACAGTGCTAGGTTTTCCAGGTATGTGATCGATGGTTTGGAGGCGACCGCCCTGGCCTGCACATAGGACATCAAGGAAGTTGATGCACCGGGTAGAAGGATGGTTCTGTTTGACTGTATTGGACTTTTTGATGAACCTCATCAGCGGGAAAAATCGATTTGTTGGTTTACAGGCTCCCGAGGTTTAGTGTATACATGCGAGACTCGGCCAAAGAAGGTCATTGCATCTCGGGCGGTAAGACCGTCCTCGCCTGACTGATTTGGCGGTTTGTCTAGCAGAAGGCTCTCAACCGTAGGCTCGTCCTAGACTGAATGGCGGATATGGGGCATGAGGAAGGATTTTTTAGGGGCACATGTCGTTATTTGTGCTATGGTTAGTGCCTTTGACCTCCTCTAGTTTCGGGACTGGTTCTCTAGCAGCTTCATGTATCTCGCAGCTTGCTGCTTGAAGGCGCAGGGCATTACGACATGTTCCTCTCGGCGGTCGGACCATGGTTTTCACACTGCGATGGTGGTATCAGTTCTATGGGCTTGCCCTCCCCTGCACCTTGGTGCGTCGGGGGGTGGGGTATACCATGTGCTTGGGGCTAGGCTCTCGTCTGAAGAGGTATTATCCCTGGCATCTTCACCCTCTCTGAAGTGTCGATTGTTGCTCATTCTCTGGATGGGCATCTTAGACCCCTGTCGCGGCCTACATTAGGCAGAAGGATATGCATTGAGGAAAGGACCTCTTGGGGGTGGGAAACAACAAGTGGGTCACTAGATTATCGGTGCTTATTTGGAGGACAAAACAATGACACACCAACACCTATGCATTATCTCCAAGAGGGGTGGAGGGAACATTTCATCCAACTGGCTATCTTCGGTATCTACTGCAATCGTAGGGATCCAGGAATGCCCACTATTTCTAGGGTGATGCATGACCAACAGTCCTCCCGTGCCTCAGCTAGATCTAGGACTGGTTCATGCATTGTTCGAAGGGGCTCGACACCGAATATCTGCCAACATGTGCATTCCTCTGTCCACAATACCTATCAGTCTTCCTACCTACAAGAGGGATATCAAACACATAAGGGACTTTTGCTCCAAGATCTAGGCCATCAGAACCTTGGAGGGGTACCCATAGACTCCAGTGCATTATGAAGACACTGAAGCTGCTTGGTCCTGCATGCTCCAAATGACCACAGAACCCCCATCTTTGGTAACTACTAATCGCTTTCGAATTTTTATTAAAACCCCTTTGGGGATGTCTTCCTTAGTTTGGGTTCTTGCAACAAGTTGTGTGTTGCAACTGAAGAATATCATCTCCCAACAAATTGGCTATCTGATTGGACTACAACATCTGTTATATGGGGGCAGAACACTACAGGATCCCAGATCCATGCTGGACTACAACATTATATCAGAGTCTACTATAACACTCAACCTGAGGCTGCGAGGTGGTGTTGTGGCCTCCAGTACAACAAAACAATCAGGAGGAGGCATTGGGACTAGTTCAACAAAAAAAAACACATATTCACAACAAAAACACAAAAATGGAGGACTTTCTTTCAAGAATATCCTACAAAGGGGAGAAAACTCCTACATTGACTCCAAAGCAAGCTGGAACTGAACCTAGTACATACATTGTGGAGCGACTGAATTATATTCTAGAACTAAATATAGAAATACCAGAAACTGATGAGAAATGTAATACTTTTGAATCACAAGCCATCATATGTCAATTCAACTGTTTCTGGCCAAAACCTGTTGAACTCTTCCATTGGATATTCACAAAATGGACTATTCACTATGAAATCCATCTCTATTCCAAGGGGTTTTTCATTGTCAAATTCCCTTCATCAGAGACAAGAGACATTATATTATAGGAGGGACCATGGTTCTGGGGATATATGGGCTTGTTCATCACACCATGGTTTCCAGAATTCGATGCCAATACTATGGTCGTCTCTAGGATGCCAATTTGGGTTCGTTTGCATAATCTCCCATTACACTTATGGGATCATCAGGTCCTTGTTGGTATAGGCAACATCATTAGTAGATATATTAAAACGGACACACAAAGTGAGGAGCCTCATCATTGGGTAATTATATGGGCCTTAATTCACCTCCTAGCTTAGTCAAACCAACTATTCTCGCAACTTATTGCATACTTTTGATTATATTTTTTTTATGAGATGAGTTAGAGTTGGATATTTTGCTTTGTGGTCTAATGTGCATTTAATGCAGGATTAAAGGATAAAAGCAAGGAATTTTGGCAAAGACCTTGGTCAAAACTCGAATGGGACAAGGGAGAGGAATTATAGGAGGTAAATCCTCCTCATTTACTACCCCCCCATTTGAATATTCCTCCATCAGCTCGGAGTGCAAACAACCAAATCATGAGGACTAGAAGGTAGCCGAGCAAGTGAAAGACAAAGCACCAGTTTATCTTGAGTTTGGGAACCGAGCCTCCCTAATTTTAAGGAAGTCGTTGGAGACTTCAAATGTATAAGTAGAGAGGCCTAGGACCTTAGTAGGATTTGGATTTTTTATTGTAAAACTCTACTCTATTTTCAAGCTGCAAGACTTGTGACAGTTTTTTATGTAATCCATGGTTTTGATAATAACAATGAGTTTTGTTTTGAGCCAACACTAAGTTAACTCAGAGGGCTGAAGCTCTTGGGTTAGGGCCCAACCCTAGTAGCCAAGTCTCCTCTTTATTGTACATGTATGCTAGCATAGATTCATGGTTTAATTGTTCATTTGCTTAAGTAGTTGCATTTCCATTACAACAGTGTAAAGTAGATTGGTTGTGTTTTAGTTTGCTTCCATTTGTGCCTTCTTTCAATTAATAGGTTAGCAAGGAGAAAAGGATCACCATAAGTTTGTCAGCAGGTGTCTCGGCCTCACCTCCTCCCTCTGGGACCATGACTTGAGGAAGAGACCCTTCAGCAACCCCAAAAACATAGATTTCTAGTTCTTGCATGAGCTTTGGAGTTTGTTGTCTTGATTCAGTACTTGGTTCATTTCATTGTCATATTTTTCCATCACTCTCTTTCTATAATAAGATCTCACTCATATTCTCATTTCCTTCAGCACTTTCTTCATGCATAATATGGGCAGCTGATTCATTCTTTTCTAGTTTATGAGAATGTATCTTATTGCATAGTTCTTTGAAGACACACACATTTTAAACATTGCAGGTACTTCATGAGGAGGTCTAAACTTCATCACCAGCATCCATCTCTCACCTCATCCACCTCAACCATCTCTTGGTCCACCCTCACCCTCACTAGTATTGTTGTCCTTTTTCATTGAAATTCCCCTAGACACATTGAAATGATTAAGCGGAAGCTAATAAATCACATCTTAATCAGATCATACTCGTGGATTTCCTTATTGTCCGATCCACGACAAACCTGACCAATCACTGTCAACCGTGTGTCACATAGTTAACGTATTCATTTCAACGTTTGACTTTAGGCGCTCCAAATCTCCATCGTTGATCCGTCTCGCTTGATCCATGGCTATCGCGTCACCTGCTCGCCAATTAGCTTGGACGATCTCCACCGTTAATCAATCCCGCATGATCCAATGGCTATCACGTAATCTCACATGAATTATTGCACGACCGATATCTGATCAAGAGCGCGCGAGAAAAGTGGTTTTCCCGTGCTATGTGTCACCCACTTAGGATAATTGTGTGAAATTTAGGAATACCGCTTATAGCTCTTAGGGCACGCGAGATACTGCTTACCACCTACGAAGACCGCTCCATCATTCCGCACATTTTTCACCCTTCTGTCGGCAGGTGACTTGATGTGATCCATCCATCTATTAGCTTAATCTCCTGCAATAAGATCTCCGCCACTCATCTTCCGTTAATCTTGTTTGTTGATCCGACTAATCCAACGGTTCATGTGCACTGTTGCTTCATTACTTCTTCCTTTCATTGATTTCGATCTTCGATTGCTCTTCCGCTTGACTCCTTCCCGAACTTTGTTCTGCGTATTATTTAAACGTTGCCACTCCTGAGCTTTGATTTGGTTATTCAATCAGACTCCAACACTGTCCGATCATTGCAATAATCCTTTGAGAACTGTCCTCTCTCTTGGATTCTTTTTTAATTTCCTGCACACTTATGTTATGCAGAGTTACTCTAATCCACACACAGGTCATAATTCAATTACTCAATACACACCACAAAAACTCAGAAATTGCACTTCTATATTAATAAATAAATATTTACACAATGAGTTCATTCTCGGCCTGATCTTCTATATCAATGGCCTCTCCTTTTACAAAAGGCCTCATAGGACCCTTCCACACCATCCAAACACTCCATAGACCTTCTAGACATCCTCAACCACATTCCATCCACCTGTCACATCCACAAGAACAATTAAATTGCATGCTTGATTTTACCAAAAAAACCAAACAAGTGAAAACAGATTTAGTTAGTTTCCTTGCTTACACATTAGTATGGTTTGATGCTCTTTACTTCTGTAACTTAGGTAACAACATTAGGTTAGTGTTGATTTAGCAATTCTTCTTAGCATAGTTGTTTAAATGGTTAATTAGGATATGGTGTGATTTAGCATTACATGTTGTTTCTTCATTACTACAGTAGAGTAGCTCTCTTAGAATAGATTTGCTCTTCTTCCATCAAAGAATCAAGCTTCTTCCTACTCTATAGAAGCCTGGCTTGGAACCCCTGGGGTGTCTCGCTAGATGAACAGTGACAACAGGAAAGACCTTCACTTTTACTTGTGCACATAGCATTGTCACCTCCAAGTTTGTATAAACCCCGGGTTGATAAGTAAAGCTGGTAGCCCAGGAGTTACAACATCCTTGCTGCAATATTGGCGCTCATCACAAAGACTAGAGGAAAGAATTTATACATTCATGCTCATTTGTGTGGAAGTAGATCTCAGTAAAGGCTTACCGGATTACATACCACTGAAACATAAATAGCGGAGCTGGACACAGACACTAGATTATGAAAATACATCATTTAGATGTAGAATATGCTGGCAAACAGGACATCTACAAAATACATGTCCTGAAGCCAAAAAGACATTCGAAGAAAGAAGAAAACATGGAAACAGCCCTAGGGTTGACAATTCCCCCCACCAGACCTTGAAGAGGAGGAGGAAGTTGATGTGGAATAACCCATACTCAATGAGAACAATCAGATAGACAAAGAATCAGAAGTACAGGAGATAACTCCACAAGGTCCTATGGAACCACAACCGGCAAAGATGCCAGATACAATGGATACCAGTGGAACCAAATGACTACATACTCAGACAACTCTGATTCTAACAAGGAAAATCCTCGACTCGACACTGAAAATCTGCTTGCACTTGTATCCACGATGTCGACTCAAGGGGAGTGGTGCAAGGTTGAGAAGAAGAAGGGGATAAAAACATGATTTCTCCCCATTTGTACATTAGTTTTATTTTATCGAACTCCTGATATGTAGTCATTGACTTGCAGATGTAATGTGACTTAGCATATACAACATGTAATTTTGTTTTCATTAATAAAATTACGATTTTTCTTATGGGAAAAAGAAATAAACAATCAATTTAATAAATAAGAAAATATTTTTTTTTTCTAAATTATGCTAAATTCTATTACTGAAACATAATGATACACTGAGGCCGTAGCCTTTGCTTGTCCATGCCATAGTTTAGGCCAAAAAATAGCAAAACAAGGTCTGGACTGCCCATAATGGGAAACCAGTCTAGTTCAAAAATAAATTTGTAGGTGTTCTCTTGCTGCCCACGTAGGGGAAACCCGCAATTACGCATAGTATTTAACCAATTTTTCAGAAAAACAAAAAAAATCATCAAAGTAACCATATGACAACAAATTTTCCTAAAAACCCTGAAAAAATAAAAAACCATAATTCTCAGAACCTGAGACTTGAAGCCACATGGTGAATTGTGTGGCCAGCCAGGTTGCACGCTCGCAAGCTAGGTGTTGCGCAGCGGTGACGGGCGTTCCTCAACAATGAAACATCTGTATTCATCCATGTCGTCATCTGCCTATGTTGCACCTGTGTCATCTTCCTACTGCTCCGGGTGTTCCTCCATGACAAAACATTGTGCTTGATGGTCATGGTCCTTTTCCTTCCCAATTTTCTTGTCCGGAGGAGTGTCCTGCTTCGCCCTAGTGCATTGTGTGCTCCTCTCAACCCTAGCAGGCTCCACACTGGTATGGCGTCCTCTGATTGTGGCTGGCTCCTCCTCATGGAAGGTAATGGAGATGGTGGCGGTAATGATGGGTTGATTCAGGGAGCAGCGGTAGATGAATTTGGGTAAGCGGAGGGATGACTGAGAACTTGAGGGAATTTCACTAGGTGGCGAGTCAGGGTGCGTCAAGTGGAGGTGGAGAAGACGTGAGCGGTATCTGCCACTGCGTGTATTTGGGTATTAGCATGAGGTCAGTTGAGCCGAAGGGGAGGAAGTGTCAGAGGCCGAAGATGGAGGAGAACAGGGCAATTTGCCTCTGTTTCCCCCTCTGCGACTGCGCATTCGATGGTGAGTTCTGGGCATATTGACAACAGGGGTAGGAGAAAGACTGAAGGGAGACGGATCAGAGTGAAGTGAGGGCACAGCAGGTTCAGAGGTCGACTCAGAGGAAGGATTAGTTGTAGACGTAGGGTGGAAGATGAAATTACAGACCAAGCTTTGAGTAAAATGAATGCCCGGACCGAGATTAATGCAACAAAGAATGTTGCAGCACCTGCCCGTAGTAGTGCGAGAGCTTGGTTCCACTGCTGCCAGAGGACAATGGAAATGCAGAGGCAGGGGATTAGAGACTGGGACGGTGGAGGTAAAATCACTAGAGGTCGTCATTGAGCTGAGCCGAGGCGGGTAGATGCAGTCAATTTGAAGATAATGCCGGCTTAATTTCCATTTATGGCCATTCTTAATGCAATTTATGGATTGGTGTGCAGGATTACGGATGGCCACGTGGCAAGGCCATTTGTCGTCCCGTGTTGTCGCCATTCTATTAATTGTGATGTGCACCCGCATCCGGGAATAAATAAGAAAATATTATTCACATAACAAATTAACATTAAACAATTATCTCCTTATTAATTAAACTTAACTCTTATATAACCCTCATAACATCAAATCTAATAAATTTAACATTAGCTTATAATTTACAATCATATTAACTTTGATTAAATATTTCAACTCATAATACATTATTAACAATTAAATAAAAGAATTGTTATTATAAAATAATCTTTAGCCCACTTCAAAATTAATTATATATAAATATTAAGATGATAAACAAACATATAATTGATAAATAATCAATTTAAAAGAAATATTATTCACTTATCAAATTAGCATAAAATAATTATATCCTAATTAATGAAATTTATCTCATAAATAACCCTAATAAATTGCATTAAGAATTAAAATTAAAATTCTATCATCTGACTCTATAACATTCCCTCACATCCATGATTATATATATCCTTGCAATTTCCTTGCCCTAATCCACGAAAATCTTCTCAAGAATCTGGGTGTTCCCCTGAAGATGGACTCACATAGAAGTCTGAAACGTTAGGTTTAATAAAAATTTTGGACAGGTTATTCCACAAACATTTTTCAAAAGTGTTTTGATGCTTGTCATGGATTTATACCTATTGACATTTACCAACCATTTAACTTATATGGTTGCACTAGTTAATTAATTTAATTTAAAGGATATAAGAACAATAACTACTTTTGAAATAAATCTCAACCTTTGATCTATGAGTACTACTAAAAATATCCAATATTTTGTGGAGGTTAAATCCCTACCATCCACCTAATAATTATTGATAGTTAAATTAAAACTCTAAAGCCCTATCAAGGCACTCAGTTAACAAAAAGGCCGATATAAGGGAGTAAAAATTGTTGGTGGAGCTCTACAACAATTATGGCCTCTACAACCCTACTTTTGTTGCCTACCACCGCTTTTGATTCTACCATTTGCTTCTCTTGGAGTGTAATTCCTTTGAATGTACAACGTACCTCCCCCTCAAAAGCCTCCTTCACTCCTAGGCCTCCCATTAGTTCTCGAGGGCTCGCTCCTGTGGAGGGCTCCTCTTGGCTTGTAGCCCCGGTCCATGACAAAACAAGCAACACCCTAGCCAAAAAACCTCTTATGATAGGACCAATCCACAGTTGAGAAGAAGAAGGGGAGAAAAACATGATTTCTCCCCATTTTTACATTAGTTTTATTTTATTGAACTCCTGATCTACAGTCATTGACTTGCAGATGTAATGCGACTTAGCATATACAACATGTAATGTGCATTTAATGCAGGATTAAACGATAAAAGCAAGGAATTTTGGCAAAGACCTTGGTCAAAACTTGAATGGGACAAGGGAGAGGAATTATAGGATGTGAATCCTCCTCATTTACTAGCCCCCCATTCGAATATTCCTCCATCAGCTCTGAGTGCAAACAGCCAAATCATGAGGACTAGAAGGCAGTCAAGCAAGTGAAAGACAAAGCACCAGTTTAACTCAAGTTTGGGAGCCGAGCCTCCCTAATTTTAAGGAAGTCGTTGGAGACTTTAGATGTATAAGTAGAGAGGCTTAGGACCTCAGTAGGATTCAGATTTTTTATTATAAAACTCTACTCTATTTTCGAGCTGCAAGACTGGTGACAACTTTTGTTGTAATCCATGGTTTTGATAATAAGAATGAGTTTAGTTTTGAGCCAACACTGAGTTAACTCAGAGGGCTGAAGCTCTTGGGTTAGGGCCCAACCCTAGCAACCAAGGCTCCTCTTTATTGTACATGTATGCTAGCATAGATTCATGGTTTAATTGTTCATTTGCTTAAGTAGTTGCATTTCCATTACAACAATGTAGAGTAGATTGGTTGTGTTTTAGTTTGCTTCCATTTGTGCCTTCTTTCAATTAGTAGGTTAGCAAGGAGAAAAAGATCACCATAAGGTTGTCAGCAGGTGTCTCGGCCTCACCTCCTCCCTCTGGGACCATGACTTGAGGAAGAGACCCTTTAGCAACCCCAAAAACACAGATTTCTAGTTCTTGCATGAGCTTTGGAGTTTGTTGTCTTGATTCAGTACTTGGTTCATTTCATTGTCATCTTTTTCCATCACTCTCTTTCTGTAATAAGATCTCACTCATATTCTCATTTCCTTCAGCACTTTCTTCATGCATAATATGGGAAACTGATTCATGCTTTTCTAGTTTATGAGAATGTATCTTGTTGCATAGTTCTTGGAAGACACACACATTTTAAGCATTGTAGGTACTTCAGGAGGAGGTCTAGACTTCATCACCAACATCCATCTTTCACCTCATCCACCTCAACCATCTCTTGGTCCACCCTCACCCTCACTAGTTTTTTTGTCCTTTTTCATTGAAATTCCCCTAGACACATTGAAATGCTTAAGCGGAAGCTAATAAATCACATCTTAATCAGATTATACCTGTGGATTTCCTTACCATCCGATCCACGACAAACCTGACCAATCACTGTCAACCGCGTGTCACATAGCTGACGTATTCATTTCAACGTTTGACTTTAGGCACTCCAAATCTCCACTGCCGGTCTATCTCGCTTGATCCAACGACTATTGCGTCACTCGCTCGCCAACTAGCTTGGATGATCTCCACCGTCAATCTGTCTCGCTTGATCCAACGACTATCGCGTCACTCGCTCACCGACTAGCTTAGATGATATCCACTGTTAATCAATCCCTCATGATCCAACAGCTATTGCGCAATCTCGCGTGAATTCTTGCACGACTGATATCCGATCGAGAGTGCGTGAGAAAAGTGGTTTTCCCATGCTACGTGTCACCCACTTAGACTAATTGCATGAAATTTAGGAATACCTCTTACAGCTCTTAGGGCGCACGAGATACTACTTACCACCTACGAAGATTGCTCCATCATTCTGCACGTTTTCCACCCTTCTTTCGACACGTGACTTGATGTAATCCATCCATCTATTAACTTAATCTCTCGCGATAAGATCTCCGCCGCTCATCTTCCATTAATCATGTTCCTTTATCCAACTGATCCAACGGTTCTTGTGCACTGTTGCTTCATTAATTCTTCTTTTCACTGATTTCGATCTTCAATTGCTCTTCCACTTGACTCCTTCTCGAACTTTGTTCTGCGTATTATTTAAACATTGCCACTCCTGAGATTTGATTTGGTTATTCAATCAGACTCCAAAACTGTCTGATCATCGTAATACTCCTTTGAGAACTGTCCTCTCTCTTAGATTATTTTTGAATTCCCTGCACACTTATGTTATGCAGAATTACTCTAATCCACACATAGTTCATAATTCAATTACTCAATACACACCACACAAACTCATAAATCGCACTTCTGTATTAATAAATAAATATTTACACAATGAGTTTGTTCTCGGCTTGATATTCTATATCAGTGGCCTTTCCTTTCAAAAAAGCCCTCTTAGGACCCTTCCACATCATCCAAACACTCCATAGACCTTCTAGCCATCCTCAACCACCTTCCATCCACCTGTCACATCCATAAGAACAATTAAATTGCATGCTTGATTTTACCAAAAAAACCAAAAAAGTGAAAACATATTTAGTTTAGTTTCCTTGCTTACACATTAGTATGGTTTGATGCTCTTTACTTCTGTAACTTAGATAGCAGCATTAGGTTAGTGTTGATTTAGCAATTCTACTTAGTATAGCTGTTTAAATGGTTAATTAGGATATGGTGTGATTTAGCATTACATGTTGTTTTCTTCATTACTCCAGTAGAGTATCTCTCTTAGAATAGAGTTGCTCTTCTTCCATTAAAGAGTCAAGCTTCTTCTGACTCTATAGAAGTCTAGCTTGAAACCCCTGGGGTCTCTCGCCAGATGAACAGTGACAACAGGCAAGACCTTCACTTTTACTTGTGCATATAGCACTGTCACCTCCAAGTTTGTACGAACCTCGGGTTGATAAGTAAAGCTAGTAGTCCAGGAGTTGCAGCATCCTTGCTGCAATACTGGCACTCATCAGAAAGACTAGAGGAAAGAATTTATACATTCATACTCATCTGTGTGGAAGTATATCTCAGTAAAGGCTTACCTGATTCCATACAACTGAAACATAAACAACGGAGCTGGACATAGACACTAGATTATGAAAATACATCATTTAGATGCAGAATATGCCGGCAAACAGGACATCTACAAAATACATGTCCTGAAGCCAAAAAGACATCCGAAGAAAGAAGAAAATAGGGAAACAACCCAAGGATTGACAATTTCCCCCACCAGACCCTGAAGAGGAGGAGGAAATTGATGTGGAAGAACCCATACTCAATGAGAACAATCAGACGGATAAAGAATCAGAGGTATAGGAGATAACTCCACAAGGTCCTATGGAACCACAACCGGCAAAGATGCCAGATACAATGGATACCAGTGGAACCAAACGACTACATACATCAGACAACTTTGATTTTGATAAGGAAAATCCTCGACTCGACGCTGAAATCTGCTTGCACTTGTATCCACGATGCCGACTCAAGGGGAGTGGTGCAAGGTTGAGAAGAAGAAGGGGAGAAAAACATGATTTCTCCCCCTTTGTACATTAGTTTTATTTTATTGAACTCCTAATCTGTAGTCATTCACTTGCAGATGTAATGCGACTTAGCATATACAACATGTGATTTTGTTTTCATTAATAAAATCACAATTTTTCTTATGGGAAAAAGAAATAAACAATCAATTTAATAAATAAGAAAACATTATTCACATAACACATTAACATTAAACAATTATCTCCTTATTAATTAAACTTAACTCTTATATAACCCTCATAACATCAAATCTAATAAATTTAACATTAGCTTATAATTTACAATCATATTAACTTTGATTAAATATTTCAACTCATAATACATTATTAACAATTAAATAAAAAATGTTATTATAAAATAATCTTTAGCCCACTTCATAATTAATTATATATAAATATTAAGATGATAAACAAACATATAATTGATAAATAATCAATTTAAAAGAAATATTATTCACTTATCAAATTAACATAAAATAATTATATCCTAATTAATTAATTTTATCTCATAAATAACCCTAAAAAATTACATTAAGAATTAAAATTAAAATTCTATCATCCGACTCTAGAACATTCCCTCGCATCTATCATTATATATATCCTTGCAATTTCCTTGCCCTATTCCACGAAAATCTTCTCAAGAATTTGGGTGTTCCACTGAAGATGGACTCACATAGAAGTCTGAAACGTTGGGTTTAATAAAAATTCTGGACAGGTTATTCCACAAACATTTTTCAAAAGTTTTTTTATGCTTGTCATGGATTTATACCTATTGAGATTTACCAACCATTTACCTTATATGGTTGCACTAGTTAATTAATTTAATTTAAAGGATATAAGAACAATAACTACTTTTGAAATAAATCTCAACCTATGATCTATGAGTACTACTAAAAATATCCAATATTTTGTGGAGGTTAAATCCCTACCATCCACCTAATAATTATTGATAGTTAAATTAAAATTTTAAAGCCCTATCAAGGCACGCAGTTGATGAGCCCCAAATTTGGTAACATTTTGGGCTCATTTGGCCTAATTATCCTTGTTCAATCCTTCATTTTTCATAACTTATGCATTATTTTTCAGTATGTTTATGTCATTTGTACGAATAAGGGTAGTCACTCTTCCTAGGTGGCTAACACGTGCTGATTTCAGGTTTTTTGACACATGTTGGAGCAAAACCGAGCAATCATGGGTTAGAAGACAGCCAAACTTAGGTTGAGGATTTGTAGGGGGGTTGTCTATGGCATTAAATAACCTTCCTCGGGATCCTCACCCCCAACTCCGAGCTCCAAAGACCACCAAAACCGGATCTAGAAGGCAGCCAAACAGATTTTTGGAAGGAGTTTTTCACTCACAGTTTGGGCAGCCAAGTCCCATAGATTTAGGAGGCCAGCTAGGGCCTCGTGGTGTATAAATGTTAAGGCCTCAGCCTTCGTGAGGGACTTTTGGAAACTCTTGCATACTTTGCACTACAGTGCTGCTAGCTTCATTTTGTTCTCTTGTAGCCATTTTTGGCATAACTCTTGACTTATGATTATTTTTTGATAATGAGAAGCAGTCCGATTTGATATCAGCTCTGAGTTTTCTATAGGAGCCATAGCTCTCGGGGTTGGGCCCAACCTGAGAGCCTAGGGCCTCCTTCTTTGTATTGTTACCTTTTTCTTATGCATCGTGATTTTCCTTTTATGCATTTGAAACGTGTTTCTGTTAAGTAGATTTAGTTGTGTTGGTTAAATAAGTCACTGGTGATAAATAGAATTGCTTCATATGTTTAGAATAGATTGGTAGGATAATAAAAGTTAAAGCTCCAAGAAAAGGGTTGACAACACTCTCAGTTTCACCTCATCCTTATTGGATCAGGGGTTGGAATTGGAGAAACAGTGCTGCCCCAACAAAAACACTAGTTTTCTTGACCATGCAACCCTTGGTGTAATGCTTTCATTTGTGGAAGTTAGTTGTGCGTTCAGACCTATGAAATGTTTCTTTTCTTAAGTGATGTACATGGTTCTCTTTATAAATAAAGCTATTGTTCATTCGTTTCATTGACAATTAGAGTAGATTAGCTAAGACTTTGATTGTGTGCAGGACTTTGTTGATTCAGTTAAGTGTACACCATGTAGGGCCTCCACCACTCTCTCCTCCGCCTGAGCTTCGTCCAGGCCAGCTGCTCCATCTCCTAGTTAGGTCCCTCATCTCACAACTGTTCTTCTGCCCACCTAACCCTACCTTCTTGCTCCTCCATTGTCTTAGCCCTCTTTAAGCCAAGTCAGCCTTCTACACCCTCTCATCACTCCATCCATCAGTCCCTGGGTCGTTTCGGGCCCCTATCCTACCTCCCTATCCATCCATGCATCTTCCCTCACTCACCCATCCTCTAAAAATCCACTTTATAAACATCCTGTAGAAATTTCTGAACATCCTGTAGAAATCTCTGAACATCCTGTAGAACCCCTGCAGACTTCCTGTAGAAGCTCCCAAATGAGGTTTCTTGATAGCCAAACTTTGTGAAACTCTCCGGAAGAGTGTTAGGGACTCCTTAGACCCTCTCTGAACCTTCCAAACCTTTTCCAAGCACTTCTCCTCCTTGATCCACCCCTGCACAGTAAAAAGCCAGTTAAAAGCACATGCATGATAATTCTAATAACTTACTCAAAAATACAAAAAGATGTTTTCTTCAGATAAAGGTAGTGTAGACACATGCATTTCACCTTCACAAAAGTAATGGCATCTCTTTTAATAGTTTGCATCCTCCCCTTTGCATCAGTAGGACTAGCTGGTAGAATTAGGGTTTGCTAGGGTTTGCGTTACTTTTTGGATTTCAGTTTCTTTTTGCAAGTAGATTAGCTTCCTTTGAGTTAGCTTCCATCCATCAGTTAAAAAGCTTCTTCTAAGAGCTCATAGAAGTTGGCTTAAGCCCCTAGCGGACTTGTGCCAGCTGACCAAGTGACAGCTACGGCAAGAGCTAGTACTTGTGCATACAACACCGTCGCTTCCAAGTTTGTTACGAACTACCGGGTTGATAAAAGTAAAGAAGGGAGTCCGAGGAGTTGCAGCATTATTGCTGCAATACTGGAGCCCACCAGTAGTTAACAAAAAGGCTGATATAAGGGAGTAAAAATTGTTGGTGGAGCTCTACAACAACTATGGCCTCTACAACCCTACTTTTGTTGCCTACCGCTGCTTTTGATTCTACCATTTGCTTCTCTTGGAGTGTCATTCCTTTGAATGTACAATGTACCTCCCCCTCGAAAGCTTCCTTCACTCCAAGGCCTCCCATTAGTTCTCGAGGGCTCGCTCCCGTGGAGGGCTCCTCTTGGCTTGCAACCCTGGTCCATGACAAAACAAGCGACACCCCAGCCACAAAACCTCTTCTGATAGGACCAATCCACGATTGAGAAGAGGAAGCGGAGAAAAACATGATTTCTCCCCATTTGTACATTAGTTTTATTTTATTGAACTCCCGATCTGCAGTCGTTGACTTGCAGATGTAATGTGACTTAGCATATACAACATGTAATGTGCATTTAATGCAAGATTAAATGATAAAAACAAGGAATTTTGGCAAAGACCTTGGTCAAAACACGAATGGGACAAGGGAGAGGAATTATAGGTTGTAAATCCTCCTCATTTACTAGCCCCCCATTCGAATATTCCCCCATCACCTCAGAGTGCAAACAACCAAATCATGAGGACTAGAAGGCAGTCGAGCAAGTGAAAGACAAAGCACCAGTTTATCTCGAGTTTGGGAGCCGAGCCTCCCTAATTTTAAGGAAGTTGTTGGAGACTTCAAATGTATAAGTAGAGAGGCTTAGGACCTCAGTAAGATTCAGATTTTTTATTGTAAAACTCTACTCTATTTTCGTGCTGCAAGACTGGTGACAATTTTTGATGTAATCCATGGTTTTGATAATAAGAATGAGTTTTGTTTTGAGCCAAGATTGAGTTAACTCAGAGGGCTGAAGCTCTTGGGTTAGGGCCCAACCCTAGCAGCCAAGGCTCCTCCTTATTGTACATGTATGCTAGCATAGATTCATGGTTTAATTGTTCATTTGCTTAAGTAGCTGCATTTCCATTGCAATAGTGTAGAGTAGATTAGTTGCGTTTTAGTTTGCTTCTATTTGTGCCTTATTTCAATTAGCAGGTTAGCAAGGAGAAAAAGATCACCATAAGGTTGTCAGCATGTGTCTCAGCCTCACCTCCTCCCTCCGGGACCATGACTTGAGGAAAAGACCCTTCAGAAACCCCAAAAACACAGATTTCTAGTTCTTGCATGAGCTTTGGAGTTTTTTGTCTTGATTGAGTACTTAGTTCATTTCATTGTCATCTTTTTCCATCAATCTCTTTCTGTAATAAGATCTCACTCATATTCTCATTTCCTTCAGCACTTTCTTCATGCATAATATGGGCAACTGATTCATGCTTTTCTAGTTTATGAGAATGTATCTTGTTGCATAGTTCTTGAAAGACACACATGTTTTAAGCATTGCAGGTACTTCAGGAGGAGGTCTAGACTTCATCACCAACATCCATCTCTCACCTCATCCACATCAACCATCTCTTGGTCCATCCTCACCCTCACTAGTTTTTTGGTCCTTTTTCATCGAAATTCCCCTAGACACATTGAAATGCTTAAGTGGAAGCTAATAAATCACATCTTAATCAGATTATAGCCATGGATTTCCTTACCGTTCGATCCATGACAAACCTGATCAATCATCATCAACCGCGTGTCACATAACTGACATATTCATTTCAACATTTGACTTTAGGCGCTCCAAATCTCCACCGTCGATCTGTCTCGCTTGATCCAACGACTATCACGTCACCCACTTGCCAACTAGCTTGGCCGATCTCCACCGTCGATCTGTCTCGCTTGATCCAATGGCTATCGCGTCACCCACTCGCCAACTAGCTTAGCCGATCTCCACCGTTGATCAATCCTGCATGATCCAATGGCTATTGCGCAATCTCGCATGAATTCTTGCACGACCGATATCCGATCGAGAGCGCGCGAGAAAAGTGGTTTTCTCATGCTACGTGTCACCCACTTAGGCTAATCACATGAAATTTAGGAATACTGCTTACAGCTCTTAGGGCACGCGAGATACTACTTACCACCTATGAAGATCGCTCCATCATTCTGCACATTTTCCACCCTTCTGTCGACACGTGACTTGATGTGATCCATCCATCTATTAACTTAATCTCCTGCGATAAGATCTCCGCCGCTCATCTTCCGTTAATCATGTTCGTTGATCTGATTGATCCAACGGTTCCTGTGCATTGTTGCTTCATTACTTCTTCCTTTCACTGATTTCGATCTTCGATTGCTCTTCTGCTTGACTCCTTCCCGAACTTTGTTCTGCGTATTATTTAAATGCTGCCACTCCTGAGCTTTGATTTGGTTATTCAATCAGACTCCAACATTGTCCGATCATCGCAATACTCCTTTGAGCACTGTCCTCTCTCTTAGATTCTTTTTGAATTCCCTGCACACTTATGTTATGCAGAATTACTCTAATCCACACATAGTTCATAATTCAATTACTCAATACACACCACACAAACTCAGAAATCACACTTCTGTATTAATAAATAAATATTTACACAATGAGTTCGTTCTCGGCCTGATCTTCTATATCAGTGGCCTTTCCTTTCACAAAAGGCCTCCTAGGACCCTTCCACACCATCCAAACACTCCATAGACCTTCTAGCCATCCTCAACCACCTTCCATCCACCTGTCACATCCACAAGAACAATTAAATTGCATGCTTGATTTTACCAAAAAAACCAAAAAAGTGAAAACAGATTTAGTTTAGTTTCCTTGCTTACACATTAGTATGGTTTGATGCTCTTTACTTCTGTAACTTAGATAGCAGCATTAGGTTAGTGTTGATTTAGCAATTCTGCTTAGCATAACTGTTTAAATGGTTAATTAGGATATGGTGTGATTTAGCATTACATGTTGTTTTCTTCATTACTGCAGTAGAGTATCTCTCTTAGAATAGATTTGCTCTTCTTCCATCAAAGAATCAAGCTTCTTCTGACTCTATAGAAGTCTGGCTTGGAACCCCTAGGGTCTCTTGCCAGATGAACAGTGACAACAGGCAGGACCTTCACTTTTACTTGTGCATATAGCATTGTCACCTCCAAGTTTGTACAAACCTCGGGTTGATAAGTAAAACTGGTAGCCCAGGAGTTGCAGCATCTTTGCTGCAATACTGGCGCTCATCACAAAGACTGGAGGAAATAATTTATACATTTGTACTCATCTGTGTGTAAGTAGATCTCAATAAAGGCTTACCTGATTCCATACAACTGAAACATAAACAACGGAGCTGGACATAGACACTAGATTATGAAAATACATCATTTAGATGCAGAATATGCTAGCAAACATGACATCTACAAAATACATGTCCTGAAGCCAAAAAGACATCTGAAGAAAGAAGAAAACAGGGAAACAAATTCAAGGGTTGACTGTAGAAATTCCCACTGTAGATCAATAGATTATGCAATATACTAAAGCAAAATACAAGATCTACTTCTACAACAAACTTTGTGGAAGCTTAATCGAATATGAGCAAGATCAATGAGAACACACATAATTGAGAATGAGAAATCAATCACACATAACACAAATAAATAACCCGAGGAAAGCTCAGCCTAAAACTCCAATCTCTGTATTATCATACAAGTGGAAATATGTTCAAGTTACAAAAAGAATCAACTCTCAATCTATCCTGCTCTCTCTGCAATCAAACAATATAGCTCACAGACTGAATAGACACTAGATATGTCCTCCTCAAGCCCTCCAAGCCTCCTATTTCCTTGCGCAGTTTTTCTTGTGGTCCAGTGATGCCACATGTGTGAATTGGCCTCATCACACTCACAAAAACTGAAGAAGTAACTGCACAATCCTCAAGGAAAGAATTCCTTCTGCATATAAGAGATATTCACAATAGAATATTCTAGCAACTGATAGTACACTACCCCTCCATTTGATCTCAACTGGGTCTCTGTCTGAACTGACATGCATGAGTTATTTATGAGAGAATATTCAGTTATCTGAAGTGCAACAGTTACATGCATGCATGCATTAACTAACTGAACTCACAATTAATTCAACAAATTGTTTGAATTAATCTAACTAGACTTGACTCAGTTAACTGAGCCAACTAATTACAACTCAATATTACAGCTCATCCTTATCTCTTTAACTGATGGATAAATTCCTCAATTAATGGAGAAACTGTTTTATGTCCCCACATAGACTTCATGTTTGATTTTCTACAACTAATTAACTCATGGTGAATTAATTAATTATTTTACAAATAGCTGCTAAGATCAAATTCGAATTTTACTTCTCTATTTTAGTTCAGGGACTAACTAAAATAGGAAGGTATCCCGAAATGCTATTTATAGCAGTACTAAATTTAGCACTTCTATATTTAGCATTTCTTGTTTCTATTTTCAACATTGACAATTCTCCCACTAGACCCTGAAGAGGAGGAGGAAGTTGATGTGGAATAACACATACTCAATGAGAACAATCGGACGGAAAAAGAATCAGAAGTACAAGAGATAACTCCACAAGGTCCTATGGAACCACAACCATCAAAGATTGCAGATACAATGGATACCAATGGAACCGAACGACTACATAAATCAGACAACTCTGATTCTGACAAGGAAAATCCTCGACCCGACACTGAAATCATGCTTGCACTTGTATCCACGATGCCGACTCAAGGGGAATGGCGCAAGGTTGAGAAGAAAAAGGGGAGAAAAACATGATTTCTCCGCATTTGTACATTAGTTTTATTTTATTGAACTCCTGATCTGCAGTCATTGACTTGCAGATGTAATGCGACTTAGCATATACAACATGTGATTTTGTTTTCATTAATAAAATTAGGACTTTTCTTATGGGAAAATGAAATAAACAATCAATTTAATAAATAAGAAAATATTATTCACATAACACATTAACATTAAACAATTATCTCCTTATTAATTAAACTTAACTCTTATATAACCCTCATAACATCAAATCTAATAAATTTAACATTAGCTTATAATTTACAATCATATTAACTTTGATTAAATATTTCAACTCATAATACATTATTAACAATTAAATAAAAAAATTGTTATTATAAAATAATATTTAGCCCACTTCATAATTAATTATATATAAATATTAAGATGATAAAGAAACATATAATTGATAAATAATCAATTTAAAAGAAATATTATTCACTTATCATATTAGCATAAAATAATTATATCCTAATTAATTAAATTTATCTCATAAATAGCCCTAATAAATTACATTAGGAATTAAAATGAAAATTCTATCATCCGACTCTAGAACATTCCCTCACATCTATCATTATATATATCCTTGCAATTTCCTTGCCCTAATCCACGAAAATCTTCTCAAGAATCTGGGTGTTCCCCTGAAGATGGACTCACATAGAAGTCTAAAACATTGGGTTTAATCAAAATTCTAGACAGTTTATTCCACAAACATTTTTCAAAAGTGTTTTGATGCTTGTCATGGATTTATACCTATTGACAATTACCAACCATTTAACTTATATGGTTGCACTAGTTAATTAATTTAATTTAAAGGGTATAAGAACAATAACTACTTTTGAAATAAATATCAACCTTTGATCTATGAGTACTGTTAGCACTCCAGGAAGCTCTCTTAGGTTGTAGCTTGGAAATGCCTAGAAACATATAAATCTTCAATATCATTCTCTGAACTATTGGAATGGATTGGGGTTTGGATCAAGTCAGATGACTGTTTCAATTATATTTTCACTCAAAACATGCATGAACACTCTCAGTTTGACAAGGCTTTCAACCATTAATTCTCAATAGTTTATAGATTCAATGAATAGATGGAGAATCCTGATTGTACCAGTAGATACATACATAAACACATATGAATGGCTAGCTACAGAAAGTAAATGAAGCTTACAAATCTAATTTATCAACGCAGAGATAAGAAGACAGTTATCTGGCATTCGACAGAGAAGAAAACATGAATAACCCATTCAAGTGCAAGCCTAGAACAGAGGAAAAGATGGTGATTGAACATATAATAGCAAAAGAAGCTTGTATTACTGGAATGAAGATGAAACACTGGGAAAAATAGAGTATCCATGGTCTCCAAAAGTTGAACATCTAATACCTCCAACTTTCAGCCATTTATAGGCTTTTTACAATGCTCTCGAACCCTCTAAGGCTCGAGATGTTTTAATCTATCTCCTTTGTCTTCTAACAAACACAGTAACCAAATTCTGGTAATTTCGCCACGCTTTCAAGTAGCTCGCTCGTGCCAGCACTGCTCGATGATCACTTTTGTTGGTTCGGCTGCATCGTGCTATGGCTTTTTCCCTTTTTCGGCTTTCTGTCTCCCGGCCTCTGTCCGCTCGAATCCCTCTTCTAGCGTTAAATAATCATTGCACAATGCCTTAAGGGTAGGTGGCCACCTATTCTGCAATGGATGAGTGCATCGAGCCTTTGAAATCCCTGAAATGGTTGCTTTCTGTTAACACAGAGAAATGCATTCAAACTGTGAAAATCCGCCAAAAAACATTGTTCACCCAGACTTCAAATGTCCTCAAATCCAGTCTATTCTCCTATCGGGTCTGCCTGTGAGTCGATATCGCATGTCTATATAGGTATAAGCCCCGCTCCATTGTGTTTCTCCGATTGCGATATCGCGATGCGATTGATCGCAATCGCATATCACGATAACCTCAGGCCATTTGGTGAGCGCTCTATTATTGTTTGCTAATTGCGATTCCCCGATCAGATCTAGACCGTTTATCGGCCAAATATGACGGTTGCTATGCCAAGTTGCTGTAAGCCTCCGCTAAGCCTTATTTCACTGTTTTCTTATGTTTTTCACCTCCCGATAGTGTTTTTCAGCCTGTTTGAAGGTTCCTCTTATGCGATGGTTTTGATCTTTTGAATGATTTTAAGAAGATTGATAAGACTTAGAGAGTGTTTTGGATCTGTTTGGATCAGGGCTAACACTGGCTCCTTTTGGGGAGGAAAGCCTCCCTGTGAAGTTTCAAGAACTGCAGACCACTGCCTTTCCAGTAACAACCCAAACAAACTTATCTCCTAGTGTTCCATTGGGCATGGAATTTATTTGTATAGAAAGCAAAAACTGAAAAACCTATTACAATATTAAGGCCTTAAAGCCTCATATGAAGTAAAATTTCAAAAACGCCCATTGACTGGGCCATCAAAAACACCTTCCCCCTCCAAATTGTGCAGAATAAAAGTATTGTTCATCTGAACTTGAGCAATGACAAACGGTCCCGTCCATAAGGCATCAAATTTACCATGGTTGCCCTTCTTTTCCTTCAATGCATCCCATTTGAGAACCCAGTCACCAACCTGAAAACTGTCCATTTTTGCCTTCCTATCAAAGGTTTCTTTGATTTTCTTCTGATGAATTCTTGACTTCTCAACCAATTGTTCTTTGATCTGTTGTAATTCAATGAAGTTACTCATTCTCCTCGCCATGTCGTTCTCTTCATCATGTTCTTCTTGCAATAATTTGGCCACAGGGAGAATTAGCTGGATAGGAAAAACAACATCAACGCCATAAACAAGATTAAATGGAGAATTTCCTATGGACTTCTTGTTGGTAACTTTGTGTGCCCATAGTGCAAACTTCAACATGGAATCCAAGTTCTTTTTGTTGTCCTCCAACAGTTTTTTGATTATCCTTACAAGATCTTGTTAGATAATTCTGCCAGGCCATTGCCTTGAGGATAATATGATGTAAAATGCACCAATTGAATGCCCATGGATTCACACATATCCACCAATTCTTCTGCCCTGAAAGCTGCTGCATTATCATTGACTAGTTTGGTTGGGCAACCAAATCTGGTGAAAATATTCTCATTCAAGAACTTTATGATAACCTAATGATTATCATTTTTAGTGGGTATGACCTCAATCCATTTGGTGAAATAATCAGTGGCTACCAAGATCCATTGGTGATGGCCACTAGAATGTGGATTGATCTCACCTACGAAGTCCAAGCTCCACTACTGGAAGGGACCATTGACGTGTATTGGCTTCAAGGGTAGAGATTTTAGCTATTGTCTTCCTGCAAACCTCTGACATTTGTCACAAGATTTCACAAAAGAAAACACATCAGAGAACAGAGTAGGGCAATAATACCCAGCTCTCAGGATCTTGTGGGCTGTGGTTTTCCAATAATGATGCCCTCCACAGATGCTAGAATGGAATTGGTGCATGACTTCCACAGATTGTCCTTTGTCTAGACCTCTCAAGAGGATTCGTGATGGGTCTTTCCAATAAAGTAGGTTTTTATTAATGCAGAATTTGGTTGATCTGATATTAATAGCCAGGGCTTGACTTGAGCTAAGCCCTGGAGGGACTTCTAGCTTTTGCAAAAAATGAACTACACTGGAATACCATTCACAGGTGGCTAGATTTTCAGCCAAACACTGATTCTACTCTTGCTCTTCTGCTGCTTCCTCTGTATGCTCACCACCTGAATTTGAACCCATGCAATTTATGTCTAACAAATTGCAATTTTCCTCAACCATAAGCTTAGCCAATCCTTGGCCTTTGACAAGCTTGGTGGGCTTTACCTCTATGTTGAACTCTATGAATTTTGCAATCCATTTAGCTCTCTTTCCATCAATATTTGGCTGAGTTAGGACATCTTTTACTGAGGCTGAAGGTATATATGCAACCACTTTGGAATGCAGAATATAAATTATGAATGCCTTTAAAGATTTTATGAGAGCATAAGCTTGTTTTTCAATAAGGTCATACCTTAGTTCAGTGTCCCTCAGAGTTTTGCTGAAAAAGGCCATAGGGTGTTCTACACCTTCATCGTTTTTTGCAATAGAACTGCTGCAAGTGTATCGTAAGAGGCAAAAGAGAAGATATAAAACTCCTTGGTATAATATGGGCTAATTAGAATGGGAGCTTCCATGATAGTTTGTTTGATGGCTTCAAAAGAGCTTCTTGCACCATCTATCCATTTTATTTATGATCCTTTCTTTAGCATGGAAGTGATGTGCTTCACTAGCTCTATAAAGTTTGGAATAAACCTCTTGACAAAGTTAATCTTACCCAGGAAAGATTGAATGTCCCTTTTTGACCTTGGGATGGACAATGTCTAAATTGCTTGAACTCTTGCTGGATTGATCTTCACACCTTCAACAGAAAAAAAATATGTCCCAGAAGTTTACCTTCTTCTAGAGAAAATTGTGACTTCTTTGGTTTTAGAGAAATTCCAAACCGTCTACACTTTAGAAACACCTTCTTTAAATGCTGCAAATGGTCCTTGTGACTGCTGGAAAAGACTGTTATGTCATCAAGGTAAATAAGGACAAACTTGTCCTTCTCTCCCACAAAAGCTATGTCCATGGCCCTCTGAAAAGTAGCCCCAGCATTCATCAGTCCAAAAGGCATCTTGGAGTACATAAAAGTGCCCCAAGGAGTAGTGAAGGCGGTCTTTTCCTAATCTTCTGGATGTACAATGTTAGGGTCCCACCCTAACCCCCTTATTTATGTCTTGGGATCACGTCATAGTCAAGAGTCAATAAAGCCCATATTAATATTTGTAAGTGGTTAACCCGCAATTAATGACGGGACCACAGTTAGTTGCAAATGGGCGGAAGTATTAGATAGATGGTAAATGGGCGGTAGTATTAGATAGATGGTATTAATAAAACCCACGATATTGGCCCGTGGTATTGCATGTATGAGTCATATATAAAGGACAGAGACTCCCTGCAAGGAGCATCGTGTCTTGTTTTGTAATCGAGCTCTGCTCTATTGGAGGTTTCCCCCTCGAAGAGGCCTGTGAACATTTCTCTCTGAATAATAAAATCATTGCTATTCTGTGCTCTGGGTATATTTTCTTCGCATATTTTGTGCTCTCGGTATCTTTTCTTCGCAAATTCTATGTTTGGGTATTACTTTGCAGGTTAAGAGCATAACAAGTGGTATCAGAGCACTTTCCAGGGCTCGGTGGGATCTCCAAATTTTAGCAAATTTTTTGTTGGCTAGAGATGTGTTTCGGCGTCTTTAAACCACGGGATCTGTCGTTAAGCGCATAAACCTGCGGATTTGGGGAGGCATGCACGCAGGAAATACAAGAGGTGGTCACGTCTGTTGGACTCCCTTGTAACCCCTGTGGGTACCCCTTCGAGTAGTAGCGCATTAGACAGAACCGCGCACGGACTGTCTTCCACGTACCCTCTGGGTATATAGGAAGCCCCCTAGCTCCCTTGAAACCTCGCCATAGATAAACCTTCGGCCATCTTGTGGCTACAGTACACCGAGAACAGCACTCGGAGAGATTACTCGCCCGTACGATAGGGTAGTCGGGTTGTACGACTAAGGGTATGGTCGATCCTCCTTAGTTAGAGCCCTGAAACATTGGGCCGAGTACTACTGTCAGACCCTTATGTATATTGCGATCTGTAGCACCTGACACTCCTCAAGACCATAGTTCCCTTTCTATCGATGGATCACACATCACCTATTCCCGATCAGCAAGGGCAGCAGCAGTAGACATCAGTCCCGCAGCTCCATCAGATCAGCAGCAGCAGTTGTTCCACCATTCAGATCTCTCAGATCCACCAGATCGGAGTAGTTGTGAAGGGTTCCTGTCCCTGGATATAATTTTGGCAGGACTTTTGGTGGCATTGACATTCTGAGGATTTGGCGACTGCAGTATTGATCAGGAAGGAGTAAAACTCCGTTAGGAGTTTTCCAAAAAAAAAAAAAAGTCTGAGATCTTCCGGGGCGCTTATTGGTGACCTAGCCCATCAGAATCAGGACGACGAGCTGAGCAAGGTGGTACCATTCAATTTCTTAGTAAAAATTTTTTAGGCGGTCCCAATTTTTGTCCTCAGGTTTGTGTATGGTAGAAACTCTCGCCCAAGCATTGACCAATGAAAGGATCGACAAAATTGAAGAGCATGTGCACTCCCTCCAATCGGCGGTGAAGCTTATCGAACTTGAGCTTAAAGGAATAAGTAACCAGCTACATGATGCACTCCCAAAGGGCAAGGAGCCAGCCCACGAGGAGGCGTATAATGGCCATGAATACCATGAGGGTGAGTCTAGCCACTCTCATCAAGTCTGGCACACCCATCCACCACCTAGTCAGCGACCTCCCAAGTTGGATATGCATAAATTTGACGGGTCTCACACGTCCACATGGCTAGCACAAATGGAGCAGTATTTCCAATTGAATCATATCATAGATGAGGGGACTAAGCTTATGGTGGGCACCATGTACTTGGAAAATGAACGATGGCAATGGAAGGAATGGCATCAGCGTTGCAATGGACAGTTTCGGGATTGGGCCCAATTTGCCAAAACTCTTCGCAGTCGCTTTGAACAGGAAGACTCCTTCTTGGGGCGTCTCACTAAGCTCCGACAGACGGGTATAGTGGAGGAATATATTACTGCTTTTGAAGCCTTAGCCTTCCGCACTAGGGGTCTCACAGATGAGTTCTACATGGAATGCTTTATTAGCGGTCTTAAAGAAGCCATCAAAGCTCAGGTTCTACTCCACCACCCTCCCACATGGACAGAGGCTTGCCAGGTAGCCCGTAAGGTGGAACGTGCATTAACAGCCCAATCCAGCCGCCCCAACTTCCCCGCTAAAGGTCGTCCCTCACAGGCTCCCAATACGACTCAGACACTTAAGATTCAAAAGGTGTCACCTGCGGAAATGGCCGAAAGAAGGAAGCAAGGACTATGTTACTACTGTGATGAAAAATATTCCCCGGGTCATAAATGCAAAGAGCACAAGTTTTTTCAAATAGATGCCACCGACTACAGCTCCACCGAGGAAGATCCACCACTTGAGGAACCGGAGGAGATCGAAGAAGATAACCAAAAGGAAATTGTATCTGATGAACCAATTATTTCGCTAAATGCATTAGCAGGAATTTCTTCCCCTCAAACTCTCAAAATCAGGGGTTTTCTTAAACATCGCCCAGTAGTAGTTTTGATTGATAGTGGAAGTACCCATAATTTCATCCATCAAAAGATCGCTGAAGCAGCACATTGTTTCGTCCGGGCAGTTTCTAACTTCCAAGTCTAGATTGCAGATGGGGGCACAATGAAATGTGAAGGTCGCTGTGAAAATGTCAAAATTCAAATGGGGGATTATCAATTGAAAACCCACATGTTTGCAATACACATGGGGGGTTGCGACATTGTCCTAGGCGCGGAATGGCTCCTCACTCTTGGGCCAATCACAATGGATTTCCAGGAGTTATATATGAGTTTTAAGTAGAACAACTCCACACATACCCTCCGTGGACTACAGGCGGGAGCCCCCTCTATCATCAGCTCGCATAGGATGGAAAAATTGTTGAAAAAGGGCCATCATGGAGTGGTAGCTCAATTTAATGCCATCCAGGTAGTAGACACCTTGTCTCCGCCAATTCATCCTGAGATGCAACAGATTTTAAATAAACATCGGACGGTCTTTGACAAGCCTCATGAGCTTCCACCCTCGCGAGGGGAACATGATCATAGCATCACATTGGTTCCAGGGGCCCAACCTCCAAATGTGCGGCCATACAGATATCCGTTCACCCAAAAGAATGAAATAGAAAAAATCATCAAGGAATTGTTGGAAGCAGGTGTCATTCGTCCCAGCATTAGTCCTTAGTCATCCCCAGTGGTCATGGTCCTCAAGAAAGATGGGGAGTGGCGGATGTGTCCCGACTTCAGGGCCCTCAATAAGTTAACAGTCAAAGATAAATTTCCCATCCCAGTGGTTGACGATTTGCTGGACGAACTCAATGGGGCTCAATTCTTCACTAAGTTGGATCTTCGCTCAGGCTATCACCAAATTCGCATGAAGGAAGTTGACATTCCAAAGACAGCCTTCAGAAATCATGAAGGCCATTATGAGTTCCTCGTCATGCCATTTGGTCTCTGTAATGCCCCCTCTACTTTTCAGAGCCTTATGAATCACCTCCTCAAACCATATCTCAGAAAATTTGTCCTTGTCTTCTTCGATGACATCCTCATCTATAGTGGCACTTGGGCAGCACATCTTCAGCATGTAGATCTACTCTTGCAACTGCTCCGAACGCATAAATTATTTGTCAAGATGTCTAAGTGTGCGTTTGGCATGGAAGAAGTTGAGTATTTGGGCCACATTGTGGGGCGTGAAGGTGTCAAGGTGGACCCCAAAAAGATCCAGGCAATGCAAGAATGGCCTCAACCTAAGACCTTGAAAAGCTTGAGAGGATTTTTGGGTCTCACAGGCTATTATCGTAAATTTGTCCGCAACTATGGCCGCATAGCGAAGCCCCTAATGCAACTCCTAAAGAAAAATTCCTTCTTCTGGAACGAGGAAGCACAACAGGCATTTACCGCTCTCAAAACCGCCATGTGTTCCACTCCTGTCTTAGCACTACCGGACTTCACCAAATCATTTGTCATTGAATGTGATGCTTCGGGAACAGGTATTGGAGCGGTCTTAATGCAGGAAGGGCAACCATTGGCCTTCACCAGCCAACAACTAAGTGGGAAGAATCTGGGCCAATCTACCTACGAGAAGGAAATGATGGCCATCTTACATGCAGTCGAGACCTGGCGACCTTACTTGTTGGGGCGACGTTTCCAAATCCGCACAGATCATCACAGTCTTAAATATTTTTTGGAGCAATGCCTATCTTCCCCACAACAAAATAAATGGTTAGCCAAAATGATGGGATATGATTATGAGATCATTTACAAGAAAGGGAAAGACAACAGGGTAGCAGATGCATTGTCGCGCCAATTTGAGGAGGAAAGTACTATGCTCGCAGGGAATGGTTTTCACATCCCGGGCTCTCCCAACTCATTTCTCAATTACAGGTAGATCCTAATTCCAGCAAGGGCTACTCGTGGCAAAATGATATTCTTCGCTACAAGGACAGAGTCGTAATATCGCCAACATCCACCCTCAAAAGTCGCATTTTGGCAGAATTGCACTCATCTCCCATTGCAGGACATTCGGGCTTTCAGAAGACGTATGCTCGCACCAGAAGATCATTTTTTTGGGCCGGCATGAAACAGGACATCCTTACTTTCGTAGCAGAATGTGACGTCTGTCAACGCAACAAAGGGGAAACCATCAACACACCAGGCACATTACAACCATTGCCCATTCCGGCGACAATTTAGACAGAGGTCTCCATGGATTTCATTACAGGTCTTCCAAAGTCTGGGAACAAGTCAGTCATCATGGTGGTTGTGTAACGAATGTCGAAGTATGCTCATTTCTGCGCCCTACCCCACCCATTTACACCAACCTTGGTTGCTCAAACTTTCATGGATCAGATCTTCAAATTGCATGGCATGCCCACTTCTATTGTGTCCGACCGTGACCCAATCTTCACCAGTAATTTTTGGCAGGAGCTCTTCAGAATACAAGGCACTCAATTCAAACTCAGTACTTCATATCATCCGCAAACAGATGGTCAAACCGAAGCCGTCAACAAATGTCTAGAAACCTACCTTAGGTGTTTCACTTCAGAAAAGCAACACCTTTGGGTACAGTGGTTACCTCTGGCGGAGTGGTGGTATAACACCAACTATCATGCCACCACCAAAATGACTCCCTATGAAGCAGTCTATGGACAACTTCCGCCTTCCCCTACTTCTTATCTCACGGGGTGCTCCAAAGTACAAGCCGTGGATCAACTCCTACAACACCACGCAACCATGCTTGCCCATCTGCGCGAGAATCTTCATCAAGCTCATAACCGTATGAAGCAACAGGCTGACCAACATCGCTCAGAGCACCAATTTCAAGAAGGGGATCAGGTCTTTTTGAGGCTGCAACCATATAAGCAAACATCACTCAAAGACAAGGGTTGTCAAAAGCTCTCCCCAAAATTCTACGGACCATACCAAGTACTTCAGCGCATTGGAGAAGTGGCTTACAAGTTGGCTTTGCCACCGACAGCAAAAATCCACCCAGTTTTCCATGTATCATGCCTCAAGAAAGTGATTGGGAACAATTGCCGAGTTCAAACCAGTCTACCTGAATTGGACGAAGAAGGGTCAATCTGGCTTCAACCTGAACAGGTTCTAGACACACGAGACAAGCAGCTGTGCGGCCGCATGATTAAGGAGGTCCTCGTCAAATGGAAAGACACCTCTCCGGAAGATGCAACTTGGGAACCAGCCACTATTCTTCAGTAGTTTCCGCAGCTTCAGCCTTGAGGACAAGGCTAGTATTAAGGGGGAGGGCACCTTATTTATGTCTTGGGATCACGTCATAGTCAAGAGTCAATAAAGCCCATATTAATATTTGTAAGTGGTTAACCTGCAATTAATGACGGGACCACAGTTAGTTGCAAATGGGCGGAAGTATTAGATAGATGGTAAATGGGCGGTAGTATTAGATAGATGGTATTAATAAAACCCACGATATTGGCCCGTGGTATTGCATGTATGAGTCATATATAAAGGATAGAGACTCCCTGTGAGGAGCATCGTGTCTTGTTTTGTAATCGAGCTCTGCTCTATTGGAGGTTGCCCCCTCGAAGAGGCCTGTGAACATTTCTCTCTGAATAATAAAATCATTGCTATTTTGTGCTTTGGGTATATTTTCTTCGCATATTTTGTGCTCTCGGTATCTTTTCTTCGTAAATTCTATGTTTGGGTATTACTTTGCAGGTTAAGAGCATAACATACAAAATCTGATTGTAACCTGAAAATCCATCTAAGAAAGACATGACTCTAGCCCCATAAACTTTTTGCAGAAAGTGTTCCATCTTAGGCAGGGGTAGTTCTCTCTTTTAGAGCATTTGTTCAGATTCCTAAAGTCAACACAAAGCCCAATTTCTCCATTCTTCTTTCTTACTACCACAAGGTTAGCTATCCACTTTGAATACCTTAGGGGAACTATGATCTTGGCATCCAACAGCTTCTTGATTTCCTTTTCAATTAAAGGCAATAAGAGAGGGCTGATAGGTCTTAATTTTTGATTAAAAGGGATGGTGTTCTTCTCCAGTGGAATCTTATGCTGAATGATGTTGGTGTCATAGGTCTTAAGATCACTGTATTCCCAAGAAAAAATATCAGCAAATTGTTTTATCAGGGTGCAATACTCAGAACTTTGGGCAGAAGACAAGTGAGTGGATAGATTTATGTACTTTGGATTGGCTGGACACCCTACATTATGTCTATGAACTGCAGACTCATTTTCATTTTTGGCAGGGTTATAAGGTACATCATTATGACCAAACAACTTCTCTAGGGGCACCAATCCTTTGGGTATATGGTTACTAGGCAGCTGAACAATGTTATCCTGACCAATCTCATCCTTTAGCTTGGACTGGTTGCATTCTTCAATGGTTTTATTTTCTTGGTCAATGTGCATTTCAGAAAATTCATCAATGACTTGTAAAAACCTATTAATTTCATCATCATCTTCAAAAACTTTCCAGTATTTGACATTGTCAGGCAGAGATGGTCTATATTTCACCTGAACTTCGTAAGTGAGTTTAGGAGGTAAAGGAGGAATGAACGTGATAGCAGACACAACAAGGGAATCAAAAAGCTGGTTCTTTATTCTAGGGATGTAAGAAATGTTGAAACTATTAAAAGAACCCGTGAGCTTCCATACCTCATCTCTGTATGCTTTCAGCCTTGGATGCTTTGCTTGGAAACTTTTGTTCACCTACTAAATGATAAGGTCTGCATCTTCGAACACATTTAGACCTTTGATGCCCATTTCTTTAGCAGTGTTTAAGCCCAATATCAAGGCTTCGTACTCTGCTATGTTATTAGTGACCTGAAAAGTTAACTTGAAAGATAAATGAATGCATTCTTGTGTGGGGGACACAAGGACTACCCCTACCCCTGCAGCTTCCATAGAGCAAGCTCCATCAAAGAACATGTCCCAAATTGTGGGCCTTCTTCCTCTGTGATCTGGCAAACTGGTTTCCTAAGCTGCACGGAGGCCAGCTGGGATTCTTCAATCTAAAGAATACAGGCTCCAAAATCAGTGTCGACAGCATAGATGGGATGATTAGTGGGATTCCTTTCATCACTGATGATATAAGCCAACTGAGCTTCTCTGTATAATCTCCTACTCTCACCTCCAAAAACTGGGACAGTAGCATAGGACAGATCATTTTGCAATGTTCCACCTAATCTCTTGATCCAACCTCTGGAAAGAAACATGCCAAACTTGGGGGGTACATCTACTACCACAATATCTATCATCATGATCTTCATAGGCAGCTAAGACAAGGTGATGGCTAGGTCTTTGATTAATCCCAAACATTTCACTTTTCTAGAGTCAAAAGAAAACAAGTCATGAAAAGTGTTATAGACATTTTTGGGCCCTACAACCCCAAGCATGAAATGTCCATAAACCAAGGGTTCCTAAGTCCCTAAAAGTGTTGTTCTAACCCCTAAAGGAACAAGGTCAACAGATTACAGCTTCTCCCAGAAGTTCTCCATGAAAAACTGCTCAGAATTGGTCAAAACAGGATCATTTCAGCTGCTCCACTGGCTAAGTGCGTTGCATCTCACCTAAATACACTGTGTGGGTGTGTTGCATTTCAAAAATCCCTTCTGTGGGGTGTGATGGGCGAGAAATGACAAATGGCAGTGTCATTCCGCGAGGTGGAGAGGCAATGGAAGCTTCCAGAATCTTCTCCTGTGACACTTGCCTCACTGAATTCGACCAAGGATGAGTAAGAGACCATCAATCTCCAAGTGGAAGAAAGAACTATCAGAGGGAAGACACTAATCAAATCTTGAGCTGACTCGTCTCCATGACAAACATCTATATATGGATCCCTCATCCCAGAGATCCGGAGGCTGGAATTTTGCATATTGTAAGGAATTGTTGTTGGTTTCTTGAGACAAACATCAGATTGTTGGGTGATCTAAGCTTTGTTTGAGGTGAAGAGGGGCTTCTTTGCTGGGAGGTTGATGCTGGGTCAGAACAACTGGTTGTAACTCCTCTTGGCTCTTTTCTTGTTTATCAATAAAAGCTATTCAAGTTTTCCTCCATGCTTTTGTGTCATTGATGCTTGCTACATTTGTATGGTCAATTTACATCTGATCCTAGATTGTTTATGATTATAGATCCATGTCTTTGTATAGTGCTATTCTTCTGTGATCTTACAGGTACTTTGTGAAGCTGGGCGTGCAAGGGAGCAGGTAGCTGAAGACTATCAAAGAAGAGAGGAATCAAATCAAGAGATTAGCGCAAGACAGAGGTTGGTCTTTCTGTTCCTCTCTATCTATAATTCATAAAGGAAAAACGAAAGTCGTTTTTCTCTGTTTGTTTCTAAGGAAGCTATCACACCTTAGTGGGATAGAGCAGTTCTATATAGATACTTTTCCCTGTAACAAAATGGCCACTCCGCTGGGGACCTAATTAGTTTGTTTTTTTATCATTCTTTGTTGTCTGTTTCATAAACTTACAAGTAGCATTCGAACTGCATTTGCCACAACAAATGCAAAGTAGATAACTACTAATTCAATCCATCTACTGGATCTGTTTATGATTTAAACAACTGATTCACAAACTATCTGATTGCCCTTGTGATAGCTCTTAGATCCTCCTTAGATCTACCCCTGATTGTTGCATTACTGATTGCTTTTTGCTCGGCCAAAACCCAAGAACTGAACTGCAAACTATGACCCGAAACTCGAACAGAGTCTCATTTCTGGCCCAGCGCAGGTACTATTCAGAGAATTTGAATTTCAGTGCACTTCCCGAGTGGATAAGCTGCGCTGCATTTCAAATTCTCTGTGTTACAGGTGCGCTGATCAGACTAGCTCTGTGCAGTTGTGGCTTCTGTGGTTCATTCTTTCCAGTTCTATTCCTGAATTTTGCTGCCTGTGATCAGTATATGTCTGTTTGGAACCCCTTTTCCTTGCTGTTATTCCGCCTCCTTTGTACAAAATAACTGCAGATGTTTTTGTGTGTTTATTGAGTCATTCACAGTTCTCCTTTGCAAAAGTAGCATAATCGTACTGTCGTCCTTTGATTTGAAACTGTCGCAAGTGTCGATTTCAATCGTAGGAAAGAGTTTGATTGCTGTTGATTGTCGATTATCCTATTACTATTGATTTTGGTCTGAATTTGTAATTTTCTAGTGTCGAGAACAAGTATTTCGTTCAAAATCGTAAAGTGTTGTAATCGTCTCCATTTTTTGATTTCGAAAAGAAACTTGTTGATTTTTGTTGCTTGAAAAGAAATTCAGATTTGTGCATCAACTTTCTTTTTAGCATTCATATACTAAGAAAGTCGAAAACAAATACATGCATGTGCATTTGCATATAGACAGTCTGATTGGCTTGATTTAGGAAAGTGCATTTAGAGTGTGCTCTTTGCTCTTTGTGAAAAGATTCTGTCTTTCTTTTCCTTAGTAGCTAGGATTTTCATTGCATAAAGAAGATAAAAAGTTTGTTTATCATCTTAGATTGCATTTTAGGAATTACATCTACATCTCGTGGTGAACCTGAAAGGAAAACTTCATAAACAAGATCAACTTAAAATAAATTCAATGAATCTAACAACGCTTTGGAACTTAACGCACAACATTTAGAAGTCTAGGCTAGAGACGTATTCCGGCGTCGTAAAGCCTGGTAACTGTTGTTCTCACTGATGGTTGGGTGATTCCTCCACTTTGAGACGATAAGTGCCAGTACGGACTTGTGCTCCCACGTACCGTCGAGTATATTTTGGGAGACCCCAATAGGCTTAATCCTTTATCCATAGGAAGCCGTGTCTACCGCCCTATCGATCGCAATGCACTGAACACAACATTCGGGAAGATTGACTGCCGTACCGTAAAAAGTATTCTGCAGTTTTGCGATTGGTTTGGTAATCCCTCTACCTAGATTTCCAGAGCAGTTCCTTTCGTTCCTTTTCAGACTCCTTAACAGAAAAGGTCCATCTGAGCACTTGTCACTTCAGGCTCATTAAAAATCGAAGGATACTAGAGTCATCTTTTGTTTTTTCTCGACTCTTAAAAATTGAAAAAACAAGTTGTGTCAAAGCGTCTAAAATTTATTTTAAATGAAATACTCATTACCCCCTCTCCTACGTTGATCTTGGGTTGAGAAAAAGGAATCCACCAACCAAGGAATTCCCCTTGGAGGAAATCCTAGTCCCTTCTCCTCTTGGGGAGATGTTGGTGCACCCCATATGGCCACATTGTCGCTTCCAGGACTGGCAATTGGTTTGCCTGTATGGCTCTTCTCAACCTCTGTCATTCAGAACACCGCAATTCCTGAACAATCAAATCAGCAACTAGATGAGTCCAGAGTTACCCACCAACCTTCTACTTCCTCTAATTCTTCCTCTCCTCCTTCCTCTTCGCTTGATGGGGCTGGTAAAGCCAAAAATCAAGTACCCGAGAAGAAGAAGGAAAAGAAGAAGAAAGAGAAGAAGAAGAAGGAGCCGAAAGCGACTGGGGGCAAATGAGTGTCATCTAGCGAAAATCCACACACTGCACCAACCAGGCCTAAATCGCCATGTGTCATTTGCAAAGGAGACCACTATCACAGAGATTGTCCTTGCATCCCTCGGATCTTAAGGGACTGGTCTCCTCGTTTGCACAACTCGGTGTCGTCAACCTCTGATGATCATGTTGAAAACACACCGTCAACTAGTGAAAGTGAAGCCCCAGGACAAAAAGGAAAATATAGATTTCCTTGTAAATTGTGCGAAGGCGATCATGCCGTCCACCATTGTCCCTTCTTAGATGAGGCTAAAAGAGTTTTGGACGATCGTCCGGTTTCACCGTTACGACTTCCTCCTGGATATAAAAAACTCTTGCCGAGTCCGTCACTAGTTGAAAATCCGGCTGGCCCGCTCAGGTAGTCGGCCGAAGCATCTATCATTAAAGACAAACCATCTGAACCCATAGCAGACGAAAGTCAAAAGGTCGAGGCGGCAATTGACCCGGTCTTGCCTTCAGAGGTTCCATCTTCAGATGATACAGTCATCGAAGAGAACAAGGATGACACCATCCAAATTCTTTTCATAAGCACAGACTCCAATGAACATGGGGGCAATTTAGCCGTTCCTTTACCGCAGGAAGGAAGTTCGTCAGAGTCATACCCGGCCGTCTATTCGGTCCCACCTCCGAGCAACCTAGTTGTCTCCTTCGACTGGAATCAACTAGGCAGACCCCGTTTACCAGCTAGTATACTATTCCGAATCATTGTTCAAATATATAGAATGGTTATGGCTGGTACCATCATAGATGAGGGGGATTCTGTGAGTATCCTTTCCTCAACTGCTTGGAAAGCGCTTGGTTCGCCATCGCTTTTGCCAGAAATGAGAAATCTAACAGGCTTTGACAAAGGAACCAGTCGACCATTAGGGATCCTTCCCAATGTGCCCATAACATTGAGAAGGAAAACTGTTCACATGAACGTAATGGTAGTTCAAGGACCCCTGGATTACAATCTACTCCTTGGACGAGACTATATTTATTGCATGAGAGCCATTGTCTCATCACTCTTTAGAGTGATGTGTTTTCCGCATGAAGGAAGAGTGGTCAAGCTCGTAGACCAGCTTTCATTTCCCAGATCACGCATAGCAAATAGTCATATACCATCCCTAAATGGTCTTTTCACGCAAGAAATGTCTCAATCTCCAGTCTGTCCACCCGATGAGCGCGAGTGATTCGGGGGGACATGACTGAAACCCAGGGGGAATGCACCTTGGTCTGCTTCGGCAGGAAAACTTTGGGTATAGGGTAGGTTTCCGCGAGAGAACATGACTAGTCTGTACCCCCGTCCGTGATTGGAAGAGGGGGTTATTCTAGAACAAGATTCTCTTGTCAAAGTTATGTGAGTGGAGTAGCCTCCTTCACTCACCTTTGTCTATTTCGGTAGACATCGCCGAAGAAGTGTTTTGTTTGCGCTGTGAACAGAACGATCTTTGGGTAACCTGTAAGAGGTAGGCCTCTCTCGGTAAAACAAATGTTTTAACGGACTAAAGAAGGGGTAACCTTGAAACTCTGTTTTATACCTGGGGGCATGCAAACCTTTTGGAGTGCAAGCAAAGAGCGATCATTTATCTGTTTTTTGGATTGGTCATTTCCTAACTTTCATAAAGAAAGGATGTGGGGAAAAACTCTAAAAGTTGCCATTTTATATGAGACATTCTTATCACACGACTGGATTAATCGAGCAGTGTTACCGCAAGGTTCAAGCTCGTTAAAAAATAAACCCGCATCGAGCAGTTTTAGCACATAGTTCAAGCTCATTAAAAAATAAACATAAGCCATGAACAAGTGTTTCCTCCGGCGTTTAAGCTCGTTAAAAAATGAACTATTCCCCCAGTAAATAACCATCGTGAATGTAGTACTTTAGCCATTAAAGCCTTGGCCGTGTTTGCACTGTCACTTCCACTTTTTCATTGGTCGATCATTCACCCCCATTTGATTGTTTACCCATTTTGAGGAATAGTTGCGAAGAGTGATCTCACTAGCCATCCTTGTGACACTGCTGTGATTGGAAAATTCCAAACCTTACCTGGAATCAGCTGCTACCCATTTTATCACTCGTTCCTCAAAAGACGAGTCTCCTTTAAGCTCTTTTCAACTGACTCGTAAAATATGAAAAGATTGCCGAGCCATTGTCCTCTCCAGCTCGTTAAAGGGACAGGAAGTGCTATCCCTCCTCTAGATTTTAATCTTTTTGGACCTAAGGGATTATTACACAAAAAGATCGAGCGCTTGTTTTGTTCGACTCGTTAAAAGTATCGAAAATTCACCCCTTTTGTATTGTTTTATAGTTTTTCGGACTTAAGGGATTAGATGACGAAAAAGGAATTTTGGAGTTACCTTTACGTTCCTTTTCAGACTCTCTAAAATTGAAAAGGACCGAGTTATCTTTGTCGTTAAACTCGTTAAAAGTGTAATACCGACAAACTTGTCTGTAGACGAGAACGAGTTTCACTATCGCTAGGCTCGTTAAAACATAGCGATGGGTTTGCCCGAAGGGCAAATTATAGAACAAGCATATGTTATCCTCCTCAAGCTTGACAAAAATAAAGAGGTACTGGTCAGCAATGACTGGGGAAAAATGGGAAGAAAACTTGAAGAAACTTTGTTGGTAGCAAGTCGCTCTTGAACATGACACTTCCACTCCGTGTCCGAGTCGGGTTGGGTTGTTTCATTCACCGGTCACATCACCATGGTCCCATCATACCATCCACATTTGGGTTAATGCTACCAATCCATCACAACAGTGTCGCCGATATGTTCAAGATAAGTCATTCAGAGAATTCACCTGTGTCTCACCCACTACCATACATTATATTCCATTCTTTCATGACCGCCACCCTGAACCTTATATCACCAGATCATTTTCACCTCCATTAAAATCATTTGCTCCGTTCCGTGTCATTGATGTGGGATTCATTAAGGCCCTCCTGTGACGGATCACTTCTTGTTGACATAGCTCATTATCCAAGAAGTTGATCTAGGAACACCCCATTCAGTACTTTGAAGCTTGCATGCCTCAATGGCAAGTTTCTCAATTCCGGCGACAGGTTTACATCAATGGCCTTCGACCGAAAGATTTTGCATGGTGTTCAACGCCAAGTCCTTTATTCACACCACGTAAATTGTACTGCAGTACCTTGAGGGTCATTATCATTATCGGTGATTCCTCTCGCGCTTGTTAATAGTTTACATCATTGGCTGGTAATCAAGCGATGTCTTTCCATGTTCGACTTCAGAACATTTCTCACATGGATCGACTTGTACTCCGAGTGAAGATCGAACGAGATTGAAGACCCCGGATCTAGTTTCATCCATCTGGGCTGCGATATATATTCAGGGAAAATAAAGACATCAAATGTACATCATTGCCGCACAGATAATCATCCAATCAAAAGGATGATGGCTCTATCAGGATCATCAGTCTACATTCAGACGATTGTCTGTCCTATGTACATGAAAATGAATTTATAAAGTTGAGCATGGGAATGCCCGCCTCAACTAGATCATGAAAATATTATGAAGATAATGTATTGTATTGTATCTTATTACAGGTCTCCTCCCAGCATTGAAAGAACTTCGGATCCTCATAATAAAGCATTTCACCCGACATCAAAATATTAACGACCTCATGCTTTAGGGGGCAACTGTTATAGACATTTTTGGGCCCTACAACCCCAAGCTTGAAATGTCCATAAACCAAGGGCTCCTAAGTCCCTAAAAGTGTTGTTCTAACCCCTAAAGGAACAAGGTCAACAGATTACAGCTTCTCCCAGAAGTTCTCCATGAAAAACTGCTCAGAATTGGTCAAAACAGGATCATTTCAGCTGCTTCACTGGCTAAGTGCATTTCATCTCACCTAAATACACTGTGTGGGTGCGTTGCATTTCAAAAATCCCTTCTGTGGGGTGCGATGGGCGATAAATGACAAATGGCAGTGTCATTCTGCGAGGTGGAGAGGCAATGGAAGCTTCCAGAATCTTCTCCTGTGACACTTGCCTCACTGAATTCAACCAAGGATGAGTAAGAGACCATCAATCTCCAAGTGGAAGAAAGAACTATCAAAGGGAAGACACTAATCAAATCTTGAGCTGACTCATCTCCATTACAAACATCTATATATGGATCCCTCATTCCAGAGATCCGGAGGCTAGAATTTTGCATATTGTAAGGAATTGCTGTTGGTTTCTTGAGACAAACATCAGATTGTTGGGTGATCTAAGCTTTGTTTGAGGTGAAGAGGGGCTTCTTTGCTGGGAGGTTGATGCTGGGTCAGAACAACTGGTTGTAACTCCTCTTGGCTCTTTTCTTGTTTATCAATAAAAGCTATTCAAGTTTTCCTCCATGCTTTTGTGTCATTGATGCTTGCTACATTTGTATGGTCAATTTACATCTGATCCTAGATTGTTTATGATTATAGATCCATGTCTTTGTATAGTGCTATGCTTCTGTGATATTACAGGTACTTTGTGAAGCTAGGCGTGCAAGGGAGCAGGTAGCTGAAGACTATCAAAGAAGAAAGGAATCAAATCAGGAGATTAGCACAAGACAGAGGTTGGTCTTTCTGTTCCTCTTTATCTATAATTCATAAAGGAAAAATGAAAGTAGCTTTTCTCTATTTGTTTCTAAGGCAGCTGTCACACCTTAGTGTGATAAAGCAGTTCTATATAGACACTTTTCCCTGTAACAAAAAGGCTTGGTAATGTCAAGACCCAACTCATCCATGATAGCCTTGGGCATTAGATTATGGCTGGCTCCTATGTCTAGAAGGTAGTTGTGAAGGATTTTGTCATGAATAGTCAAAGAGACATAGAATGATGGGGATTTGTCATCACAATTTTCAATCATTGGGATGAGAACAACAGCTAGTTTATCACCTTGTAGATTTACATAGTCAGTGGAGGCTTGGATGGCTTTAAGCTCAATGGCCTCGAGGATAGATCTCTTGAAGGACTCATTCTTCATTAGTTCAATCAGAGGTATAGGTATGCTTAAATTCTGAATTTTTGATTCAAAACTGAAAGGAGAAGGAGACTTGTCAAGGCCTCTTACCTTGTGAGCTAGAGCTTTGAGGATGATGGGATCAACTGCCAGTCATTTCTTCTTTTTAGCTTGCTATATTGCAGGGACAACAGCTTTCTGAACAGGAGTTTCCTTGACATTATTCATCTTCGACCTTAGATCATATCTGTGTTGATCACCAGTTTGTAGAACAGCTCCACCAACCCACTCTTGGTTGATCTGGTCATTGAATAATGACTTTTCATAGGCAGCTAAGTTAAAAAATGAGGCATTGCCTTTGTATTCCATATAATGGATCTCATCATCTTCATCAAAATATACCTCTTCCATGACTACATTCTTAAAAGGGGTCTTCACCCTTTGGTCTTCATTGGCATCTTTGCTTCTTTGCAGAATCTCAACGTCTCATTAGCTCTTCTATATGGATTTGGATTTCTAGGAGCAAAGGCATTAGGAACTCTTCCTTTCCCAGGGTGCTACTCAACCTTTAATTTAGAGATTTTAAAGGCTAATGACTCTATCATCTTGGTCATTTTATCTATCTTGGGATCTGAAGATGATGAAGCTTCACCCCTCTGTATCCTTCTATCAACATTCCCCTTGAGCTTCTCTGCAGCCATGATGTTTGATTCTACTTCCAAGGCTGCATCCTGCATAACAGCTAAGGTAGCACATCGTCTCTCCCTCAACAAGTGACAGAAGTCAGAATCAAAGGCACTGGCATAGGTGAGTTTAGAAGAGGTAGTGGTGGGTTTTACTTCAGCTGGTATCTTGCTGTACATGCAGTTAAATCTCTTATTAAAATCAGACAACAACTCACCATTTTACCTCTTTAAGTTTCCAAACTCGGGGTGGTAGTAAAGTAGATCCTTCTTATCCCCCCAATGCTTTAGGAATGCATCATCTAAAGCCTCAATATCTGCTACAGACCTTGAGGTTAGTTCTCTGAACCATTTTCTAGCCTCTCCATCTAGACTTTGGACAAAGACTTTCATCCATACATCATCTTCACTAATGTCCAGGTTATCAGCATAGCTATAGAATGATTCAAGAGGTTCCTCAACTGTAACACCTTTAGTTCCAATGAACTTAGGCCTATACTTCTGGTATTCTCCAGTAAGCATGGCATTCAAAGGAGTGTGCAGCACCAAAGGTCCATACCTAGCAGCTATGATTCTTTCCATTGTGGTAGGTGCTGCCATAGCTGTGGTGGCTATAAGGGTACTGGAAGTCTGAATGACAAAGGGTTGAGGAGTGACTAATAAGACTAAAGGAGTATGATGGATAGGAGGAGAGGCTTCCTTTGGGCTTACAACAAAAGGAGAACCTAAAGAATAAGGAGCTCTATGAATCTCCGAGATTTTTTCTTCACTCGTAGTATTAGATGCTATACTGTCAACATGTATATGTTCTATTATAAGATTTTCTTAAAGAGATATAGAATATTGTTTAGAGCTACCTGAACCTGATGCTCCTTTCTGCAACGCCTTTCTTTCTTTAATGATTTTTTCAGGGTTAGGTACTGGGTCAGCTAGTGGCTTCTGAGGATTTCTCCTAGTATGCCTCACAAACTGAGCCAACACTATGGAGTGGAGTCGCCAAGAGGTTCATCCTTCAATAGAGTCGCCAGATAGATGATTACAACCCAAATAGCGTCTAGACTTTGTCTATCATCAAAGCTGGATCTGTGTCATCCCCCAGGGAATCTGAGCTTCAGTCTGCTCTCCTTGGCAACAACGGCAATTATGTTAGCACTCCAGGAAGCTCTCCTTGGTTGTAGCTCGGAAATGCCTGGAAACATATAAATCTTCAATATCGTTCTCTGAACTATTGGAATGGATTGGGGTTTGGATCAAGTCAGATGACTGTTTCAACTCTATTTTCACTCAAAACATGCATGAACACTCTCAGGTTGACAAGGCTTTCAACCACTAATGCTTAATAGTTTATAGATTCAATGAATAGATGGAGAATCCCGATTGTACCAGCAGATACATACATAAACACATATGAATGGCTAGCTACAGAAAGTAAATGAAGCTTACAAATCTAATTTATCAATGCAGAGATAAGATGACAGTTATCTGGCATTTGAAAGAGAAGAAAACATGAATAACCCATTCAAGTGCAAGCCTAGAACAGAGGAAAAGATGGTGATTGAACATATAACAACAAAAGAAGCTTGTATTATTGGAATGAAGATGAAATGCTGGGAAGAATAGAGTATCCACAGTCTCCAAAAGTTGAACATCTAATACCTCCAACTTTTAGCCATTTATAGGCTTTTTACAATGCTCTCGAACCCTCTAAGGCTCGAGATGTCTTAATCTATCCCCTCTGTCTTCTAACAAACATAGTAACCAGATTCTAGTAATTTCACCACGCTGTTAGGTAGCTCGCTCGTGCCAGCACTGCTCCATGATCACTTCTGTTAGTTCGGCTGCATCGTGTTGTGGCTTTTTCCCTTTTTCGGTTTTCTGTCTCCTGGCCTCTGTTCACTCGAATCCCTCTTCTAGCGTCAAATAATCATTGCATAACGCCTTAAGGGGAGGTGGCCACCTATTCTACAACGAATGAGTGCATTGGGCCTTTGAAATCCCTGAAACGACCGCTTTCTGTTAACACAGAGAAATGCATTCAAACTGTGAAAATCCGCCAAAAAAACTGTTCACCCGGACTTCAAATGTCCTCAAATCCAGTCTATTCTCCTATTGGGTCTGCCTGTGAGTCGCTATCGCATGTCTATATAGGTATAAGTCCTGCTCCATTGTGTTTCTCTGATTGTGATATCGCGATGCGATTGATCGCAATCGCATATCGCAATAACTTCGAGCCGTTTGGTGAGCGCTCTATTGTTGTTTGCTAATTGTGATTCGTCGATCAGATCTAGATCGTTGATAAGCCAGATCTGACGGCTACTATGCCAAGTTGCTGTAAGCCTCTGCTAAGCCTTATTTCACTGTTTTCTTGTTTGTTTCGCCTCCCGATAGTGTTTTTCCACCTGTTTGAAGGTTCCCGTTATGCGATGGTTTTGATCTTTTGAATGATTTTAAGAAGATTGATAAGACTTAGAGAGTGTTTTGGATCTGTTTGGATCAGGGCTAACACTGGCTCCTTCTGCGGATGAAAGCCTCCCTGTGAGATTTCAAGAACTGCAGACTACTACCTTTCTAGTAACAACCCAAACAAACTTATCTCCTAGTGTTCCATTGGGCATGGAGTTTATTTGTATAGAAAACAAAAACTGAAAAACCTATTACAATATTAAGGCCTTAAAGCCTCATATGAAGTAAAATTTCAAAAACGTCCATTGACTGGGCCATCAAAAACACCTTCCCCCTCCAAATTGTGCAAAATAAAAGTATTGTTCATATGAACTTGAGCAATGACAAACAGTCTCATCCATAAGGCATCAAATTTACCATGGTTGCCCTTCTTTTCCTTCAGCGCATCCCATTTGAGAACCCAGTCACCAACCTAAAAAGTGTCCATTTTTTCCTTCAAACTGTGAAAATCCGCCAAAAACATTGTTCACCTGGGCTTCAAATGTCCTCAAATCTGGTCTATTCTCCTATCGGGTCCGCTTGTGAGTTGCTATCGCATGTCCATATAGGTATAAGCCCCACTCCATTGTGTTTCTCCGATTGCAATATCGCGATGCGATTGATTGCAATCACATATCACAATAACCCCAGGCTATTTGGTGAGTGCTTTATTGTTGTTTGCCGATTGCGATTTGTTGATCAAATCTAGACCGTTGATCGGCTAGATCTGACGGCTCCTGTGCCAAGTTGCTATAAGCCTCCGCTAAGCCTTATTTCATTGTTTTCTTATGTTTTTTGCCTCCCGATAGTGTTTTTTCGCCCGTTTGAAGGTTCCCCTTATGCGACGGTTTTGATCTTTTGAATGATTTTAAGAAGATTGATAAGACTTATAGAGTGTTTTGGATTTGTTTGGATCAGGGCTAACAAGTACTACTAAAAATACCCTATATTTTGTGGAGGTTAAATCCCTACCATCTACCTAATAATTATTGATAGTTAAATTAAAATTCTAAAGCCCTATCAAGGCACTTAGTTAACAAAAGGCCGATATAAGGGAGTAAAAATTGTTGGTGGAGCTCTACGACAACTATGGCCTCTACAACCCTACTTTTGTTGCCTACCGCCACTTTTGATTCTACCATTTTCTTCTCTTGGAGTGTCATTCCTTTGAATGTACACTGTACCTCCCCCTCGAAAGCCTCCTTCACTCCTAGACCTCCCATTAGTTCTCGAGGGCTCGTTCCCGTGGAGTGCTCCTCTTGGCTTGCAGCCCTGGTCCATGACAACACAAGCGACACCCCAGCCACAAAACCTCTTATGATAGGACCAATCCATGGTTGAGAAGAAGAAGGGGAGAAAAGCATGATTTCTCCCCATTTGTGCATTAGTTTTATTTTATTGAACTCCTGATCTGCAGTCATTGACTTGCAGATGTAATGCGACTTAGCATACACAAAATGTAATTTTGTTTTCATTAATAAAATTATGATTTTTCTTATGGGAAAAAGAAATAGACAATCAATTTAATAAATAAGAAAATATTATTCACATAACAAATTAACATTAAACAATTACCTTTTTATTAATTAAACTTAACTCTTATATAACCCTCATAACATCAGATCTAATAAATTTAACATTAGCTTATAATTTATAATCATATTAACTTTGATTAAATATTTCAACTCATAATACATAATTAACAATTAGATAGAAAAATTGTTATTATAAAATAATCTTTAGCCCACTTCATAATTAATCACATATAAATATTAAGATGATAAAGAAACATATAATTGATGAATAATCCATTTAAAAGAAATACTATTCACTTATCAAATTAACATAAAATAATTATATCCTAATTAATTAAATTTATCTCATAAATAACCCTAATAAATTACATTAAGAATTAAAATTAAGATTCTATCATTCGACTCTAGAACATTCCCTCACATCTATCATTATATATATCCTTGCAATTTCCTTGCCCTAATCCATGAAAATCTTCTCAAGAATCTGGGTGTTCACATGAAGATGGACTCACATAGAAGTCTGAAACGTTGGGTTTAATCAAAATTCTGGACAGGGTATTCCACAAACATTTTTCAAAAGTGTTTTGATGCTTTTCATGGATTTATACCTATTGACATTTACCAACCATTTAACTTATATGGTTGCACTAGTTAATTAATTTAATTTAAAGATATAAGAACAATAACTACTTTTGAAATAAATCTCAACCTTTGATCTATGAGTACTACTAAAAATATCCAATATTTTGTGGAGGTTAAAACCCTACCATCCACCTAATAATTATTGATAGTTAAATTAAAATTCTAAAGCCCTATCAAGGCACTCAGTTAACAAAAATGCCGATATAAGGGAGTAAAAATTGTTGGTGGAGCTCTACAACAACTATGGCCTCTACAACCCTACTTTTGTTGTCTACCGTTGCTTTTGATTCTAACATTTGCTTCTCTTGGAGTGTCATTCCTTTGAATGTACAACGTACCTCCCCCTCGAAAGCCTCCTTCACTCCTAGGCTTCCCATTAGTTCTCGAGGGCTCGCTCCCGTGGAGGGCTCCTCTTGGGTTGCAGCCCTGGTCCATGACAAAACAAGCGACACCCCAGCCACAAAACCTCTTATGATAGGACCAATCCATGGTTGAGAAGAAGAAGAGGAGAAAACCATGATTTCTCCCCATTTGTACATTAGTTTTATTTTATTGAACTCCTAATCTGTAGTCATGAGCTTGCAGATGTAATGCAACTTAGCATATACAACATGTAGTTTTGTTTTCATTAATAAAATTACGATTTTTCTTATGGGAAAAAGAAATAAACAATCAATTTAATAAATAAGAAAATATTATTCACATAACAAATTAACATTAAACAATTATCTCCTTATTAATTAAACCTAACTCTTATATAATCCTCACAACATCAAATCTAATAAATTTAACATTAGCTTATAATTTACAATCATATTAACTTTGATTAAATATTTCAACTCATAATACATTATTAACAATTAAAAAATAAATTGTTATTATAAAATAATCTTTAGCCCACTTCATAATTAATTATATATAAATATTAAGATGATAAAGAAACATATAATTGATAAATAATCAATTTAAAAGAAATATTATTCACTTATCAAATTAACATAAAATAATTATATCCTAATTAATTAAATTTATCTCATAAATAACCCTAATAAATTACTTTAAGAATTAAAATTAAAATTCAATCATCTTAGCCCACGGGGCTTTGGATTGACAGTGAATGGGTGCACTGCTAAGGCACTCCTTGCGATAGGTCACTGGTTCAAAACCCCCGTGGGTGCTTACCTACCAAAAAAAAAAAAAAAAAATCAATCATCTGACTCTAGAACATTCCCTCACATCTATCATTATATATATCCTTGCAATTTCCATGCCCTAGTCCACGAAAATCTTCTCAAGAATCTGGGTGTTCCCCTGAAGATGGACTCACATAGAAGTCTGAAATGTTGGGTTTAATCAAAATTCTAAACAGGGTATTCCACAAACATTTTTCAAATGTATTTTGATGCTTGTTATGAATTTATACCTATTGACACTTACCAACCATTTAACTTATATGGTTGCACTAGTTAATTAATTTAATTTAAAGGATATAAGAACAATAACTACTTTTGAAATAAATCTCAACCTTTGATCTATGAGTACTACTAAAAATATCCAATATTTTGTGGAGGTTAAATCCCTACCATCCACCTAATAATTATTGATAGTTAAATTAAAATTCTAAAGCCCTATCAAGGCACTCAGTTAACAAAAAGGCTGTTATAAGGGAGTAAAAATTGTTGGTGGAGCTCTACAACAACTATGGCCTCTACAACCCTACTTTTGTTGCCTATTGCCATTTTTGATTCTACCATTTTCTTCTCTTGGAGTGTCATTCCTTTGAATGTACAACGTACCTCCCCCTCAAAAGTCTCCTTCACTCCTAGGCCTCCCATTAGTTCTCGAGGGCTCGCTCCCGTGGAGGGCTCCTCTTGGCTTGCAACCCTAGTCCATGACAAAACAAGTGACACCCGAGCCACAAAACCTCTTATGATAGGACCAATCCACGGTGCCAAAGTCAAGATCTTCAGAAAGGATTGTACTAGGATAATGGCATTGGCTTTGTGGTAGTAGTTGACCATAAACTATATCTGCCTCAAGATATAGTGAAACAAAGGAAAAAAATGGTGAAGGGTTCCTCCTGCAACCACAAGGAGGTTAATACCCCATATCTAGATATTTTCACTATCTTTGTGAGACGAATCTCAGGGGGATCCTTCTATATGCAAGTTAGAGGCACAAATCTTGTCTCCTCACTTGCATCCAAGATACAGGTGCAAATGGGAATCCTGTATCACAGTATTCAACTCCTCCATGGAGGAAGGCAACTATAGTATTTGAAATATCTCAACAAGTTGGGAATAACAAAGGATGCTTCGATCTATCTTGTATTAATATTAAGAGGTGGTGCCAAAGGCTAGGGTGCCTCCTCCTCCTCCTAATCCAAATCCTTTAAGAATTTCCTTATAAAGCCTAGTCCTTCACCTCCAAACCATTAAAATATTTGAGGACTTATATGCATTATGGATCAAACAATGGAAACCTTGTCTCTCATAGTGAATAACGTTATATCTCACTTCTTGGCTAAAGATTATGCAAAGCAGGTGATTATCTGTCATTTCAATGGATTTTGGCCATTGTGATCTGCTCTACGAGAATAGCTGCACCAAAATTGGTCTTAGAACACAGAGCTACATTTTTTCTCAAAAGGGTTATTTATTGTGAAGGTTTATAAATATAGAGGACTGAAAAAAAGTATTTTATTTGGGACCTTAGTTTTGGGGCCATTCTAGTCTCTCATTTCAACCATGGTTCCCTGATTTTAACCCTCTTTCTATGATAGCCTTGGAAACACTATTTTGGGTAAGACTTCCTAACATGCCTATCCATTTGACCTATGTAGATATCTTAGTTGAAGTGGGATATTTAATAGGTCGCTTCATCAAAATAGATATTGATAAGGATCACAAAAGGAATTCTCACATTTGTTCATATATGTGTCAAAGTGGGCCTCAACAAAGGGTTGCCTAGTAAAATTATTCTCCAGTGGGCGAGTAAGGTTTATACACAACTAATGGACTATGAAAACACTTCCTTATGATGCAATAATTTCCAACAACTAAACCATCTTTAGAATGCATAATTCCTTTTTTTTGCATGGTACCTGTCAACACCTGGATGCCAAGAAAAAGAGTTGTTGATCGCAAGATCCAAAGGGAATAAAAGAGTCAAAGACTACATTGAATCCCAAGAAAGACAACATGCAACAACAAAAGACTCCTCCTATCAAATTAACTCATTCTGACTCGACTTAGCCACATGTAGAGTCCCCTCATCCCTCAATAGAGGAAGGTCATCCTTCGACTGATAATGCAAGAGACTCAGCCATAATTTTGGCCCCATCAATGAGTACACAAGGAAATCAGATCACTTAGATAGTGACAAGGAAACAAAAAATACCACAAAATATTTGACAATGGAATTATCTCACGAAAATGTTGTCATTGACTCATCCTCTCTTGTTTTTTATAATTCTTCAAATTGGATTGACGTTCGTAGGAGGAAAGGAAAAAAAGGAAAAATCCATGAACAATCTTGGGCTCTAAGACTAAGAAGGTAGCAAATGTATTGTTTTGAATAGTGCTTATTTCTTATGGATAGAATGTTGTAATATGCTATTTTGAGGTAATGAAAATCAACTTACAAAAAAAAAAAACTGAAGTCCTATTCCAAAATAAACAATGATTCATATTTGTGACCATTATATTTCAAATTTAAATTTAATTAATAAGCATATAAACTTATTAGTTACAATAAACTCTTTTTTTAAGTGCACTCTCTTTATATAAGTTATGCATATCAAGTTAAAAAATTAAATTAGAAAAAATACAGAACATGGAAAAGAAAAAAGCCAAGTACATATTTTTTATAAGAATATATCCTTATATAGAGATGTAATTTTTTTTTTTTTTTTTTTTCCCCTAGGAAAAAATCGTAATTTTATTCATAATTGATAAAATTACATTTTGTAGATGCCATAGGCATATGCAGATGGCTGATCCTGTAATAACAGGCAGCAAAACAAAGAAAAAAAGCACTAAATAGCGAATGAACAATTCCTGTAAGGACAGGATCCAACAGAGTAACAGAAAAAGAAAATATGTTCCAGCAAGCCTATTCTTTTCTTCCCTTCTTCTTCTCCACCCGACGCCATCCTCCCGAATCAGCTGTGGGTGTAATTGTAGCTAGCTGGTTTTCCATTGTGATCATTTGTTGTTCTTTGTCTGATTCTGAGCCCTCCGATCCATGGGTTCTCTTTATGCCACTTACTTCCATTTGCATCTCTTGATGTAGATCTGTAATGATCAGCCCCGTATGAGTAGAAAGGGTATTCGCTTCCTGAGTTTGTTTCTGTCCCATTTGAGATTCTGGTTCCATCTGGTTCTCTGTGGGTTCCTCCTTTATGTCCTCTTCTTCCAATGGCTCTGTGTGTTGCCAGCCTTTGGGATTTTTTTGTTGTTTCTTAGTTTTCCTAGGGTCCTTTTGAGCTGATGGGCAATCATATTGAAGATGCCCTGTTTGCATACAGTTCCTGCAACGGAATGCTGTGTTTTCGTAGTCAAGCTGCTGTATCCATTGAGTATTATTGAAGTTTAGCGCGATGTGGTCAGGTAGTCCCTGACTCAAATCCACTTCTACACATATTCTGGCAAATGTAAAGATTCCCCTGATTGCTCTGTCTTCATCCGTTTTTAGGAATTTCCCTAGAGAATTCCCAATGGCGATTAACACTTTTTGATGCCAGAAATGCAATGGGAGCCCATGTAGCCTCACCCATATAGGCATGGTTGAGACTATCATTGTAGTAGCATCAAAATCCGAGAACCAGGGTGTGGTGAAGAGGCCAGCACTGCCCCAGAACCAAGGCCCCTGTTTGATAATGCTGTCCCTTTCCTGTTCTGTATCAAATCTAACTATGAAAAACCCTTTAGGGCAGAGATAAATTTCACAGTTAGGTGTCCATGTTGAGTAGATCCATTGATGCAGGGCATCTGATTTTGGCCAGAAGCCATTGAATCTACATATAACTGCAGTATTAGATAAATCAGTGTATAGGTCATTTACCTCCGGCATAGATACTTGCAGAGTTGGTGATTCTGGCTTTTGTTCGACGATGTAGGGTCCTGGCAATTCTGATGTTGGTGCTGCTTTATTTTTCATTTTTTCTCCCTTTCCTTTTACTGCATCCCGAAAGGAACCTGTATTTTTAGAGCTGGTTCCAGAGCTTCCGCCACGCAGTCGGAGAGTTAGATTAATGGTTGAATCATTGGCTATGCCATAATGCTGCAGGGTTTTGTTGTCTTGCAAACTGAACCCTGAGTAAATGAGGTTTTGTAATCGTTCTGGGATTCCATGGCGACCCTGTATTTCCTTTTTTAACTCATGGATGCTTGTTGCCTTTCTGAGCCGCATGCAGTAGTGTTTTCCTTCAATCAATTTGATGAAGATCTGAATCAGATCTGCATCTGTATGGATTAGATCGGTGCTGTGGAGCCTTTTTTGAGCCAGATCTGTACCCCTGCACAGTGGATTGCTCTTATACAACCCTGTCTTTGCAGGATCTGGTCGGTTGGGAGGCGTGTCGATCTGTGCGGCGTTTGTTGGAGCGGCCGTTCCCAACCAGGGCGCTTTGTCTTGTTGCATGACTGAAACTAGATAGGTTTGTAGATCTGATCGAAGGCGTGTTGAAACCCCTACGCCATATCGAAGTTTGTTTGGTTCTGGCAATACCTGGGAGAAAAAACCTTGGGGCAGAGGATGCGCCTGAGACCTGTAAGAAGGTCGATCTGTCGTCAGGAGCCGATTTGCCATGAAGAATTTGTTTTTTGGCCCGCCGCGGAGCCGACTCCATCTCTGCGCAGTTGATTTCGGCAGCCCTTCATTCGATTTCCTTTGCGGGCTAGCTGCTTTCGCGCCCCCAACCTCTGCCTTCACCGTGGCTGCGTCGCTCAGATCTCCGGGAACCCTCGCCATTGTTTCAGTTCCCGTCCATGACTTGTGAACAAACCGTTTTCCATCCGCGGCTTGATTCGTTGCAGAGGGTTTATGTTCTCGACCTCTGCTGTACCAGATCCGTTTCGGCGTGTTTAGTTGGGCTGGTCCGGCGATTAACCTCCATGAAAGCTCGGTCGATTCTGCCTCTGCGCTGCGCAGTATGTCGGCGGCGTCCAATACCCTAGCCATCTCACTTCAGAGCTCTTTCTTTGGCTTTGATTATACCTCCTATCACCACCGAAAATGGATCGAGTTGATTATATAGAGATGTAAAATTTATATCAATGTAGATCCATCTTAACTTTGGATCTGCATCACTGAGAGGGATCAAATATATCAATATACATATCGAGATTCAATATACTAGCATCATTCCATTAACTCCGTAACTATTAAATGTCGAGAGGGATCAAATCTCTCAATATGCCAAACTTTTTTTGTCTCTGAAGATGCCAAACTTTTTTTGAATGCAAAACTTGAAGAAAGGTTTGCATCTTGAAAAAAATGATTCCTATCAACATTTGGTGGATCCAGAGTTAAGATGGATCTATGATAGTTCCTAATAATTGTAGGAATTTACAGGGTAAGTTCCTCAGAAAGAATACCAAAAGGACACCGCTCACAACCAGATCTCAAATCAATACACCAGTATTTTTGACGTGGTTAAAACCCTCAGAGTGCAAGGAGGGAAACAGTCCACGGCCTGTCCCAACGTGGGTACAGACAATTTATTAATCAAAGAATGAAAATTTACATAAGCTTCTCTCATGCACGGATTCCCCGAACAATGACCCTCCATGCGCTTTAAATAGAACTCATGGACCAATCGGGTGTCAAGCCACGGATCAAGTGTCGGTAATACCGAGGTGAGAGTGAACCGTCGGATCACTACATATCGTGACCGTCGGATTGTAAGTTACAAAATGTACAACGGTAAAGAAACACACTTTACCTAACTCTAACCTAACTCTATGCTAGACCAAGTTGAACTTAACTATATCCTATGTGTCGGAATATCCTAACATCCCCCCTTAAGAACAACTTGGGATAGGATTGAAGGAAGGAGGCACTAGAGCCTATCCCCCCTTAGTGACAACTTCCTGAACTCCAAGCATATATCGAAGTTTAGTGAACTTCGCCTCTGTAAGAGCCTTTGTGAAGATGTCTGCAACCTGATCATCCGTTGGACAATATTGCACTTCAAGAACATGGTCATGAATGAGCTTTCTGATGAAGTGCATGTGTAGTTCAATGTGTTTGCTGCGCTGATGCTGGACTGGATCTTTGCATAGCTGAATGGCACTTTGATTATCACACCAAAGTGTGGTTGGATGCTGCTGCTCAAAGCCAAATTCTGATAGGATCTGACGAAGCCACAAGGCTTCCTTACTAGCTTCCACGGCACCACGATACTCTGCTTCTGCTGACGAAAGAGAAATGGCAGCCTGTTTCTTACAAGCCCATGTAATAGGTCCTGAACCAAGAGTGAAGACATAACCGGCAGTAGACTTCCGATCATCAAGGTCACCAGCCCAATCAGAATCAGTGAAACCAACTAACAGAGGAGCTGCTTTGGCACTGTAATGAATCCCAAACTGTACTGTACCTCGAACATAACGAAGTATTCTTTTAGCTGCTTTCCAATGACTTTCACGGGGGTTTTGCATAAAACGAGCAACAAGGCCAACAGCAAAGGAAAGATCAGGACGAGTATGGGTTAAATACAAGAGTTTTCCGACAAGTTGACGGTATAAGGTAGCATCAACTTCAGGAGAAGTACAAGAGACTGAAAGTTTGACTCCAGACTGAAAGGGAGAAGGGGCTGGCTTACAGTCTTCCATGTGAAAATGACGAAGAATATCACAAGCATACTTGGACTGGGAAAGGAAAATACCTTCTTGGGATTGCAAGACTTGAAGACCGAGAAAATAGTGTAAGTGTCCTAAGTCTGTCATTTCAAATTTCTTTTTAAGGCTGGACTTCACATGGTTTATAAGGTTGGGATCACTACCAGTAAGAATAAGATCATCAACATAAAGAACAAGGATGATAAGAGAGTTGCCCACTTTCTTGGTGTAGACAGTATTGTCAGAATGACACCTAGAAAAGCCAGATTCTAAAAGAAAGCTATCCATTTTGGCATACCAAGCCCGAGGAGCTTGTTTGAGGCCATAAAGGGATTTCTTAAGTCGACAAACGAGGCTGGAGTCTGTTTGTATGAAGCCAATGGGTTGTTCCATATAGATTTCTTCCTGCAAGTCCCCATGCAAGAAGGCAGATTTAACATCCATTTGATGGACTTCCCATTTTAAAGAGGCAGCAAGGGAAAGAACAAGGCGGATAGAGTTCATTTTGGCAACTGGAGAGAAGGTTTCAGTGTAGTCAATGCCTTCAACCTGTGAAAAGCCCTTAGCAACTAGACGAGCCTTATGTTTATCAACTTTCCCATCTGGTCCATACTTGGTTCTGTAAACCCATTTGCATCTAACAAGTTTGCGTCCCTTTGGTAGAGGAACAAGATCCCATGTATCATTTGTCATCAATGAATGATATTCTTCATTCATAGCTGCTTCCCAATGTGGATGGCCTGAAGCTTCTGCAAAAGTGTCAGGATCATGATTTACTGGAGCTTGAGCCAGTAAAGAAGAGGCTCTTTCAAACTGAGAACGTGTACGTCGCTGATCTGTAGGATCACCGGCAAGATCACCTGCTGCATCCCGAGTAGCACGGACCCATCTTGGAAGTTGAGGATCCTGAGAAGGTGGGGGAGGATTATCATCCTCGCTTTCATCATCAGAAGAAGAAATGTTTTCAAAGATAGAAGAGATAGGAAGAGGTGGCACATCCGCCGGACTAGGCTCGCAGGCCGATTTATTTTCATCAAATTTTACATCTCTTCTAATGATAACATTTTTGGACTTAAATGGAATAAGTCTATAACCTTTTACATCTTCAGAATATCCAACAAAAGTACATTTCTCACTCTTAGGTTCTAAAGCTTTATGCTTTTCATCTGGAATATGGGCCCATGCTTCACTTCCAAACACACGAAAGTGACTTACATCTGGTTTAATGGAACTCCAAGCTTCTTCTGGAGTGATATTCTCTAGAACCTTAGTAGGAGTGCGATTGATTATATAATTTGCACAATTAATTGCTTCGGCCCAAAAACTAAGACTGAGTCCTTTAGATTGCAGCATACAATTAGCCATTTCCTTTAAGGTGCGATTTTTCCTTTCAGCTACACCATTTTGTTGTGGAGTGTATGGAACAGTATGTTGCATTTGAATTCCATTTTCGGTGCAAAAGTTGATGAATGCGTTTTTAACATATTCTCCACCATTATCAGTTCTTAGCTTAAGAATTTGATGTCCAGATTGTTTTTCAACAAATGCTTTGAAGGCCAAAAAAGTGGTAAATACTTCGCTCTTGAGTTTTAAGAAGTATACCCAAGTGCGTCTAGAGAAATCATCAATGAAAGTTAAGAAGTACTTGCAGCCAGAGAATGAAGCAACAGGAAGAGGACCACATAAATCACTGTGCACAAGCTGTAAAGGGGCTGAGGCGTGCCAAGAGGCACGTTTGTCAAAACTGTCCCGATGATGTTTTCCGAGTACACATCCGGAACAAACACCATCTTTGCAAGATACCATAGGAAGACCTGTCACCATATTTTCTTTACATAGATGCTGAAGGGAGCGATAGTTTAAGTGACCAAACCGCTCATGCCAAAGTTTGCTCACTTCATCATTATGAGCAACAAACACTGAGGGAAGATGGGATGACCCAAAGTTGTGAAACTTATACAACCTTTTGGAATCATCAGCAAGACCAGTAGCTAGAATCTGTTTAGGATCTTTTAGATCCTTGATTACAACATCATGAGGTGAAAATTCAACAATTTTACCTTCACCTGAATGAGTTATCTGATAGACAGATAGAAGGTTGCAGGATAAGTTTGGAACACATAATACATCATTGAACTGACCATTGTCTAGATGAACAGTTCCAGTCCCTACAACATTAAGAGATCTATCATCACCAACATATATATTTTTGGTGTTACAATCATTTAAAGAAGAAAACATGGCTTGGTTTTTGGCCATGTGACAAGAGGCTCCAGAATCAATGAGCCACTCATGAGAATGAGAAGAAGAAGAAGATACATTTAATGCATAACCAGACTGAGATGATTGACGATGACATGCAGAAAGTGCCGTTCCGGAAGTTGAAGTTGAAGTAGGCTCCAGATGGATGTTATGTTTCTTCATTGCGGCTTCCAAGGCTTCCATCTTCTTAAAGCATTTAGATTCTAAGTGGCCATCTCGATTACAAAAGTTACAATGTCTGTCAGTCCTCTTCCATTTGTTTTTATTGGTCTTGTCATTTTGCTGAAATGATCTTTCATCTTGAGGCTGAGTTGGTTTAGGACCATTCCTTTGAGGATAAGACTTCTTAGGATTCTTTGAATTTGGTTGCTGCTGGGCGGCTAACGCTTTCGAGGAAGAGTTTCCAAGATTAAGAAGACCAAGGTGTAAGAGTTTTTCTTGTTCTCTTATTAAGGAATCACAAAAGGAGTCAAAGGAAGGGGGTTTGTAGTCTTTGCCTTGACAAATGAAAGCTTCCCTTGTAGAATGGAAAGTGGAAACAAATACAGAGTAGGCTGGTCCCAACTTAGTAAGGATGGAATAAATAAGGTTACCATCTTCTTTCTTAACTTTAACACCTTCCAAGAGATATCTAAGGGTCTTGAATTTGGACAAGAAATCTTCAATGCAAGAAAAATTATTAGGATCCAAAGTAAGCAACTCATTCTCAAGTTGATGAGCTCTAATTTCATTTTTAATCCCAAAAACTTTAGCAAGTTTTTCTAATGCTTCATGAGGAGTTTCAATTTCTGCAATGTGGAATCTAAGATCAGGAGAAACAGACATTCCTATCAAACCACGTGCTTGATCTTGTCTATTTTCCCATTTTTCGGCCTTGTCTTCATCTTTGGGTTTCTTCTCTTGGTCTGTGGCTATTCTGAAGAGACCTTTACTTCTAAGTAAATCTCCCATGTAGGCTACCCATTGGAAGTAGTTAGTGCTGTCAAGAATGACTTGGCATGGACTTTCCATTTTTTGAAAAAAAATCCTGAAGCTGAAGATGCTGAAAGTAAGTGGTCCAATGGATAGATCTCGAAAAAATAGGCGGTTTTAAAAAAAACGGCTCTGAAAAAGGCTTCCGGATGAAGAAGATATGGCTTTTTGAAAAAAAATTGTTGACGTTGCCGGCAAAGTGCGCGAATGTGCGGGAATGAAAAAATCCGCCCCCACAAAATGGAGACTTGAACCCAAGACCTCTACTCTCTTAAAAAGTCTTTGAACCAATTGATCTATACAAAATATTTGAGAGAGAGAGAGAGAGAGAGAGAGAGAGAGAGGGGGGGGGGGGGGCCTCGATTTGCGTGCTTGCCTTGGGAAGGCTCTTTTCCCCTACAAAACACAAAACACAAAACCCAACACGAATATGCAAAGAAAAACGAACCTTACGGCTCAAAGTTAGCTTTAGCCAAAAAACTAGAATTTAAAAAAAAAATCTCAAAGTTAGCTTTTAACCGAAAAACTAAATATTTTTCTCAATGTTTCTGATTTTCCAAGATCACACTAAGGTGCAGGGAAAAGAGCATACGCATGAGAAAAATCCTTTCTTTCTGTTTCTAATTTGCCCAGATCGCACAGAGTCGCAGGGCAAAGAGCATACGCAGAAATGAAAGGTATAGATCCGGGAAAAAAAAGGCTAAATAAACCGAAACCGAAATAAGCAGAGAGAAAATGACAGTAAACTGCAAAAAAAACACTGTATACCTCCCGATCTGAAAAATGACGCAGCTAGGGCTACCGGAAACCTTTTCGCGTGAAACGAAAGGGGTTCCTCACTGAAACAGATGCTCCGAACGCAACAGAGTAGTCCTCTCGGCCCGAAAGCAGTCAGAAACAGCAGATCTAGGAAACGACAGCCGCATGCAGTTCTACCGGCTTCAGATTTGGATCACCAACGGACGCGGCCCTCAAATAGCTCTGATACCATGTAGGAATTTACAGGGTAAGTTCCTCAGAAAGAATACCAAAAGGACACCGCTCACAACCAGATCTCAAATCAATACACCAGTATTTTTGACGTGGTTAAAACCCTCAGAGTGCAAGGAGGGAAACAGTCCACGGCCTGTCCCAACGTGGGTACAGACAATTTATTAATCAAAGAATGAAAATTTACATAAGCTTCTCTCATGCACGGATTCCCCGAACAATGACCCTCCATGCGCTTTAAATAGAACTCATGGACCAATCGGGTGTCAAGCCACGGATCAAGTGTCGGTAATACCGAGGTGAGAGTGAACCGTCGGATCACTACATATCGTGACCGTCGGATTGTAAGTTACAAAATGTACAACGGTAAAGAAACACACTTTACCTAACTCTATGCTAGACCAAGTTGAACTTAACTATATCCTATGTGTCGGAATATCCTAACAATAATATTATTTATATGTATTTAAATTTCATATCTTTATATATCAAAATATTTTTATTTAATTTAAAAATATATATGTATATATTAAATTTTAATGAAATCGATTTTTTTATAAGCTAGCCATCTCTCTCTCTCTCTCTCTCTCTATATATATATATCTCTCTCTCTCTCTCTCTCTCTATCTATATATATATATATATATATATGGAAAATAATTTTATAAGTATTAAGTTTTTATACGTTTATTAATTAAATTGAAGTATAAGGTTATGTAGTTATGAATATGAATTATTATTTTGATTTATATTTAAAATAGACGTTAATTTATGGCTAGCTTTTTTATTTTTTATATATTTCACATCTTTATTTATAGAAATATTATTATTTTTAATCATATGTGTATTTATATATTTATTAATTATATGTTTTGAAATTGCATGGTTAAGAATAAGAATCATTATTATTTAGATTTATTTTAATGTGATATGTATAGTATGATTTTTTTCTCTAAAATAATATTTATAATTTTATTAATAAAGAAAAATTACAATATAACAAATTGAATTGAATCAACTTATTATTTTTGTTACTTTTTAAGTGAACTGAGATTATGTTTTATGTTATTATTATTATTTGTTATAACAATTCATCTTAAAGGCCACTACAATATATCCCTTGCATTGAGCTATAGAGCGCTTCTCGACGCAATAAATATCAATAAGAACCAGAATAGATATGTTGGAAGAAGTTTTCATTGTTGTCAAAGGGTGAATGGGTCAGGATTTGGTTGATGATTTGTGACAAATCAAGTGAATTTGGGTACAACGACCCTCTAGATTAACATCCCATGTCATGTTATTTCGCTTGATAGGTGGCGCATCTTGTGGGTTGTCCTAGTTAAAGAGATATTGTTTTTTGAAGTCCTATGCTTCATATGGATGTTTTCAGCTCCAGTATTTGATCCAAAATTTTATGGCCTTAATTCTTAATTCTCGCCCTAGAAAAATGTCAAAAGTTGCAATTTATATTGGCCAAATTCCTCTATCCAATATCAACCTTGAAACATTTTTTTTTAAATAAAAAAATGATTTTTAAATTGTTTTAAGCCTTCTCCTAACAGGTTAGCTATAGTAAAGTCATGTCTTTTCAAGGATCAAGTCAGCTCCAATATAGCCCCCTCCAACATGCCTATATACTACACCTAGTCACGAGCATTTGTGGCAAGACAATTTGGTGGTTTAATATAATATTTGATCTGAAGCAAAAGTTGAGCTATGAGCTTGTTGAAGATCTATGAAGAAGGCTGAAAATATAAGGAATAATTATCTATATGATGTTTTCGATAGAATTGTTTTGAGAAGTTGTAGTGAAGGCATTTTAATGCACACTTTTTTGAGAAATTTTTGCCCTATTTTGAGGACAACTTTGCATCCATTTCTAAGTTTGACCTATGTCATTTTAAGGAAGATTTGTGTTATCCTTTGAATTAGATGTACAACGGAAGCAATATGAACCTATGACCCTATGAGGCATCCGAACCCGCAGCCCTTTGAAGTAGACATCCAACCCCCTAAGGTAGACTTGTGGCCCTCTGAGGCATTTGAACCTACAGTCCTCTAAGGAATCTAAACTTGTTTCCCATTTGAGGAAATTTTCAAGGCCTTTTTGAGGATTTTCCTCACTATTCCTGAGACCTAAATAAAATTTTCCTTGAGGCTTATTACTACCTTCTTTGAAACAGTTCCTAGGTCAAATTTATATCCATCTTTAGGCTATCGTTTGGTTGTTCCTAAAGCCTATTTAGGCTTGATTAGAAGCATTCTAAATCCTATATCTAAGCCTGTCTAAGGGAAATTTTAGGTATGAAATTAGATCCATAAAATATGCAGGCATGAGGCATAAAAGAGATAAGGTTACAAATAGAAGAGGAACAAATCCAACAATATATTAAGCCTACTCTTTGGTAGTCGCCTTGGAGCAGTTTTTGTAATAAACCTTTTCTGGAGCAGTCCTAGATATTTGTTTTATAGTAGAGTGGACTTTGATATTTGTGGCAGACCTTTGTGCTTGTCTTGTACAAGTTCTGGAGCATACATTAACCTTGTCTTAGAGAAATTTTGAAGCATCCCATGATGAAGTTTTGAAGTAGCCCTAGATGAAGTTTTTAAGTAGCCCTAGGTGAAGTCATGAAGCAACAGACCTTGAATAAGATGTGAGGCATAATTAAACGTATGAATTAGAGTTCATTTTGTTGTTGGATTGCATACTTTTTAGGATCATTATAGCAACAAGAAAGTTGGTCATGACAAGGGGTGAACTTAAAGTTGTTGATGACTTAAAGGATAACAGTTGTTTGTTAGAACAATCATGATCATATACGATAGGGCTTTGGACTAGTAAGAAGTTGAGCGTAACGCATTTAGAAGCTAGTAAAAGGGAATATTAAAGGCACGTTGAATTGTGCTTGGGAAAGCAGCCCGAGGATGTGAATTTGTATGACGATGATACAACGAAACAATTGTTTGTTGTGTAAGAGGACAATGATTAAATTTTTAGATTATTGAAATTATTTAGTGTTGTTGTAATTGGGCAATTGTCCCTAGTACGGGAGCCCAAGAGTTTGTTTTTGTTAAGGGTGGCAAGGTGGTGGTAGGCAAGGGAGTTTTAGTTTCCTTTAGGAGGTTTTCACCTTCTTCAAGTGGATGCTGGTAAACCACGGTTTTTAGCTCCTTCCAGTAGTGTCTGGTAAATATATTGGGGTTGTAGCCCTTTTAGTTATAGCTGGTAAATCATGAGTTGTAGCTTCTCTTGTAATATAAATAAATTATTTTATATATACAACTTATGTTCCTTTGATGTGATGTTATTGGTTAATATTTTGATATTCAATTGTAAGAAAAAGTGAATTACTGATTCACCCCCACTTCTCAGTATTTCCAACAATTTGAATCAGAGCAGGTTCCTTCATCATGTCAAAAAACCGGAATGCAGATCTCGAGAGCAATATAGGAAAGGCAAAAGCACCAACCTCCATATGCTCAAAGGAAAATGAAAAAGAAGTCTCCTCTATTGCAACGATGCCAAATCACACTAAAGTCACTAATGAAGATCAAGTTGACTAAGTTGTCATGTTTTCACCTTCGATGTTTGATGGTGTTATGTAGAATTTACGATTGTGGACAAAGGTGAATTCCCTAGACCTAGTGAACTGGCCTAGAAAAATAGAAGACAAAGAACATAGATTTTTCCTTAGAAAAGTTAGAGAAAGGGAAAGAGGTCTCCCTCCGATCTATAGCAAGCTTTCCTTTCCTCCTTACTTGTAAGCTCCAATTGTAGTTCCAAGTGCTATAATTAAAACTTGCACACATGACTAAAACAAGCAAAGGATCCACAACAATCAAGTATCCTAGTATAACATCCATATTCAATGAATAAAAAAGGCATTGAAATACATGAGTGAAAACATAACACGAAAAATATAGGAAAACACGATACTCTTTGTATTAATAGAAATAGGAGAGAGTTTACAACCATAAATAGTAGTTGATCTTGCAGATATCTCCCCAAGTTGACTTGTCCTTCCTTGTCAGAAACCACACCTCAATGTCAACCTAATGCATGAAGATGATTACTCCTTTAGGTTCAAGGCACAACATAGGGGCACTATCAATCTCCAAAATCCAACCCTGAACCATGGGTGGTAGTAAATTTATAGGAGAGGGATGGTAGTTTAGGGTTTACCATAATGGGCTTAAGATCCACATATGATGGGAGGATGAGATCAAGGGATAAGAGATGAAGTCTCAAAGATAGGATCATATAGGATTCAAGCTTCTTATCCATGGTAAATAGTTAAAACAACCCTTGGAAGCTTCTGGAAGAGGAAGCTTCAAAATTATTTTTAGTTTTCCTGAATTTCTAGAATCATCACACCTACTGAAGGGGGAAACAAGTGCTGACCAACGTTGGTGTAGAAGGAAGAAACCAAAGTTGAACACAAGTTGATAAAGGAACAGGGTGCGTTGGGGCTAAAAACATTGATTTTGAGCAATTAATCCCAGAAACTCGAACTTTTTGGAAAGGTCATTCTTATGGATTTGTGAAGGGATGATGACAACATGTTCACAGATGTTGATTGATTCGATTTGTAGGCCTATTGACCAAATGTGATAAAATGTCCTATAACAGATTTCCCCCTAAAGTACAAAGTCTGAAACAACAGGTAATGAGTTAAGTGTTTTACCTTGTGACAAGTCAAGATCAAGAACAATTGGTCGAGATCATCATTTTTTACAATACATTTCTACCATGATATCTTTGCTAAGGGAGGAATACCATACTCAACACACAAGCTAACATTACATGTACAAAGATCAAGAAGTCGTGTCCACTGATGAAAAAGAGTGAACCCATACTTGGATGATTGTTTGTATGATCATAGCCATCATACTTTGTAATCTTGTATTAATCCTAAAATCATAGCCCAGATGGATGAAACTAGATATGACGTCTTCTATATCATTCACTCAATTGTCTAATGTATGAGTCTGATCATGTGAATAAATGATTTGAAGTTGAACATGATAGAAACCATCTGATTACCGACCAATGATGTAAGTCGTTAATAGACATGAGAGAAACTAGTGATGATGTTAATGGCTCTCAAGGTACCATAATACAATCTTTATGGTGTGAATGAATGAATCGAAGTCGAACACCACACAAAATATTTCGGTCAAAGGAAAATGATGAAATATTGTCGCCAAGAGCGAGGAAACTTTTCAATGATGTATGCAAGCTGCAAGGTACCAAAGGGAGTTTCTAAGTCAACTTCTTGGATAATGAGCGGATGTCAACAGGAAGCGGCCCATCATAGGAGGGCCTTGATGTATCCCCCTGTTAGCTACCTATACCAATAGGTTTCATATTTCATGATTGGCTATGGAAGGTCCAAATATGTTCTGCTTTGATCATGCAAAGATCACATATTTCCAAGGAAGTACAAGGTGTGTAAATAGATTAATGCATCCCAATTTTGATGGATGGTCCAACAGTCTAATCTGGATCATTCCATGGTTTAAATTTTGCAGTTGTAGATTAGAGAAGAAAGTCTGTCCAAACTGTTTAATCTTGGCAGACAAGTAGTTCAGGTAGAGAAGAAAAGGCTCCCAACAGCTTAATCTGGGACCTTGGAAGAGATAAGGGTAGAAGTAGATAGCAAAAGCAAAAGAAAAGCCAAAGAAAAGAAAAGGCAAGTAAGGGTCTGCAAGTCCAAGTGCACCCTCCAAGAAGAAATAAAAAAAATGCTAGGCAAAGTAGCTGGGTAAGTAGTTGGGGTTGCAGAAAGGGTATCTTTACCATTGCAGATGTATTAACTGTGTTTACCAAAGCAGAGTCAATCAATTGACAAGGTGTTCTTCTGCATCAAGTTGCAGCAAGCAAGGGAGCATGTCTAACTTCCCTTTTCCCTTTCATGTCATTTACTAACATCCCCTCACCAGTTGGGATCCTTAGAAGAATTCATGGTTTCATGGTGGTTCTTATGGCTGTGAAAGCCACATTTCCTATGTAAACTTCTTTTCATTTTGATCTACTCTCTAAATTAAGTGAGTTTCAAACAAACTTAGTGATATCCCCTTCATTTGCCTTCCTCATCCATATTAACATCTAATTCTACTATATAACTCCCCTATCATACCTTTCCCCTACTAGTATTAAACACCATGGTGTATAAATCCCAACATTATCTACATATTCTCCTTTTGGCATTATAGCCAAATAAAGGTCTAAGGGGACTTCAGTCCATCTGGGACTGTGGTCAACCTTGTCTTGGATGTGCTCTAACCTCTGGTTATGAGCAGAAATCTTTCCCCTCAGCCCTTACCGTCCCTCTGCTAAAGAACACACAAAACCCCTTTTTCTTGTATAAACCCTTGCAAAAAACCCGGAAAACCCAAAACACTACGAAAAACCCATTTTTCTATAGTCCTCCGCCCCAAATATTAAATTGAATATTATATTGCGCCGGCGGGACCCCCCCCCACAACTTGCTCGATCCGTCAGAGGGCCCGCCAGCCGTCCGATCTCCACCGCCCAGATCTAAAGGTGGGCGGTCATTCTCACTCCCCGACCTGCCGACCTTTAGCGTCCGGGGCAAGTGGTTTTGACCGTCCCGTACAGGGGACGCGTGGCAGGCGGTGGGGTTGTTCGGAGCCCCCCTCCCCGTTACCGCCTTTGCCCAAAGGTGGTGCGGGGAACCCGCTTACCACCACCCCTGTTACCACCCTCCCTCCTACGTCATTGGCACGTCACCTCACCAGTGCCCGCCCCAGCGTCTCGTGGCCCTCCACGCAGACCTGCCATCGCATCCACCCGCCACCATGTCCTGCCACCCTGGCGGACACCTCCGCTGCCACGTCACCTCTGTACCCGGGTCCCGCCATGACGTCATGCTGACGTCATCGGCGGAAAAGCGCCAAGTGCACACTTTTACCAAAATTAACGTTTTAAACGACTAAATAAGCCGTTTTCGGTCATTTTCATGCAAAAGAGAACTATCCGTTGCCAACAGCTGCCGCGAAATTTCTCAGCCAGCCATCAAATTCGACGATTCAACCGCTGAAAGTTCGGAATTCGACGGCACTAAGTCTCCACAGCCCGGCCCGCGAGCTTCCGAGTCGGTTTTTCCAGGTATTTTGCCAGTTTTCCCACTTTGCCCCTGCATTCCAATTATCTGTAGAAATCACCATTAAAGGACTGGTAAAACTACTTAATTCAGTTCTGCCTGATTACCTAAACTAAACCCAAGCAATCTGCACCATCCCTAAACCACAATTCGACATTGGAGCGATCAGTCCGCGGGCTAAAACTGTAAAATTGCCCCCGAGGTGCTCGACATTGTTCCCTTTTGCCGAGTACAGGCCACCTGCATTCTTTATAAAAAGAAACATCAATATCTCTGCAACTTATCTATTAGCAATTCACATCCCTGTGAATCTTGCAGCAACTTACAAACCTGTTTGCCTTTATTCACTAAAAGAGGACACGAGACGGTGTTTTCAGTTCACCTGCTACTTAAGTCTTTGTAGACTTGTCAAGCCAGTACCTCCACCTGCACAAATTCGAATTATAGCATGGCAGCCTCTGCATCCTCTTCCCTCAGTGTAGCTCCATTAAATCAAACCAACAAGGAGCTGGAGGCCTTGCCATTCATTGACAAGGATTGTCTCATTGAGGACTTTGAGGGAGACAGGGACTTCTTGAAGACCTTCACTCAACTAAGGGAAGATTATAAGGATGGGCATGGTACACATGGGATATGGGAGTCAAACCTGCCCTATTACTGTCTCCCAGCTGTGAATGTTTTCCCTGAAATCATTCACCTATGTGCTGAACACTATGATGTCCAGCACAGAGCTGTCAATACTCCATCAGGGAGGATCCTCTTCTATGTAAATGCTAACTCCATCAACAAGATGTTACAGTTTGATCTGACAGAGTTGCTGATCCCGTTCTCCACAACTTATTTGCTGGAAACTGGTGATAAGATGACCAGTGAGGAGCTGCAAAAGGTCACCCGGAACTTCATGAGACCTGAATGCCAGCCTACAGGGCCACCTCCCTATCTGAGGGAGCATTTCGATGATATAGGCAGGCTATTACTAGACATGATAGCCTATGTATTGGGATACCAAAACAGTGAGCATGTGGATAAATCCATGCTAGTGTTGCTGTCTGTTTACAGCCCGCGTCAACCCCCTGCCCGAAAGTATAACTTTGCTAAGTTTATAGCCAATAAGATTCATGATCAATTAAGCAAAGTGGATAGACAGGGGGTCTTCAGATACTCAGCTTACATCTACCATCTGTTCATGTTTCATCATTCTGAAGCCTTCCCATGCTACATCAGAAGGCTGGATAATAAAGGGGAGAGAAGATCTGTCATCTTCTGGACCTCAGTTTATCATAAAGTCACAAATTCACCCTATACCTACTGTGAATTTGTTGACCAGTTTGTGTACCCAGTCTCTTGCATGCTGATGAGGTCCCCTCCACCTAGAATATCTAATGAGATCAAGAAAGCTATGCAGCTATCTAAGAAGTACAAAATAGGTGACTGGTACCTATATGAACACCATACTGTGTTCAGAGTATATGGCTGTGAGCTCTGTCCATACAGGCTCCCCAAGTATGTACCTATGAGATTATTTGCCTTGGAGTATTACAGGCAATTAATTCAGTCAGACCTCACCCATTTCCACAGCTCCAAGAAAAAGGCCCACCTTAATTTCAAAAATGAGTTGGGCCCCTTCATTATGAACAAGAAGGAAGGATGGGAATCTGCAGACTTGATCCTCAAGGACAAATATAAGTTGTCCTATAGTTTTCGATGGGTCCCTTATGACCCTCAAGGTTTCATCACTGCTAGGAGAAACAAGTACAGACTCCTAGGTATTAAGCACTGCCACTACCCACACATAGAAAAGTATGCCAACTTGCAAGAATGGCAGCTGGACACTCTAGTGGAGAGTTTAACTGAAGAAGAAAGAATGCTTAAAAACATGAAAGAGCTTGAGAAGACTATTGACCTGGACTATGTGCAGCAGGTACCTTTCAGGCCGCCTCACTCAGTGGGAGAAGGGACCTCAGTGACAAGGACAGCACCACAGGCACCCTCTACATCGGCAGCAGCAGTGGATAAAGGCAAAGGCATAATGGATGCAGAACATGAAACACTGAAAGAGAAGGCAGCCCCCTCAACTGAACAACAAACTAAGCAGCAAAATGAGCTGCAGAGGGAGGAACAAACAGAGCAGCAGAAAGATCAAACTCCTCCTCCACAAACTGAGACTCCTACAACACCTATTTTGCAAACCCCAGCCCATGAGGAGAGGGGTTCTAAAAGAGAAAGAGAAGAGTCCACTCCTATTAGTGGACCTTCCCATCAGCCAGAGGCCAAAAGACAAAGGGCAGATTCCCCTGAGGTGGAAGACATTACTGAAGATGTCTTAAACATCACAGGAAAGGATAGGGAGGGAAGCCAACATACAGGGACAAGCTCCTTTCAGCAGGAGCAGACTTTACAGCTTGGTTTGGAGGTGTCATCCTCATCTCAGCAAAGCCAGAAGCCTAAAGGCACTAAGGCTTCTTTTAAAAAGATCAAGGCAGCAAATGAGTTATTAAGGGCTGAGGTTTACAAACAGTTCATAGATGCTACACCAGCCCAACAGGAAAGATTGATGTCGGTCTATGACTTCAAGGAAGAAAAAATGATATTCAGCCATTTCAAACCCAAGGGGCCACAGCCAATGACAACTGCAGATTTCATCAAAACAAGGGTGGAGGTCCTAGCTAAAGACATACATCCTATGGACCAGATTGAACTCCACAAGCAGACTGGGGAGATGGTCTATGCCACATTGGTAGAGAAGGCCACACTGGCCCATGAGCTGAAAGATTCCTTGAAGAACACAAACACTCAGCTGGATTTTGAGAGGATGTCCTCTAAGGCCAAGGACAACAGAATAAAGTCTCTGGAGGAGATTATTATTGATCTAGGGCATGATCCTAGTGATCCAACAGGTGTAAAGGCCCTCATAAAGAAGAAAGATGATGATCTGAATGCAATGAAGAAGAGGTTGGGGCTGTTACCTACAGAACACCCTCAGACAGCAGAACTACAAAAAGAAAAACAGCTTAATGAACAACTTGACCTCCTTCTACAGCAAGATCAGAGGATCAAAGAATTGGAGAAAGAGCTGGAAGGAACGCTACAAGACAAACAGGGAGAATCTACACTCCAGGCTCCTCCAACAGCTTCAACAACAGCAACAACTTCAGGGGCAACAGTGGCCCCCACAACAGAAGCAGCAGGCACAACAACAGCTCCAGATGCACACCCGAGCGTAGAAGAATTGACCAAGGCTGTCAAGGCAATGGAGCTCCAGGCGGATGAAATAAAGAAAGCAAAAGAAAAATTGGCAGAGATAGATGCCAAATATGATAAATCAAAGGTAACAGTAGCAGAGCAGGGCAGAGAAATTAAGGCCCTGAAGGATAAAATAAAGGCCCTGGAAAAGGAGCTCAATCTGGAAAGTACCATGGCCGACATAAAAAGAATTTTGTGGGGTAAGATTACCCAAGCTATCACCAAACAATGGAAATCCATCAAAACAATCCATGAGTACATGGATTTAATTGGCCAAGCACAGATAGAAATCCAAAGGGCCAAAACAGTGCTGGGAAACAGACCTGAGCAGGCAAACCAACTGATAGATTTTTTGAACAGGCAAGACAAAGAGGAGCTGGCAGCCATTGGCATCGTCAACAGAACAGAGGCCATCCTCACAACTAAAAAGGTGCTAACTCTCAGAAGTTATGTACAGACTGTAGAAAGAAAATGCTATGAAATACAGGCTGAAGTGGAGGAGTATAAACTCAAAATGGGAATGCTGCAAGCAAGGGGATTGCCTGGCCTGCTGAACAGCACAGGGAAATTGATTACCAGAGATCAATTCACCAACAGGATGGCTACTTACATTGAAAATCAAATCACTGCATCTAGCAGTACTCCTGAGGAAACAGGGCCTCCAACAGGACAGAGCTTGTACACTAAACTTGAAGGCCTATTCTTCATTGAAAGTGAGGCAAATCATTTGTTTGAAACTCCTCCTAACTTTTGGCGGTATACAGAGGCCGATGAGACTCTAATAAAAATTCGGAGACATCAAATGCCTAAGGAGGACTGGTGGCAGGCCATGCTCCAAATTTTGCCACGATAGCCTCAAGTCATTCGGCCACTGACAGCTCCAGGTCACCAGAAGACAGACAGCAAAAAGGTTAGCGTTTGAAGAGCGGCCAAAAAGTGACTCATCACATAGACAATGACGGCTAGCCAAGTTTTGAACAGCGCGTCGCCAACCGACTCCAATTGCCACCAAGTCAACAGTCTCTGACCATTTTTGACAGCTAAGGGACTAAAAGTTATTACAACATTTGCTCTTTCAGCTGCTGCACTCCAGCAGTTGGTAGGACATTTATGGAGCATTTACTCTTCATTCAGATATTTTCTAAATGTAAATTTGTATATATACCCCCCCTTAGTAACGCATAAGGGGTTGGTAAATTTTACTCTGAGGCATGTATACTCTGTACTTTCAGAAAAGTTTAATACAAAGAACAATTCCAGCTCAGTGATTTCCTGGAACTCTAGTGTCTTGTTGATAATCTAAGTGCTGTTGCAGAACCCCTGTGTTGTCTGGTGGAATGATATGTTTTCTTTAAACTCTGTTCTGTTTCCCTGTATTATTTCATTTTCACGTGTTCATCATATCTAGCGATAAAGAAAAAGAATAGTTCAGGACATGTTTCTTCACACCCTGTGCTCAATCTTATATTGCTGCAAATGCTTTCTTCAGGATTAAAACAGACATGAATTCTTAAATGCTCATGTTATATTTAATTCCATGTTGTGAAAGTTATCTAGAAATTCTTCAATGCTTCCAGGTAACAATTGCTTTCTTTCATATCAGATTACAGAAAGATTCTTAATTGCCTTTCTTATCCTGACCATATCACACCCAAACTCAATTCCAAAGCATTGTTTCCCAGACAATTATCCTGCTCTGCAGTTTTCATTACTGTATCAACACAGCACACCAAACCAAAGGACCACTGACTCCATTGCCCAATGTTATATAAGATTTGGTAAGAGCATACAAGTTTAGACTGAACCTTTTCCAACCAAACAATTAAACCAAAGTTGAATTTCACAGCTAGCCTAAAAACCAATAGAACAGAAACAATCATTAAGAGAGAGCCCTCTCTGATCACAGCTTGGCTAGAAGCTGTAATCCAAAGATTGGTTAGTGGTTACCCCGGCTGTATTCCCTTGGGAGTCATAGGGAACAACCTGGGTGTTAACACCCCCATCAACGACACAAAATGGGTATCAAGGTTTGAGACAAACTGATGTTGTTGTGGAACTGGTTCAGGAACAATAGGCATGAATGAAGGCTTAAGATTATTTTAGCAGATATCAACTGAAGGACTTCTTTTGAACATATTGGTGACACTGAATGGAATTGGCAGCATTGACCCAAAACAAAATATGGAGGCTTTGATATGGTGTGATGAACCAAACAGAAAAGCATATTTCCCAACCCAATAGTCACGATGATGAAGTGAAAGAGTGTCATGTTCAAGAGTGACTCACTACCATTAATAGGTCGAATACCCTATTTTCCCAACCATTTCTGGTCAATAACTCTTTATTTTTACAAGATTGAGGAGGATAACATATGTTTGATCTGTAAGTTCATCCTTCGATAAATCCCTCTAAGTATTTTTAACTAACCCAAAGAAGGAGTAGTACAGTCTCATCATGTTCAATGAGTCCATCATTGTTTGATGCTTTTACGAGTCCAACGAAGGCAAAACTGGACATATTTTTCATGTTTAGAGAGTTTGAAAAAGAGGTGAAAAGGAAAACTCCAAAGGTGCCTTTTCGTATATAGTCCCTTGTGTCTGAAAAGGCATAAAATGATACTCACGAGAACCTTTTAGCCATGTTTGATTAAGGTATTCCTTTTTTGTAAATAGTCTATCTCAATCCAGAAAAGGGTTAAACCTATACTGAGTAAAAGTTTTTTCATTTACTTTAACGAGTTCGAAAAGACAAGTGTTTGGTAATATTTTCATGTTTAAGGAGTCTTACAAGAGTTGAAAGAGAACTCCTCATGGAGGAACGAGTGGTATAAAGGGTAGAAACTAGTTCCAGTCATGATGGAGCTGCTCAAAACACCCAAAGGTTAAGAGGCTTGCTAATAAGACCACTAATCATAGTTGTTCCTTGGGAAAGGGTAAAAACAAGTGAAAGAGAATAATTTGCCAAGCAAATGGTGACAATGGAATGAGAAAACCAAGGCTCATTTTGCATAAATAGACTGATGAGAAAAAGGCAATCACAAGAGGTAAAGTAGGACTAGTTTCATTTTTACACAAGCTTGAAACATGGGAAACTATGCTTGAAATTGGTTTCATTTTTAGATAAGCTTGAAACAAAGAAAAACTATGCTTGAGAGCACTTGAAAGTAGTTTCATCATTATAAAAGCTTGAAACAAAAGAAAACTATACTTGAGATTAGTTTTCATGCCCCCGACATAATAACACGATTCCAAGGACATGCCCCCCAAGCTTCATTTCATGCACCTAAGTAGACTCCTGGTTATTAATAGGTGGATGGAATATTTTCATTTATGAGATCAAGTGAAAGACTCAATTGGGAATTTAAGATAGATAATCAACGACTCGAATTGAAGGGAGATATGTTTCATTTTTTAACGAGCTTGAAACAAGAATAAGAACTCTGCTCATGGGACCTTGTTTCATTTTTAACGAGCTTGACACAAGAAAAGGAACTGTGCTCCGGTGCCTTGATCATGACCTATAGAAGTCCATGGCTTCCAAGATGTTCTCATCATATGGGAGAACAATTCTCTAGAAGGTATGAAATGATCCAATGGAAAGATCAGACTCTAATGCCACCAATAAATGATGCACTACATCACCTACTAGATCATCAGTAGACGTGGACATGGAACTGATTACCACATAATCAATATGTGGCAGGGGAGATACCACTTGCGTATAAGGAACATTTAAGGAAGTTGGTTGATTGGGAGTGATTAGGACCAAAGAACAAAAGTTGGTCAATGGTCACGATTCTTCCTTCATGTGGGAAACACATCACATGAAAGAGTGAAGAGACAAGAGCTCCCATGTAATAAACATAGTCATGCCCAATGAGTAAACTAAAATCAAAAGGGCCTTGGACTACCATCACATTAATATAGAGATTCTTACCTCCCAAAGTAATAAGAAACTGATGAAGGATCCCTAATGGTTGACTAGTTACTTTTTAAAAGCCAACAAATTCTGAGTGACGGGCACAAGTGTGCGAAGAACCTAAAGCTTGCCAAGCAATTGAGGAAAAAATACTAATAGACATGCCTTCATCTATGACTTTGTGAAGAACAGACACATTATAATCTTGTACTATGATCTGGAAGGGAACGTAAGGAGGAAGACGATATCTTGCAAGTCGACTCCAATCAAAAGAAGTTACCATACTACTTGGATGGGGGGTCGTGGGAACGAGAGAAATCCCCCCTTGTGTTATGGGAATGGGAGAAATGCTCTCCTGTGCTGTGGTAATAGGAGGTTTTCCCCCCTGTGCTGTGGGAACAGGAGAACTACCCCCTTGTGTCATGGGAACATGAGGATTACCTCCTAGTTCATTGTAACATTAAGAAATAATAACTTGAATGATATGAACTTCACTCTCTACAGGAAAGGTACGATCAATTGAAAGTGGAATTGAGTTAGCCATTTTCTCAACCGATGGTTAATTGGGAACAGACTCATGGGATTCGCGTTCAGAGAGAGTGGGATTGATTGGACACAAGTTTTGATCAAACACTTCATCAACTAGTGGAATATTGGGAGAAAGCTTCTAGTAACGAGTTGGAAGTCATGGATGAGAAGTTGTAAGGTTTTCCAATAATTTTGAGGCTTCATCCATATAAGGACAAAGGTGAATAAGCTGCTTTCCTTCACATAACCTACAAGGAAAGTTAACTTTACCCTTTTTCCCATGGACCTTACTATCACTAGGTGATGGTTTATCACCAACATGATCTCTAGAGGTTGATGACAAAGGCTGATGTGATCCTATGGACCACACTTCTAGTACCTTGGGAATACTAGGACAATCTCTAAGAAAGTGGTTACCCTTACATAACTTGCAAGGGAATTTAACTTTGGGGGGTTGATTGGAAGGTTTGTCTATACTAGTTGCATTGGTAGCAATGGTTACTTGGTTGCTCCCCTGCTTATTTTTCTTCTTCTTCTTTGTCCGCTTCTTTTTCTTCTTAGATTCCTGGTTACTAGGATCAAGACTTTCACGAGGCAAGGAGGAAGAAAGGGATGAAGAAACAAAAGATGAAGAAGGCAAAGGGTCAAATTTAGGATCAAATTAAGGTTGATGTTGTTTAGGTGGAGGAGAACATGGTTGAGAATAAGTTTGGACATTCAGAACCAAAGAGGTTGAAAAAAACCAAGCTGGTAAACCAATGGTAAATTAGGTAAGGGACAAAATTTCCATATAAGGAGCACCAAATTTTCCAAAAGAATGAAAAGGACTAGCATTCCCATTAGAGGGGTTTCCTTGACCGGTAGACTCGGGAATTGTCACCATTAGTATCAACCTAAGATCCTCTAAGGAGTTGTTCCACAGTGAGGATGTTGTTCCATGGTAAATTAGTTGATTTTAGAAATTAAAGACATAAATAAAACAAAGGGGTAACTAGGCAAAAGGGTTTACCAAGCAACTGTGAACTGCAATATACCCCCTTGGAGAACCAAGGATTTATGTATGGGTAGACAATCTCCCTGAATTTTGTGTTCGGTGTATTACAGTGTACAAGGCAGGTGACTCAGTTACCTAAGGTGAGGATAGCAACCTAGTGTGGACTTCCAAAATATACCCGGAGGTATGTGCAAGCACAATTTGTTTTAGTGTTGTCTAATTCATAATTATACGATGAGATCGTTCCCATATATTTTTCATGCATGGAGAGCCATCCAATATACCCAGAGGTACGTGGAGAACGATCTGATACACTTACGTACGTGGAACGAGATATCGCCAATAGAATGCAACGATGCCAAAAAATGAAAGCTCCCATGTTTATAGACGTTGGAACATGTCTCTAACCTAAACCTCTAGATGTTTGCATAAATATTTCAAATGCTCCTTAATATTGATTTAATAAATTTTAAAGTTGATCTTGAATTAGGTTTCAGTTTTCAAGGGTCACCACAAATTTCACCTGAATATCCTAAAGATGCAATCTAGCATGATAAAATGAAATATTTTCTTTTCAATGAAAACCTATGTACGAGAGGGAAGAAACAAGGAGTAATGCAACATAAAAAGTGTAGCAAACAAAATTTGTTAAGCGGATTTCCCTAATGCAACTGTTCTGATTTCCAATTTCACACACAAAACCCTTAATGCAACCCAAAATGCAAAATGATGAGATTTTTATTTTCAATACTCTTAATCTTCAAATGAAATGAAAACTAAGATGCTTGCTAAATCACTGATGAGAGAAACTGCATAGAATGATCATTGTAATATCAAATTTTCAAGCAATCAATGATAAAGCAAAAGTTTTCCAATGACCCACATGACAAGAACAAAGAAAAATCAAAACAAATTCTTATCAAAGGATAATAAAACCTAAAGAAAATTAAGTGAAGGCTTATAAGAGACAAGGACACACTTAGAGATAGAAAGAAAACAAGATGGACCAAATAAAATCATAAAGAAAGGTAGGAAAAACAATTTTTTGGCATCTTATAGGGATCAATGCAGGTGCATAAAGGACACCAGTGTGTTGCAGCACAGGAGAAGGTGCACTATAATGCAAGTACAAAGGAATCAACACTAGTGCAACACAAGAGAAGCTGTGTTGCAGTGCAATCAACGCATGTGAAACATGGGATAAGGTGCGCTGCAATGTAAGTGTTAATCCTTACAATATCCTAGGCTGAAAGAGAAATCGAGAAGGATAACCTTAAACCACTTCAGCTCAGTAACTAGCCCTACAGAGCATGAGAGGGATCTCTCTAAGTCTCTTATCAATGATATGACTTTAAAGAAAATGAATTTTAGGCTAGATATATGGGTTTGTTTATTTGTTTGTGAAAATTTGGTTTTTTAAGGATTTGTTGAACTTAGGGTTTGGAGCCACAAGTAGGTCTAGGCTGTGGGAATGTAGGAGAAAACATAAGAAGGAGCTAGATATCAAAATCCATGGTGTAATTTGAGTATTTGTCAGTGTAGTATAGAGGATATAGTGTGGAAGAAACTAATGAGCATAAATAAACATGATTTCATTAGCTTAGGAAGACAAAACACATAACTATGAAAACCAGATAACAGAGCTTGAAAAACAAGAATTCTGAGTATTTTATCACAAGGCATTCATAGAAAGAAGAGATATAATGTAGATAAATATTTTTAGACCATGAGAAAACAAAAATAATGAAGTACAAGCACCATGAACTCACTAGGCTAGATTTCCTTGAAAATAGCTGCAACCTGTATCTGTATTAGCTGAAAGATGATTACAATGCAAGCCTCCTTCACAAAAAGTTCAACCCTCTTCTCCTGAAGTGAAATGATACATATAGACTCTCCTAGACCACTTGCCCACCTTCAGGAGTTGAATTCCTTGGTGGAGGAACTGACTCCAAGATTCTCTCAACCAACATGTGAGAGTGAGAAGGTGAAACTCAAACACTTCATGGAGAGTCTGTTTAGGACATTTATTCATGCCTACATCACCTAGCCTCGTAACTAGTGCCATTACATAGAGAATCTTTACTTTGACTAAGTCAAACTAGAAACTAAAAATTTACACAGTGAATTTTACAATTTGAAACACAGAAAAGTGTAGAAGCATAGCACCGACTTTGAGCTGATTTTTAGGTGCTTTCTAGTGGTCAAAATGAAAATATGAGAGAATGGTCAACTAGACCTTCAAGTCTAGTTTCCATAACAGTTTTAATTTTTGAATTTGGAGCATGGGAAGACCTTCAAAAATCCATTCTCCCAAGGTCGTTCCAAAAGCACAACGCATGTCAAAAAATGGTCCAGAATGCTAGTTGTTTGCCACTTTTTTGCATTTTTCTCCAAAACTAAGCCACCTCTGCAAAATCTAGGCAAATGGGCTTTTAGAGGATGTCAAGACCTTTCCAAAAATGTAGACCTTTCCTAAAATGGAGGCCTGAGGAAAAAGCGCAATGCCAAGGCGCTACACTTCTAGAGCAACTAAATTTCTGAACTTAGACCAAAATTTCTCAAAACACTCAAAATTCTCAAAGTTTGCTCAAAATTGGAGGGAAGGTGTAAAAATAGGTTTGTTATAGCTTCATGGATTCTTCAACAAGCATCTCCAAGTTTCCCTCATCCTTTTGGTGTTTTTTGGCCTCCTTGAGCTTGTTTTCAAGTTGCTTTATCTTGATATTGGCGATCATGTTTTGAGCTTGGTAGTGGTGCGTCATGTGTCTGAGCAACTAATTTTCTCTGTTTGAATTCTCAAGCAGCTTCTCAAAATTTTCATTCTCTATTGAGCCAATATTCCTTATCTTGATGAACCTCTAGGGCGATCCTATCTTCTAGGTCAAGGTCCTCATTCAGCAGAATTTGTTCTTGCTCCTCTTGTAAAGATTTCTTGAGGCCTCTTGCTCTTGGTATTTTCCTTTTTCTTCTCACTTCTGATGATTTAGGCTCACTTGTTTCATGATCTCCTTACCTTTGCCAACTTGCTGCATTAACTTGGCTTTTTCCTTTTCTAGGATCAACTCCTTTGCTTTGAGTTGACTGTTTTCCTGTTCAAGGAATGATATAACATACTTTTCCCTTTCCAAATTGATTGCTAGCTCCTTGATTTGGTAGTCCTTATCCCTGATAGTCTGTCTCATGTTGGTGGTCTGATCTTTAGTCTCTAGATCAATTAGTTCAAACTCATGCTCAACTGTGTCTTTATCCTTTGCTGTCGATTCCTGCTTTGTCGATGAAGAAGGCTTGGCCCCTTTCTCTCTGTGAGAAGAAAACACAAGCCTCTGCCCCTTCTTATACACTTTAGTCACCTTAGGTTTGGGTAGCTTATTCTTCTCCACTGATTTTCTAGAGGACCCCACCTCCATTTGAATGAAAAATAAATTGTGAGGTATGAATGAAAATGAAGTGATGTGAAGGTGGGTTTTGACAAAATGATAGAGGAGGTTTGAAAAAGGTGAATATGAACTTTGGAAGCTGATGAAAATGAGTGAAGAAACAGTGGAAGAGTGATCTTCTTGCAAGGAGGAAAAACAACGTTTGTAATGAAAAATGCCCAAAAACCTCTAAGAATGAGCTAGGGTTTTACTTTTTGAGAGGTAAAACTTTGTTTTGAGGTGAATTGAATGGTTAAAATGGTTTATTAAACATGTATGTAGGTGTAGGAAACCATTTTACATGTTTTAGAAACCAAAAATAAAGATGGCCATTTTCACCCTATCATTTCCCATGCAAATTTTGCTACAAACCCTAACTTGAAGAATCATTGACATGAGATGAAATTGGGAAAGAAAAAGATTGAGGATGAATGGTGTACTTGCCTATTCCTTAGCTCAGAAGTCAGTAAAATCAAGCTTGCAAGTAAAAAAATGAATTTTGGGAGGCTTTTGATGGATCTCAGGGCACTCTGTCCTGCGTGCAGCGTAGTGTTCCTATGCGCAGCGCCAAAGCGCAGCGCAGTTCACAAAAGCGCAATGCCATCTTCCAAACCACTTTTGGAGGCCTTAAACTGCTCCAAATTGAGAGCTTGATAGCTCGTTGGAAATATCTTGAAGTATGATATAATATGGACACCTCAGGTATGTAATTTGGACACTCAATGAGGGATAAAGATTGAGTTTCCCAAGGTCACTCCAAAAACTTAGGGTTTCTTTGAAAAAAGAGAGGCTCCAACTTGCAGAGCACTTTTGGATGCCTTCCACTAATCCAAATCATGATCTAAAGGTACTATTGGAAAGCTTAGTATTTCTGATACACAATAGAGTCCTTAAACACTACCAACACCTGCTCCAAACCCTTGAAAAACTGTCTTGAAGTCAAGCTTTCCAGAAGTGCATTAACTCTCCTGTAGCAAGTGTATTTTGGGAATTTATTTCAAATCATAACACCTGTGCATAAACGGAAGGAGGTTTTTGTTCCTTGGACTATAATGGACAAAAACCTCTTTCACTTTTGTAAAATTATTCTCCATTTTGTCAGAAACATATTTTGAAGCAAACATGTCCCTATGAGAAATGATGAGGCGAGGTAGTGTACTGCAACATTGTCTTATTTGAAATAAAACATTACCTTTACCTTTATTTTTCTTTCCCTAAGCTTCTAACTCCCTTTACCCACTGAATTACATGATGGACATGTTTTGTTTTGACATATGGTATCATGACGACACATGGAGTGAAACCCTAGACCATGACCTAAAATGAGGAATTTAACCATTTCATGACCCAAGACATTTAAATGAAGATATGATACCGCGAAGAAGACAATGACCATGATGAGTGATGAAGACCATGAGTAAGTGAAGGGAGAAGCAGTGACCTAGACACAACAACCAGTGACCAAATTTTTATTTGAAGACTCACTGAAATGACAAAAATTTGACTTAACACCCTAACAACACCTTGTAAGAGCATATTTGATCACTAGTGATAGGTTGAACTGACTGACACTAACAACAGGTACAATTAAGGAATAGGTGCGCTAAAGTGTTATGTCTTCAGACCAAGGGGTATGTTGAGGTAGATACAGCCAAAATACGACACAAAAAATCAAATCAAACTTAGTGTAGGGTTTTCTTGAGGTCAATCAAGGTCTGAGTGAATCAATCAAGGTCAATTTAAGAGGTGGAAAAGGTGCTAAGGTCAAGGAAACCACTAAGGGAAGAAATTGATCCCTAGTATGGTCGCCAATTTGTTATGTGAAATTTACAACTGCGGAAAAAGGTGAATTCCTTAGACCTAGTGGACTAGTCTAGAACACTAGAAGAAAAATAACATAGAGTTTCATTAGAGAAGTTAGAGAATGGGAAAGAGGCCTACCTCATATCTATAGCAAGATTTCATTTCCTCCTTTCTTATAAGATCGAAGTGTTATAATTAGAACCCGTACACATGACTAAAACAAGTAAAGGATCCACAACAACCAAGTAGCATAATATAACATCCCTATTCAATGAATCAACAAGGCATTAAAATATATGAGTGCAAACAAAACACAACAAATATAGGAAAACAAGATACTCTTTGTATTAATAGAAATGCGGGAGAATTTACAACCATAAATAGTAGTTGATTTTGTAGATGTCTTCCCAAGTTGACTTGTACTTCCTTGTCACAAAGCACACCTCAATGCCAACCATAATGAATGAAGTGATGACTCCTTTAGGTTGAAGGAAACATCATAGGGGCATTATCAATCTCCAAAACCCATCCTTGATGCTATGGATGACAATATATTTATAGGAGAGGGATGGTAGTTTACAATTTACCATAATAGGCTTAAGATCCACATATGATGGGAGAATGATATCAAGGGATAAGAGATGAAGTATTCAAGATAGTATCAAATAGGATTCGAGCTTCTTATCCATGGTAAATAATTAAAACAACCCTTAGAATCTTCTGGAAGAGGAAGCTTCATAATTACTTTTAATTTTCCTGAATTTCTAGAATTAGCGCACCTACTGAAGGGAGAAACACATGCTAACCAACATTGGTGTAGAAGGGAGAAACCACTATTGAACGTAGGTGAATAAAGGGACAGGGTATGTTGGGGCTAAAAACATTGATTTTGAGCAATTAATCCCAGAAAATCAGACTTTTTGGAAAGGTTATGCTTAGAGCTTTGTGAAGGGATGATGAAAACATGTTCACAGATGTTGATTGATCCGGTTTATAATCCTATTGACCAAATGTGACAAAATGGCCTATAACAGATGGAACAAACTATGAATTATGGAGTGTATTTATGGAGACTATTTGAAAGCCCTAGATTGCATATGGTTCACAGTTGTTACCAGAGATACAATCACAAAGGAGTAAAAAGAAATGATGCAAAAGCAATGGATAAAATTTTAAGAGGCTTATCAGATACTATAAAAGACAAGGTAGGACAATGCTCCTCAACTAATGATCTTTGGTAAATACTAGAAGAGCTTTATGTAAGACAAGATGAAAAGGAAGTTTCCCGCTTAAAGATCGAGGTATAAGAAGCAAAAAGGACAGAAGAAATTTTGGCAAGTCATCTTAAAGAAAAATCCAAGGACTTGATCAAGTGACAAATTGAATTCGATCAATAAGAGAGAAGGTTTAAAGAAGAAATCATATCCTTGAAGACCAAACTTGAAGAAGCAAGAAGAATTGAAGAAGTGACCAAATGTCAGCTAAAAAGGAAGTAAGAGGATTGAAAGAAGTATGAGGAAGAAGTTGAATCATTTAGGGTTGAATTTGATAACCTCAATAAAATCTTGAACAACTCATTAGTGTTGGATAACATTGTCAGCCACAACAAATCAAGTCCAAGAGAACCTTCATGCAAATAAGATGCAAGCAACAAGTTCCAAAAGGAAAATTTTGAAGAAAAAATTGGAATATTTGTACTCAAAAGGCCAAGAAAGAACCTTAAAAAGCATGAATTTTCCAATCCAAGAAGTTATTTTCTCAAGAAGACACCTCACCAAGAAGCACATCATAAAAGATTGGACCTCCTTCAAGGAAAAACAATTTTAGAAGACCATCATGGTGATCCAACTCACCAAGATTCCAAAGTATAATGCTTGGTTGTTATTCATGTGCAAATTTTGGGAATAAGGCTAGGGATTGTAAAGCTTATAGCAAGAGTAACTACAAAGGATATTATCAAAACCCTAGAAGCATGTTCACAAGCAGACAAGTAAGAAACCCTAATGAAATCTCCAACAAAAGGTACACAACATTTGCTCCATCATTCAAGTACACCACAAAATTATTTAAATGTCATAACCTTGGGCATATTGCTCGCGACAATATGACATGAAGTGGATTCCTAAGTAGATTAGGGAATCAAGCAAACCTACTAAGGTTTGGAGAAGAAATCATGTCTAGCAAGAAGAAGAAATATCATCAAGGGGAGCATCCCCAAGACACAAGTCACCATTTTACATTGATATCAAAGGGGGAGATAAAAGGAAGTGCAACATGGAGTCAAAGGAAGTGAAGCATGGAGACAGGGAGGAGCATGAAGATAGGGGGAGCATAAGTGTTGACATCAATGACAAAATGGGAGAATGTTGGATTAAATTGTCATTGATGTCAAAGGGTGAATGGGCTAGCATTTGGTTGATGATTTGAATGCATAAATAAAGTGAATTTGTGTATAAGGACCCTCTAGATTAGCAACCCTTGTCATGGTTTTTGGTTTGATAAGTGGCACATCTGGTGGGTCCTCCTCATTGAATAGATATGGATTTTTGAAGTCTGAAACCCCATATGGATGTTTTTAGAACAAGTCTTTGGCCCAAAAGTTTATCACATTAAATATTCATTCTTTCCCTAGAAGAAGTTCAAATTGAAATTTATATTGGCCTTAGCCTTGAATTTTTTTGTTTTAAAGAAAAAAATTAATTTTTAAAATGGTCTAAGCCTCTTCTTAACAAGTTAGCTTGATACAAGTTTAGGTCATCTCTAGTAAAGTTGTGTCTTTTCAAGGATCATGTTGGCTCCAATATAGATCCCTACAAAATGCTTATATATTACATCTAGCCATGGGAATTTGTTGAAATACAATTTGGTGGTCTCATGTAGTATTTGATCTGAAGAAAAATATGAGCTTTGAGCTTGTTGAATATTTGTGAATAAGGCTAAAAATCTAAGAAATAATTCTCTATATGAGGTATTGGATAGAATTGTTTTGAGAAGTGGGATGAAGGGATTTTGATGCACAATTTTTTGAGAAATTTTCCCCTATTACGATGATAAATTCACATCCATTATGAGGCAGATATGTGTCATTTTAATGTAAATTTGTGTTATCCTTTTAAGCATACCTAAACCAGAAGTAGTCTGAACCTTCAATCGTCTGAGGCATCCAAACTTGTGGCCCTTTGAACTAGACCTACGACCCTCTAAACTAGACCAATGACCCTTTGAGGCATCCGAATCTGTGTCCCTTCGAGGCATCCAAACATGTTTCCCATCCAAGGAAAATTTCAAGGCTCTTATGTTATGCAACCAGCTCACAAAATAGAAGAAAAGATAGATAAATGACTTCAAAATCAACCTCTTTGATGGGGAAACCTCATTTACATTGTACAAATGAATAATTCTTGGATGAAACAAATGGCAAAACCTCCTTTCTATATATAGGAGTCTAAGGGGTCACAATTTAATCAAAGTTGACATAATAATAATAATATAAGGGCACAACAATAAAAATAGTGGGCTTCTATGGGGCATAATAATAACAATAAGGGTATAATGACAATAGTAATGGGGGAATCACTACTATTATAGGGACCTAACATGCCCCTCTCCTTCAAAAAAGTGTTGTTCTCAGCGCTTGAGTAGTTTTGGATGCTTCTGTATAAAATTGTCATCCTCCCATGTGGAATCTTTAGCGGGTAAGTTCTTCCACTTGATGAGATACTCCGAAATAGATCGATTTCGTAGTTGTCGAGTTCTTGTTTCTTTGACTGCTTCAGGTTCCAATATGATTTTTACTTCCTCTTCAAGTTCTAGAAATATTGTTTGAATTGGCAGCTTGTCACCTATAAACTTCTTTAAGCATGAAACATGGAAAACTGGGTGCACTCGGGAAGCTGCAGGAAGCTCCAATTTGTATGCCATAGTACCAATCTTTTGCAACACCTTGTATGGACCATAATACTTTGGTGATAATTTATTATCCTTCTTAGCTTACTTAAGGGACATTTGTTTATATGGTTGTAGCAGTAGGAATACCCAGTCACCTACATCAAAACTTCTTTCCCTGTGAAGTTGATATTCCTGTTGTTTCATTCTATTCTACGCCAAAGTGAGGTTATCCTTTAAGAGTTGGAGAACTTGTTGTTGATACTCAATGTGATCTTCCACTGCTTGAACCTTATAATTTTCTCTTAAATATAATGTGATGGACGGTGGATGATATCCATAAAGAGCCATAAATGGGGTCAATTTTGCTGCAGTATGGAAGGAAGTGTTATACCACCATTTAACTAGAGGTAACCATTTGACCCATTGTGTCTGTTTACCAAAGATAAAGCAACGAAGATATCCTTCCAAACATTTGTTTACTATCTCAGTTTTCCTACTAGATTAAGGATGATAAGATGAGCTATCAGCTAACTGAGTACCAAGACAAGAAAATATTTCTATCCAAAAATTTCCAACAAAAATGGGATCTCTGTCGCTTACAATAATCTTTGGGTTTCCATGTAGCTTTTGAATTGTTTCCATAAATGCACTAGAAACTGTACTGGCTTTGAATGGATGAGATAATGCACAAAAGTGTGCATACTTGGTAAGTCTGTCAACTACCACCATGATGACACTCTTTCCTTCAGACTTGGGTAAAACTGTGATAAAATCCATTGAAACCTCCTACCAACGTTGGCTTGGAATGGATAAAGGTTGTAATAGACATGGGGTCTTGATTGTTTCAACTTTATTTTGTTGGCAAACCAAACATTCCCCCACAAACTTTTGAATATCTGATTTAAGGCCAACCCAAAAAAATTCCCTCTTAACCCTGTGGTAAGTTTTTAAAAATCTTGAGTGCCCTCCTAAGGGAGAAGTGTGCAATTCCATAAGAATCTTATGTTTGAGTTAGGAATTCTTACCTAGGTATAAACGATCTTTGTACCATAATGAATTATTTTTTCCAGCTAAATGTATCAGATGTATTGGGATCTTGTTGTATCTTTTGAATGAGTTCCCACACTTCTTCACCATTCTTCCATCCATTCCTTGCTTTGTTTATCCAATCTGGTTGGATAATAGAAATGGTGCAAAGAAATGCTTCCACATCCTCATCGTTTCTTGAGAGTGCATCTACCACAACATTTTTCTTCCCTTTTTGTAGATGATTTCAAATTCATAACCCAACATCTTTGTGACCCATTTTTTCTTCTCTTCTAAAGATAGTCTTTGTTCTAAAAAGTATTTAAGATTATCATGATCTATTTTTACCTTGAAGTGTCTTCCCATTAGGTAGGGTCGCCATTTCTTAAGTGCATGTAGTATTGCCAACATTTCCTTCTCATAAATAGCTTTGTGCAAATACTTTCCTTTGATTGGACAAATTTCAAAATCAATGGGTCTTTCTTCCCGCATTAAAACAACACCAATTCCATTTCCTGAGGCATCACATTCCCCAATAAAGGTTTTTGTGAAGTCCGACATAGCTAAGACAGGTGCTTGGAACATTGCCTCTTTAAGATTTTCAAAGGCCTTTGTTGCTTCTAGAGTCCATGAAAATGCATCTTTCTTCAATAATGTTGTTAGAGGTGCTGCTATTCTCCCATAATTCTTAACAAACTTGCGATAATACCCTATCAACTTGAGAAATCCTCGCAGATGCTTTATGGATGTGGGGATTTTCCTTAATGGTTTTAATTTTTCTAGGGTCTACCTTAACCCCTTCATGAGATACAATATGACCCAGATATCCCACCTCTTGTACTCCACAGAAACATTTAGATCTTTTTGCATATAATTGTTTCTCCTCCAATAGTTTGAGCACCCTGTCAACATGTTGAACATGATCCTTCCAAGATTGCTGTAGATTAGTATATCATCAAAAAATACTAACACAAATTTTCTAAATAAGGGTTTGAAAATGGAATTCATCGAACCTTGAAATGTAGAAGGTGCATTAGTAAGGCCAAAAGTCATGATCAAAAATTCATAATGACCCTCATGAATTCTAAATGTTGTTTTCAGAATGTCTTCAATCTTCATTTTGATTTGATGATATCCTGAACGAAGTTCCAACTTGGTGAAGTAAATTGATCCATGCAATTCATCCAATAATTCATCAATGACAGGAATGGGAAATGTATCTTTAATAGTGAGCTTGTTTAGCTTCCTATAATCCGGACACATGCACCATGATCCATCCTTCTTGTGCACCAATACCACTGGAGCAGAGAAAGAACTTTGACTAGGTTGAATTATACCAACCTCTAGCATTTCTGCAACCATACATTCAATTTCACTCTTTTGGGCATAAGGATATCTGTAAGGCTTGATGTTTGGAGGAAAAATTCCTGGAATCAAATGAATAGCATGATCATGATCATGAATAGGTGGAAGGCCTTTGGGAGTCTTAAATACCTTGGAATGATTGTCCAAGACTTTTTGTAGATCTAGAGAAATAGATGATTTCGATGTGGGAACTTCTAGCTAACATAATTGTGCAATTACGCCTCGTTGTTGTTTCTTTAGAAGATTTTTCATTCCATTAGAGCTGATTATCTTTCCTAGTTTCCGTGTGATACCCCTTAATTCAACTTCCTTTCCTTCCGAAAAAAATTTGATGAAAAGTTCTTGAAAATTAAAAGATATTGTACCCAAGGATTATAGCCATTGGATTCCTAATACAACATCAACACCACCCATTGGAATGGAAAGCATTGGGCTATTCAATACATATTCTCCCATGGATAACTTGATATTATGGCACTTACCAGAGCAATTTATGGTTCCTCCACTTGCAACCATCACTTGACACTCTGGTGCTAGATATAGGAAGAAATTCAATTCCTTCGTTATCTTATAATGAATAAAATTATGGGTACTACCTGAATCAATCAACACTATAACCTTTTTCTTCTTGATATGTCCTTCTATCTTGATATTTTGAGGAGTGGTTATTCCGGCCAATGCATTACAAGATATGGTCGGATTCATTTCTTCTTCTCTAGGGTTTGTTCCTGGTGTGTATCCTCTTCTTTTGATGTTTCTTGTTCCTTTTCTTCTTCCTCTTCACAATATATGTAAAATAATTTCTTCTTAGCACACTTATGACCTTTAGTGTATTTGCTATTACAATTGTAACAAAGCCCCTTTTTTCTTTTTCTAATTGTTGTGGTGTCAACCTTGTAGGTTGTGGAAGGCTAGGGGCAACAACACTTCCATATTTATAGTTGTGATTGGGAGGCTTCCTTGTTTCCATAATTTTTCTTTCAATTTTTCTTGCCAACCTGAATGCCTTCTCCAATGAATTAGGTTCCTAAATGAAAACCTCATGTTGGATGCTATCCTTTAAAGTACCTATGAATACATCAATCCTATGCTCCTCTGGGATATCTTTTACCCTTATATTCAATTTTTGGAAGTCCTCAATATGCTCCACCATTGGACCCTTTTGTTAGAGATTTATCATTTGGCTAAAGAAGGTGTTTCTCTTTGTATCCTCATAACGTGCTATCATTTCATCTGTAAAAATTGGCCAAGTGACAATTTGTTTACGAGAGCAAAGCCATCAATACCATACAAACTGATTGGGTTCCAAATATAAAGTTGCAATTCGTACCTTTTGTGTGTTTTGCACATTATGGAGATCAAAATATTGTTCCATATGTAGTATCCATGTTACGGGATCCTTGCCATCAAACTTCCTCATATCAATCTTTGGAATGTGGTGGGTCTTTATTCCAATGTTAGGGTCTATGAAATCATGATTAACATTTATTTTGTTCTCATCATGAGTTTTCTCTACTACCTTTTCGCCATTAGGAAGCCTTTCTTGTACCAACTTTGTCAAACCTTAGTTCAAACCTTCCATGTCTTTCTTCAAATCTTCAATGTTGTCATTATTTGAATCATGATTAACATTTATTTTTTTCTCATTCTGATTTTGTTCTACTACCTTTTTGCCATTAGGAATCCTTTCTTGTAGCAACTTTGTCAAACATTCATCCCAACCTTCCATGTCCTTCTTCCAATATTCAATGTTGTCTTTCATACCATCCATCTTCACTTCCACACCTTTCTTTAAACCATCCATATTATCTTCCATGCCTTTCTTTAAACCATCCATCTTATCTTCTGTTACTTTTTGTGAGAGTGAAATTTGTTGCACTTGGTCTCGTAATTTTGATATATCATGTTGCATTTCTTCCTCTTCTTCATGAATCATGTTAGAGATTTCAGGTTGCTTGCTAGGTGTTTCCATTTTATTTTTTCAGGGCATCAATTAATGATAATTAATCTTCACTATGCCCTTTAAATTCCTTGAAACTAATTTTTCAAACCAAACTTATGCAAAATTAAAAAAAAAATGACACATCTTTTTCACTTTGTAGGAGATCGATATTGAATCTGATGTATCTCTGAAATTTCGGATCTCCAAGTTCTGAAATTACGAACTATGGTAGCCCTCTGAGTCCTCTTTCCAATGCCACCAGTCTGATCGAAATTGGATTCTCCAAGAAAACGTGATGCCCAATCTCCCAAGATGACATGATTATACACCTTTTCAGTAGAGCGAACTTGTACGAAGTGCCACATGTCACTGTTTCAACCTTCAGACTTGAAAACGATATACTGAAAACTAAAGTCTGTCCTCTTTCTGTAACTTCTTATGAAACTTCAATATGGTACTCAGAGAGAAAGTTAAGACAATTTTCCCAAGGTCACCTGTTTGGGATGTAATTCGAGAGCTTGCAAAAACCCTAACTCTCTTGGATCATATCTCCGAAAATATAGCGAGACAAGATTTGAAATTCAAACCCGAGGATCATCGAAATTTAGGCTCAAATGGGGTTTTTTTAGCTTTTGAAACATTGTAGAAAAAAGTTTATAGCGAAAATTCCACAATGACCTGTTTTGGAGCAGCGAAACCCTAGAATCCAAAGCTCTCATACCAAATGTTATGCAACCACCTCACAAAATAGAAGAAAAGATAGATAAATGACTTAAAAATTAGCCTCTTCGAAGGGGAAACCTCCTTTACATTAGACAAATGAATAATTCTTGGATGATACAAATGACAAAACCTACTTTCTATATATAGGAGTATAAGGGGTCACAATATAATCAAAGCTAACATAACAATAATAATATAAGGGCACAACAATAACAATAGTGGGCTTCTATGGGGCACAATAATAACAATATGGGGACAATAGGGGCACAATAATAACAATAAGGGCTACAATGACAATAGTAATGGGGGAATCACTAGTATTATAGGGACCTAACATCTTCTAAGACATGTCCTTGCCCTTCCTAAGGTCTAAATAGAAGTTTCCTTGAGTCTTATTATGACCTTTGAGATAGTTTCTAGGTCAAATTTATAGCCATCTTTGGGATATCCTTGGCTATTCATGAAGCCTATTTAAGCTTGATTAGAAGCATTCTAAAGCCTGTATCTAAGCTTTTGTAAGGTGAATATGAGGTATGAAATTAGACCCATAAAAGATGCAAGCTTGAGGTCTAAAAGGGCTAAGGTTACACATAGAAGAGGAACAAATCAAATAGTATCTTAAGCCTACCCTTTGGCAGTCACCTTTGGCACAATTTTTGTAACAAACCTTTTCTCGAGCAATCCTTGATATTTTTATTTATAGTATAGAAGACTTTGATATTTGTGGCAGACCTTTGTGTTTGTCTTGTACAAATTCTGGAGCAAACTTTGACCTTGTCTTATATAAGTTCTGAAGCAACCCATGATGAAGTTTTGAAGTGGCCTGAAGTCATGAAGCAATATACCTTGAAGAAGCTTTGAGGCAGAATTAAAGGTATGAATTAGAGTTCCTTTTTTGTTAGATTGCATACTTTTGAAGATCACTATAGTAGTAGGTAAGTTGGTCATGACAAAGGGAAAAACTAAAGTTGTTGATGACTCAAAGCATAGTAGTTGTTTTTCAAAACAATCATGATCATATATGAGAGGTATTTGGACTAGTAAGAGGTTAAGCTTGAGGCAATTAGAATATGGTCAAAGGGAAGACCAAAAGCACATTGAGTTGTGCTTGGGAAAGAAACTTGAGGACATGAATTTGTATGATGATGATACAGTGAAACAACAATTGATGAGCAACAATGGTTGAGTAAGAGTACAATGATTAGATTGTTTGATTATTGAAATTGTTGAGTATTGTTGTAATTGGGTCATTGTCCTTGGTACAAGAGCCAAAGGGTTTGTTTTTTTTTTAAAGTGTTAGGGTGGTGCTAGGAAAGGAAGTTGTATTTTCCGTCAAGAGGTTTTCACCTCCTTCTAGTGAATGTTGGTAAACCATGGGTTGTAGCTCCTTCCAGTAGTGTCTAGTAAATATCTTGGGGTTGTAGCCCTTTTAGTTGTAGTTGATAAACTGGAAATATTAGCTTCCCTTGTAATATAAATAAATTGTTTTATATATACATCTTGTGCTCCTTTGATGTGCTGTTATTAGTTAATGTTTTGATATTCAATTGTAATAAAAAGTGAAATATTGATTCACTCCCCCCCCCCCTTCCCCCCCTTCTTATTATTTCCAACAAGATCCATATTAAATCTAGATCTACCAAGCATTGAGAGGCACCAAACCTCTCAAGGTGCAAAACTTTCCTCAAGTTTTGCATTCAAAAAGAGGTTTATATCATAAGAGATTTGATCTCTCTCCATGCTTGGTAGATCTAATGTTAAAATAGATCTACATGACCATCAATGTTACAATGGTTGCAATGATTGCTAAGATATTTGCACTAGTTTGTTATGTTTGCTATCTTTTTTTCCTTCTCCACTTTCCATTTATTCTTGATAGATATAATCCCTCTTGATGCTCGATAGATCTAGAGTTAAGATGGATCTATGTGACCATCAATGTTACAGTGGTTGTAGTAGATGATGTGATCTTTGCATTGCTGTGTTGTGGCTCTCTTTTTTTCCTTCCAACCTGTCCAACAAAACTCCTTTATATGGATTTAATCATTTATATCAATTATATTATTAAGAACCAGCATAAATCCATCTTAAGTTCAAATCTACCAAGTGTCAAGAGGAATCAAATCTCTCAAGGTGCAAACCATTCCTCGCGTTTTGTATTCAAAAAGTGTCTGGCATCTTGAGAGATTTGATCCCTCTCAGAAGTTGGTAGCTACAAAGTTAAGATGGATCTATTCCTTTTAGCACTTGGTAGTTACAAAGTAAGATGGATCTATACTAGTGTAAATTGAAAAAGCATAGTGTTTATTCTTAAATTTCTTTTTAACTTTTTACAACCAAGTGTTACTATGTAGATTAAAATAAAATAAAATTATTTATACAATATTTATTGATCTTGATTTATACAATATTCATTGGTTTTGACACCACCAATTTCAATACTCAATCATAGTAGTAAATAGAAAAGAACCATAACCATAAAATTTAAATAATCTATATGTTTATATAAATATTCATAGTTAGTAAATTAGATATGGTAAAGGATGGGGTGGTATGGAGACGTAGATATGTTAGTGTTACAGAATACTGGAGGAGTTAAAGGTATCATGGAATACCCAATGCATTCATATAAAGGATTACGGATAAACTTCATCCTTCCAATCTTTGGTGCTTCTTCCTTGAAAAACGCCTAGGTAAGTCTCTTCCTCTTAACCTCATTTCTCTTCAAGAAAAACTTTGTATTGGTTTTAACAACACCCCTTGATATAGATTAGATCATTATATTATTTTTCATCCATCTAGATGCTTTCAAGGAGGAAAAATCAAAGAAATTAGTTTATAGGAGTAATTTTAAAGACGAGACCCAATTTGGAGAATTGGGACCAAAAAGATTATGGAGCCAATTTGAGGACTTAAATGACGTCTTTTGGGGGTAAAAATTTGTCACTTAAGCATCGCACCCCTAGCATTTCTCCACACTCAAAGACTTTTTTAGCGATGCAAGAATCACATCAATTAGAGTTTGGATGCAAAAGTTATGCCTCCTAGAAGTTAATTTGTCGTGTTTGACCACCATAATTTGGGATGATGTCATGTCAACCACCATAATTTGAGATGATGCCATAACTTGATGTGTTTGACCACCATAGTGAATTTTATTCCATATGTTGAAAATGTAGCAAGAAATGGCTTCTTTAACTTGTGCCTTAGTTAAAGATGCCAATTCAAATTTAGTCTCATTGTTTCTTGAGTTAGCTTTCAACTAACATGTGTGATGTGGCCTATCACTGAGTTATTGTCAGTTAATTCGCGTTATATGGTATGCAATGAGTTATGGACTAGTTGATGGCTAAAATTAGCTATCTAGTGGAGTTAGCTCTAGTGTTTATCAATTAACTGATATCTAATTATAGAATAGAGATAGATTTGAGTTTAGTTGGGTAGTTGAATTTCTGTTAACTCAAATTACTCTTAGATAACTAGCTACAACTGATAAAATTAGCCCTAGTAGGTTATGAAATTAGAATTTCCTATTGAGATTGTATGAAGGCACAATTTTAATTCATTAATGCATACAATTTTTTGTGTACAAGCTTGGTTAATAAGGCATATCATTTCTCTTGGGAATTGTGCAAGGAAATAGGAGAAATTCCTATTTTTTAGCGGCAGATTTGCATTAGGAAATAAGATCTTCCTAGCAGGCCTTATTTGCCTAAGTGTTGGGAAAGTCTTGTGTAGAGTTGATCAATATTGCATGGATCTTCATTTTTGAAGTAGATTCAATGTAATAGATCAGTTTTCTTAGTTGATTCAATACAAGCAAGCATGGGTTTTTCTTAGTTGGGTTCCCTAGATATATTGTATGTTTAATGTGTGACTGTGTTTCTATTCATTATTTTCTTTCCGCAATTTTTTGGTAGAGAAGTATTGTGTCTCTTGTGATAAGTTTTCTCTCATTAGCAGTTGTAAGGTTTCAAGGATTTTCTACAACATAGTAGAGCAGAGTAGTTGAGAGTGGATAAAGAGGGGGAATAACAGAGAGGATTTGTGCTTTGCAGTATCCCACATGCCATAAGTCTCACTTATTTGTATTTGCACCATTTCCATTTGGAGGAGAGAGCAAAGTATCCTCACCTTCCAATTGATTTTCTCCTGAAAGGGTTTCCCAAGTCATATATTGGTGTTATTTTGGTTTGTGAATGGATTTTTATCTATTCTCTATTTTTTCATTTTGAATATTGCATGCATAAGTTAAAAATAATTATATGATAAATCCATAAAATCTAAGGAAAATTAACTCTCATAGTATATATTTCATATTCCAGTATAATTTTATTATATCTGTTGTGATGAACTATCCATTGGAATATCCACAATGATATACAAATCATATTGGTGCTAGAGCTAGTTTATTTGGGTATATTATCAGGACATGCATGGGGTCATATTGGTTTAAGAAAAATGTCACAAAACCCCAGCCATGTCCAACAAATCTATTTGTAATAACCCTCGAGTTATGGTAGAGGAGAAATTCGTGAGGCTAGAAGAGTAGGTTGCAAATATCAGCCATAATATAAACCTCTTTATGGAAGCTCTAGTAAATAAGCTTGGAATCAGAGAACATGGAGGCTCAATATTAGAGTTTAGATCAAAGGGAAAATTGGGGAATTGTGAAGAACTAAAGGAGTCTAATAAAGAAGCTAAAAAATAGTAGCCCGGTTTGAGTGTCATGAACCATTCATAGTCCTTGTTTAAGAAGGAAGTGAAGGTTGACATCAAGGTGAGATTGAAACTTTGAATTAAATCACTGGTTGCAATAGTTAGAGGCTTATTTTGTTGTCTGTTGCATAAAGGAGGAACATAAAATTTATTTCACTCATTTTAAACTAGAGGGCCATGCTTTGACCTAGTGGGAAAGCCATAAGAAAACCCTGAGGCTATAGGGGGATCACCCAATAACTAAGTCTGTGGATTTCAAAACTCTCATAAAGTCTCAATTCTACCATATCGAGTATGTAGAGGAAAAGTGGATTTGATGACATTACTTTAAGCAGATATAGGGAGAAAGTGTACATGAGTACACCACATAATTCAAGAAGATGGAAAAAATGTTAGGTATCTCTCAAGAACCCATATGTACTCCTTAATTATTTGGGGAGTCTACACAACCATGTGCAAAAGCAAGTGATGTTGTTAAAACCCATAATGGTGAATGAGGATTGCATACATGCATAATACTTGGAAAACATAAACTAGAAGAAAGGGCAAGCAAGTGGTTCAAAGCAAAAGGAACACCTAGAAGTTTCCAAAGAAGTGATGAAGAAATGTAAAGGGGAGGAGGAGAAAAGACATGAGTAACAACACACCAATGCAAATATTCCATCAATAACTATAACCATTGTAATATTAATGGTCAAATGGAGGAGATGTGTTGGAAACAACATCCAAACTCAACCCAAAGAATCAAAAGAAGGATGAGAAGAAGAAAAACCTCAACACCACAGATTTGAGCAATCATGTGGAAATCAACTCAAACATTGCTAAGAATATTATCTACAATTTAGTGCAAAAGGGGGTGAATATGAGTATCCTTCAGCAAAAGGAAGAGAAGGTGCTGACAAAACTCTTCCATATAAAGATATAGGTCAAGATGAAAAAAATTGATGCTTTTTTCAATTTAGGATGACATGCAAATCTCATTACAATATATATATATATATATATATGTTCAACAAAATAGGATTGTAGGTTTAAGATTATCCAAGACTATATTCATTGGGGTGGGTAAATAAGGATGTAGAAATCAAGGTAACAAAATAATGTAAAATCAAATTTTCTATTAATGTTAATTTTATTAATGAAGTAGAATTAGATGTAGATCTACTTCATGTATGTGAGGTGTTGTTTGGGAGTCCCTATATGTACATGTGTGGTGCAATATTCATGCAGATAGGCAACCAATAGTACCTCATCAAGGATAAAAAGTCCTCCATAAAAACACACAAGGGAAAGTCTAAATTTTCACTGGTAAGTGCCAACCAAGCCAAGAAACCAATCAGTTCTAACAAGAAATATGTTTTACTATTTTTAAAAGAAAATCAATAAGTGCTAATGAGAACAAGGCATCCTTAGAGGGGTGTGTTAAGGAATAGAGATGGAAACTAGAAGATTTGTTGCACACATACAAGGGAGTGTTCTAGGAGCTTGAAGGGTTACCACCCAAGAGAGCATTGGAGCATGAGATCCAATTGTTGTTAGATTTGTTGCTGCCAAACATTGGGCTATACGGGTAGTTCATTATGGAAGCAAATAAGGTGAAGAAGTAGTTACAAAAACTATTAGAGCAAATCATTATTCAACCAAGTGCCTTTCCATGTGGGTCGCCCATCGTAATTTTACCTTAGAAGGATGGGAATTGGTGAATGTGCATTGACTACATGCTATTAAAGAAAATTAAGATCAAGAATAGGTACCCCCTACCAAGGATAGATGACTAGTTGGACCAGTGGCAACAAGTGAAATACTTCACCAAGCTAGAATTAAAATCAAGGTATCACCAGGTTTGAGTCAGAGAAGAAGATACCTACAAAATTGCCTTCAAAACTAAACAAGGTTTGTATAAGTGGTTGCTGATGCCATTTGGTAACATATGCAATGCACCAGTTATGTTCATGACATTAATAAATGATATATTTTGCTCATATTTAGATTCTTTTGTTGTTGTGTATTTGGAATATATATTGGTATAAAATGTTACTTGGGAGGTGCACATATCACATTTCATGCAAGTTCTAGAGACATTGAGGAAGTACCAACTACTATAAAATATCAAGAAAATGTGAGTTTGAACACTAGTGTTTGGTGTATTTAGGATATAACATAGTTACCGATCAAATGAGAAAATTATCTAGTACTTTTTTTTTGAGGTAGCAAAAAATCACTTGATTTTGAAAAGTGGTGATTCAAAATACACATTTTTTTTGGAGTATATTTTTGGCACTTTAAATTTTCGTATGTATCAAGTATGGACATTTTTTTTAAATGTTAGTGGTTTGCATGTTGATATTGAAAAGTGTTGATACAACATCAACACATTTTTTCAGAGGGCTTATTTTTGACACTTTAATTTTTATTTTTTTTTGTATAAAGTATAAACAATTTTTTTTGTTAGTGATTTTCATTTTGATTTTTAAAAGTGTTGATGCAACATCAACCTTTTTTGTTTAGAGGGCTTATTTTTTACACTTTAAATTTTCTACTGTATTAAGTGTGGATTTTTTTTTTTTTTTTTAAATCTTGGTGATTTTCATGCTGGTAAAAAAAAAAAAAATTATATCTCTCTCTCTCTCTCTCTCTCTATATATATATATATATATAAGTTCAAAAAAAAAAGAAAAAGGAAAAAAGAAAACATCATCTAATGTAAGGGAAAATTAATAAAAGTTAAAAAACAGGAAAAAATTCTAAAACAATTATTCTTATTATTATTATTATTTTTTAAGTTAAAAAGAAAATAAAAAAACCTCATAATAAAAAAATTACAAAAAAATTAAAATTAAAAAAAAAATATTCCTGCCGTCCAATCGACTTGGGGTGGCAGGGGCCGATTCAGGGAATCTGTCCCTACCAAGCTCGGTTGGTTGGGCTGCAGGGTGGCGGGGAGGGAGCTGCGTGCAACTCCCCCCCACCCACCTATGGTGGCAGGGGTCGATTGACCCAACTTACCCGGGTTGGCAAGGGCCAATTCCCAGAATCGACCGTTGCCACCCTGGGCCCATTAGGCCACGGGGTAGGTGGGAAGGGACTTTTTAAATTTTAACTTTTACATTTTTTTAATTTTTTATTATTTGGTTTTTATTTTTTATTTATTTATTTAAACTTAAAAAAATTGTTTTTGATTTTTTTTTTTTAACTTTTTACCATCATTTATTTATTTTTATAATTTTAAATTATGTGAATTTTTGAAATATTTCCCCATTTTTTATATTTTATATTTATTTTTTGTTTTGTTTAAGTTTTTAAATTTTACAAAGTTAATTTTGATTTTTTTATACATTTTATAGTTTTTTTTCGTCTTTTTATATATATATTTTTATTTGATTTCTTTTGTCATGTTTTTTGTTTGTTTGTTTTATATATATATATATGTTTTATTACTTGTTATTATTTTTTTGTGTTTTTTTTTTTTTTTTTTTTTTTTCAATATTAGAATTTTTTTATTTTCTTTTGTATTATTTATTTTGTTTTTTGTTTTCTTTTAATATTTCAATTTTTGTTTTCTTTTGTATTTTTCATTTTTATTTATTTATATATTTATTTATTACTTTGTTTTTTTATTCCCTGCAGGATCTGTGTCGATGCTCGTCTAGCAACTTGATCCTACTATGTGCAATTTGATAGTTGATTTTAAGAATCCCGTCATAATGAATCGAGTCTACCCTCACAATGTGTCAATTTCATGGTTGGTCTTTAAGTTTTCATTACAATGGGTCAAGTTCACCTCCTCTGCGTGTCAATTTGATGGTTGATTTTTAAATTTTTGTTGCAATGTATCAAGTTGTCTTAGGCTAAGATTTTAAAACCGCTATACACTTAACATTTAAAAATAAATTACTCTTGGTATAATAACTCTTTCATTCAAGTGTTCATTTTTAAAGTTTTTTTAGTCATAAAATTTTTCCATGATGTCATGCTTGAAATAGTTTGAAAACTTGAGATTTTTTTGGTAGTCATAATATTTTGTTTTAATTTTATGGTTGAAATATTGTCAAGATTTTAATGTTTTTCTAAGTCATGATATTTTATCTTTAATGCTATGGTTGAAAACAATTATAAGTATTTTTTCCTTAGCACCATCCCTGAAAATTGTTGAAATTTTGAGGTTTCAAACACTTGATATTTTAAATTTAATGTCATGCCTAAAAATTGTTGGAATTTTAAGGCTTTTCAAAGACGTGATATTTTATCTTTAATGTCATGCTTGAAAACCGTTGGAAATTTAAAGCTTTTTGGAGTCATGATATTTTATTTTTAACATCATTATTAAAAAATATTGAAAATTTACCCAAATAAAGAAGAAGATGTTTTTCCAGCATCAATACTTTTCGTTTTCAAGGTGTTTTTTGCACAATTTTTTTTTTGTTTTTACTGTCATTTAAAAAAAATGTACCTCGGGAAAAAAAGAAAGAAAGAAAGAAATAAATAAATAAAAAGAAAAAAAAGAAAAGAAAGAATGTTATTCCAACATCAACACTTTTTGTTTTCAGCCTGTTTTTCATGTTTTTTTGGGGTTTTTTTTGTTAGAGTTCTCGTTTTGAGGTAATAGTTCTCGTTTGATCGGTAACTATGTTATATGTGATTGTGGAGGAGAGTTAAAGATTGATCCTACCAAGATGAAGGTCATCATGAAGTGGTTAGGGCCTACCAATGTTTTTAAGGTTAGGAGTTTCACTGGGGTAGCAAAATACTTGAGGAAATCCATAGCCTCATTTTTAGTAGTAGCAACACCACTCCATGTAATAGTGGGTGGCAAGAATTTCCAGTGGGGAAAGGGTCAGCGAAAGGCCTTCGAGGATTTAAATAAGAAAATTAGCCAAGCATTGGTTCTTGCATTAACGAACTTGCAATAGCCCTTCAAAGTGGAGATAGATGCGAGTGGGTATGTTATAGGAGCGATCTTGATGCAGGGAGGAAGGCATGCATTATACCATTATGAAGTATTTCATGGGTTGGTTCTCAACTACTCTACCTATGACAAGGGGCTCTATGCCCTGGTACAAGTTATCAAAAAATTGGAAACACTATCAGATGGAAAAGGAGATAGTAATCCACATAGATCACCAACATTATAGTACTTAGAGGCCCATAATAATTTACAACAAACTAGGAATTATAAGTGGATGGGATTTTTATAGCAGTTTCATTTAGTGATCAAGTACAAGAAGGGAAATAAAAACAAATTGTTTGAAATTCTTTCAAGGCCAACCACATCAAAGATCACAACTTTGGGAACTTTGATGCACATGGAACATTTCACCCATTATGCATGTTAGCTCTGCTACAGGTTGCTGATAATTCAAAGAAGCTGGAGTAAGCTTGGTCCTTGGTTTTGGCTCAAAATAAACCTATGCCAGTGTGTTCCCACCACCCTTCACCTTGCGCATCCTCATTTCTCCTTATTTTCCGTGGTTCTTTGTTTAAAATCGCATATAAGAGCTTTTTCTCATAGCCCCGAGTGTGGAGTTTAAATTGCCATATGACTATGTCCTCATAACTGTGCACTTTTACAAAGTCCCTAGCTCGCTGCTTTCCATGTCACATTAGTCACACAAAACATGTGCATTAAACCCGTGCCGTCTGATCAACTCCACCATGATCGGACGACAGTCGCTCCTCCCGATCCCGTGAACTGCCCGTGCATTAACCCGCGGGGAAAGCGGTTTTCCGCCGGTCCCATCTGCCACGTGTCGCGTGATGACTCGTATCACGAGCCCGCGCACGTTTACCACCCACCTCCGAAAAGCATTGCGGGCAATACCGCTTACCGCCCGTCTGTCATCCCCGCTCGTTAACCCTCGTGCATGTCCTCCACTCGATCATCGTTGGATCTTTCCATCTGAGTCCAACGGCCTGTGATCGTCCCACTCCCGTATCTCTCGGCATCCCCTGTAAACCGATCTCCACCGTCCATCTGTGCGATCCAACGACTGATGTTTATTCCCCGTCCCACTCATTCGTTTGCCATGCAGTCTTCGCGTCCTCGACCTGTACCATGCTCCCAAAGGACGAGCATAACCAGTATCCAGTACCCGAGTAGTTACTCCTCAACAACTGCATTTAATATGAAGGGTGGCCAAAAAGAAAAAGGACATGCCTCGAGCAGTTCAATTCATTCAATAGTTATGGAACTTCATCCATGGGACACTTCACCTACTTGAGAAGTACAACAGAGCATCCGAGAAGATCAATTTTGTTCATTAAAGCAAGCAAATCGTAATAGAGACTCCACCAGAGAGTTAAAGTGGTTGGTGGCCAATTATGACCCTCCACGCATAGAATATCAGAGCATTTTTTATAATCAACCTCTATATATACCCAGAACACAGATGTAGTGAGGGTTGATGGTTGTTGTTTTGATGTAAGGTTCAACCTCTGGAGACTGTAACTACTTTGATACTTGAAGCGCCTGGTCTTCATTTTTAGCTAATACAAGCTTCTTTTATTGTTAATTGCTCATTTTCCATCTCTACTTTGTTCTAGGTTGTGCCTGTTATGCATTTATTCATGTGCTCTTGATATTTAGCATCAGAGGGGCTGTCATCCCACCTCTGTGTTGAAGTCTAGTATGTATCATTGAATGTGTTATGCAGGTTTCTGTTTACTTAATGCCAGAGAGTTGTCGTCTTGTCTGTGCATTAGGAAATAGATTTGTAGACCTCTTTACTGGTTGTAGCCGACCATCACATGGTCTTGTGCATCCGCTGGTGTGGTCAGTATTCTCCATGTACACTTAATCCTCAAACTGTGAGCAATCGGTGGTCTAAAGCCTTGTAGTCTGGGGGTGTTCACCCATGCCTGGAGTTAAGCATAGTAAAAGTGGTTATCTGGCTTGGACAAGTATCATTCCTTCCATTCATCCATTTCCAACATTTTTTTGAGTTTGTAATGTTCCCGAGCATCTCCGAGATACAACCTAGGAGAGTTTCTTGGGGTGATAACAATGCATACAAAGAGGCATATGCAAAGGATGAAAACTTTAAGAAGTTTTTTTACTAGTTGCAAAGGCAAACTCATGTTCACAATGGTGACAACACAATTGAATACCACCTCTAGAATGGGTTACTCTACAAGGAAGACAAGTTATGCGTTCCTAAAGGTGATCAACTATAGCTAATGAGAGAGGCTCACACCTACAAGGTTTCAAGGAATTTTGATGTAGGGAAGACAATGACCAACTTACTGTGGTATGTGTACTAGCTTGAGATGCAATAAGATGTAGCTATGTTCATAAGAGGATGTATGATTTGTTGTACCAACAATCCTAGTAATAAGAAACAAGGTCTATACCATCCCTTACATGTAACCTCTTGTCCCTAGCAAAGCATTTCTATGGATTTTGTGGGAGGTTTACAACAACCAGGAAGGGACATGACTACCTATTCATGGTAGTTGACAGGTTTGGAAATATGTGTTTTCTCATGCCCAATAAAAATACCATTAGTGGGAAAGAAGTAACAAACTTGTTCTTTGGATGGGTATGGGTGCACTTTGAGATACCAAAGAGAATCATTTGATATGGGGACACAAAATTTCTTAAATAAGTTCATACTACATTGTGAGAGAAGATGGAAATGAAGTTGAAGAGGTCTACAAGATTCCATCCACAGATATATGGGAAAGCATAAGAAGTTAATGTGACTTTGGTGAAACTTTTGAGGGGTTACAATAAGAAATATCCAAATACTTGGGATGAAAATATGGTATATATACAACACTCTTATAATATATTAGTCCACACTTCTATAGGTAAGTCCCCATTTGAAACTTGTTTTGGATATTTTCTACCTTAACCTTTGGATATTGCAAATGGGAAACAAGGAGGGAGTGAGGGAGGATATCACATGGGATGCTTTAAGGGTAGAGAAATGTGTGGAGAATATCAGGTAGATCCATCTGAAAGTACATGAGACACTGAAGAAGTCATAGGAAAATTACAAGGCTAGGCATGATCAACACATTACACATAATTTATTCAAGGAGGGAGACATATTATGGCTACAATTGAACAAGGAGAGTCTATAGGGTCCTAGTAAGAAAATCAAGGCTCTACGATATGGTCTCTTCAATATACTGGAAAAGGTGGATAACACTTACAAACTTAGTTCACCCCCGATACATGAACATTTACTTAGTAGTGAATATGGAAAATACGAAACTTTATGAGCCTTTCGTGTTGGATTAGGAAGAGGATTAGATACTACCTTTTATAAAATATTTAACATCACATGCTTATGCAAAGTTGATAGATGATACAATTTTGTAGTAGAGTTTTAGAACATGATATGATCTAGGTTGAATAAGGATCAAAATGAAAGGAAAGAATGGAAATGGAAAACATACCAAGAGAAATATGGAAAAAAGCACAATAATTAGTGAAAACCCAACTTCTATTGATAAATAAAATAACAGATATTGTAGAACATGAACTAGCTAGAATGGTGGTAGCTATCTCCGAAGGGAGAGATATGGAAAATGCATGCCTTCACAAAAGTTATTATAAAAGGCCAACAAAATGACATTTTGAAATAAAGAAAGAAGCCTATAGATCTAAAACCCCAACCCTAAATGATGAAGCACCAAAAGGTCTGCAGGGTTGGAGGTGATTAATTGGTACATCAACTTCCCAGGAGTGCAAATTTTGCATACAATGTTCGTTTTGGGTGCATAGTATCCCATTGTAAAAGAACTATCTAGAGATTACTACTTTTTAATAGAGTCAAGGCATGCCATGACAACCACTGGCCCCTCAAATAGCCAAAATACACTGTCTAGGGCCTCAAAATAGCCCGAATAGTTTGGGACTAAAAAAAATAGCACTTATCATCTTAGAGCTTAAGAAGTGGTGATGTTGATGCCATGAGTTGCTGAAAAAGGGAATGGTTATTGATACAAGGAGCTACTTAGAGAAAGGGATGGAGGGAACTATCACATGTTAGTATTTTTTTTGAAGATGTTGCAGCACTCAAATGTCTTTTGGACCCATTGGTTGGTTTTTGAGATCCAACGAGACACAATCTTGTCATATTTGATGAATTTCATCCTATAACCTAGTTTGTGCAACAAATAGTAAATAAAGTACCCAAATATTCATCTCCTTAGATTTATTATTATTAATCATGTAACTGGAATACAAAATAAGCCATTAATTAGTCCTACTTGTTAGTAATGGAAATGAAAATTGGGACCTTAAAACTTTGTAATTAAGTGTGTTCAAGCACGAGATCTAATTCAATTTCAATGTGCACTAACATTGAATATAACATTTAGATGTGTAATAACCCTCGAGAAAAGTTAGATGCAAATGGTTTTCGACTTGGGGATGTTTTTGCACTTTAAGACTTTTTAATGAGTTATAGTAGTAGTGTTTTGATGGCATTTCGATGGAATGGATTTCAATAGCACAACAAGAGTCTGGGTAGTCAATCAACAGGATTTGGTACACTAACTTTTTAATAAGTCATCAATCCACAATAATTGGAGAGACTTTCCATAAATGTTGGTTGCACTATGTTATTTGCAACACAATAAGGTTAAAATTTTGTAACGAAAAACATATAAAACAATGAAAATATAAGTAAGTGAGAATAATTTTTTTACTAGATTTTACATATGCCTAACAGAGGATGGTCAAGCAAAGTATCACAATATCAAGCTTATAACTATACCTTACTTTATTTTAGATTCTCCATTAGTAGGATGTGTCAATCTTCGTGAAGGCCTTAAGTGGTTGACAATCTTGATGGTATGTATTATGTTACTAATACATAATATAATATAATATGTAGATTTAATATAATATAATATGATTTACTACACTATAATTTATAATATTAAACATAATATTACAATGTTTAAAAATAAAATATTATATAATATTGTGTGTATTGATTTTAATATATGTACAAAGTAATTATTGAAGACATGCATTGATTTTATGTGTCATAAAAACCATTAGTCTAGATCCATATTAAATAGAAATGAACAACAAAAAGCATGGGTCATTGTTAATCATCAACCTAGATCCATCTTAAATAGAGATGAACAACAAAGAGTCAGTCGTCAGAGAAAGGGACAAGGAATGACAACTAAGGAGTGTCAACAACAAAGGGATAGGTAAAGAGAATACCAACAAACATGGTCACAACAAATGATAATTGAACAACAACAAGAACAAATGAAAGAAAAAAATGAATGGAAAAGAGAATATCAAAGAGCATATCAACAAACAAGGGCATAAAAAATGACAATTGAAGAGTGTCAAGAGCAAAGAATACAAGAAAATGCACAAGAAAGAGGAAATCAATAGAAAAAGGCAGGGGAAATGAGAAAGAAAGAGCATGAAGAACAAATGAAATAAGAATTTGAACAAAAAAGAACATATTGATAAAGAAAACATTATTCAACCAAATTAGACATAGTATAAGATGCAAGAGCTTTTATTGCTTTATGGTCGGTTAGATGGGGTTTCGCGAGGCCTTAGGGCTTCAACCCAAAATTTTTAGTCAATAATTTCCTCAGTGTATGTTACAGGCTTCATCCAAGAGTTTCAGCACAATGTCAATGTCTACAATGATGTTTAACCTCCCTCATCTCCTTTTTCCCCTTATAGCTAGATGAACCTTAAAATGTGGCACCAATTTCCTCTTCAGTTTTCATGGTTGACCTATCAATTTCCAGCCCAGGGCCTTCTAGGGAAGTAGAAGAATTAGTCGACTATAAACTAGAAGAAGGCATTCCACAAATACCTGGGAAGTCTTCCATTTTCCAATCACTACAAGGAGAATGATAACTCATAGGTATGGAGAGGGCTAGATACCCCCCAACAATTCCACTCCAAAGCAAGGTCAAGAACCCTATGTTGTTTGGGGCCTTAGAGATCAATACCCTAGCATTGGAATCGCTAGATTCAAGATTGTATGAAACAACGTCTCTAGGTTTTGATTAATGGAGCCAGGGCATGCTTGCCTATCATGGGTTCCTTCAGAAGGATTCCATTATTCGCAGACTTTCCTTCCTTTCCCCACTTTATGCTGTGGGATAATTTTTCATGCATTTTTAGTGACTCTAGGGTTTTCAAAAGGACTTGATCCCAGTGACAGTACTTTGTTTCCTAAGGCCTTTCCAGTCTCTATTTCCATTCTAGAGCCCTGGTCTCACTGACCATAGATTTTTTCTTACAATATATTCTAGTGCCAGAGAAAGAACTAAAGCTACACGACTAAGCCCTTGAAGCTAGGTGTTACACAGCAATTTGTCACCGTTTGTCACCGTCCCTGTTACCCCTCACCCGCACACTGGAGGACTCATTTCGGGACCTGTGAGAAGTGACATGACCTGAAACCACTTGCATCATATTCCTCTAAGTATGAGCTTCATATGCCCTGAAGACATCTCCTGCAAAATACCCATGAAAACAACTCTTTTTACATTAGCGCGGGTCCACAGTTCACTGCCCGCACCAATGAGGGAAATCCTCTAAAAAGGGTGCGCCATTGGCGCTCTGTCTCAGAGTCGCACTCGCGCCAACCAAATTGAGTAAAGTTTTTAACCAACAAGCTCCCGAAGGTTCTCTTCAACCCATTCACCAACTGAATCTATGTTGAGCTAGGATGGTTTGGCTTCGAATCTCCATAGAAGGGAAAGTGGTTTGCCACCTTTCATGGAAGTTTCCAAGTGATAAAGCCAATCCCATGAATAATGTGGTTGATCCTATCTCTTCCCTCTCTATCTATAAAAGCTTGCCTCTATGCCTTGAGCAAGCTAGTTAGTGCTAGTGAGTAGTTCTAGTCAGTATTTTCCAGGAGTTCAAGAGTTTGAAGCTGCAAGAGCCTTCTTTGCACCCATAAGGCCAAATCTAAGTAAGGAGATTCTTGTCATCCAAAGAGAGAGAGGCTTGTTCCCATCCCAACAAGCTTTGCAAGACTTGTGTAGCTGACGACCCAGCCAAAGGAGGATTTGACGTCAGAACAATGGTTGTATTCTTCTTTGTTATTTATCAATAATAGATGACTATCATTATGGTTCCACTCTCATTGTCCTATGTTTGATGTTGAGTTATATCTTTTCTGACCGATATATAATTGCATCTACTAGATTTTATGCTTGTATTCGTGTTGTTCTTTGCATGTGTAGGTGTCCAATCACGGAGATCGTGGGGATCGTGACCAGCCGAGGCAAAGGAACGAGAGCGACGTCTCTTCTACGAACACTAGCGTTGGAATCCAAGTAGGTTCTCACCATCCACTTTTTATTTGCAATTAGGAACTTGCGTGATAGCATTGTGTGATTGTTGCTAGACCCGGTCTGGGCTAGTAGGGATCGTCTCTGTCCGAAATTGTTGTGAAGGTAAATCCTCTCTGTGGACAGAGACGATCCCTACTAGCCCAGACTGGGTCTAGCAACAATCGCACAATGCTATCACGCAAGTTCCTAATTGCAAATAAGAAGTAGATGATGAGAACCTACTTGGATTCCAACGCTAATATTCGTAGAAGAGACGTCGCCCTCGTTCCTTTGCCTCGGCCGGTCACGATCCCCACGATCTCCGTGATTGGACACCTGCACGTGCAAAGAACAACACAAATACAAGCATAAAATCCAATAGATGCAACTATATATCAGTCAGAAAAGATATAACTCAACATCAATCATAAGACAATGAGAGTGGAACCATAATGATAGTCATCTATTATTAATAAATAACAAAGAAGAATACAACCATTGTTTTGACGTCAAATCCTCCTTTGGCTGGGTAGTCAGCTACACAAGTCTTGCAAAGCTTGTGTAGCTGACTACCCAGCCAAAGGAGGATTTGATGTCAGAACAATGGTTGTATTCTTCTTTGTTATTTATTAATAATAGATGACTATCATTATGGTTCCACTCTCATTGTCTTATGATTGATGTTGAGTTATATCTTTTATGACTGATATATAGTTGCATCTATTGGATTTTATGCTTGTATTTGTGTTGTTCTTTGCACGTGCAGGTGTCCAATCATGGAGATCGTGGGGATCGTGACCGGCCGAGGCAAAGGAACGAGGGCGACGTCTCTTCTACGAATATTAGCGTTGGAATCCAAGTAGGTTCTCATCATCTACTTCTTATTTGCAATTAGGAACTTGCGTGATAGCATTGTGTGATTGTTGCTAGACCCGGTCTGGGCTAGTAGGGATCGTCTCTGTCCGCAGAGAGGAATTACCTTCACAACAATTTGGCGACTCCACTGGGGAGATCTTGTTGTTTGATTCGTAAACTTTAGATGGAGCCTGAAGTACGGCCAGGTAGCCTTCGAAACGCTATTGCTTTGCATTAGCGAAGTAGATCAACGCCACTTCAGTCAATCTCCGGTTTGGTTTACAGGCTAAACAACTTGGAGTTTGTCTTGTCTCTTTGGTTTTTCTTGCTTTGATTGCTTAGATAGCTTTCTGGGTTGGATTTCTTGCTGTTTCTTGCTTCCTGGTTTGCCTAGATACTGTCTTCAAGCCTTGAGTTGCTTGCTTTTATTTTTGACTTAGCAAACTTGATTAGCGCGCTTTTTAGCCTTACAGTCGCGCCAATTGGAGCAAGTTGCTCAAAAACAACCCGCGTCAATCCCATAAAAGCGCGAGTTGTAGCCTGACAGTCGCACCAGGCCTGTCAACTTTTCCATTTTGCTTGTCTTCAAGCCCTCTGAGCTTGGATTTGTATTTTGCCGCGTTTTTTTCAATTACTGGAGTGTGTTTGATCCTTGTTTAACTGGTTTTAGACCTTCATCCTTTGGGTGTTTGCCTCTTTCTATCGATTTCACTTTTCAGCCCTAGGGCATCTAGTGGCTTTGTGCATCGAGCCTTCCGTAGGAGTCTTGGGTTCTTTGATCGTCCAGTCGACTTTGTGATTACTTCTTGCATTTGCTCAGTAGTTGTCAAAGCTTTTTCTTGTTATTCAAGTGATTTGTTTCTTTTTCGCTTGGGTTTCGCTTGGCTTCGTTTGGGCTTAGATCACATTTCTCATAGAGGTCTTTGTGCTTTCTTCATGGTTTGAAGGACTGTTTTGGTGTTTTGGGGATTCAATTGTGTTCTCATTGAGTGAAATTGACCTTTTGCTCAGTGTTACTATCTCTCAAAATTTGTTTAGTGCACTTTGCCATTGAAAAGAAAAACGAATAATTTCTTTTGCGTTGCATTAGTTAATTGAAATTAGAAGCTTTTCATTGATTAAGTGATTTAAAACAAAGAAAAGTTTCGTTTATTTGTCATTAGCTGCATTAGAGTGCTTCTTGATTGTTTGTGGTCATTTTGTTTGAAAAATTCTTAACTCTCTCGTAGTTAGTATTCATCAAACGAAATGATATTCTTTGGCATATAGTTTGCATTTAGGGAATTGTGAGAAATTACATACGATAGTACCTGGAAATTGAAACCTAATCAAAGATCAACCGTAAAATGAACTAAATGAACTTAAAAACGCATTGGAACATAACGCTCACTGTTTAGAGGTCTAGGCTAGAGACGTGCTCCGGCGTCGTTAAACCTAGTCACTTTTGTTTCACTTAAGGTTGGGTGATTCCTCCTTCCGTGACGCAACAAGTGGTCTAGCACGGACTTGAGCTCCCACGTACCGTCGAGTATATGGGGAGACCCCACTAGGTTATCATCCTTTATCCACAGGAAGCCGTGTCTGCTGCCTTACAAGCCGTAACGCACCGAACACAGCATTCGGGAAGATTGACTGCCGTACGGGAAGTCCTTGGTTTTCATATGACTGCCAAGGTGTATATGCAGTTTTACGGATTTTTTTGGTAAACCCTTTGCCTAGTCTCTCCAGAGTAGTCACTTTTGATCCTTTTCAGACTCCTTAAAAGAAAAGGCTCACTTGAGCAGTTTGTCACTTCGGGCTCACAAAACATTCGAAGGCGACTAGAGTCAGCTTTTTGTCCTTTTCTCGACTCTTAAAACATGAAAAGGTCAAGTTGTGTCCTTGCGTCTTAAAATTTATTTGGCCACGATTAATATTACCTGGTTAGATCTTGTTTGCGTTTGCTTGAGTAGGCTTCTTTTCGTTCTTGATGGAAACTTATCCGGGGTTCACCAACCCAGGGATCCCCTCTGACGGGAACCCTGGTCATTTCGCTCCTTTTGGAAATGTTGGTGCTCCTTATATGGCAACATTGTCCCTCCCAGGGTTAACTGTTGGGTTGCCGGTTTGGTTGTTCTCAACCTCTTTGGTCCCTGCCGTCTCATCGTCTAGTCACTCCGTCCCTCCACCTGAACAACATCATGTTGATTCTAAGGTGGATCTCTCCCCTTCTACACCCACTTCTACGTCCTCATCTTCTACTTCACCTGGTGAAAGTCTAGATTCGAGTAACCAGGTGGCTAAGAAGAAGAAGAAGAAGATGAAGAAGAAGAAGGCTCCTAAGGGAGAGGTTACAAGTGCAGCTACCCCCTCAAGTACACCTGAAGTCGGGCCCCCTTCCGCTCCTCTGCGGAAGGTCAAGTTTCCTTGTCGATTATGCAAGGAGGACCATCTTCTTCACGATTGTCCTGGCATTCCCAGGGTACTAGAAGTATGGTCTCACGATCCGGCCCACCCCTCATCGTCCTCTAAAGCTCACGGTGATGCTACCTTATTAGTTGGGAATGGTAAGGGAAAAGGGAAGATTCGAATCCCCTGTAAACTTTGTGAAGGCAATCATCCCCTTCACCTTTGTCCACTCATGGATAAAGCCTCCGTTGTCTTGGAAAGTCTTACAGCTCCTTCACCCCAACTTCCCGTTGGTTATCAACGTCTCTCTGTAGCCGTAGATCATTCCCCTGCTGACAAAGAGATTGATTCATATTCTTCTCTTGTCCAGCCTCCTCTTCCCGAACCTGGCTGTGCCCAGCCTGTTCCAGACCAACCATTGGTCGGAAAGAGTGTCGACTCGAGTTCACCACCCGTCGATCACTCTGTTTCGGACGAGCATCACGCCCATGTTCTTCTCGTCTCTTCAGATTCTCTTGAGTCCCGAAATGACTCTCCTAACCCAGCTGCTCCCGAAGGTTCTCCTTCGGTTCCTTTAGCACATGGGGGCAATCATACGATTCCCCCACCAAGTAGTCTGGTCGCTTCCTTTGATTGGAATCGCCTGATCGCCGGTCGCCTTCCATCCCATATGCCTTTCCAGATCACAGTACATGCCTGTGCTAAGGCAGTACCTGGCACTGTTTTGGATGAAGGGGCGTCTGTCAGTCTTATGCCGTACACTACTTGGCAAGCTTTAGGTTCCCCGCAGCTTGGGCCAGTCACTCAGAATTTGTTGGCCTTCGACGGCGGAGCCTGTCCATCTCTAGGAGTTCTCCCAAAGTTCCCTATTACTTTGGGAGGCAAAACCGTCTCTATAGACGTCTTGGTTACCCAAGGTGTTTTAGACTTTAGTCTTCTCCTTGGTCGCGACTATGTTTACGCCATGGGGGCCCTCGTTTCTTCACTTTTCCATGTGGTTTGCTTTCCACACAATGGAAGAATTGTGACTATCGATCAAGTGTCATTTGTTAGTCCCCCGATGCCTCCTGCGCCGTTGTAGTCCCCTCCTAGTTTTCATCCACCAGTTGCATCTACCCACCACAGATCAACTACGTGGCCACCTATCCCATGCCTGGATCCCGTGATGTCGCCATCGTGCATAATGTCCTGGGGGCATTGGGCCCTGACTTCCAAGATGTTTCCCTTCCATCAGGAGTGGCCCTCTTGGAAGCCCCGACTTCTTGTTCATTATGATGAAGTTCGGGCGGAGCATAGTTCTTTTCCTATGTCAAGCTCCTTAAAAAATGAAACTAGGTTTGGTCGGAGCATAGTTCGCTTTCCTATGTCAAGCTCCTTAAAAAATGAAATTGGTTCTTGTCGGAGCATAGTTCACTTTCCTATGTCAAGCTCCTTAAAAAATGAAATTGGGTCTGGTCGGAGCATAGTTCGCTTTCCTATGTCAAGCTCCTTAAAAAATGAAATTGGGTCTGGTCGGAGCATAGTTCGCTTTCCTATGTCAAGCTCCTTAAAAAATGAAATTGGGTCTGGTCGGAGCATAGTTCGCTTTCCTATGTCAAGCTCCTTAAAAAATGAAATTGGGTTTGGTCGGAGCATAGTTCACTTTCCTATGTCAAGCTCCTTAAAAAATGAAATTGGTTTTGGTCGGAGCATAGTTCATTTCCTGTGTCAAGCTCCTTAAAAAATGAACCTGGATCTGGCCGAGGATAGTTTTGATCTTGTGACGACCTCGTTAAAAAATGAAACAAAGTGTTCGAGCATAGTTCCTGATCTTGTGTCAAGCTCGTTAAAAAATGAAACAAGGGTTACGAGGATAGTTTTGATCTTGTGTCGACCTCGTTAAAATACGAAACAAGGTGGTTGAGCATAGTTCCTGATCTTGTGTCAAGCTCGTTAAAAAAATGAAACAAGGGTTATGAGGATAGTTCTTTTACTGTGTCAACCTCATTAAAAAATGAAACAACTCCTCCTTTTCCAAATCGAGTCTTTGATTAAGATCTCGTAAAATATAAGTCGAGTCTTTCATAGATCTCGAGAGTGAACCTTCATTCCATCCACTTTGTTGAATGCAATGAAGCTTGGGGGGCATGTACCTCGTTTTGCGTCATTATGCTGGGGACATGCGAACTCATAACAAGCATAGTTTTTCGTTTCAAGCTTGTGTAAACATGAAACCGAATCCAAGCAAAGTTCTCCATGGTTCAAGCTTGTGTAAAAATGAACCCATACCTGATTTACATCTCGTGATTGCCATTTTTATCCGCTGAATTCTGCTAAATGAGCCTTGGTTGTTTCATTCTATTGCTACCATTTCTTTGGCCGATCATATGCTCTCACTTGGTGGTTTTTCCTTTCCTGAGGAGCCGCAGCGATGAGTGGTTTTATTAGCCAGCCTCTTGACCATTACATGTTTTTAGTTCCACCATTACCGGAACCAGTTGCTACCCTTTATACCACTCGTTCCTCTAGGATGAGTCACCTTTAAGCTCTTTTCTGACTCATAAAATATGAAAAGATTGTTGAGTATTTTTTCCCTTTTTGACTCGTTAAAGAAAATAAAAATGGAGGTCTGCTTTCAGCTCTTTTCCGACCGTTTAAAGATGAAAAGATTGCCGAGTTTTCCCTTTTAACTTGTTAAATGAAATAAGAGGTGGTCGTCTTTAAACCCTTTTCCGACCGTGTAAAAACGAAAAGATCGTCGGACCTTTGTCGTTTCAGGTCCGTTAACGGTCACGAAGCGACGTGGTTTCGATCACTTTTTTACTTTTTCAGATCGGAATCACTACTTATGAAAAGTACTCCTCGATCGTAATGGTCGGGCGGTTCTTTCGAGCATTGTTTTATACTTTTTCGGGCTCGGGAGACACAACTTTACGAAAAAGGACCCCCTTGGAGTTTTCTTTTCTGCCGTCTTTTCAGACTCTCTAAACAGGAAAAGATGCCGAGTTCTTCCTTTTTCAGACTCATTAAAACTCAATGACATCGGATTCTATCATAATGACGCTTTCCAAGCATATGCTATCCCCGTCAAGCTTGTCATCAAAAAATAATCGGGGTAGTCGCCAGAAATGGTGGGGAAAATGGACCCATAATTATTGTCGTGTCGGCAGTATGTCGCTCTTGAACATGGCACTAGTCTGCACTCGTGTCTGGGTGGGAACATCTCATCTTGTTTTACACTAGCCTCCGTGGGTTTGGGTGATCCTATTTGACCTCTCATCTGCTCATTACCTTGTCACCATGACCTCTGCTCATTTGATGTCAAATACTGCCAAGTCCACTATCGTGCCGCCAATATGTTCAAGAGAAGTTGACCTCTACAGAATTACAACCTCCCTCTGATACCTCACATAATTCTGAATCACCACAACATCTTTCCTCTGTCTTGTGTCAATGATGTGGGAAACACTATGGCCCACCTTTGATCAAGGTCACTTCCTGCCGACTTCAGCTCATTATCCAGGAAGCTGATCTAGAGACTTCCTTCGGTGCCTTGGAGCATGCATGCCTCAATGGCAGGTTCTTCGTGTTCGATGAGAGGTTTTCATCATTGGCCTCCGATCGAATGATTCTACGGGTGTTCGACGCCAGCTCATTGATTCACACGCCGTAGATTGTACCTGTAGTACCTTGAGGGCCATTGTCATTATTGGTGGTACCTCTCGCGTCTGTTAACAGTTTTCATCATTGAATGGTAATCAGACGATGTTCATGCATGTTCGACTTCAACTCCTGTATTCACATGCTTGGACTTGTACTCTGTTCGGGTCGAGATGGAGCGCAAGACCCTGGATTTTGTTTGTTGGAATCCAGGCTGCGATTTGTGGCTTATTATGATCATTACATGACTCATTCACTGGATGGCTGCGACCATGCCTGAGTCTATTTATCGATCCTCTCTGGATGGCTGCATCCATACCTTGGATCTAGATTGTTATGTACTCTATTATGGATGGCTGCGCCCATACCACATACATCATGTATTCGAGATATCAGTTGTACTTCTTTACGCAGGTTCTCCGGCAGCTGTGTTTTCAGTCACGCATGTTCTTGTAAAGCATTTCACCCCTCTCTCTCTTGGGCCTCATGCTTTAGGGGGCATCTGTTACACAACAATTTGTCACCATTTGTCACCGTCCCTGTTACCCCTCTCCTACACACTGGAGGACTCATTCCGGGACCTGTGATAAATGACATGACCTGAAACCACTTGCATCATATTCCTCTAAGTATGAGTTTCTTATGCCCTGGAGACATCTCCTGCAAAATACCCATGAAAACAGCTCTTTTTGCATTAGCGCGGGTTCACAGTTCACTGCCCATGCCAATGAGGGGAATCCTCTAAAAAGGGCGCGCCATTGGCGCTCTGTCTCAGAGTCGCACTCGTGCCAACCGAATTGAGTAAAGTTTTTAACCAACAAGCTCCTGAAGGTTCTCTTCAACCCATTCACCAACTGAATCTATGTTGAGCTAGGATGGTTTGGCTTCGAATCTCCATAGAAGGGAAAGTGGTTTGCCACCTTTCATGGAAGTTTCCAAGTGATAAAGCCAATCCCATGAATAATGTGGTTGATCCTATCTCTTTCTTCTCTATCTATAAAAGCTTGCCTCTATGCCTTGAGCAAGCTAGTCAGAGTCACAATAGTTACAGTAGTAGTAGTCATAGTTACAATAGTTCCAGTTCTAGCATAGTGATAGAGAGTTTGAAGCTGCAAGAGCCTTCTTTGCACCCATAAGGCCAAATCTAAGTAAGGAGATTCTTGTCACCCAAAGAGAGAGAGGCTTGTTCCTCATCCCAACAAGCTTTGCAAGACTTGTGTAGCTGACTACCCAGCCAAAGGAGGATTTGACGTTAGAACAATGGTTGTATTCTTCTTTGTTATTTATTAATAATAGATGACTATCATTATGGTTCCACTCTCATTGTCTTACGTTTGATGTTGAGTTATATCTTTTCTGATTGATATATAATTGCATCTACTAGATTTTATGCTCGTTTTCGTGTTGTTCTTTGCATGTGCAGGTGTCCAATCACGGAGATCGTGGGGATCGTGACCGGCCAAAGCAAAGGAACGAGTGTGACATCTCTTCTACGAACATTAGCGTTGGAATCCAAGTAGGTTCTCACCATCTACTTTGTATTTGCAATTAGGGACTTGCGTGATAGCATTGTGTGATTGTTGCTAGACCCGGTCTGGGCTAGTAGGGATCGTCTCTGTCCGCAGAGAGGATTTACCTCCACAACTCTTCCCTCTCTATCTATAAAATCTTGCCTCTATGCCTTGAGCAAGCTAGTTAGTGCTAGTGAGTAGTTCTAGTCAGTATTTTCCAGGAGTTCAAGAGTTTGAAGCTGCAAGAGCCTTCTTTGCACCCATAAGGCCAAATCTAAGTAAGGAGATTCTTGTCAACCAAAGAGAGAGAGGCTTGTTCCCATCCCAACAAGCTTTGCAAGACTTGTGTAGCTGACGACCCAGCCAAAGGAGGATTTGACGTCAGAACAATGGTTGTATTCTTCTTTGTTATTTATCAATAATAGATGACTATCATTATGGTTCCACTCTCATTGTCCTATGTTTGATGTTGAGTTATATCTTTTCTGACCGATATATAATTGCATCTACTAGATTTCATGCTTGTATTCGTGTTGTTCTTTGCGTATGCAGGTGTCCAATCATGGAGATCGTGGGGATCGTGACCGGCCGAGGCAAAGGAACGAGAGTGACGTCTCTTCTACGAACACTAGCGTTGGAATCCAAGTAGGTTCTCACCATCCACTTTTTATTTGCAATTAGGAACTTGCGTGATAGCATTGTGTGATTGTTGCTAGACCCGGTCTGGGCTAGTAGGGATCGTCTCTGTCCGCAGAGAGGATTTACCTCCACAACAATTTGGCGACTCCACTGGGGAGTTAGCTTGTTGTTCGATTTGTAAACTTTAGATGGAGCCTGAAGTATGGCCAGATAGCCTTCGAAACGCTATTGCTTTGCATTAGCGAACTAGATCAACGCCACTTCAGTCAATCTCCGGTTTGGTTTACAAACTAAACAACTTGGAGTTTGTCTTGTCTCTTTGGTTTCTCTTGTTTTGATTGCTTAGATAGATTTCTGGGTGGGATGCTCTATTGTCTCTTGCTACCTGGTCTGTCTGGATACTGTCGACCAAGCCTTGGACTGCTTGTTTTTATTTTTAAGCTAGCAAACTTGATTGGCGCTCTTTTTTGCATGACAGTCGCGCCAATTGGCGCCACTTGCCAGTGTATAGCCCGCGCCAATCCTCAATTGGCGCTAGTTTTCCGCCTGACAGTCGCGCCAGGCCTGTGAACTTTTCCAGTTTGCTTGTTTGCAGCCTTCCAAGCTTGGGTTTTGTGTCTAGCTACACCTTTTTCAATCACTTGAGTGTGTTAGAGTCTTGTTTGACTGGTTTTGAGTTTTTTTTGGCAAATTCTTAATTTGATTTCCTTTGATCATTACTTGGAGGTTTGTTTCAGTCTTTTCACAATTTTGCATCTTTTTGCTTTTGTTTTTGCTTTTGGGGGGGCTAAATTGTGTATGAGTGTTAATCGCCTTTGAGTGTTTTTATTTTATGATCTTTGGAACTCTCACCCGTTTTTCTTGATTTGCACTTGATTGATTCTTAGATTACAATCATCTTGTGTTTGAGAATTCTCTTGCATAGATCACACTTGCACAATTAGAATTCTCATTTTCAGGATATGAATGAAAAGTGTGCATAGATTACATTTGCATACTTTGGGTGTTTGCCATTTTCCATCGATTTCACGTTTTAGCCCTAGGACATTTAGTGGCTTGGCGTGTCGAATTTTTGGTCTTCTATCATTCCAGTCGACTTTTTGGTTACTCTCTTGCACTTGTTCAGTGGTTGTTAAGTATTTTATTGCGTTATTCGAGTGATTTACTTCTTTTTCACTTGGATTCCGCTCGGCTTCGTTTTGGGCCTAGATCACATGGCCCGTTGAAGTCTTTGGTGTTTTTTTTCGTTCTGAAGGGCTGCCTTGGTATTTTGGGGACTTGATTGCGTTTTCATTGAGTGAAATTTGTCTCTTTTACTCGGTGTTATTATCTCTCAAAATTTGTTTAGTGCACTTTGCCATTGAAAAGAAAACAAACAGTCTCTTTTGCGTTGAATTAGTTAATGGAAATTAGAGCTTTTCATTGATTAGTGACTTTAAAGAAAAGTTTCGTTTATTGCCATTAGCTGCATTAGAGTGGTTCTTGATTGTTTATGGTCATTTTGTTTAATTGAAAAGTTCTCAACTCTCTCGTAGTTAGTGTTCATCAAACGGAATGATACTTTTTGGCATATAGCTTGCATTTAGGGAATTGTGAGAGATTACATACGGTAGGACCTGAAAACCGAAACCTAATTCAAGATCAACCGTAAAATGAACTGAATGAACTTAAAAATGCATTGGAACATAACGCTCACTGATTAGAGGTCTAGGCTAGAGACGTGCTCCGGTGTCGTTAAACCTAGTCACTGTTGTTTCACATTACGGTTGGGTGATTCCTCCTTTTGTGACTCGATAGTGGACTAGCACGGATTTGAGCTCCCACGTACCGTCGCGTATATAGGGGAGACCCCACTAGGTTATCATCCTTTATCCACAGGAAGCCGTGTCTGCCGCCTTACAAGTCGTAATGCACCGAACACAGCATTCGGGAAGATTGACTGCCGTACGGGAAGTCCTTGGTTTTCATATGACTGCCAAGGTGTATATGCAGTTTTACGGATTTGTTTGGAAAACCTTTTTGCCTAGTTCTCCAGAGTAGTCACTTTTGATCCTTTTCATACTCCTTAAATGAAAAGGCTCATCTGAGCTTTTATCACTTTGGGCTCACTAAACATTCGAAGGAGATTAGAGTCATCTTTTTGTCCTTTTCTCGACTCTTAAAACATGAAAAGGTCAAGTTGTGTCCTTGCGTCTTAAAATTTATTTAGGCACGATTAACATTACCTGCTTAGATCTTGTTTGCGTTAGCTTGAGTAGGCTTCTTTTCGTTCTCAATGGTAACTTTTCCGGGGTTCACCAACCCAGGGATCCCCTCTGACGGGAACCCTGGTCATTTCGCTCCTTTTGGAAATGTTGGTGCTCCTTATATGGCGATGTTGTCCCTCCCAGGGTTAACTGTTGGGTTGCCGGTTTGGTTGTTCTCAACCTCTTTGGTCCCTGCCGTCTCACCGTCTAGTCAATCCGTCCCCCACCTGAACAACATCATGTTGATTCTAAGGTGGATCTCTCCCCTTCTACGCCCACTTCTACATCCTCATCTTCTACTTCACCTGGTGAAAGTCTAGATTCAAGTAACTAGGTGGCTAAGAAGAAGAAGAAGAAGACGAAGAAGAAGCAGGCTCCTAAGGGAGAGGTTACAAGTGCAGCTACCCCCTCGCGTACACCTGAAGTCGGGCCCCCTTCCGCTCCTCCGCGGAAGGTCAAGTTTCCTTGTCGATTATGCAAGGAGGACCATCTTCTTCGCGATTGTCCTGACATTCCCAGGGTACTAGAAGTATGGTCTCGCGATCCGGCCCACCCCTCATCGTCCTCTGAAGCTCACGGCGATGCTACCTTATCAGTTGGGAATGGTAAGGGAAAAGGGAAGATTCGAATCCCCTGTAGACTTTGTGAAGGCAATCATCCCCTTCACGTTTGTCCGCTCATGGATAAAGCCTCCAGTGTTTTGGCAAGTCTTACAGCTCCTTCACCCCAACTACCCATTGGATATCGACGTCTCTCTGCAGCTGCAGATCGTCCCCCTATTGACAAAGAGATTGCTTCAAATTCTTCTCTTGTCCAGGCCCCTCTTCTCGAACCCGGCTGTCCCCAGCTTGTTCCAGACCAACCATTGGTCGGAAAGAGTGTCGACTTGAGTCCACCGCTCGCTCACTCTGTTTCGGAAGAGAATCACGCCCATGTTCTTCTCGTCTCTTCAGATTCTCCTGAGTCCCGAAATGACTCTCCTAACCCAGCTGCTCCCGAAGGTTCTCCTTCGGTTCCTTTAGCACATGGGGGCAATCATACGATTCCCCCACCAAGTAATCTGGTCGCTTCCTTTGATTGGAATCGCCTCATCGTCGGTCGCCTTCCATCCCATATGCCTTTCCAGATCACAGTACATGCCTGTGCTAAGGCAGTACCTGGCACTGTTTTGGATGAAGGGGCGTCTGTCAGTCTTATGCCATACACTACTTGGCAAGCTTTAGGTTCCCCGCAGCTTGGGCCAGTCACTCAGAATCTGTTGGCCTTCGACGGAGGAGCCTGTCCATCTCTAGGAGTTCTCCCGAAGTTCCCTATTACTTTGGGAGGCAAAACCGTCTATATAGACGTCTTGGTTACCCAAGGTGTTTTAGACTTTAGTCTTCTCCTTGGTCGCGACTATGTTTACGCCATGGGGGCCCTCGTTTCTTCACTTTTCCGTGTGGTTTGCTTTCCGCACGATGGAAGAATTGTGACTATCGTTCAAGTGTCATTCGTTAGTCCGCCGATGGCTCCTGCGCCGTTGTCGTCCCCTCCTAGTTTTCATCCACTAGTTGCATCTACCCCACCACAAATCAACTGCGTGGCCACCTATCCCATGCCTGGATCTCGTGATGCCACCATCGTGCATAGTGTCCTGGGGGCATTGGGCCCTGATTTCCAAGATGTTTCCCTTCCATCAGGAGTGGCACTCTTGGGAGCCTCAACTTCCTATTCATTATGGTGAAGTTCCATTGGAGCATAGTTCGTTTCCCTGTGTCAAGCTCCTTAAACAATGAAACTAGGTGTCGGAGCACAGTTCCTTGTCTTGTGTCAAGCTCGTTAAAAAATGAAACAAGGAGTCTCAAGCATAGTTCTTGATCTTGTGTCAAGCTCGTTAAAAAATGAAACAATTCCCCCTTTCCAATCGCGTCTTTCACTTAAGATCTTGTAAAGCTTCATTCCATCCACTTTGTTGCATGCAATGAAGCTTGGGGGGGCATGTTCCTCATCCTGCACCATTGCACTGGGGGCATGCGCATTTCCAACAAGCAGAGTCCTTCCTGGTTCAAGCTTGTGTCCTGAGGATAGTTTTGATCTTGTGGCGACCTCATTAAAAAATGAAACAATGTGTCCTGAGGATAGTTTTGATCTTGTGGCGACCTCGTTAAAAAATGAAACATCTCCTCCTTTTCCAAATCGAGTCTTTGATTAAGATCCTGTAAAGTACAAGTCGAGTCTTTCATAGATCTTGAGAGTGAACCTTCCTTCCATCCACTTTGTTGAATGCAATGAAGCTTGGGGGGCATGTACCTCGATTTGCGTCATTATGCTGGGGGCATGCGAGCTTATAACAAGCATAGTTTTTCGTTTCAAGCTTGTGTAAACATGAAACCGAATCCAAGCAGAGTTCTCCAAGGTTCAAGATTGTGTAAAAATGAACCCATACCCGATTTACATCTCGTGATTGCCATTTTTATCCGCTAAATTCTGTTAGATGAGCCTTGGTTGTTTCATTCCATCGCCACCATCTCTTTGGCTGATCATATGCTTTCACTTGGTTGTTTATCCTTTCCGGAGGAACCGCAGCAATGAGTGGTTTTCTTAGCCAGCCTCTTGACCATTACATGTTTTGAGTAGTTCCACCATTACCGGAACCAGTTGCTACCCTTTATACCACTCGTTCCTCTAGGACGAGTCGCCTTTAAGCTCTTTTCGTCAAGCTTGAAACAACAGAGTCGCCATGTACCTCATTTTGCGTCATTATGCTGAGGGCATGCGAGCTTATAACAAGCATAGTTTTTCGTTTCAAGCTTGTGTAAACATGAAACCGAATCCAAGAAGAGTTCTCCATGGTTCAAGCTTGTGTAAAAATGAACCCATACCTGATTTACACCTCGTGATTGCCGTTGTTATCCGCTAAATTCTGCTAGATGAGCCTTGGTTGTTTCTTTCCATCGCCACCATCTCTTTGGCCGATCATATGCTTTCACTTGGTTGTTTATCCTTTCCTGAGGAACCGCAGCGATGAGTGGTTTTGTTAGCCAACCTCTTAACCATTACATGTTTGGAGTAGTTCCAACATTGCCGGAACCAGTTGCTACCCTTTATACGACTCGTTCCTCTAGGATGAGTCACCTTTAAGCTCTTTTCTGACTCATAAAATATGAAAAGATTGCTGAGTATTTTTTCCCTTTTTGACTCGTTAAAGAGAATAAAAATGGAGGTCTGCTTTCAACTCTTTTCCGACCGTTTAAAGATGAAAAGATTGCCGAGTTCCCTCTTGACTCGTTAAATGAAAAGTACTCCTCGATCGTAATGGTCGGGCGGTTCTTTCGAGCATTGTTTTATACTTTTTCGGGCTCGCGAGACACAACTTTACGAAAAAGGACCCCCCTGGAGTTTTCTTTTTTGCTGTCTTTTCAGACTCTCTAAATAGGAAAAGACGCCGAGTTCTTCCTTTTGTCAGACTCGTTAAAACTTAATGACATCGGATTCCATCGTAATGACGCTCACAAGCATATGCTATCCCCGTCAAGCATGTTAAAAATAACTGGGGTACTCGCCAGAAATGGTGGGGAAAATGGACCCATAATCATTATCGTGTCGACAGTATGTCGCTCTTGAACATGGCACTAGTCTGCATTCGTGTCTGGGTGGGAACGTCTCATCTTGTTTTACACTAGCCTCCGTGGGTTTGGGTGATCCTATTTGACCTCTCATCTGCTCATTGCCTTGTCACCATGACCTCTGTTCATTTGATGTCAAATACTGCCAAGTCCACTGTCGTGCCGCCGATATGTTCAAGAGAAGTTGACCTCTACAGAATTAAAACCTCCCTCTGATACCTCACATAATTCTGAATCACCACAACATCTTTCCTCTGTCTCGTGTCAATGATGTGGGAAACACCATGGCCCACCTTTGACCAAGGTCACTTCCTGTCGACTTCAGCTCATTATCCAGGAAGCTGATCTAGAGACTCCCTTCCGGTGCGTTGGAGCCTGCATGCCTCAATGGCAGGTTCTTCGTGTTCGATGAGAGGTTTTCATCATTTTCCTCCGATCGAATGATTCTACGGGTGTTCGACGCCAGCTCATTGATTCACACGCCGTAGATTGTACCTATAGTACCTTGAGGGCCATTGTCATTATTGGTGGTACCTCTCGTGTCTGTTAACAGTTTTCATCATTGACTGGTAATCAGACGATGTTCATGCATGTTCGACTTCAACTCATGCATTCGCATGCTTGAACTTGTACTCTGTTCGGGTCGAGATGGAGCGCAAGACCCTGGATTTTGTCTATTGGAATCCAGGCTGCGATTTGTGGCTTATTATGATTATTACATGACTCATTCACTGGATGGCTGCGACCATGCCTGAGTCTACTTTTCGATCCTCTCTGGATGGCTGCGTCCATGCCTTGGATCTAGATTATTATATACTCTCTTATGGATGGCTGTGCCCATACCACATACATCATGTACTTGAGATATCAGTTGTACTTCTTTACGCAGGTTCTTCGGCAGCCGTGTTTTCAGTCACGCATGTTCTTGTAAAGCATTTCACCCCTCTCTCTCTCGGGCATCATGCTTTAGGGGGGCATCTGTTACACAACAATTTGTCACCGTCCCTGTTACCCCTCGCCCGCACACTAGAGGACTCATTTCGGGACCTGTGAGAAGTGACATGACCTGAAACGACTTGCATCATATTCCTATAAGTATGAGTTTCATATCCCCTAAAGACATCTCCTGCAGAATACCCATGGAAACAACTCTTTTTGCATTAGCGCGGGTCCACAGTTTACAACCCGTGCCAATGGGGGAAATCCTCCAAAAAGGGCGCGCTATTGGCGCTCTATCTCAGAGTCGCACTCGCGCCAACCGAATTGAGTAAAGTTTTTAACCAACAAGCTCCCGAAGGTTCTCTTCAACCCATTCACCAACTGAATCTATGTTGAGCTAGGATGGTTTGGATTCGAATCTCCATAGAAGGGAAAGTGGTTTGCCACCTTTCATGGAAGTTTCCAAGTGATAAAGCCAATCCCATGAATAATGTGGTTGATCCTATCTTTTTCCTCTCTATCTATAAAATCTTGTCTCTATGCCTTGAGCAAGCTAGTAGTAGTCAGTAGTTCCAGCATAGTGATAGAGAATACCAGGAGTTCAAGAGTTTGAAGCTGCAAGAGCCTTCTTTGCACCCATAAGGCCAAATCCAAGTAAGGAGATTCTTGTCACCCAAAGAGAGAGAGGCTTGTTCCCTATCCCAACAAGCTTTGCAAGACTTGTGTAGCTAACTACCCAACCAAAGGAGGATTTGACATCAGAACTATGGTTGTATTCTTCTTTGTTATTTATCAATAATAGATGACTATCATTATGGTTCCACTCTCATTGTCTTTTGTTTGATGTTGAGTTATATCTTTTCTGACTGATATATAGTTGCATCTATTGGATTTTATGCTTGTATTTGTGTTGTTCTTTGCATGTGCAGGTGTCTAATCACGGAGATCGTGGGGATCATGACCGGCCGAGGCAAAGGAACGAGGGCGATGTCTCTTCTATGAATATTAGCGTTGGAATCCAAGTAGGGTCTCATCATCCACTTCTTATTTGCAATTAGGGACTTGCGTGATAGCATTGTGTGATTGTTGCTAGACCCGGTCTGGGCTAGTAGGGATCGTCTCTGTCCGCAGAGAGGATTTACCTTCACAACAATTTGGCGACTCTGCTGGGGACTTAGCTTGTTGTTTGATTTGTAAACTTTAGACGGAGCCTGAAGTACGGCCAGATAGCCTTCGAAATGCTATTGCTTTGTAGTAGCGAAGTAGATCAACGCCACTTCAGTCAATCTCCGGTTTGGTTTACGAACCAAACAACTTGGAGTTTGTCTTGTCTCTTTGGTTTCTCTTGTTTTGATTGCTTAGATAGCTTTCTGGGTTGGATGCTCTGTTGTCTCTTGCTGCCTGGTCTGCCTGGATACTATTAACCAAGCCTTGGACTGCTTGTTTTTATTTTTAAGCTAGCAAACTTGATTGGCGCTTTTTTTTGCATGACAGTCGTGCCAATTGGCGCCACTTGCTAGTGTACAACCCGCGCCAATCTTAAATTGGCGCTAGTTCTCCGCCTGACAGTCGCGCCAGGCCTGTGAACTTTTCCAGTTTGCTTGTTTGCAGCCTTCCAAGCTTGGGTTTTGTGTCTAGCTACACCTTTTTCAATCACTTGAGTGTGTCAGAGTCTTGTTTGACTGGTTTTGAGTCTCTTTTTTGTGAAATTATTAATTTGATTTCCTTTGATAATTACTTGGAGGTTTGTCTCAGTCTTTTCACAATTTTGCATCTTTTTGCTTTTGTTTTTGCATCTTGTATGAGTGTTAATCGCCTTTGAGTGTTTTTAGTTTATGATCTTTGGAACTCACACCCGTTTTTCTTGATTTGCACTTGATTGGTTCTTAGATTACATTAGAATCATCGTGTGTTCGAGAATTCTCTTGCATAGATCACACTTGCATAATTAGAATTCTCATTTTCAGGATATGAATGAAAAGTGTGCATAGATTACATTTGCATACTTTGGGTGTTTTCCATTTTCCACCGATTTCACATTTTAGACCTAGGGCATCTAGTGGCTTTGTGCATCGAGCCTTCCTTAGGAGTTTTGGTCTTCTGTTGGTCCAGTCAACTTTTTTGTTACTCTCTTGCACTTGTTCAGTGATTACTAAACTTTTTATTGCGTTATTCGAGTGATTCTCTTCTTTTCGCTTGGATTTCGCTTGGCTTCGTTTTGGACTTAGATTACATGGCCCATTGAGGTCTTTGAGATCTTCTCTTGGTTTGAAGGACTGTTTTGGTGTTTTGGGGATTCGATTGTGTGCTCATTGAGTGAAATTGATCTTTTTCTTGGTGATACTATCTCTCAAAATTTATTTAGTGCACTTTGCCATTGAAAAGAAAACGAATAATCTCTTTTGCGTTGCATTAGTTAATTGAAATTAGAAGCTTTTCATTGATTAAGCGATTTAAAACAAAGAAAAGTTTCGTTTATTTGTCATTAGCTGCATTAGAGTGGTTCTTGATTGTTTGTGGTCATTTTGTTTGAAAAATTCTTAACTCTCTCGTAGTTAGTATTCATCGAACGAAATGATATTCTTTGGCATATAGTTTGCATTTAGGGAATTGTGAGAGATTACATACGGTAGGACCTGGAAATTGAAACTTAACTAAAGATCAACCATAAAATGAACTGAATGAACTTAAAAACACATTGGAACATAACACTCACTGATTAGAGGTCTAGGCTAGAGACGTGCTCCGGCGTCGTTAAACCTAGTCACTGTTGTTTCACATTACGGTTGGGTGATTCCTCCTTTTGTGACTCGATAGTGTTGGCATTATGATACATATGTTGTACTTGATGGCAACCCACTCATCTCATGTAGAGAAAAGTTCACGCACTTATATGCAGAGAAAATTTTATTTCATGTAGAGAAAAGTTCACGCAATTTTATGCAGAGAAAAGTTTATTTCATGTAGAGAAAAGTTTATTTCATGTAGAGAAAAAGTTCACGCACTTTCATGTTGGAGAACTTACCTTTGGTCCATGGTAGTTAGTCCTTGGTATTTGAACCTATGAGGAAAAGCGCGTATATGTTGGAGAACTTACCTTTGGTCCATGGTAGTTAGTCCTTGGTATTTGAACCTATGAGGAAAAGCGCGTATATGTTGGAGAACTTACCTTTGGTCCATGGTAGTTAGTCCTTGGTATTTGAACCTATGAGGAAAAGCGCGTATATGTTGGAGAACTTACCTTTTGTCCATGGTAGTTAGTCCTTGGTATTTGAACCTATGGTTTTGGACCATGGTACTTCGTCAAAAGTGTTGATCTCACGTACTTTCATGATTGGTTCATGGTATTAGTCGAAAAGTTTTTTGATCCTATGGTTGTGGCCCGTGGTATTGTGAAAGGCCTAAGCCTATATAAAGCAAAGGAGATCACTTGGCTAATTAATTCTTGAAAATTGAATATCTTAAGATCTGAAATATTGGGTTATTGTTTTAAAAGTTTGATCTATGAAAGGGAAGTTGAAAGCGAATCTGTGAAGGGTGATCTCTCGAGCGCTGCAGCTGCGGAAGTGCGGAGGCGCCACAGAAGGCGCAGTGTGGAGATGAAACAGAGGTGCCACAGAAGGCGCAGTGCAGATGCGCCATAGAAGGCGCAGTGCAGAGACGCCACAGAGGCGCCATAGAAGGCGCAGTGTGGAGATGCCACAGAGGCGCCACAGAAGGCGCAGTGCGGAGACGCCACAGACGCGCCACAGAAGGTAAAGTGCGGAGGTGCCACAGAAGGCGCAGTGCGGAGATGCCACAGAGGCACCACAGAAGGCACAGTGCGGAGGCGCCACAGAAGGTGCAGTGCGGAGGCGCCACAGAAGGCGCAGTGCGGAGACGCCACAGAGGCGCCACAGAAGGCGCAGTGCGGAGGCGCCACAGAAGGCACAGTGCGGAGGCGCCACAGAAGGCGCAGTGCAGAGGCGCCACAGAAGGCGCAGTGCGGAGGCGCCACATAAGGCGCAGTGCGGAGGTGCCACAGAAGGCGCAGTGCGGAGGCGCCACAGAAGGTGCAGTGCAGAGGCGCCACAGAAGGCGCAGTGCGGAGACGCCACAGAAGCGCAGTGCGGAGGCACCACAGAAGGCGCAGTGCGGAGGTGCCACAGAAGGCGCAGTGCGGAGGCGCCACAGAAGGCGCAGTGCGGAGATGTCACAGAGGTGCCACAGAAGGCGCAGTGCGGAGGCACCACAGAAGGCGCAGGTGCGGTGGTCGCGGTGCCACAGAAGGCGCAGGTGCGGAGGTAGTACAGATATCCGCAGATCTATACCAGTGAAGTTGCGATCCTTGCTTAAAATTTGTTTTAACTGCCTTTGACTATTCTGCAGGGTTTTGGGTGCATAACTGATGTTTGGTTACTGGTATTGAGTTTAGATAACAGCATGATTAATGACTTATCTTTATGTACTAGATCTGGTTGATAACTCTCATAATATCATTGTATATGTATGGATCTGGTGATTGGGTGATTCAGAAGGTTGTTTGATTATGAGCTTCAATGTTGTTGTTGGGTCCAGTATGAAAATTGGATGAAAAGTGGCCTTTCAGATTATGTGTTGTGCTTCAGTGTATCCAGTCTGAAAATTGATGAAACGTGGTACCTGGAGGAGAGAAGATTGTAGGCCAGCGCCTATGTACTAGTATCTAAGCTAGTACAAAAGCTAAGGGAGATCTTTGGAGCATTGTAGCAGGTAGCAGCCTGCGTACTAGTAAATGGATCGGCTAGTACAAGAGCAAAGGGGGTTGTAGCTCCCGTACTGGTATAAGACTGCACCAGTACAAATATTGTAAAAGGATTTTCTTATTAAGAAGAAGATTGAGATGACTTGCAGCAGGTGGTTTTTCTCCCGCATTGGGTTTCCACCTTATATCATGGTGTTCATGTGTGTGCCTTATGTGTGATGATCTATTCTCTATTACGGCATCTGTTATCTGATAATATGGTTGATAATGTTCTAATGCACTCATTGAAGATCAATTAACTTAATCATAAGAAGTTGTGGAAGTAGCATATATGAATCTGATTATGGAAATGAAAAAGTTTTATTAATGTGATAATATTGATTCACCCCCCCATCTCAGTATTATTTCCAACAATTGGTATCAGAGCAGGTCCTTTGATAGAAGCTTGATCGCTTGAAGGAGATCCATGGAACAATGGGAAATAAGCTTAAGAAGAAAGCACCTAAGAAAAAGAAGTCATCTCAGAAGAACTATGACAGTGGGAGAATCGATTGGGGATTAGGTATAAGAAGCTCTTCAGATTCAGAATCATTATCATGTATGAATATATTATCCTTTGATGTTCCAGCTATCTTTCATTTTGGAAGAGATGAAAGTGATAGCAAAACTACTGAATTTTCTCTTATGCGTGAACAAGAAAGATATCAAATAGAGGCAGAATTTAAAAGGCTGACAGACAAAATTAGAGATCAACAAGATCTATTGAACAGAAGGGAACGTGATTTCAAAGAAGAAGCTACCAAACTAAAGGCCCAACTAGAAGAAGGAAACAAGGTAAGAAAGCTACTCAAGGACAAGGAAGACCAATGTAAAAAATTGCAGCATGAAGTGACATCATTAAGAAAAGAAGTCAACGAAAGAAGCACAACCATCAAGAAACTCAAAGATAGATCCAGCTACTATGAAAATCTTGAAGCTACAATCCTCTCACTAAAAGGAGATCTTGAAGAATCAAAGAAGCAGAATACAGATCTACTCCAAGCTATTGCAAAACAAGAAAACGAAGTCACCAGCTTAAAATCTCAACTAGAATGTGCCTTCCGAGTTCGTCAAATGCAGTAGGATCTGAATGAAGAACAAGAAAAGGAGATTCTCAAACTAAGGGAACAAATGGAAGAAGGAAGGAAAGCTGAAGAATATTTGAAAAAGCAATCTCTTGAAAAGGAAGAACAGCTTCAGGTTGAGGTAAATATCTTGAAAGGTGTTGAGGCCTCGAAAATCGCTGCCACAACAAAGGGGAAACCACCCGGTCCGGACCTTGAAAGCAGCTCCTTTTCCATTTGGGATAGTGGCTCCGACTGGGGATAATGGGACCAGTTTCCCAATAATAGATAAAAGTGGGATGGATGAATAACTTGTGAGGTATGATAGTGATGAATAAACAACTAAAACTATCAGCAAAATATATATTAACTATAATCTAATCCCGGGACTTATCAATCTTTCAAAGCGTAGCGTTTGATAATCTGTGCTTTAAGGCAGGCATATAGATGACTCTAACACTAAAGCATAGATGTTTAAACCATTTAAGATTGCTCTGCATAATTAGTTATGCAGAGCGATAATAGCGAATTACTACACATTGTCATTCATATCATTGCTACATGCATGATTAAAAGAAAGGCATATCACAAAACATCCAATAGTGGAATGAAATGAAGATTTGCTGTTACAGCGCATACACGTATTCAACAATAGTAAAAGATAATAACACAGCAATTCATATGAAAAGAAAGAGGACAGATGCAGATAAAAGTACCATGTAAGCTGCTCAACAATCCATTATATAAATCGCTATGTCGCAGTCCTTTCTTCAAACTAGAAAGCATTCCAGACAAGAGACAATAGTGCACAAATGCATAAAACAGCCTTCTCGTCAAATAAAGGACTATTGGTCGAGTTTCACAAAAGAATATAGGCTGAAGCACAGTAGTGCAAACTTCAGCCTTTAAGTCTATTACAAAATTTTACGACCCTTTCCAAAACAATGAAAGGGTCTATAAATACTAATCTAATCTAAATATCTAAGAAAAACTGAACAACTATGAAATTGGCATCAATAAATGTTTTTCCATCTTTCTTGGTGATCTGGCAGTCGGCAGCAATGCTTCATTCGGTGGGCTCTTTGCCTTTAAACCTCAACTGACATATCGTAAGCATTGGCTATACTTCCGGTGGAGTGTTGAGACGCGACGTGAGCTGGGCATCATATGTGGCATCTTGAAAGTCGGGGATTAGGCACTTGAGAGCATTTGTTAAACACTTAAGAGCCGACCTTTGAGTGTGCGGCTTGATTAGAAAGTGCCAATATGCGTCGGAGGTTAAAGTATTTACTCCAGCGATTAACCTTCTCCTTTCTTCCAGTCCATGATAATTTGTTTGTTCAATTATGTTCGCCGTGGTTATGCTTCCAGGTGTACACTGAGAGATCATGTTGGCCCAATAGAGTGTATTGTTGACCAAATCAATCATATTGTTGGCAATCATTTTACACCTTGAAGCTGCCCTTTCCGCTTTCATCATCTGAGTGTTCCATTCCGTGAAGAGTATGTCTTTGAATGGCTCATAGATCCTAGGAAATTTTGCTTCTTTCCCCATATCAGTATCTTGCCAATCAAGATATGAAGTTATGGTTTCTTCGGTCTGATCTAGCTCATTTCTGGCTTTTTCAATCTGATGACATACTGTTGTAGATACTTCACATAATGGCTCAGCCTCAGTTAATTGTTGGCACAAGAGTCTAACCTGAGAGATTAATGCATTATTTATTTGAGCTGCCTCTGCTCTGAAATTCTCGACTTTCTTAGTGCCCTTGATATCTTCGAGCTGTGCTAATAATTGAGCGATTTTCTCATCCTTTGACTTCGTCATTAGCTCGTTTGCCTCTCTCAATTGTGCCAATGCCTCCGTTAATTCTTTCTGCTTCTGGATTGCACTCTGATCAATCCTCTGTTTTTCAATCTGCAGTTGCTGGGTTAATACATTGTTTGCTTGCTGTTGCGCCAACAACTGCTCTTCTACCTGTGCTGTCTTGTTTCGTGCCTCGGCTACTTCTGCTTGCAATGTACAAATCTCTTGGTCCTTAGTCTTTAACAAAAGACTTACCTCTGATGCTTTATCTATAGTTGCTGCAGAATAAGCTCCCGCATACTGCGATAGCTTGGTAAGATCATCAGAGGGGTCCAATTCTTCCTTCCAGACTACATTCCCTGTGACTGTCTGCTCAGGAAAGATGGAAGGTTGATCAAGCCTTCGTCTCTTCCTTGAGCGCTTAACAACTGCTTTGAGCCTCGGGCTGTAGAAAACGTCCAGGGGAGGAATATCTTCCACGTGGAGCACAATCTGATCGGAAGGGTCTTTGGTGATTACCTCGAGATCCTTTGAAATGGGTGGGCCGCTGGTTCCGCATAGAACCTGAGAAGAAGTGGTGTCTGGTGCGTCTTTGGAGCCTTCCTTTCCACTGATAATGGAATCGAATTGATTCCATTGTTTCAGCAATTCAGGATCTATGGAGGTCTGTGATTTACTCTTCTCCTTTTCTTGTTCCAACCTCTTTTGCTCCTCCAACTCTTTCTGCTGCTGTTCTTCTAACTCCTTTCTCTGTTTCTCTTCTTGCTCTCTTCTTTGCTTATCTGCTAATTCCTTTTTCTGCCTATCTGCCAGTTCTTTCCTTTGTTTTTCTTCCTCTTCCTTCTTCCGCTGTTCCTCTATCTGCTTCTGCTTTCTCTGCTCTTGTTCCTTCTGCTCTTTCTGCTGCTTAGCCATTTGCTCCTTTTTCTGCTTCTCTGCCTGCTGCTTCTCTTGTCTTTCCTCTTGTTGTTTATTTTGTTCTTTATTTACAACAGGAGATTGGGTTGTATGCTTCTGACCAGGCTCGCTTGAGGAGGACGCTGAGGTTAATGACAATAAATCTAGAGGCAGAGTTTGCAACCTCTGCTCTCTAAGTTTATTGAACTCAGTTAAACTCTCATCATTATATCTCATCTTGGCAAGCTGCTTGGTTTGGCCTATTGAATCGGCAGCTCTGAACAGGTCATCAAACTCATCCTCTTGATGGTCAATCTTAGTCAGTTTGGCCTGTTCTAGGGCATTGTAAGCAGTTTTATGTGGATCATAGAGTCTGGCTGGCATAGTGGGCAGGGATAAAGCTTGCATCTTTATAGCCTCCTTTTCTGCATGTTGGAGATTATGCAGAGTAAAAACACCCATCCTTAAGGGAAAAGAGGGCCAGCCCCTCTTCTTCTCTTTCTTGAGTGTTTGGGTTACACTCTCAGCCATAATTTGGTAGGATATCTCTCGGGCTAACAGTTTGTCTGGAACATATAGAGGGAGAACATGCGGTTTGGCTTGGCTTCCATAAACCCTAATATAGGTAAAGTGCTCTTCTCCAAACCATCCTGCGATAGCTGGTAAGTCGAAGGAAGCGAGATAGGAGATTTTGGGAATAGGCCGATCAAAAATGGAATAATGAATGGGAACCATAAAACCATTGCAAATTTGATACAAATGGTCCTTGTAAGAGGACTTCCATAATTTCCGATGATACAAATGAATGGGCGAAGGGTCTTGGGTGGTCCATCTCCAACCGAGGATGGGAAACTCAGAGTTAAAACACAATGTGTCCATAATGTAGGCGTTATAATAAAATGGGGGGATTTTCCTTTCGGTGATTACAGATTTAGCTCTAAAATCCCGAATAGCTACAGTCAATTTATCAGAAAGAATGGTGGCCCAATCCATGATAAAACTATTAACAACTGCTTCCATTAGGGGAACCATTTCTATATCGAAATTGGCAGAATCATGTAATCCCCATAGCCTACACATCATAATTCCCGCATAGCAATAGGGAGAAGCCAAGGAATCGACAGAATACTTACCCGAACTCTCGTGCTTGTGTTTGGCCGGGTTCTGCCTCCAATCCCGAATGGGCTCAGATGGTACATTGTTTTCAGCTGCAAACTTCTCCACGAAGTCTTTGTTGTAGATTTTCTCTGGCTCAGGCAAATGATACATTTCCCTCAGGTGCTCTGGCTTGAATGACCCGAAAATCCGTCCGTCTCTTGTGTGGAACGTTCTGTCAGTGATTGGAATTTCCTCAATTGCCCATCGCACTACATCAGTGTAGGGATCTAGCAGCTATTCTGTGAAGAAAGGAATCGGCCAACTCCTTGAGAGTTGCGTCGGACTTTTTGAGTGGGTCCGCAGTAGCTACTGTCACTGAAACTTGTGGTTGTTCGGCCTCTAATAGATTATATGTGCCCTGCCATGTAGTCTTGTTAAGACCAGTGCATGTAGTGTCTGAAACGAGGCCTTTCTTGCTATTTGCAGCAGCTTGACCTACTACAGGTGTAACAGTAGAGCCCGTAGCCCTCTTGGATCTTTTCCCCATCATGCTTAAGCTTCTCTCAAAAGACGAATTCTACACAATTGCAAGAGAAATCGTAACAACATAATAACAATGACGCTACACAGTGAGATAGATATATCATTTGAAGCGTGCCAAGATTAATTTTTAAAAGTGGCTGCGGATCTAATCGCTAAGAGTATATTGCAGATGCATTAATGGTGATTTGAGGCCTACTACTCATTAAATGTGATAATTATACCGTTATCCGGGTGAATGACTCACTTAAGCGTGCAACAGATATTCTGGCAGTTAAACGCAGGTGCTCATTAATCGAAGGGGAAAAATCTTTTAAATACCCACGCATTACCTTATCCCTTGTATTAACGACATTTTGGGATTCGTGCTTTGTCAACCAAATATGAATATAAAATTAAAGCTTTTAAGTGATGGCTTTTAAGACTGCCGACTACCGATGAGCGATACCACATCGCTTCGGGGATTAGGTGCTGCACAATTATTACCAAAAGATCGTGCCGATAGCCGATAAGCGATATCGCATCGGGCTAGCGCATGGAAACAGAAGTAGGCGCATATACAATGGTTTGGGGTTACCGATTGCGATATCGCATCGCATCAGGGGTAGGAACCGAATGCCTTACCGAAGTGCGCGACGACCGATAGCGATATCGCATCGGGTTGGGATTTAAATCACAAGGCGGTTTCGCATGAGGTATCGCCGATATCACGTCGCATCGGGACATGAGTTATGTGCCTTTACTTGGTGTGTATGTAACATTGCCGATCGCCGATAGCGATATCGCATCGGCGGAAACCAAAATGCCATTTGAATGCATCTCTCATGTTGTTGCGATATGCGATCTTGCGATCGCTTTATCACAATAATAAAAGATTGTTTGTTATTTGAAACATTAATGTCCGAAAAAGGCTTAAGTACATGAAAGCTCATTTGATTATGCGGCCTTTTTTGAACATGCAAGCATTGATGCCAAAATTTTAAAAGGGACCCATTCCATATGTTAATTTTTTGAAAAATAAGAATGATATGAAATGGGGGGTTGTTGTAGGGCACAACAATTGGCAATTCGCTGGAAGAACTAGTTATCTCTGAAAGTAATCCAAACACTTAAGCTTTTCAAAATTAGAAACTCAATCAGAAGGGAAAAACTTCTAATTTAACTGGATATTCGCGCGTTCTGAACCAAGTGAATTCTGTTAACTTCTATCCTTTTGGTTTCGAGAAAAATAAATACATTCTTAGTCTGAAAATAGGCCTTTATTGGTTTATAATGATAAAACAAAAACTTTCCCAAATCAGCTTTTATAATTAACCCCTCTGTCATAGGTAGAGCCTCTGTTGCTAGCAAACGTTTATAGTCTCGACAGGGATACCTTTTAACCATAGTATTATTCACTTTTCCATTCACATAAGATTGTAGTTAACAGAATGAAACTAAAAAAATATGTTGCCATATTTTATTTTTTATCCGTTTTTTCATTCTTTGTCATTGATAAGATAAAAAGCCATTGTCCTGGTTTGGTGGCCAGCTATTGACAATGCCATTCACTGGTAATAATTTAACTGAACAAGCCGGCTCGTGATGAGACCTCTTTGTCTTGAAATTTCAAGCCATTACCCTGTTATGATAGGCAGTATTGGTAATGTCAGTCAAACTACTTTCCTATGAACATGGTAAGCAGGCTTGTAATAAGACCTCTTATCTTTAATCTTCTATATTTTAGAATTACACTCTGAGTAACCATAAACTTTAGTGAATGGGGTGAACAATTTTCTCCTTAAGAGCAAATGGATGACAGGTGAAGAGTTGAAGATGCTGAAAATGGGTTAGTTTTTATCTTAAAATGAATAACCTTTGGAGACCAGTATTTAAAAACCGAGAATGATTTACAGAACTTTAACCTTTCGAGAAGAGTCTTCAAAACGTTAAGTGGTGATTTCAGAACAAACAGATATCTAGTTCCCTAGAAATTATTCCTTTTGGTTGAGGGTTCTACTATCTAAAAGCAAATATTTGGATTATTTTGTGAGACAACTTTTTCAAACCAAGCTAAAGGTCAATGGAGATACTCTACTGTTTTATTTCCTATCGATCCTACAAACTACACAAATCTACAAAGAGGAGAAGGGATCACCTTCTCAATTAAATAATTTCTTCAAGACCAGGCCATTAACAGGGAGAGAATCTCTCACCCCTGATAAGTCTTGCAATATAAAGGTTGAAGTGCCTATCTTGTCACAGATCTGAAATGGTCCAAGCCACATTTTCTGAAATTTGGTATGCTTACCTTTATCTTCATGGGCCTTGTCCCATTTGAGAACTAAGTCACCAACTTGGAAGTGTTTGGAATCGGATGAGGCTAAGTCAAAGGATGCTTTGATCATTTGTTGATGTTTGGCGTGAGTGATTCTGGCTTTCTCCTTTTCTTCTTCTAATTTGAGAATTTGGTCATGTCTAAGTTGGATAGAGGAAGAAGGAGTCTCTTCGATGTACTGTACTAGGGCTAAAGAGGGTAGAACAAGATTGGTAGGCAATACTGCTTCTTTTCCGTAAACTAGATTAAATGGGGAGGAACCTATAGAAGCCTTTTGTGTAATCCTATCAGCCCATAATGCAAATACTAGAGATTTGTGCCAGTTTCTATGATTCTGTTCAACAGTTCGCTTAATGATTTTGATGAGATTTTTATTAGTAGATTCTGCTAAACCATTTCCCTGGGGATAATAATTAGCAGAATATTTCAATTTAAACCCCCTCTTAATAGCAAAATCATATATAGCATTTCCTGAGAAATAGGAAGCATTATAAAAAACGAGAGCGTTTGGGACACCAAACCTGGTAATGATGAATTGGTCTATGAACTCGATGATTGCCTCTGAATTTGCTGCCTTCAAAGGAATAGCCTCTACCCATTTGGTAAAATAATCGGTAGCAGTGAGGATATACCTGTGTTGTTTGGAAGATGGTGGAGTAATCTCTCCAATGATATCTAATACCCATTGTTCAAATGGCTGTTCAATGTTGACAGGTTGCAGGGGGAAAGCTGATTTCCGTTGTCTTCCACTAGCAGTTTGGCAATTGAAGCATTTTCTTACGTATTCATGAGCATCTCTAAACAGTGTAGGCCAATAATATCCAGCATGAATAACTTTGTGGGCTGTCGTGTCCGCCCCAAAATGTCCTCCCGCTGGCCCATCATGTAGTTCCTGTAAAACTTTTTGAGCTTCAGGTCTCTCAAGACATCTTAACAGGATAGAATCATAATTTTGTCTAAAGAGCACATCATTAATGAGAGTGAAATTCTTTGCTTTTAACCTAATGGCCCTTTTATTTTTGTAAGATAAATTTGGAGGAGCATAACCATTCTTCAAATAAAATATCAAATCTGCATATTGAGATTCGGAATCAGTGACACTTATCTGATTGATTGTTTGAGTCTGATCCATGTCGCTTGATTCAGGAATGTTTGATGCTCCTGCCAATATCCTGCAAAAACCTTGGCCCCTAACAATCTTTGCTGGCTTTATTTCTAGGTCATATTCTTGAAGTGCTGTGACCCAATTGGCCCTTCTTTCACCTAGTTCTTTTTGAATTAAAAGTTGCCTTACCGCCGGGAAAGGGACTATAACTTTCGTGTGAGTTTTCAAAAGAAAGGGCCTGTAATGTTTAACTGCTTTGAACACAGCAAAGGCTTGTTTCTCCACATCAGAATAATTTAATTCGGCACCCTGAAGATTTGAGCTAAAAAATGAAATGGGTGCTTCCAAGTTATGAGCATTTGGCTGCGTGAGAACTGCAGCATAGGATACATCGGACGCAACGGTATACAATGTAAAATGATAAGAAAAATTGGGAGTATTCAAGGCTGGGGCATTGATTATTGATTGCTTGATAACATCAAAAGCTTGCTTTTCTTCTGCTCCCCACTTGAAGACTGAATTCTTCTTGATCATTGTCTGAAGTGGTAATACAATTTGAGAGAAATCTGGAACAAATCGTTTGACAAAATTAATCTGACCCAAGAATGACTGCATCGATTTTTTATTGTGTGGGAAAGGGATTTCAGAAATTTCCTTAATCCGATCAGGATCAATATAAATGCCATCCTTGGATACTATAAAGCTTAAGAGCTTTCCTTGATCAAGAGCAAAGAAAGACTTCTTTGGGTTTAGAGAAATACCATACCTTTTGCATCGCTGAAAGATTTGATTTAAGTCATGCAAATGATTATATCTCTTTTTAGAATATACAGTAATATCGTCTAAGTAGACGACTACTGATCGATTAATCAACCCTTTGAAGGCTATATCCATGGCTCTCTGGAATGTCGCTCCTGCGTTTATGAGTCCAAAAGGCATTTTCTGATATGCATAAGTTCCCCATTTTGTTCTGAATGTGGTTTTGAGTTGGTCATCAGGATGAACCAAAACTTGGTTGTATCCGGAGAATCCATCAAGAAAGGACATCAATTCAGAACCTGCTACTGATTGAAGAATTTGCTCCATAGTAGGTAACGGGAAATTATCTTTCAAGCTCGCTTTATTGAGGTTCCTGAAATCAATACAGATTCGAATGTCGCCATTCTTCTTCCTCACTGGCACCATATTAGAGACCAACTTGAATGTCGGACCGGAAAGATAATTTTGGCTTTCAAAAGCTTATTAAGCTCCGACTTTATTTGGGTCTCCAAATTTGGATGTATTTTTCTTAATTTTTGTTGAATTGGTTTCTGATCAGGAAGCATAGGGATGGTATGCTGGATAATAGATGTATCATATGTCTTTAGGTCATCATATTTCCAAGCGAAGACCTGTTTGTTTTTTCTCAATAGATTAATAAATGCTTCCTTTTCTTCTTGGGAAAGTCCTATTCCTAAGTTGATGTTTTGAGGAGCATCTTCTGTGCCTAGATTTATTAATTCAAACCTAAGGGTGGAACTTTGAAGCTTTGCATTAATTACAGGTTTAAACCTGTCTTTGATATCATAAAGGTCTTCAAGCTTCACCACGGGTTTAGGAATCGAATTTTCTTGAGGCGCTTGTTTCATCTGTAGATCGTGATCATCTTCCTCAATGACTTGATTGTCATAGGATTGTTCCGAAGTTAGAAACTGCAAGATATCTTCATCATGGTTAAATACTCTCCAATTAGTGACATTGTCAGGAATTGAAGGTCTAACAAGTAATTCTACAGAAAATCTATCAAGGCTGTAGTCTTCGGAAGGTAGCAGTTTGGAGGCTACATTGGCTAGTAGGTCGGCTGCTGAATTTTGTGACCTAGGAATAGAAGAAATGTTGAAGGCTGAAAAGTGTGAGGTAAGATCCTACACTAGCGATTGATAATGCTTAAGGTGAGTCGAAAGGCAATGGATTGCATTTCTAACTTGTTTAACAATGATTTCCGAATCGCCGAACACTTTTAGATATCGCACTTCAAGGCCAATCGCTTTATATAAACCCTGGACCAAAGCTTCATATTCGGCTGTGTTATTAGTACACTCAAATTCTAACCTACAAGACAACATTGTCTTTTCTCCTTGCGGGCTAACCAAAATGCAACCTGCTCCTGAGCCTTCACTGGACTTAGAGCCATCAAAATATAAAGACCAAAATAAAGGAGTATTAACAAACATATCTACAATTTTCTCAGCATCATTAAAACATCTGGACTTATCTGTTTGTGAAAAATTTTCAATCTGAGATGTAAAATGATTAACTGAAAAAGGAGATGGTTGGGCAACAAAGTTGCCAAAGAATGATTCGGACGAATAGTTCCCCAAAATATTGTTGTTGAATGCCACAGGTTGGTTTTCTTGCTCAAATTCAGTAACTGTGTGGGTCATATGCTTCTCCCGATCGATCCTTATTTGATTCAGCTTTCCCTTGTAGGGAAGCCACATATGTGACCAATCTGTGGAAATATACCCATGTAGTTTTTCGGACCAATCTCTGCTTAAAATCAAACCATAAAATTCAGGTATGTCGGCAATTAAGATGTCAATCCTCTGAACTATTCTGGGGTCGGCTGACAACCTGATGGTTACAGAATTAATTTCTCCCACAACCTGCACCTTAGTCCTATCCAACTGCACTATATGAATGGCAGACTTCTGGGGTTCAATGTTCAGCTTAGAGCAAACTGAAGCTGGCATTATATTAGATGAGGCCCCTGAATCAATTAAACAGTTGTGCAAGTTTCTATTATAAATCTCATAAGTGAGCAGGAAGGGTGGAGTGTGAGAATTAGATTTATCTCCGATTAAAACTGAATCGGTAATTTCAACCATACCTGCAGGAGGCTGGCCTGAATCGTTGGCAGCTCTTGCACTGGGAAGGGGAGTAGAGGGAACAGCATTTAATTCTTTGAGAAGTAGCTTTTTGTTGATGTTTTAGTTTACTGAGTTCAAACATGGTTATATTTGCCTTAGTCTTCTTCATGTCATCAACAATGTTATATTCCATTGAATCCGATACCACCAGAGTCTTGGATGTTGAAGGAGAACTAGAAGTTGAAGGCTGGTTTTGAGGAACTACTACAGGTGACTTCTTTGGGGGAACTTTTTCCTTTGCTGTAGTAGTGCCTGCACTCCTCTTCTTTGAAATTGCCTGGGCGGGTTCAAGAGTGCTTTTACTTCTTGTAGTAATCGGGAAGGCTTCTTCTTCATTCTCCGTATCAGAGTTTGGGAGTATAAAATCCCACATTCCGTGGCATTCAGCTACTTCTTCTTCATCATCGGTCTGTGAAGATGTTTCCTCTTCCTCTTCTTCTTGGTCTGAATCGGCGTTAGATATTACATTGGGCGGCTTTGATTCGGTTTTCTTAAAAGTTCTAAATGGTCTTTTGCTTGAAGTTTCGGCCACCTGCTTCTTTATCTCAACCATTTCGTTAGACATTGTTTTAAGGACCTCTTGTAAACCTTCCATGTCATACGGGTCCTTCGGGGTTTTCTTCTTGGAATCTTCTTTAAACGAGACTTTTTTAGCTTTTCTATCCTCTAGAGCAGCTTTCTTTTCTAGAGCGTTAATGCGCTTTTCAACAGCAAGTGCCTCTCTCATGTTTTCAGCTAAGGTAGGTTTGCCAGCCCTGTCTACAAAAATGGCTATGTTGGCAGGTAGGGCAGTGATATACCATTCGCTTCGGATTTGTTCACTTGGTTTAGAAGCAGTAGGGATTTTATTCAGTAGTTTATTAAATCTGGCATTAAACTCTTTTATTGGTTCCCTGTGCTCTATTCTCAAATTGGAGAGGTCGTTTATTAAAGTTGCTAGGGACCTGTCATCTCCATATTTGGTGAGAAACTGCTCTTGGCATGTGTTCCAACTGGTAATTGAACCAGAAGGTAAGGAAAAATACCAGGATCCTGCTGATCCTTGTAAAGTGTAAGGGAAAAGTCTTACAACAACATCTTGCTCTGTCACTCCTTTTAGGTTAACTGCTAACATAAAGTTGTTGATGTGTTCTTCAGCCTGAGTCCCATCATCTGGATTGAATTTAGGCAGCCATTTTTCGGGATAATCGGGTAGATCATGCAAGGGTGCAGGCATATTGACTGCTCCTGGCCTAGTCCATGGATCTGCCATTATGATAGCAACAGTGGTTGAGACTACTGCTGGGATTCCGGATGTATGGGAAGGGATTAAAGATGAGGAGTGAATAGGTTGGGATATCGAGGCTTCTGATCCCTGGTGAACGACAATTTGTAATGGGGGAGTGGATGGTCGACCTTGCAGTGGAGAAAATGAAATGGAGGACGTGGATGAAAGCCCTTCACTAGCAGACCCTTCAGTAATTTTCTTTGCCCTTTTCCTTTTAGGTAAAGGAAACTCAGTGGGTTCAATACCGAGTTTTTCACTCTGAAGTTTGGTGAGAGGGTGAGTGAGGTTGAACTGCGAAGTCGCACTGCTTTCTGATACCTCAGATTTCTGTGGTGAAATCGAGAAGCTCTGAAGTTTGTGGATTAGAGACTGAACTTCAGGTGATTCAAGACTTAATTGTTCTGTGGTATGATGGGTTTGAGCAGTGGCAGTTGATTCCTCTTCTTCTTATTTGGGTACCGGCGAACCAGTATACAAATGGGAAGATCGAGGAGATTCGGAGGGCGAAGTACTCTTAGAATGGCTTATAGGTTTGGATTTATGTTCCATTCACAGCTGAGGCCCTCCTTCTAGCGCCAATTTTGTTGAGGCCTCGAAAATCGCTGCCACAACAAAGGGGAAACCACCCGGTCCGGACCTTGAAAGCAGCTCCTTTTCCGTTTGGGATAGTGGCTCCGACTGGGGATAATGGGACCAGTTTCCCAATAATAGATAAAAGTGGGATGGATGAATAACTTGTGAGGTATGATAGTGATGAATAAACAACTAAAACTATCAGCGAAATATATATTAACTATAATCTAATCCCGGGACTTATCAATCTTTCAAAGCGTAGCGTTTGATAATCTGTGCTTTAAGGCAGGCATATAGATGACTCTAACACTAAAGCATAGATGTTTAAACCATTTAAGATTGCTCTGCATAATTAGTTATGCAGAGCGATAATAGCGAATTACTACACATTGTCATTCATATCATTGCTACATGCATGATTAAAAGAAAGGCATATCACAAAACATCCAATAGTGGAATGAAATGAAGATTTGCTGTTACAGCGCATACACGTATTCAACAATAGTAAAAGATAATAACACAGCAATTCATATGAAAAGAAAGAGGACAGATGCAGATAAAAGTACCATGTAAGCTGCTCAACAATCCATTATATAAATCGCTATGTCGCAGTCCTTTCTTCAAACTAGAAAGCATTCCAGACAAGAGACAATAGTGCACAAATGCATAAAACAACCTTCTCGTCAAATAAAGGACTATTGGTCGAGTTTCACAAAAGAATATAGGCTGAAGCACAGTAGTGCAAACTTCAGCCTTTAAGTCTATTACAAAATTTTACGACCCTTTCCAAAACAATGAAAGGGTCTATAAATACTAATCTAATCTAAATATCTAAGAAAAACTGAACAACTATGAAATTGGCATCAATAAATGTTTTTCCATCTTTCTTGGTGATCTGGCAGTCGGCAGCAATGCTTCATTCGGTGGGCTCTTTGCCTTTAAACCTCAACTGACATATCGTAAGCATTGGCTGTACTTCCGGTGGAGTGTTGAGACGCGACGTGAGCTGGGCATCATATGTGGCATCTTGAAAGTCGGGGATTAGGCACTTGAGAGCATCTGTTAAACACTTAAGAGCCGACCTTTGAGTGTGCGGCTTGATTAGAAAGTGCCAATATGCGTCGGAGGTTAAAGTATTTACTCCAGCGATTAACTTTCTCCTTTCTTCCAGTCCATGATAATTTGTTTGTTCAATTATGTTCGCCGTGGTTATGCTTCCAGGTGTACACTGAGAGATCATGTTGGCCCAATAGAGTGTATTGTTGACCAAATCAATCATATTGTTGGCAATCATTTTACACCTTGAAGCTGCCCTTTCCGCTTTCATCATCTGAGTGTTCCATTCCGTGAAGAGTATGTCTTTGAATGGCTCATAGATCCTAGGAAATTTTGCTTCTTTCCCCATATCAGTATCTTGCCAATCAAGATATGAAGTTATGGTTTATTCGGTCTGATCTAGCTCATTTCTGGCTTTTTCAATCTGCTGACATACTGCTGTAGATACTTCACATAATGGCTCAGCCTCAGTTAATTGTTGGCACAAGAGTCTAACCTGAGAGATTAATGCATTATTTATTTGAGCTGCCTCTGCTCTGAAATTCTCGACTTTCTTAGTGCCCTTGATATCTTCGAGCTGTGCTAATAATTGAGCGATTTGCTCATCCTTTGACTTCGTCATTAGCTCGTTTGCCTCTCTCAATTGTGCCAATGCCTCCGTTAATTCTTTCTGCTTCTGGATTGCACTCTGATCAATCCTCTGTTTTTCAGTCTGCAGTTGCTGGGTTAATACATTGTTTGCTTGCTGTTGCGCCAGCAACTGCTCTTCTACCTGTGCTGTCTTGTTTCGTGCCTCGGCTACTTCTGCTTGCAATGTACAAATCTCTTGGTCCTTAGTCTTTAACAAAAGACTTACCTCTGATGCTTTATCTATAGTTGCTGCAGAATAAGCTCCCACATACTGCGATAGCTTGGTAAGATCATCAGAGGGGTCCAATTCTTCCTTCCAGACTACATTCCCTGTGACTGTCTGCTCAGGAAAGATGGAAGGTTGATCAAGCCTTCGTCTCTTCCTTGAGCGCTTAACAACTGCTTTGAGCCTCGGGCTGTAGAAAACGTCCAGGGGAGGAATATCTTCCACGTGGAGCACAATCTGATCGGAAGGGTCTTTGGTGATTACCTCGAGATCCTTTGAAATGGGTGGGCCGCTGGTTCCGCATAGAACCTGAGAAGAAGTGGTGTCTGGTGCGTCTTTGGAGCCTTCCTTTCCACTGATAATGGAATCGAATTGATTCCATTGTTTCAGCAATTCAGGATCTATGGAGGTCTGTGATTTACTCTTCTCCTTTTCTTGTTCCAACCTCTTTTGCTCCTCCAACTCTTTCTGCTGCTGTTCTTCTAACTCCTTTCTCTGTTTCTCTTCTTGCTCTCTTGTTTGCTTATCTGCTAATTCCTTTTTCTGCCTATCTGCCAGTTCTTTCCTTTGTTTTTCTTCCTCTTCCTTCTTCCGCTGTTCCTCTATCTGCTTCTGCTTTCTCTGCTCTTGTTCCTTCTGCTCTTTCTGTTGCTTAGCCATTTGCTCCTTTTTCTGCTTCTCTGCCTGCTGCTTCTCTTGTCTTTCCTCCTGTTGTTTATTTTGTTCTTTATTTACAACAGGAGATTGGGTTGTATGCTTCTGACCAGGCTCGCTTGAGGAGGACGCTGAGGTTAATGACAATAAATCTAGAGGCAGAGTTTGCAACCTCTGCTCTCTAAGTTTATTGAACTCAGTTAAACTCTCATCATTATATCTCATCTTGGCAAGCTGCTTGGTTTGGCCTATTGAATCGGCAGCTCTGAACAGGTCATCAAACTCATCCTCTTGATGGTCAATCTTAGTCAGTTTGGCCTGTTCTAGGGCATTGTAAGCAGTTTTATGTGGATCATAGAGTCTGGCTGGCATAGTGGGCAGGGATAAAGCTTGCATCTTTATAGCCTCCTTTTCTGCATGTTGGAGATTATGCAGAGTAAAAACACCCATCCTTAAGGGAAAAGAGGGTCAACCCCTCTTCTTCTCTTTCTTGAGTGTTTGGGTTACACTCTCAGCCATAATTTGGTAGGATATCTCTCGGGCTAACAGTTTGTCTGGAACATATAGAGGGAGAACATGCGGTTTGGCTTGGCTTCCATAAACCCTAATATAGGTAAAGTGCTCTTCTCCAAACCATCCTGCGATAGCTGGTAAGTCGAAGGAAGCGAGATAGGAGATTTTGGGAATAGGCCGATCAAAAATGGAATAATGAATGGGAACCATAAAACCATTGCAAATTTGATACAAATGGTCCTTGTAAGAGGACTTCCATAATTTCCGATGATACAAATGAATGGGCGAAGGGTCTTGGGTGGTCCATCTCCAACCGAGGATGGGAAACTCAGAGTTAAAACACAATGTGTCCATAATGTAGGCGCTATAATAAAATGGGGGGATTTTCCTTTCGGTGACTACAGATTTAGCTCTAAAATCCCGAATAGCTACAGTCAATTTATCAGAAAGAATGGTGGCCCAATCCATGATAAAACTATTAACAACTGCTTCCATTAGGGGAACCATTTCTATATCGAAATTGGCAGAATCATGTAATCCCCATAGCCTACACATCATAATTCCCGCATAGCAATAGGGAGAAGCCAAGGAATCGACAGAATACTTACCCGAACTCTCGTGCTTGTGTTTGGCCGGGTTCTGCCTCCAATCCCGAATGGGCTCAGATGGTACATCGTTTTCAGCTGCAAACTTCTCCACGAAGTCTTTGTTGTAGATTTTCTCTGGCTCAGGCAAATGATACATTTCCCTCAGGTGCTCTGGCTTGAACGACCCGAAAATCCGTCCGTCTCTTGTGTGGAACGTTCTGTCAGTGATTGGAATTTCCTCAATTGCCCATCGCACTACATCAGTGTAGGGATCTAGCAGCTATTCTGTGAAGAAAGGAATCGGCCAACTCCTTGAGAGTTGCGTCGGACTTTTTGAGTGGGTCCGCAGTAGCTACTGTCACTGAAACTTGTGGTTGTTCGGCCTCTAATAGATTATATGTGCCCTGCCATGTAGTCTTGTTAAGACCAGTGCATGTAGTGTCTGAAACGAGGCCTTTCTTGCTATTTGCAGCAGCTTGACCTACTACAGGTGTAACAGTAGAGCCCGTAGCCCTCTTGGATCTTTTCCCCATCATGCTTAAGCTTCTCTCAAAAGACGAATTCTACACAATTGCAAGAGAAATCGTAACAACATAATAACAATGACGCTACACAGTGAGATAGATATATCATTTGAAGCGTGCCAAGATTAATTTTCAAAAGTGGTTGCGGATCCAATCGCTAAGAGTATATTGCAGATGCATTAATGGTGATTTGAGGCCTACTACTCATTAAATGTGATAATTATACCGTTATCCGGGTGAATGACTCACTTAAGCGTGCAACAGATATTCTGGTGGTTAAACGCAGGTGCTCATTAATCGAAGGGGCAAAATCTTTTAAATACCCATGCATTACCTTATCCCTTGTATTAACGGCATTTTGGGATTCGCGCTTTGTCAACCGAATATGAATATAAAGTTAAAGCTTTTAAGTGATGGCTTTTACGACTGCCGACTACCGATGAGCGATACCACATCGCTTCGGGGATTAGGTGTTGCACAATTATTACCAAAAGATCGTGCCGATCGCCGATAAGCGATATCGCATCGGGCTAGCGCATGGAAACAGAAGTAGGCGCATATACAATGGTTTGGGGTTACCGATTGCGATATCGCATCGCATCGGGGGTAGGAACCGAATGCCTTACCGAAGTGCGCGACGGCCGATAGCGATATCGCATCGGGTCGAGATTTAAATCACAAGGCGGTTTCGCATGAGGTATCGCCGATAACCGATCGCCGATATCGCGTCGCATCGGGACATGAGTTATGTGCCTTTACTTGGTGTGTATGTAACATTTCCGATCGCCGATAGCGATATCGCATCGGCGGAAACCAAAATGCCATTTGAATGCATCTCTCATGTTGTTGCGATATGCGATCTTGCGATCGCTTTATCGCAATAATAAAAGATTGTTTGTTATTTGAAACATTAATGTCCGAAAAAGGCTTAAGTACATGAAATCTCATTTGATTATGCGGCCTTTTTTGAACATGCAAGCATTGATGCCAAAATTTTAAAAGGGACCCATTCCATATGTTAATTTTTTGAAAAATAAGAATGATATGAAATGGGGGGTTGTTGTAGGGCACAACAAAAGGTAAACTAGAAGAAAAGGATAAGCTTTTACGATTTCAAGATAGTTCTAAAGTCTTGGATGATATTCTTAGTAGTCAAAGGTCTCCTGCTATAAAGACTGGTCTTGGTTTCCATGAATCTGTTGAAGGTGAATCTAGTTCACAAGGTGAGGCAAGGAACTCTAAAGAGAAATCTAAAGTGATCAACGAAGAAATGAAAGATCAATCTCATCATCAACCAAGAAAAGAGATTCCTCAAAGAAAATCCTTTACTCCTCCTATGAATAATGTTGAATGTTATGTATGTCATAATCTTGGACATGTTGCAGCTAGATGTAGAAGAAGAAGGGTTCAAGACCATTATGCAGAAAGATCATCACATTCAAGGTACTTTTATGGATATTGCTTTGCTTGCAATATGTTTGGTCACAAAGCTGCTGACTGTTACAGGAGGAATATGAAACATGTAAGATGTTATGCATGTAACAAGCTTGGACATATAGCTAAGGAATGCAGGAACAAAGTGTGGGCACCATATCAAAAGGAGAAAATGTCATCATCACGCTTGAAGATATGGAGGAAAAAGGAAGTACAGTCAGACAAAGGCGGCACTGCACAACGTATAGACATACCAGAATCAGAGGGAGCTGAAAGTACAAAACTTCAGTGTCCTGAATCTCATATGCAAACTCCATAAAGGAAAGTTGCATATATACGTGAGTTAGTTACTACACAGTCGCGTATATGATTGTTTGAAGAAAGGCAGTAGGGACAGATTCAAGAGAAGGATCAGTTTTGCTCTAGTTAATAATAATGATGTGTGGATATGATGGTTAGAAGTGTTTTGGTTCTAACTTGATATTGATGATGTCTTGATACTTCTTATTGATATGTATGATCATACAAATGGCACATGTTTAGAGGGAGCATATGGACTTAATGCATTATTGGCATTATGGTTAATAGTCCTTGGTGATGATACTTATATGGATAAATGATTCATCTTGCTATGGTTATGAGTTGTTCACATGGTTCTTGGATCAGATTTATGGTTGATTCTCTAATGATGCTTGCATGGGAAGCACTTAGCTTGAATTCACATCTTCTTGATGTTGAGTCACTCATATGCTGCTGTCGTCATATGTATAAAGATCATATATTACAATTATGATTCCTTTCATTCTTGGCACAAATGGAAGAGGATTGTTGGCTGGATACAGGGATGATTATTCAAAGTTGCATTGTTGGAGACATGATGATAATGAGCTCTTATCTATATGATGATAGGATTGTTTCATACATATGTTGATTAATGCAGATATTCCCAATTGATGATACTTGATTCATGTAGATCTGGATGGCTATGATGTTTCTCACATAGAATGTGAAATTCTGTTGATGCGGACATACCTTGATGATTCATGCACTAATACAAGTTGCTGGTCTAATTGCTGTTGACAGATACTATGGAGCAGATCATAAAGTGTTGTTGCTGATGTTCATCTTATTTAGGTGATGTCATATCAAGACTCATGATGTAATAGTGTCATCTCTTCAAGTCATGTAACGACCTATGTTGGTTTCCCCACTATGCCTGGGATGAAGATGTAATGTATTTGGTTTTCATTTTTCTGATATATCCCCACTTGGTTGGGTGATGGATGTATGTATTGAATCCTTTAGGAAGATCATTTGTGATGTAGAACATCCTTTTGCAGACCTTGCTTACAGTCAGGGGGAGCCTGAGCATGAACAACACTATATAGCAGAGCAGACATTTCAGCTTGTTCTCAGAAAGAGCATGATCAGATTGGTGCACCATGACATATACAAAGGGGGATCTCATTCAGAGATTTCAACAAGTACTCAGGGGGAGCTTATAATGCATTGTTGGCATTATGGAGGACGTACAGAAGGAGATCTTGGATGCTGGTCTGATTATTGCTGCAATCTATCTCTTTCATGGTCATGGATTATGGTTCTTCTTTGCAGATCTAGTTTATAGTCAGGGGGAGCATGTTCTTAGGGGGAGCATAACCCTTTGCCCTTGATGTCAAAGGGGGAGAGTGATTGGTTGTTGTTGCCATCAAGTCCAAAGGGGGAGATTGTTGGCATTATGATACATATGTTGTACTTGATGGAAACCCACTCATCTCATGTAGAGAAAAGTTCACGCACTTATATGCAGAGAAAAGTTTATTTCATGTAGAGAAAAGTTCACGCAATTTTATGCAGAGAAAAGTTTATTTCATGTAGAGAAAAGTTTATTTCATGTAGATAAAAAGTTCACGCACTTTCATGTTGGAGAACTTACCTTTGGTCCATGGTAGTTAGTCCTTGGTATTTGAACCTATGAGGAAAAGCGCGTATATGTTGGAGAACTTACCTTTGGTCCATGGTAGTTAGTCCTTGGTATTTGAACCTATGAGGAAAAGCGCGTATATGTTGGAGAACTTACCTTTGGTCCATGGTAGTTAGTCCTTGGTATTTGAACCTATGGTTTTGGACCATGGTACTTCGTCAAAAGTGTTGATCTCACGTACTTTCATGATTGGTTCATGGTATTAGTCCAACAGTTTTTTGATCCTATGGTTGTGGCCCGTGGTATTGTGAAAGGCCTAAGCCTATATAAAGCAAAGGAGATCACTTGGCTAATTAATTCTTGAAAATTGAATATCTTAAGATCTGAAATATTGGGTTATTGTTTTAAAAGTTTGATCTATGAAAGGGAAGTTGAAAGCGAATCTGTGAAGGGTGATCTCTCGAGCGCTGCAGTTGCGGAAGTGCGGAGGCGCCACAGAAGGTGCAATGGGAGACGCAACAGAGGCGCCACAGAAGGCGCAGTGCAGAGGCGCCATAGAAGGCGCAGTGCGGAGACGCCACAGAGGCGCCACAGAAGGCGCAGTGCGGAGACGCCACAGAGGCGCCACAGAGGCGCAGTGCGGAGACGGCACAGAGGCGCCACAGAAGGCACAGTGCGGAGGCGCCACAGAAGGTGCAGTGCGGAGGCGCCACAGAAGGCGCAGTGCAGAGATGCCACAGAGGCGCCACAGAAGGCGCAGTGCGGAGGCGCCACAGAAGGCGCAGTGCGGAGGCGCCACAGAAGGCGCAGTGCAGAGGCGCCACAGAAGGCGCAGTGTGGAGGCGCCACAGAAGGCGCAGTGCAGAGGCGCCACAGAAGGCGCAGTGCGGAGGTGCCACAGAAGGCGCAGTGCAGAGGCGCCACAGAAGGTGCAGTGCAGAGACGCCACATAGGCGCCACAGAAGGCACAGTGCGGAGGCGCCACGGAAGGCGCAGTGTGGAGGCGCCACAGAAGGCGCAGTGCGGAGACGCCACAGAGGCGCCACAGAAGGCGCAGTGCGGAGGCGCCAAAGAAGGCGCAGGTGCGGTGGTCGCGGCGCCACAGAAGGCGCAAGTGCGGAGGTAGTACAGATATCCGCAGATCTATACCAGTGAAGTTGCGATCCTTACTTAAAATTTGTTTTAACTGCCTTTGACTATTCTGCAGGGTTTTGGGTGCATAACTGATGTTTGGTTACTGGTATTGAGTTCAGATAACAGCATGATTAATGACTTATCTTTATGTACTAGATCTGGTTGATAACTCTCATAATATCTGTTATCACAAAATCGTGCCCCTGATAGGCTGTTGATCAGGAAGACTTTGAGTAACTATTTCAAACCAAACTTTTGGCTGAGGCTTAGCCTCCTCAGCCTGAGAGGGCTCTCTCAAAGGGTTAAAGATTTTGATTAAAGAATAAGATAGATGGCTAACTCTATAGTTTGTGATTGTATATGTTTATAGGTTGAAAGATGAAGGTTGGCTACCATTGGGCTATGGAGTCAAAGTATGTTCAGTACCACAGCAAGATCAGCTTTAACATGAAGTCAGGGCATAGAGAGTTTTTATACATCAACAAAACAAAGATACAATGCAAGGAAACACAGTTTATAAATACATGAAGGAAGTTAGAGCATCATTGATGAATTCTAAGTAACATGTATTCATACCACTGCAAGTAAGTGAAAGAGGAAAGCCATGAGACAATAGGACATTAAAAACCCTCTTTGAATCCTGAGTAGTGAAGCCAAAACATTCTACCTAGCATGGAAGTCAAGGCATTATAGAGTTCAAGTGCAGAAATGCAAATATAAAACAGTGAAACACAATTAGTTTATCTATGAAGGAAGTCAGAGCATCATTGATGAATTCTGAGTATCATAAGTAAACCTCACTGCAATGTAAGTATTGGAAGATGCCATCAAAACAAGAACATACAAGAACTCTTCATGAATCTTGAGTTGTCTAAGTAGAAATTCTGCATTAGGTTAAAAATATACACAGTCTGCACATAGAGCAGCAATTGAGCCAAAAAGTCTCCAACCCTTTGCTAATTCGACCTCTTGCTCTATATAAAGCATTTACAATTATGATTCCATCATCCCTCCTCAAGAGAATTCGAATTTGCCATCAGTGACACCTATTCTAACCATAAAACAAACCATTAAATGTATTTGACACCTAACTAGTAGTCCTAGAGACCTAATACAACTAGGAGTGTAACTCCTTATTATGATTACAACAAACTTATCTAAACATTTAAAGCATTCTTTGACACCTAATACTCCATGAGGTCGAATTTGATGAATCCTCCCACGTGGTCACCCAACTGCTGATGAGAAACCCTAGAATTTAGGGAACATGTTTCCCTGTTTTTAGGGTTAGATCCTTGAAAATTGCAGAGCCTTTATCTCTTCATCCATGACACATTTTACAAAACTGAAGGAGGTTTTTGTAGCCCATCATGTCTAGAAAGAAAGCCTCTCCTGGGTTTTTAAAATATTTCTCCAGCTGTCCAGAACCTGTCCTTGAAAAACACGTGGCAAACAGGGAAAAATCCGTTTTCTGAAATTAGGGTCTCAATGAAAGCTTCGTATCTCCCAACTGAAAACACATATGAATAAAGTGAGATAGGTTATTGTAGATAGACATGTTATGAAGAGAAACCTCCTTCAGAATTCCAAGATAGCCTTTCATGTGACCAGAAACTGATTTTGAAAAACACTACTAAAACCAGTAGACAAAGCTTGACTTTCTGCAGTTTCGTAGCGCAAATTTAACCATAAATTACTCCCACCTCAGAACGAATTTGAAGAAACGGAAAGAGGTTTTTGTAGTGCAGCATGTTAGGAAGAAAAGCCTCTTTCAGTTTGCAAAATTAAGTTCTTAGCTGCTCAGGAAAGCTTTTAGAAATTGACTAGTAAAAGCAGAAAACAGAGTTTCTTCAGCTGAAACAGGCTGCTACAGGGGTTTCGCAGCGCGCTGCGAAAACACTGATTTCGTAGCGCAAAACAGGATTTTTACACTGTCTGCGCTACGAAAACGTGGATTCGTAGCTAGTTTCAAAATTTCTCCTTATCCTCCTCAAAGCTCTGTCTTTCTTCTTGACTGATGGCTGCCTTGTTTCTGTCATTCTTGTACATTGGTGATGGTTGTACTGATGATGATATTTTCCTTTCTTTTGACATTTTCTCCTTTGAAATTTCTTTAGACAAAACAACTTGGAAGAAAATACCTTGCTTAATTGAGGAGCTGCCTTGCTTGAATTTGATGAAGATTTCTGCTCTCCTTTTCCTTTGAAATATTTTCAGTGATAACAGTGGCTCCACTTGGGATAGTGTGCCCTTGTGGTACACTAAGAACCTGCAGTTCCAGTGCCTTATCCTCTTATCATGAACAAAAATTTATTTGACAAACATCTTCTTTAAGTTCCTTGGGCCTTCACCTCAGGCTTAATCTTGATGATCACTGTAGGAGAAAGAAGTCTATATCTACTGAAAAATAAAAATGCTCAGTCACTTTGAGCTTATTTGCACTTTCCTACCTACCTACCCTATCAGCTGCAAGCTCCACTTGTATCTCAAGGAACATGAAACTTCCAATAAATCCAGTCATCAATCTGATCTGAAACTTGGATCTCCTTACTGTGCTTGAAGCATAAATAAACCAGATACTGAAATAACCAAGGAAGCATGAGGTGCAACTGTTCTTCAAGATGAACATATAATTGGAAGCCTGAACAGTAAATCTTTTCCATGTATTCAGCTATAGGGTCAAAAAACACATGGTTAGTTTGATGATTCTCATAACATTTTATATCTTCTAACAACTTATCCTCAACCACACAAAATTCCTTTGATGTGCTATCCAACTGCCTTTCTGCATGATGCCCACAAACAATGGAATTTTCCTCATTATAAAGATCATTCTTTGATGCAAGCTGCTGCAAGGAATCACAAAAATGAACAACCTTTTCCTCTGCCCGAGGGTCATAAAAATTTTCTTCCAACATTTCTTCTTGCTGTGCGTAATCATTTTCATCTTCATTATGATTCGAAGACTGAGAAGTCCGCTGCATCTCTACATCAATATCAGAGGATGTAATATGATTTTCATAAGTAAACCCCTGCTGATCTTCATGCTGCATTTCATGAGATGTTGTACTTTCTTCTTGGTGCTGAAATGCATTGTTATGAAGAGCCTCTAAAATTTCTTCATCCATAAATTCATCATCATCATAACAATCCTCCAAGTACTGAATAAGACTTAAAGAATGTCTACAACAATCTTTGAGCAACAATAAGGAAGGATGACACTCTTTATACATGTCATAGAGGACATCATGGAAATCAGCAAGAGAAGATAATGAACCATTTTCCAAAATTTTATACCAAGACCATGCTTTTCCTTCTAAAGTGGCCATAAACATCCTCATGAGACAATCCTCAGGAAAGTGAACCTTAAGACTGCGTACATGCATATGAAACCTAACCAAATGAAGAGCAGCATTGTCTTTCTTTTCATCTTTGAATATCGGAAGATCCTCTAACCAATCAACCTTTGGCATAGGATTTGGAAAACCAGGGATATGAGACCGATTCATAGGAGCATACCTGGCATTCATTCTTGCAGTGGAACTCATTTTGAAACTTCATCAAGCTACTGATCTTCTAGCAGTGGAGTCACCTTACAATTTCTTATTCAATGTGTGGAGTCGCCAAGGTAGTTTTGCAGCCTCAAAGATGTCTGAGCTCCTGCTACCTTCAGAAGTTCAACCATTGATTTCGGGAATGAATAGACTTCAGGCTCCCGGCAGACGCACCAAAATGTTATCACAAAATCGTGCCCCTGATAGGCTGTTGATCAGGAAGACTTTGAGTAACTATTTCAAACCAAACTTTTGGCTGAGGCTTAGCCTCCTCAGCCTGAGAGGGCTCTCTCAAAGGGTTAAAGATTTTGATTAAAGAATAAGATAGATGGCTAACTCTATAGTTTGTGATTGTATATGTTTATAGGTTGAAAGATGAAGGTTGGCTACCATTGGGCTATGGAGTCAAATTATGTTCAGTACCACAGCAAGATCAGCTTTAACATGAAGTCAGGGCATAGAGAGTTTTTATACATCAACAAAACAAAGATACAATGCAAGGAAACACAATTTATAAATACATGAAGGAAGTTAGAGCATCATTGATGAATTCTAAGTAACATGTATTCATACCACTGCAAGTAAGTGAAAGAGGAAAGCCATGAGACAATAGGACATTAAAAACCCTCTTTGAATCCTGAGTAGTGAAGCCAAAACATTCTACCTAGCATGGAAGTCAAGGCATTATAGAGTTCAAGTGCAGAAATGCAAATATAAAACAGTGAAACACAATTAGTTTATCTATGAAGGAAGTCAGAGCATCATTGATGAATTCTGAGTATCATAAGTAAACCTCACTGCAATGTAAGTATTGGAAGATGCCATCAAAACAAGAACATACAAGAACTCTTCATGAATCTTGAGTTGTCTAAGTAGAAATTCTGCATTAGGTTAAAAATATACACAGTCTGCACATAGAGCAGCAATTGAGCCAAAAAGTCTCCAACCCTTTGCTAATTCGACCTCTTGCTCTATATAAAGCATTTACAATTAGGATTCCATCATCCCTCCTCAAGAGAATTCGAATTTGCCATCAGTGACACCTATTCTAACCATAAAACAAACCATTAAATGTATTTGACACCTAACTAGTAGTCCTAGAGACCTAATACAACTAGGAGTGTAACTCCTTATTATGATTACAACAAACTTATCTAAACATTTAAAGCATTCTTTGACACCTAATACTCCATGAGGTCGAATTTGATGAAGCCTCCCACGTGGTCACCCAACTGCTGATGAGAAACCCTAGAATTTAGGGAACATGTTTCCCTGTTTTTTGGGTTAGATCCTTGAAAATTGCAGAGCCTTTATCTCTTCATACATGACACATTTTACGAAACTGAAGGAGGTTTTTGTAGCCCATGATGTCTAGAACAAAAACCTCTCCTAGTTTTTTAAAATATTTCTCCAGCTGTCCATAACCTGTCCTTGAAAAACACGTGGCAAACAGGGAAAAATCCTTTTTCTGAAATTAGGGTCTCAATGAAAGCTTCTTATCTCCCAACTGAAAACACATACGAATAAAGTGAGATAGGTTATTGTATCTGGACATGTTATGAAGAGAAACCTCCTTCATAATTCCAAGATAGCCTTTCATGTGACCAGAAACTGATTTTGAAAAACACTACTAAAACCAGTAGACAAAGCTTGACTTTCTGCAGTTTCGTAGCGCAAGTTTAACCATAAATTAATCCCACCTCAGAACGAATTTGAAGAAATGGAAAGAGGTTTTTGTAGTGCAGAATGTTAGGAAGAAAAGCCTCTTTCAGTTTGCAAAATTAAGTTCTCAGCTGCTCAGGAAAGCTTTTAGAAATTGACTAGTAAAAGCAGAAAACAAAGTTTCTTCAGCTGAAACAGGCTGCTACAGGGGTTTCGCAGCGCGCTGCGAAAACACTGATTTCGTAGCGCAAAACAGGATTTTTACACTGTCTGCGCTACGAAAACGTGGATTCGTAGCTAGTTTCAAAATTTCTCCTTATCCTCCTCAAAGCTCTGTCTTTCTTCTTGACTGCTGGCTGCCTTGTTTCTGTCATTCTTGTACATTGGTGATGGTTGTACTGATGATGATATTTTCCTTTCTTTTGACATTTTCTCCTTTGAAATTTCTTTAGACAAAACAACTTGGAAGAAAATACCTTGCTTAATTGAGGAGCTGCCTTGCTTGAATTTGATGAAGATTTCTGCTCTCCTTTTCCTTTGAAATATTTTCAGTGATAACAATATCATTGTATATGTATGGATCTGGTGATTGGGTGATTCAGAAGGTTGTTTGATTATGAGCTTCAATGTTTTTGTTGGGTCCAATATGAAAATTGGATGAAAAGTGGCCTTTCAGATTATGTGTTGTGCTTCAGTGTATCTAGTCTGAAAATTGATGAAACATGGTACCTGGAGGAGAGAAGATTGTAGGCTAGCGCCTATGTACTAGTATCTAAGCTAGTACAAAAGCTAAGGGAGATCTTTGGAGCATTGTAGCAGGTAGCAGCCTGCGTACTAGTAAATGGATCGGCTAGTACAAGAGCAAAGGGGGTTGTAGCTCCCGTACTGGTATAAGACTGCACCAGTACAAATATTGTAAAAGGATTTTCTTATTAAGAAGAAGATTGAGATGACTTGCAGCAGGTGGTTTTTCTCCCGCATTGGGTTTCCACCTTATATCATGGTGTTCATGTGTGTGCCTTATGTGTGATGATCTATTCTCTATTACGGCATCTGTTATCTGATAATATGGTTGATAATGTTCTAATGCACTCATTGAAGATCAATTAAATTAATCATAAGAAGTTGTGGAAGTAGCATATATGAATCTGATTATGGAAATGAAAAAGTTTTATTAATGTGATAATACTGATTCACCCCCCCCTCTCAGTATTATTTCCAACAGATAGTGGTCTAGCACAGACTTGAGCTCCCACGTACCATCGAGTATATGGGGAGACCCCACTAGGTTATCATCCTTTATCCATAGGAAGCCGTGTCTGCCGACTTACAAGCCGTAACGCACCGAACACAGCATTCGGGAAGATTGACTTCCGTACGGAAAGTCCTTGGTTTTCATATGATTGCCGAGGTGTATATGTAGTTTTACAGATTTGTTTGGTAAAGCTTTTTCCTAGCTCTATAGAGTAGTCACTTTTGATCCTTTTCAGACTCTTTAAAAGAAAAGGCTCACTTGAGCAGTTTGTCACTTTGGGCTCACAAAACATTCGAAGGCAACTAGAGTCACCTTTTTGTCCTTTTCTCAACTCTTAAAACATGAAAAGGTCAAGTTGTGTCCTTGCGTCTTAAAATTTATTTGGCCACGATTAACATTACCTGGTTAGATCTTGTTTGCGTTCGCTTGAGTAGGCTTCTTTTCGTTCTCGATGGCAACTTATCCGGGGTTCACCAACCCAGGGATCCCCTCTGACAGGAACCCTGGTCATTTCGCTCCTTTTGGAAATGTTGGTGCTCCTTATATGGCAACATTGTCCCTCCCAGGGTTAACTGTTGGGTTGCCAGTTTGGTTGTTCTCAACCTCTTTGGTCCATGCCGTCTCACCGTCTAGTCACTCCGTCCCTCCACCTGAACAACATCATGTTGATTCTAAGGTGGATCTCTCCCCTTCTACACCCACTTCTATGTCCTCATCTTCTACTTCACCTAGTGAAAGTCTAGATTCGAGTAACCAGGTGGATAAGAAGAAGAAGAAGAAGACGAAGAAGAAGAAGGCTCCTAAGGGAGAGGTTACAAGTGCAGATACCCCCTCGAGTATACCTGAAGTCGGGCCCCCTTCTGCTCCTCCGCGGAAGGTCAAGTTTCCTTGTCGATTATGCAAGGAGGACCATCTTCTTCGCGATTGTCCTGGCATTCCCAGGGTACTAGAAGTATGGTCTCGTGATCCGACCCGCCCCTCATCGTCCTCTGAAGCTCACGGCGATGCTACCTTATCAGTCAGGAATGGTAAGGGAAAAGGGAAGATTCGAATCCCCTGTAGACTTTGTGAAGGCAATCATCCCCTTCACCTTTGTCCACTCATGGATAAAGCCTCCGTTGTCTTGGAAAGTCTTACAGCTCCTTCACCCCAACTTCCCGTTGGTTATCAACGTCTCTCTGCAGCTGCAGATCGTCCTTCCTGGTTCAAGCTTGTGTCCCGAGGATAGTTTTGATCTTGTGGCGACCTCGTTAAAAAACGAAACAATGTGTCTTGAGGATAGTTTTGATCTTGTGGCGACCTCGTTAAAAAATGAAACATCTCCTCCTTTTCCAAATCGAGTCTTTGATTAAGATCCCGTAAAATACAAGTCGAGTCTTTCATAGATCTCAAGAGTGAACCTTCCTTCCATCCACTTTGTTGAATGCAATGAAGCTTGGGGGGCATGTACCTCGATTTCCGTCATTATGCTGGGGGCATGCGAGCTTATAACAAGCATAGTTTTTCGTTTCAAGCTTGTGTAAACATGAAACCGAATCTAAGAAGAGTTCTCCAAGGTTCAAGCTTGTGTAAAAATGAACCCATACCCGATTTACATCTCGTGATTGCCATTTTTATTCGCTAAATTCTGTTAGATGAGCCTTGGTTGTTTCATTCCATCACCACCATCTCTTTGGCCGATCATATGCTTTCACTTGGTTGTTTATCCTTTCTGGAGGAACCGCAGCGATGAGTGGTTTTCTTAGCCAGCCTCTTGACCATTACATGTTTTGAGTAGTTCCACCATTACCGGAACCAGTTGCTACCCTTTATACCACTCGTTCCTCTAGGACGAGTCGCCTTTAAGCTCTTTTCTGACTCTTAAAATATGAAAAGATTGCCGAGTATTTTTCCCTTTTTGACTCGTTAAAATAAAAATAAAAATGGAGGTCTGCTTTCAGCTCTTTTCCGACCATTTAAAGATGAAAAGATTGCCGAGTTCCCTCTTGACTCGTTAAATGGAAATAAGAGGCGGTCGTCTTTAAACTTGTTGGACACCTAATCCTAAATGGGTTAGTGTGGAAGCCGAATGGACAAAAGGAGTCCAAGAGACCTTGGGATGTGAAACCCAACGGTCAAACAATGTACTATAAATGTATATCATTTGTCAATAAAAATTGTACTACATGTTTTTATCTTACATGTTTTATCTTTCATATTTCTCTCGCTCCCAATGTGCCCCATGTGTGTTTAACATGGTATCAGAGCAGGCGTACTCCTGCCCTACCCAAATATGAGCCACTAATTTTGTGGCATCTCTGTGCATGTCTGTCTTGCATTTCATGAATATGTTGTCAGCTAAATTGTAGCTGCAATCTCTGCCCAGTTCTGTAGCAGTGCTAAGAAACGTTCCCTGCATAATTACATTGTCTTGCAGAAAATCACTTGTCATTTTTGTGCACACTGTTCTGTGACCATTTACCTTCTATTCAAAAAAAGAAAAAAGAAAAAAGGGCAGGTTCTTTATGGTGAATAGAGCGTTTCTCTGGCGAATTTGCATATTTAACAGTCTACAAATTACCCTAGTCTCTTGGCCTTTTTGAGCGTTGGTTGAATGTTTTAGTCGGAGGAAGGCTATACCATGTCAGCTGCATTCTTTCCAAAATTTGTCTATCATTTCCCTATTTAAAGAAATATTCTAATGCTGCTCTACTCTGCTGCACCTAGGCACTCTAGCAGACCATTTCATTACTCTTTGTGAATGTGTATGCTTTGAGTTGGTTTCCATGAATATTTCCTTGTATTGAGCGTTGAAGGTTGCGTGTTTTGTTTTGGGGTGAAGGGGAAGTCTGCAACTTCAAATTAATTTCTTTGAGAGCAAGGGCGATGAGTGGTGAAACCTTTGGACAATGTTCCAACCTGAAGAGATATTCCATGGCAATTCCATGGTGAGTTATGTCTCTTGAATTCTCTAGTGGTTACACCAATTGGTGTGGTTGTATGCTACGTAATACAACAGGCTCTCGCAACCTTCGTGCACCAATTTCCTTCAAACGATTATGCTGGCGAAGAAAAAGAATGGATCCAGGCTGCGTTCCCACCAGAATCCACTGTTCTAAGCCTCTTGCTATCACGAACAACACCCGTGTTGGTTCTGGAAGGCAGCATTCTGCAAAATTGTGCAAAAACGGAGCATTCTCGTCATGATGGACAGGGGATTGGATTCTTGAGATACACTAAAGAATAAATCCCATATTATACTCTTATACGTTTTGAATAAGTGCAGAGCACCAGTTCCAACATAGAATTCTACATTAATTCGATATCGTTGAAGATTCACTGAAGTGTTTTCTGATATATTACAACTTTTGTACAACAAAGTTTCCTCTTTAAAGTTTAAACTTTGAAATGAACCTTGTGTGTAGCTTCAAGCTTATTTAAAATTGCAAAGTGTTCTAAATTGAAGTTCCGCCAGTTATTCTCACCATCGTCAAGACAAGGAAGCCCTACCAAAGGCTACATCTCACCATCGTCAAGACAAGGAAGCCCTACCAAAGGCTACATTAGGTCGACTTTGAACTGTGCATAGAGCGTGAAAGTGTACAGAAAAGGGGGATCGCCCTGGACATGAGGTGTGTATGGTATAATTTGATCCTCTTGGTAGATCTCGAAATCTTTACGCAGTGGAACAACCCAGTGTAGATATTCTCCAAGTTCTGGGAATTTTTTTATCAGTTTGTGTTAGAACTAGAATAAGGTGAGAAGGATTCCAGTCCTCATCCTCTAAGGTGGCAACTGGAGGTTGAAGCATTTCTTGTTGCCTCAATTTATCCCCATACCAGAGAAATATCTCACCGAACTTTGCAGATTGAAAGACTAAGGGGGGCGCACTAGTGAACGAACACGGGAACTCATTTTCATCTGCTTTCCTTGCATAGTGAAGAGTTTTCCTGTCAGACAAAGAGTCATTTTGATCTTCTACCATTGCGAAAGGACAATTAGCCTCTTACACAAACAATTTTGATGCTATCGAAAAATCCATTGTGACTCGCAGAGCTGAGATACAATTGTTGTGCTTATGATTGCAAGGTGAGACAAAATTGTTGGTTGTGCCTACGAATTCGACATTGTGGAGGCTCAAAGGGGAATGAGATTGACAAATGATGAAAATGTGTTGAGAAATGTGTGATATTGAGAAGCTCAAGGAGAGCGTAGGAGGCAAAGAAGATCTTGAGCAAGGAACAAGAGGAGGCAAAGATTGTTGTGCACATGAAGGAAATTTGAACTGCTAAGAGAGACTATCCAACTCATGTTTTCAGCTATCAGACTTTGGCAAGAATCTCGAGTTCTTTCTCCCGTGGTATCTGGTAGCACTAGATTTAAGGAAAAATCAGGCCAAGTTTCAGGGATAGAAGGCTGAAATAATAGATGAATCGTAGTACTATTTCTGAAAGGTGAGCTGTGTGTATTTATCAACTAAAATAATGGCGGTAAAAGGCAGGAATTTGCACAGGAACCGAGGCTTGTCACTACTCAGATTTCTGGGTTTTTCAGTGTGAAGTCCGAGTCTTTTTCAGCATGTTTCTTAATGCTTGGGTACAAGCTAAGGTTGCAGTAGTAGCGGGCTGAGATTTCCGGGTCAGTAAGCCCAGAAAAGAGCAGTCTACCTGCAAGAAAAACTGTGTTCTTGAGTGTATATCAGCTCATTGTTTAGGGAGGAAACACTTGTATTTTGGGTCTACATTTAGTTAAGTGAATATCTAGTGGACTAATTTTATGTGTAAAAGGAGCAGACAGAGGTCAAAAAAAAAAAAAGAGAGCCCATTTTTGGTCATTTGATTGTTTCTACAAGTGCATTGTTGATTTGATTGTTTGAATAATGGAGAAAATTCATGGATTATTAGAGTTATTAAGCACTCTAATCTTATCTACTAATGGAAGTACAGTTAAACTCAACAAAGACACTGTCAAAGATATTCAAACATCTTTACAACTTTCACAAGAAACCATTGATTTTTTGCAGCTTGAATCACAGCTACAACAAGAGGAGTTACATAAGTATAGTCATCATTCTGAACTTGTCTCTGTTTAAAACATTGAAAAAAACTCCCATAAGAAACAAGTTGATCCAGTGCCCAATGAAGCAGCAAAGTCACATGCAGATGCAGAAGTTCAGCTTGCACTTCCCAAGCCCATCATCAGACCTTGGGAACAACTTGTACACAACAAGCACAGAACTGGTCTTGGATATGACAAGGACTTGTCCTTTCATATTCCAAATTACTCAAAGCCCATTCAGTTTCAGAGTGCTGGATTCATTCATGACAGTTTAATTGCTCCTCATGACAGTTCACCTCCAGTTGTTCCAGATTCTGCCCCTCTTCCACAGCAACAACAACAACAACAGATCGTGAAATGCCAACACTGTGACCGAGTTGGCCATTTGAAAGATCACTGTTTTGATCTTCATCCATGTAAGCACTGTCATAAAACCACCCATTCTTCACACAGATGCTTCAACAACAAACGTCCTGCAAGAACAAAGATTCATCTTGGATGGATCGCTTCTTGGCAATGGGCATCAACAGCCAAGAAGATATTCCAAACACATGTCAGAACTTGTTCCAGAGTATTGAACAGTCTTGCAGTTCAGTTTTCTCCATCATCTCACCTTGTATCTGATAGGGGGGGAAATGATGGTCATCTACAAGTTTCAAAGTCACATCAAGCGAGCCTGAGCCACAACCTGCCACACCAGTTTCAGAGTTCTAGCCAGAAACAAAGATGCCCGTAAACATGCCTTCAGTTGGCAATCTAGAACACTTCCTCTAGCAGAATACTTCAGCTTCTTGCCAGTTTCGGAAGAATTCCATGAACAAAATTGAGAACACTTCCTCTAGCAGAAGACTCCAGCTTCTTGCCAGTTTTGGAAGAGTTCCAGGAATTGCATTAAGCATTCCAGAGTTGTTGGTCATCCTTAAACCATCACAGGTTGAGACTTCCCTTTTCAGGTTGAAGTTTTACCTTTTATGTGGGGTGAGACCTCCCTTTCATGGTTGAAGGTTTCCCTCTTTAAAACAATAGGATCACTTCCTCTAGCAGAAGACTTCATCTTCTTGCCAGTTTTGGAAGAGTTCCGGGAACTGCACTAAGCGTTCCAGTGTTGGTGGTCATCCTTAAACCACCGCCCTTTATACCAACATTTCATAGAGCACATTCAGCCTAGTGCTGCCATGCATGTTTGCACATTTTGTATTACAGCTCTCTTCTTGGACTCATACATAACCCTTCAGATTAAGGGGGGGAATGTTGGACACCTAATCCTAAATGGGTTAGTGTGGAAGCCGAATGGACAAAAGGAGTCCAAGAGACCTTGGGATGTGAAACCCAACGGTCAAACAATGTACTATAAATGTATATCATTTGTCAATAAAAAATGTACTACATGTTTTATCTTACATGTTTTATCTTTCATATTTCTCTCGCTCCCCATGTGCCCCATGTGTGTTTAACAAAACTCTTTTCTGACTGTGTAAAAAACGAAAAGATCGTCGGACCCTTGTCATTTCAGGTTCTTTAATGGTTACGAAATGACATGATGTTGATCGCTTTTTTACTTTTTCAGATCAATATCACTACTCATGAAAAGTACTCCTCGATCGTAATGGTCGGGCGGTTCTTTCGAGCATTGTTTTATACTTTTTCGGGCTCGAGAGACACAACTTTACGAAAAAGGACTCCCCTAGAGTTCTCTTTTCTGCTATCTTTTCAGACTCTCTAAATATGAAAAGACGCCGAGTTCTTCCTTTGTCAGACTCGTTAAAACCTAATGACATCGGATTCTGTCATAATGACACTCACAAGCATATGCTATCCCCATCAAGCTTGTTAAAAATAACTGGGGTACTCGCCAGAAATGGTGGGGAAAATGGATCCATAATTATTGTCGTGTCGGCAGTATGTCGCTCTTGAACATGGCACTAGTCTGCATTCGTGTCTGGGTGGGGACATCTCATCTTGTTTTACACTAGCCTCCGTGGGTTTGGGTGATCCTATTTGACCTCTCATCTGCTCATTGCCTTGTCACCATGACCTCTGCTCATTTGATGTCAAATACTGCCAAGTCCACTATCGTGCCGTCGATATGTTCAAGAGAAGTTGACCTCTGCAGAATTACAACCTCCCTCTGATACCTCACATAATTCTGATTCACCACAACATTCTTCCTCTGTCTCGTGTCAATGATGTGGGAAACACTATGGCCCACCTTTGATCAAGGTAACTTCCTATCGACTGATCTAGAGACTCCCTTCGGTGCCTTGGAGCCTTCATGACTCAATGGCAGGTTCTTCGTGTTCGACGAGAGGTTTTCATCATTGGCCTCTGATCAAATGATTCTACGGGTGTTCGACACCAGCTCATTAATTCACACACCGTAGATTGTACCTGTAGTACCTTGAGGGCCATTGTAATTATTGGTGGTACCTCTCGCGTCTGTTAACAATTTTCATCATTGACTGGTAATCAGACGATGTTCATGCATGCTCGACTTCAACTCTTGTATTCACATGCTTGGACTTGTACTTTGTTCGGGTTGAGATGGAGCGCAAGACCCTGGATTTTGTTTGTTGAAATCCAGGTTGCGATTTGTGGCTTATTATGATCATTACATGACTCATTCACTGGATGGATGCGACCATGCCTGAGTCTATTTATCGATCCTCTCTGGATGGCTGCGTCCATGCCTTGGATCAAGAGCATTATGTACTCTGCTATGGATGGCTGCGCCCATACCACATTTATCATGTACTTGAGATATCAGTTGTACTTCTCTACGCAGGTTCTCTAGCGGCCGTGTTTTCAGTCACGCATGTTCTTGTAAAGCATTTCACCGCTCTCTCTCTCGGGCTTCATGCTTTAGGGGGCATCTGTTACACAGCAATTTGTCACCGTTTGTCACCGTCCCTGTTACCCCTCACCCGTACACTGGAGGACTCATTCCGGGACCTGTGAGAAGTGACATGACCTGAAACCACTTGCATCATATTCCTCTAAGTATGAGCTTCATATGCCCTGAAGACATCTCCTGCAAAATACCCATGAAAACAGCTCTTTTTTGCATTAGCGCGGGTCCACAGTTCACTGCCCGCGCCAATGAGGGAAATCCTCTAAAAAGGGCGCGCCATTGGCGCTCTGTCTCAGAGTCGCACTCGCGCCAACCGAATTGAGTAAAGTTTTTAACCAACAATCTCCCGAAGGTTCTCTTCAACCCATTCACCAACTGAATCTATGTTGAGCTAGGATGATTTGGCTTCGAATCTCCATAGAAGGGAAAGTGGTTTTCCACCTTTCATGGAAGTTTCCAAGTGATAAAGCCAATCCCATGAATAATGTGGTTGATCCTATCTCTTCCCTCTCTATCTATAAAAGCTTGCCTCTATGCCTTGAGCAAGCTAGTTAGTGCTAGTGAGTAGTTCTAGTCAGTATTTTCCAGGAGTTCAAGAGTTTGAAGCTGCAAGAGCCTTCTTTGCACCCATAAGGCCAAATCTAAGTAAGGAGATTCTTGTCAACCAAAGAGAGAGAGGCTTGTTCCCATCCCAACAAGATTTGCAAGGCTTGTGTAGTTGACAACCCAGCCAAAGGAGGATTTGATGTCAGAACAATGGTTGTATTCTTCTTTGTTATTTATCAATAATAGATGACTATCATTATGGTTCCACTCTCATTGTCCTATGTTTGATGTTGAGTTATATCTTTTCTGACCGATATATAATTGCATCTACTAGATTTTATGCTTGTATTCGTGTTGTTCTTTGCGTGTGTAGGTGTCCAATCACGGAGATTGTGGGGATCGTGACCGGCCGAGGCAAAGGAACGAGAGCGACGTCTCTTTTACGAACACTAGCATTGGAATCCAAGTAGGTTCTCACCATACACTTTTTATTTGCAATTAGGAACTTGCGTGATAGCATTGTGTGATTGTTGCTAGACCTGGTCTGGGCTAGTAGGGATCGTCTCTGTTCGCAGAGAGGATTTACCTCCACAACACTAGGGTTTCGGGGAAGAAAACCTCCTCAGACGTGAGAGGAACAAACCTCAAAAATTTGCATCAGAGACTAATAACAAGGGGAAAAAGAGCCACTACATCAAAAAGAACTACTGAAGTTTCTTATCCCTAGTGTTGGTGTTGACCTTGCAATGCATAAGGAGGAGCCAATGTCTGAGAAGTCACTGGTTGGAAAGGTAAGGGGCCAATGATTTAGTATTTCAACTTTAAAATCATGGGTGATAAAGAACATCATACACATTGTTCAATGTGCTCCATAGGTGGTTTTGTTGGCAAGAGGTTGGATCAACCTTATTTTCTAGGAGTCGGTTGATGCATGAAATATCAAACAAAAGGTTTGGGTGATCGATTCAACCATGTTCTCCTCAATTTCAGGACTCCACTTTTTTATGCTAAAAGGGAGAGTGTTGAGATTGCAACAAGATGATGGAGCTTAGTGAAAAGAGTCGCCTTCACTAAGTGGGCTCGCAGGCAAATTATGGCGCAAGTTCTATTTTTGGATCCCAGCAGGGATGATCATAGCAGGAGTGACCACAGCAGGGATGATCACAGCAGGAGTGACCACAACAGGAGTGATCATAGTATGAGTGACCAAGTAGGAGTGATCACAGCAGGAGTGATCAAAGTCTATTTTTAGACTGGCTGTCCAAAATAGAAAAGTCAAATATTATTGTCTCATAATAATATTTGGACTATAAACTTGATCTTATTCTCTTGGAGCACTTCAGTTTGAGCTACAGATGTGGCCCATGCATCTGTCAAAAGGAAGTACACTTTTCTTATGAGTCAGTTGAGTTGTTGCATGCATGACTTCAGTTAGAACTCAATCAGTTGAATTTGGTGGAGTTGATTGTGGAGTTGATGGAGTTGTGTTCAGTTTTACTTGGTTAAACTAGTTGTAATTAGTCTAATTGCAAATAGACTAATGATGAGTTGTTAAACTAATTATTAACTCATAATACAACTATAGAATACATCAGTTAAATCAGTTGCATGTCAGTGCATGTTCAGTTCAACAGGGACATCTGTTAGAGAATCAGATTGCTATCAGTTGTGACTATAGTTCTGCATGAGGATTTGCACAATCAAGGGATTGAGTATGCCAATGAGTTTGCTCATGTATTTTCCCAGTATTATAGCCTCTGCTCATGTCTAACACAGTGTGAGTGATTCTTTGGAGGTGAAATACGAGTTTGGTAAACCATTCTCATTCATTCTTGAGCAGGTATTGAGCTGTGGAGGCAGGCAAGCAGTGGAATAGATTTGGAGATCAGATCTGAGCTGTATTGTGTGTAACAGGTGGAGCTGGTACTAGATTGCTTGTGATAAGAATTGTACTTTGTAATGTTATATTATTCAATCACTATAATATACAAATAGTTGGGGTTTTTAGCGAGATGCTTTCCCCGGGAAAATACTGTGTTGATATGTGTGATTGATGCTTCTATGTACGCCTGTGAATGTTTCTGCTTCTGTAAATTGATGATAAACCTAGAGGAGGTTATGTATTATGCATGTTCCGCTTATAAGTGTATAATCAGGATAATCTTTGTGAATATGTGTCATATTATTCAAAATTTCTACATGGTATCAGAGCGAGCTAGATAATTGTAGAAAAAGTTTCTACATGGTATCAGAGCTGTTGATCATCAGATCTACTATTCAGGAAGTGTTTACATTCTATTTCTTCAGGCAGAGTCTGTAATCGGGCTAGGTAGCCTCTGGATTCATCCTTCCTTTGGAAGGTGAGATATCCGGTGAATGCCCATACAGTCAATCTCTGTACGAGAAATATTGTGTTCTCACGAATCTTAGATCCGAGGCGGTTGAGTTTGAGCTGGTGGAAATCGAATTTGCAACAGTGTTGTTGAAATGTCTTTCAACGGATTGCAAATGCTATTCTAAAGCAAGAGCGACCTGGCGCTCAAGGATAAACTCAGAAACAATAAAGGTGAGAATGGATCTTCATCAAAGGTATCTGATGAAGAGAATTGCGCTTTGGCTACCAAAGCAAAGAAAGGGAAGAGCAAGAAAGCTTCTCAGTTTGGTGCGAAAGGCAAGAAGCAGGATATGTCCAAGGTGAAGTGTTTTCACTGTCACCAGCACGGACACTATGCCACTAATTGTCCGCAAAAGAAGAAGAACAAGCAGGCTACTGGATCTTCAGCAGGAGAGGCTCTAGCCTCACAGTTTGAGCTTGATTTTTCATTGATCGCATGCTTGGTTTCAAGTGTGATGGGATTGGTGTGGTTCTTGGACAGTGGTGCGTCTTTTCACATGACGGGAGATAGAGATTTGTTCTCTGATCTGGAGGACAAAGATCTTGGAGTGCACATCGAGATGGGCGATGATGGTAGATACAGTGTGACCGGTATCGGTACCATTTCCTTTGAGAGGGAGTCTGGTAAACCCTTCGTATTGAAGGAAGTCATGCATGTTCCAAGATTGAAGAAGAATCTTATCTCAGTGGCAATGTTAGAAGACAAGGGGTATGATGTTGTTTTAATGAGGGAAAGGCCTTCCTGCGCAGCAAGACAAATGGTGAGACCCGAAAGATAGGGGTTCGAGTGAGGAACCTTTATCAGTTGCATGTAGTTGGATGCGCAGCAATGGCAGGCAAGGCAGAAGGATTGGTGAGCCGGGATGATGGCGAGTTGTGGCACAGGAGATTGGGTCACCTTCACCATGGAGCCTTGAATATACTGCAGCAGATCACTACAGGGCTTCCTAAAGGCACACTTGCGCAGTTAGATCAGTGCAAGGGGTGTACTTTGGGGAAGTTTGTGAAAGCCACCTTTCACGAGAAGGATAGTCACGCCACGACGATCCTTGAGAGAATTCACACAAACGTGTGTGGACCTTTCTCAGTTGCTTCGACAGAAAAACACAGGTATTATGTGATTTTTGTTGATGATTTCTCTCGTAAGTGTTGGATATTCTTCATGCAGAAGAAGAGAAAGACATATTCAAAGTTCTGTGAATTCAAAGCACTAGTCGAAAAGGAGTCGGGGAAGAAGGTGAAGGCTCTTAGGAGCGATAATGGTGGTGAATACATCTCGGACAAGTTCAAGGATTTCTGCAAGGCAGAAGGGATTCGAAGAGAGCTCATAGCTCCCCATAACCCACAGCAGAATGGGGTAGCTGAGTGGAAGAAAAGAATGATTGTGGGTGCTGCACGGGCAATGTTGCATGATCAGGGCCTACCCCTTCACCTGTGGGAGGAAGCATGCAATACAATAGTTTATGTTCAGAATCGTTGTCCTCATAGGATACTTGGCATGAGTACACCCGAGGAGGCTTATTCTGGTAAGAAGCCTAATCTTTCTCATTTGAGGATTTTTGGTGCTAACGTTTACATGCATGTGACGAAGGATGCCAGGAAGAAGTTGGAGCCGACCACAGAGGTTGGGATATTTGTGGGGTACACTGATACGCCCCACAACTATCGTGTGTATTTGCCAAACAGTGGTAAAACTGTCGTGCGACAGGATATAAAATTTTAGGAGGAGAAAGCCATGAAGTGTTCGCTTGAGAGGGATCTACACTTGCATGCAGATGAGGAGCTATTAGTTCCTAAGGATGAGCTTCAGGACATGGATCAGCCACAGGACGAGGTTCATGGAGTGGAAGAGACCACTCATGCAGCGCCAACCATCAGAGGGCGAAAGCGCCTGACAGAAGCTGAGCGACTGGCTCAAGATGCAGAGAAAGTTGTAAGACCACCTACAGCCCAACGTAGGCAGAGACAGTCACCTGATCGGTACACTGGATACATGGCTCTTATGAGCAAGTGTGTTGTGACTGAGCCATCCTCTTTCGAGGAAGCTGTGGAGGATCCCGCATGGGTAGACGCCATGGTGGAAGAGTATGATTCTATTGTCAGAAACAGTGCATGGGAGATTGTTCCTAGACCGGAAGGGAAATCAGTGGTGGGTTCGAGATGGATCTACAAAGTTAAGCAGGCAGTTGACGGGAGTGTGGAGAAGTACAAGGCAAGATTTTTTGCCCGAGGCTTTTCACAGATAGAGGGGATCGATTATGAGGAGACCTTTGCACCTGTCGCAAGATATTATTCCATACGGATGATTCTTGCTCTCTCAGCGCAGATGGGATGGCACATTCATCAGATGGATGTGAAGACCGTGTTCCTCAACGGAGTCATTGAGGAGGAGGTGTACATTGAGCAACCCGAAGGCTTTGAGGTCTTCAGCAGCGAGTCGCATGTGTGCAAGCTCAAGAGAGCGCTGTATGGGTTGAAGCAAGCACCATGTGCTTGGTACACACGGATAGACAGCTATTTCACAGGACTTGGATTCTCCAAGAGTGAGGCAGATCCTAACCTATACCAGATTGTGGTGGAGGGTAAGTGGCTTATCATTGCAATCTATGTTGATGATTTGGTTATAACGGGTGATGAGCTGTTGACATTGTCATGAAAGAAGGATCTTGCTACAGAGTTTGAGATGAAGGATTTGGGCTTCCTTCACTATTTCCTAGGATTGGAAATATGGTAGTGCAGTGGTGGACTGTTTGTTTCTCAGGGCAAGTATGCTCAGGAGATACTGGAGAAGTTCAACATGCATGGCTGCAAGCCTGTTGATACTCCTCTTCCTGGAGGTTGGAGGAAGGAGGATGCCACTTCGGGAGAATAAGTGGATGCCACTGTTTATCGACAGTTGGTGGGGTCGTTGATGTATTTGGTCAATACACGACCTGATATATGCTATGCAGTTAACCAGCTTTCACAAGCTACGGTTAAGCCTACCAAGCTCTTCTGGAAGGCAGGCAAGCATGTATTGCGTTATCTGAGAGGCACATCGGGATATGGATATTGGTACAGACAGGAGGATGCAGATTGGGCAGGGAGCTCAAGAGGCCGAGTATATGGCAGCAAGGACATCAGGTACCATCATATCAGAGATTGTGTGCAGTAGAGGATCATGTTGCTTTCATACATTCCAACAAAGGATCAGGATGCTGATATTCTGACGAAGGCTCTCACTAGGAGCAAATTCGAGTACCACCGAGGCAGGATAGGGGTTGCTGATAATCCATATCTTGTCGAGAGGGAGTGTTGAGATTGCAACAAGATGATGGAGCTTAGTGAAAATATTTTCCTTTAATAAGTGGGCCCGCAGGCAAATTATGGCGCAAGTTCTATTTTTGGATCCCAGTAGGGATGATCACAGCAGGAGTGACCACAGCAGGGATGATCACAGTAGGAGTGACCACAGCAGGAGTGATCACAGTATGAGTGACCAAGCAGGAGTGATCACAGCAGGAGTGATCAAAGTCTATTTTTAGACTGGCTGTCCAAAATAGAAAAGTCAAATATTATTGTCTCATAATAATATTTGGACTATAAACTTGATCTTATTCTCTTGGAGCACTTCAGTTTGAGCTACAGATGTGGCCCATGCAGCTGTCAGAAGGAAGTATGCTTTTCTTATGAGTCAGTTTAGTTGTTGCATGCATGACTTCAGTTACAACTCAATCATTTGAGTTTGGTGGAGTTGATGGAGTTGTGTTCAGTTTGACTTGGTTAAACTAGTTGTAATTAGTCTAACTGCAAATAGACTAATGATGAGTTGTTAAACTAATTATTAACTCATAATACAACTATAGAATACATCAGTTAACTTAGTTGCATGTCAGTGCATGTTCAGTTCAACAGGGACAGGTGTTAGAGAATCAGATTGCTATCAATTGTGACTATAGTTGTGCATGAGGATTTGCACAATCAAGGGATTGAGTATGCCAATGAGTTTGCTCATGTATTTGTCTAGTATTATAGCCTCTGCTCATGTATAACACAGTGTGAGTGATTCTTTGGAGGTGAAATACGAGTTTGGTAAACCATTCTCATTCATTCTTGAGCAGGTATTGAGCTATGGAGGCAGACAAGCAGTGGAATAGATTTGGAGATCAGATCTGAGCTGTATTGTGTGTAACAGGTGGAGCTGGTACTAGATTGCTTGTGATAAGCATTGTACTTTGTAATGTTACATGATTCAATCACTATAATATACAGATAGTTGGGGTTTTTAGCGAGATGCTTTCCCCGGGAAAATACTGTGTTGATATGTGTGATTGATGCTTCTATGTACACTTGTGAATGTTTCTGCTTTTGTAAATTGATGATCAACGTAGAGGAGGTTATGTATTATGCATGTTCCACTTATAAGTGTATAATCAGGATAATCTCTGTGAATATGTGTCATATTATTCAAAATTTCTACAGAGAGAATGGATTTGATTCCAATATGGGTACAACTTCCTGGTCTCCCACCTCCCCCCCCCCCCCCCCCCCAATATTGGGATGCCCTAATTTTTCAAGACGCTGGGAACCCTCTCAAAACCTATTTGGACTATGACCCTTCATATTTGGAGATATACATGTTGAATGTTGAGCATGTGTTGGTTAATATCGACCTCAAAGAGGGGATGCCATTGGACATGGATATAAGGATTGACATGGAAATAATCCAATTACTAGATTACGAAGGCATTCCTTTTTGTTGTTGCAGGTTCCATAAGTATGGGATTTTGTTTAAGGAGTGCAAATTGTGCTATAAAAAAACACTCTATTTTCTAAAAGTGAGAATCACGTCCTTGGAGAAATAGAAAGGGTATAAGCTCCTAGTTTAGCTATCGTGCTCCCCATCTAGATATGGAGGGATAAGAAGAGGATAATGGAGATAAGTCAAGCATGCAAGTGGAGAAAGGGGTCTTAACTCCATACGTAGTCACCACAATGCCAGTACCTGCAAGTACCCCTTTATTGTATTCATCTCTTGTTAATTCCCCTGTTATTTCAACATGTTTTAGTTCCTTTTCAAATGTTATCTGTCATGGTTTCCCCCTAGATTTTACTGCATCTCCTCCCCTCCTCTCACCCCTCGATGATTCCCTCCTCCCTACTTCCTCCTCTGGTGAAACTCCTTCCTTCCCTAGCTCCCTTTCTTCTGATGGTTAGAGTCTTGGGTCCTCTCTCGGAGCAATATCCTCTTCCTCCCTGCCATCCCTTTTTGGTTTCCCTACTCCTGTCAAGGCCTTATGTCCTTACACGATTGTGTCGAGTGACCACTCAACCCCTTTGTCCTCCCCCTCCTTAGACCAATCAGAGTTTTTTGTAGCCCAAGCTATGATTTACAATCTTTGATCTAGGTCGATCCTGCCCCATCAAAATAACACCACATGGGTCTTCAGGAGGTTGTTCCTCTCCATCCTTAAAGGCATAGAAAGGGGCTAAAAATATCATTAACCAAGGAAAAGTAAAAATACCATGTTTATTTAACTGTGGGGAAGCAACTCTCTATTCAGGGGGCCCCTTAGAGTGTTTCCAACCCTTGAAAGGGTCTCTCAATGAAGCTTTTCTACTTTAACTGCAAGGTTTTGGCGTGTCCCCATAAAAAACATGCCCTATATATACTGAACAAATATTCTTAGAGTCTCTATTGAATGGATGGATGTTCTTGGTGATAGATGCTAAGGGGAGATATAGAGGGATTGTTGTCGGGTGGAATGTTAAGAGAATTTGTGTTTCCAATTCCTAGAGTCTCGATTTTGGGTTGGGGATTAAGGCTTTTGTGGAGTACCTACGCTCTTATCTCACACGTTTGGATGTATATGTACCCTCCCTCAATCAAAAGGAATACTAGGACAAGCTCTTCAAGAAATCACTTTTCAATGATCCATACCTCATTCTTGGTGGACACTTAAACTTATCACTAGGAATGTTTGAATCTTGGGGCCCAAGGGCTTGGACAAATCCCTTAACCAATTACTTCTTGCACAAATTGAAGGTTGAAATATGATAAATGTAGATCCTATGAAATCAACCCCTACCTAGTGTAATCAGTTTGTCAGGGACGATAGGGTGGCCAAAAGAATTGATTGATTTTTACTTTCGTAAACCTTGGTGGGAAGTTTCCCATTGATCGAACAATGGATGGAGGTTGGGGGAGATTCTAATCATTCACCCATCTTTTTGGAAATTAGAGGAGACACTCATTAATAAAATTTTGAGGTCTAAAATGGGCCTCCTAAGGAATATTATAAAATAATAGTGGAAATAATAAAATAAGATTAGATTACATCATCAAATTTTGGAGGGAAAAAAAAAGAAAAAAACTATTTTTTCAGCTCGTATTTTCAACTTATTTCCCTATGGTTTTACTCAAATTTCAAGAAGGATCACTCATAGGATGTAGAATTTGATTTTTCATCCAAAGAGTACACATGTTGTATAATTTCAACGGACCCTACTACATGAAAAATGTGAAACACATGAAAACAAATGTTATTGCAATCATGTTTTTTCAAGTATTTCACATTTTTTTGTGTAGTGGGATCCATCTAAAGTATGTAATATGGGTACTCTTTGGATGAAAAATTAAATTTCACATTTAGTGAGTGTTCCCGCTTGAAATTTGAGTAAAATCGTAGAGAGATAAACTGAAAATACAAGTTGAAAAAGTAGTTTTTTTGTTTTTTTTTTCATTTTTCCTTTTTACTCCAAAAATGGTGAATCATCCCCCATGGTTGACATCATCATATTGAATCCTATTGGTTCTTATAAGGATTATTTTTGTTGTACATTTTTGTTTTGAGGCTCATTTTTTACCTCAAAATTTCTCTAATTCTAGAACTAGCTAGCCCTTTCAAAATGAATTCAACCTACCTTAAGGAGGAGGAATTTATATCCCTCATCAAAACCCATTGGAAATAATTTGACCCCTCATTGGGCTACTCTTCATCTTGCCAATTTGAAGTGAATTTCAATCTCATTAAGGTGAAATCGAAAGAATGGGCTAAAAATAAGAAGGTGACAGAGATACAAGAGTTGAAGGTAATCAAAGAGAGGTTGCAGACTCTTTGTTGGTCAATATGGGGAAGGATTTATATCCCTTGAATCCTGAGATGTCCTCTTGACTTTGGAAAAAAATGGCTTTACTTCTTGAACATGAAGAGGAGTGGCATTTAAAAATCCAAGAAATCTCGCCGGCCGTTGAGAAATGGCAACAAAAAAATCTAGTTTAATTTGTCCTTGAATTAAACTGAGAATTAAAAATCGAATTCTATTCTCATAGCAACTTGTAAATAGTTAATTAAGTTTAATTAACTTAATTAACTTAGTAATTTCAAGTTGGAAGTCTTTCTGTAGTCATGTATATGCTCTCCCTAAATTTTAGGGGTCCAGTATGAGTTGGAAATTAGATCGCTCAGTTTACTGAGTTAAGTTCAGTTAAATTAGTTCCAAACTACTTAAGGAACTAATAGAGATTTAACAATTAGTTGGTGCACTAGTGCATCCACAAGTGTTACTCTAGTTAACTGAAGATTCCCTCACCAGAAAATCAAGCATGTCGATTATGAGAAAGACCCAGTTGAGACTAGAGTGCAGGGATAGTGTACTATCAGTTGTATTATTTACTAGAGTTTAAATATCATGAATGCTTCAGATATTGATCCTGTAGGTTTTAACCCCGTACAGAAATCAATTGCATACGAATTCTAAAAAACAAAAAATAAACAATGGCGAGAGAATAACACATAAAACACATATACACAGAGATTTTCCCTTGGATTCCAAAATCAGGACTACTAGATTGATTTTTCATTATGTTCCTTTCAATGTTACAATACATATATATACATGCCGAAGCTTCCAATACCATGGACCAAAAACCATCGCGCCCAAAACCATGAACAAAACCATGGGTCCAAAAAAAAAAAAAATTCCTCGTGGCACTGCCTCAAACCTTGTAGAGGGGGGGCGGTCAAAACCATCGTACAGGGGGGATTCCGCCCCTGCTATGCATAGGCGCAACAAAGGGGGAGATTTGCCCCCCTCTAACCCCCTGGTTTAGCTAGGGGGACTAGTCATCGAAATAATATAACACAACCCAACATTCTCCCACTTGTTGTTTTCTTTCCACAGGGGGCCACATGAGAGCTTAATCATTTATCTAGCCTTGAAACGCCCATTGTTTCTCTACACCAAGAGAACTCCTCAGAGCTCACAAATTTTGTCAATGCATCTGTAGTATTCTTCAAAGTGTCCACCTTTACCAGCAACAACTTTTTGTCTTCTATCATATCCCTCACAAAGTGATACTGAACATCAATGTGTTTTGTCTTTGAATGGTAAGTAGGTTTCTTTGCCAAGAAAATTGCACTTTGGCTGTCACAATATATCCTTATAGCTCCCTGTACTAACCCCATACTTGAACACAATCTCTGCAACCAAACTGCTTCCTTACTTGCATGAGTGGATGCCATGTATTTTACCTCTGTAGTTGATAGTGCCACTACAAATTATTTCTTACTCATCCAACTGATTGCACCTCCAAATAGGTTAAACACATACCCACTTGTAAATCTTCTCTAATCCAGATCTCTAGCCCAGTCTACATCAAAAAAGCCACGAATATACAAAACTCTGTCCAATCCTAGTCTTCCTTGGTAGCACAAACCATAATCACTAGTGCCACCCAAATACCTAAAAACCCTCTTCACTATTGTCCAATGCTCCTTCCCTAGTTTTGACATAAACCTGCTCAATACTCCCACTGCATGTGCAATGTCTGGTCTAGTATAAACCATTGCATAAATCAGGCTGCCGACATCACTTGCATATGGAACACAGGACATGTCCTCTTCCTCTTCTTGTGTCTTGGGACACTTTTCAACATATAACTTTACACCTAAAGGAATAAGAACCTTCACCGGTTTACTATCATGCATATTAAACCTCTGCAGTATTGTCTCGACATACTTCCTCTGGTTTAACTAGAGCTTCCTCTTTGCCTGATCTCTTTTAATTTCCATGCCCAAAATATAGTTTGCAGCACCAAGATCTTTCATGTCGAATTTCGAGGACAATTGGGTCTTCAAATCCTGGGTAATTTCTTTGTCATTTCCAACTTGCAACATATCATCCACATACAAGACCAGATAAATAACACTTTCACCAATTCATTTAAAATACACACAGTGATCTGCTTTGCTTCTGGTGAAGCAAAGTTCCCGTATAAATGTATTGAATTTCTGATACCACATCCTTGGTGATTGTTTTAACCCATACATAGACTTTTTTTAACTTGCATTCCAATTCTTTCTTACCCTTCACTGCAAAGCCTTTAGGTTGCTTCATGTAGATCTCTTCTTCCAGATCCACGTGAAGAAATGTTGTCTTCACATCCATCTATTCTACTTCAAAATCAAAAGCAACAACAACAGATAAAAGTAATCTAATAGAAGCTACCTTGGCAACAAGAGAAAAAATATCACCAAAATCAATTCCGGGCACCTGGGAATAACCTTTTGCTACCAATTGAGCTTTGTATTTCTCCACCTTTCCTTCAACATTTGTCTTCTTCTTGGACACCCATTTGTTGCCAATGGGTTTCCTTCCAGCTGGCAACTCCACCAAATCCCAAGCCTCATTTTTGTCCAAAGATTCCATTTCATCAACCATGGCCTCTTTCCAGAGTTTTCCATCCTCTGAATCTACTGCTTCCTTCACAGTTCTAGAATCATCATCAGTGATAGATAAAGAAAATTTTGAACAGAAAGTAGATGGACTATACCTTCTTGGTTGCCTTCTTTCTCGCACTGATCTTCTCACACCTGGAGTTTGTGGCTCTTCATCTTCTGATTCCTCTTTTGCTGTAGAGTATGATTCTTCCTCCTTTAGCTCAAACTCTATCTTTTCAGGTTCCTTTGATGGGACTTCATGTTTAATAGCATATTTCACCTCTCTGAACACCACATCTCAACTGTACACAACCTTCCCTTTTACTGGGTTCCAAAGCTTATAACCCTTTAAGCCATCCTTATGCCTAATAAAGATGCACTTTTCAAATTTACTATCCAACTTTGTTCTTTTCTCCTTTGGAACATGTACATATGCATCACATCCAAATACCATTAGATGTGAAAGAGAGGGTTTCTTACCAGTACATACATCTTGTGGAGTCTTATCCTCCAACGCTGATGAAGGTGATCTGTTGACCAGGTAACATGATGTCTCCACCGCCTCTACCCAGAATTCCTGTCCTAACCTGGAACCAATGAGCATGCTTTTTTCCCTTTTCATCAATGTCTTGTTCATTCTTTTTGCAACTCCGTTTTGCTCAGGTGTGCATGGAGTAGTCTTCTGCCATGCTATACCACACTTATTACATAATTATTCAAATTACTTCTTGTAAAAATATCCACCATTATCTGTCCTCAGCACCTTTATCTTCTTCTCTGTCTAGTTTTCCACCAGAGCCTTAAATTCTTTAAACCTGTCAAAGACTTCAGGTTTCTTCTTGAGGAAATATATCCATGTATTCCTTTAGAAGTCATCTGTAAATGATACATAGTACATAGACTTACCCAGTGATGGAACTGACACAGGTCCAAACACATCACTGTGCACAAGCTCTAAATCTGTTTTGCCCTCTTACCACCAGAGGGGAAACTCACCTAATTTTACTTCCCATACACACAATTTTCACAAAAATCAAAATCCAGAGAGCTATTAGTCATACCGTCTACCATACCTTTACCATGAAGTATTCGAAGACCCTTCTCTCCAATATGTCCAAGCCTTTGATGCCATAGCATAGTCTTTTCTCCAGATACCACTAGATTTTTTGCTCCACTTTCAGGAACCATAGAACTATTGCACCCATCAATAACAGTGCTACCTTGTAGCTTGTACATAGTTCCAATCCCCGCATCAATACCAGTGCTCCCTGAACAATCTTGCAGGTATCTTTCTCGAACACTATTTTTACACCTGCATCATCCAGCTTACTTATGGAAATCAAATTTCTAGCTAATGTAGAAATATTCAAAACACATGTAAGTGTTCTAATCCTTCCACCTTGCAACTACAACTTGACTTTTCCGTGACCAACAATTCTAGACTTCTTTCCATTCCCCAAGAAGACATCACCACCATCATATTTCTCATACTTGCAAAACCACTCTCTATGAGGAGTGAAGCGAAAGGATGCACCTAAGTCAATCAACCATGCCTCATGATCTACATGTGTACTTGAAGAAGCCAAGCACACATCCCCACCTTCATATGAGGTGGTTTTTTCCTCCGCAGAAGGAGCATCATCAGATCCCTTTCCTTTTTCAGGAGCTTTAGAATTATAGTCCCTTTTGTAGCGCCCTTCCTTTCCGCATTTCTAGCACACCTTTACAGGTTTTCTTGGAGATTTAGATCTCCCACTCAATGACTTATTTTTGTTTCTATTCTGGGACCTTCCTTGTATAGACAAGGCATCGCCATTCTGGCTCTCCATATATTTCCTTCTCATCTCCTCTGTTAGTAAGGATGAGACTATTTCATCAAACTACAAGGCAATTACATTGCTACCTATTGCAATAACCAGACTATCCCATGAATCTGGTAAAGAACACAACAAACTAATGCACTTATCTTCATCTGAAATTTTAATATCAATAGATAATAACTGACTTAAAATAGTATTAAGTGCGTTCAGATGCTCTATCATTGAGTCTCCATCTTTCATCCTCAGGTTATACAGCTTTTTCCGTAGGAACAGTTTATTTACCAGAGACTTATATTGGTACAAAGTCCCTAATTTTTCCGACAAAGCCTTCGCTGTAGCTTCCCTTGATACATTCTGCAATACTGAATATGAGACACACAATCGTATTGTGCTCTTTGCCTTCCGATCCAACTTCTTCCATTCTTCATCGGACACTCCGGTTGGTTTAGTACCCAGATCTACCACGATCCGCTGATCTTTTTCCACCAACAGATCCTCCATCTTGAGTTTCCACAACTCAAAACTTTGACCATTAAATTTCTTGATCTCTATCTTTCCACTACTCGCCATCTTCTTTCAACACCAAAATCGATCCCGTAGATCTTCCACTGAACAGGGTCTAGCAGAGGCCCGAGCGAAACCCCTCAGCAACAAAGGCGTCCCCTTGAAGCCAAAACAACTCCAATATCAAATGTAGGTTTTAACCCCATACAGAAATTCCCTGCATACGAATTCTAAAAAACAGAAAATAAACAATGGTGAGAGAATAACACATAAAACACATATACACAGAGATTTTCCCCTAGATCCCAAAACCAGGACTACCAGATTGATTATTCATTATGTTCCTTTCAATGTTACAATACATATATATACATGCCGAAGCATCCAATACCGTGGACCAAAAACCATCGCGCCCAAAACCATGGGTCCAAAAAAAAAATTTCTCCGGGGCACTGCCCCGGACCCCATAGAGGGGGGCTAACCACCCCCCTCAAACCCCTCGTACAGAGGGGGCTTCTCCCCCCCACACCCCCTGATTCAATTAGGGGGGCTAGTCGTGGAAAGAATATAATGCAACCCAACAGATCCTATGTTTGGATTGTGCAGTTTTGGAAGCATGAATTTCCTTTTAGATACGAGCTATTCATCCTAGGAATTATGTAAGAGATTAGGGGCTTGGAGAGCTGCAGATTTGGCTAAGTGTTAGCCAAGAGCTAGCTTGTGAGCTGAGAGAGTTGAGCATACTTTTTGTGAATTGTTCTAGTGAGAACAAGATTTGTATCTTCACCCATATTTCTGATATATGCAATACAGATAACGAGGTTTTGAGCAGTGTCTTTCCCCAAATACATCTTGTGTTATGTGCTATTGATTTATCTTCTTCTTGTTCATACTTTTTTCAATTGATCTATTGGCTTCCGTTGGTTGAAAGTAGAAGTATATTCTTGTTCCATGCTTTAGTAAATTGCATGAGCTTGTGAATCTACATGATTTTCTACATGGTATCAGAAATGAGAACAATATACTAGAGGAGATTTAGAAGTTTTGAGTTTCGAGTTACAGGTGAAATTTGAATTTTCAATACATACTTCAGGATCGACAGATGGTGTTCTACGGTTTGTGGCTCGATAATGCCTTGGAAGGTAGCTCAAATTTTATATCCTGGAGGGACAGAATGGAGGATGTGCTAAAGGATAATGACTTGAAGGAATTCATTGATCAAGAAATTCCTAAGTCAACAACATTAGATGCACATAATTTTGCTGAATGGAAGAAGTGTGTGGCGAAGGCGAGACACACAATCCTTGAGGGAGTTCGAGACCACATTGTCTCAAGTCTCCATGGAAAGGAAACTTTGTATGCTATGTGGAAAGAATTGAAAAACTTGTATCAAAACAATAGTGACCAAAGGAAATTGGCACTGAAGGACAAACTTTGAAAAATCAAGATGGAGAAAGGCGAGACTATTCCAAAATACTTGACCAAGTTCATTCAATGTCGTGATGAACTTGGAAGTGTTGGAATCACAGTTGTCGAGGATGATGTGGTGGGTATTTCTCTTCTAGGACTCCCAAAGAGTTGTCATAGTTATCAAGACTTTGTCAATGGTCAGGAGAAGATTCCGGAGATCAGGAGGAACACCAAGGATGGCTCTTCATCAAAGACTGATGATGAATAGAACTGTTGCTTAGCGATTAAGGCGAAGAAGGGGAAAGGGAAAGATTCCCATTCCAAATCAGATTCTTATCATGGAGGTAAGTAGAAACACATGATGAAACTTAAGTGCTTTCATTGTCATGAGCTGGGTCATTTTGCTACAAATTTTCCACTCAAGAAGTCCAAAAAGAAGTCCTCAGGAGGAGTGGTGGGTGAGGCTTTGGCCTCTCAATTCGAATTGGAATTTTTTCTCATTGCATGCATGGTGTCATCAATGATTGGAAGTCTATGGTACTTAGACAGTGGAGCTTCATTCCACATGACTGGCGACAAAGAGTTATTCAGTGACCTAGAGGAGAAAGATCTCCAAATTCATATCAAGATGGGCGATGACAGGAAGTATAGTGTTACTCGATTGGGCATGATTACTATTCAAAGGGAGCATGGGGATCCACTCACCTTGAAGAATTTTATGTATGTGCCCAGGCTGAAGAAGAAATTGGTATCCATTGCCATGCTTGAGGATAGAGGCTATGATGTGATCTTCTAGAAAGGAAAGGCGTTCCTTCGACACATAACCATAGGTCAAGTAAAGAAGATAGGGATTTGGATGACGAATATCTATAAGATGGAGGTAGAGGAATGTGTTGCTTTGAGCACAAAAGTAGAAAGGGTGCAAATCAGAGACTTTGGTGAGTTGTGGCACAAGCGATTGGGCCACTTGCATCATGGGGCTTTGAAGATATTGCATAATATCTCTATCGATCTTCCCAAAGGTACGCTTGAGCAAGTTGATAACACACAAGGTGTGTACTTTGGGAAAATACACCAAGTCTTCCTTTCACGACAGGGATAGTTGAGCAGAGGCTATTCTAGAGCAAGCCCACTTAGATGTGTGTGGACCATTCTCGACAACATCCACGACTAAACATAGGTATTATGTTACATTTGTTGATGACTATTCTCGTAAATGATGGATATTTTTCATGCAGAAAAAGGGATCAAAATTTCACAAAGTTTTGTGAGTTTAAAGCATTAGTGGAGAAGGATTCAAGAAAGAAGTTTAAATCTCTATGGAGTGACAAAAATGGTGAGTATGTCTCAAATGAGCTTAAGAACTTCTATGTAGCAGAAGGGATTAAATGGGACTTGACGACACCCCATAACCCTTAGCAAAATGGGGTGGCAGAGAGGAAGAACATAAGCATAGTAGGGGTAGCGAGGACGATGTTGCATGATCAAAGCCTACCACTACACTTGTGGGATGAGGCATATAACTCAACGGTTTATGTTCAAAATCATAGCTTGTGGTGTAGGAATATTCTCTCTGTGAACAAAGACAATCCCTCTAGCCCAGGGGAGACGGTCTAGGCACAAACAAGGCAATCTAACATAAGACCCTTAGATTGAGAATTGAATTAGAGGGCCTACCTCTTATAATGATAATCCACTGGATGGTGATCTTGTCTCCTTTTGTTCACGTACCTGAAACGAACATGCAAGAAAAAACAAAAAACGTGATAGCATAAAATCAAATCCAATCTAATTAAGAGGCTAAGGAGTTTTAAGCTACCAAATACAATATTGCACTTGATATAGGAAACAAAATATGAGTTGTATTATTATTGACAAAAAGGAAAGTACACCCCTTGCCTTAGTGTTGCAGGTTTCCTTCGATGGGTTCGGATCCCAAGCATCACTCTAACATCTCCTCAAACATCTCAATCACAGGAGTTTAAGGTATCTTTCTCCTTGTTCACACCAAAGCATTCTACAAGCTATTCTCCCTTTATCAATCTCCCAACAAGTGTGACACATGTAAGTTCCCTCTGCGGACAAAGGCAACCCCTCTATCCCTAGAGTGGGTCCAGTCACTGCAAAGACAATACCAAAGAAAATTTCCTTAGAAAGTTGTTGTTATGAAGGCCTACCTTTAGTTCGATGTTCGATGAAGTCCTCATCGTGTTGCTCTAGCTCTTGTTCTTTTAGTCATTTATACCTAAAAACGACATGTAGAGAAACACCACAAACGCAATAGAAAAACAACCAAGCAAACTACGGGAAGAGTCAAGGAATCTCAAGCTATCGACATATAATTTAACACACGATATAGGAAACAAGCTATTTATTTGTATTAATATAAATCAAAGTAAAACTTACAACCGAGCCTTGACGTCGTAAGCCTCCTTAAAGGGTCTTGTCGACATGTCTCCATAAGAATTTACTTGTGAACCGTCTCCCAGGGGAACATATGACTCTCTCTTTTGTCCAAAAGGGTTGATGCTGGAAAGCTCTCAAGCCAACTCTACTCAAACATCTCTCAAACCAAAATACATATGAGGCTACTTCCACACTCCAATAACACTCTCTACCTCTACTCCTCTCTTAGAAACTTGAAACTATCAAATTACATCTAGCTATCATCTAGTTACATCCAAGCTAGCTGATCTCATTCATGGAGGAGATATTTATAGGAGGGAGAGGTCCCATAAGAGAAGGAAGGAAGAGCTTATCTCTTAGGGAGGTTGCACAAAAGGTGGAACAACTATCCCAGAGGAGAGAGGTGAGCTCAACTGACCCAACAACCAGCCCTAGGACCACCCATGAAGCAATTTCATCTCGAAGTTTCGATGAGTTGTTGAAAAACTTGCCAAATCTGGCTTGTCGTGGGTGCAACATAGGGACAGAGTGAAGACTTCGCTAGGGCTAGTGTTAACTTGACCATCTTCGCGAGAGGGATAACTTCTGACTTGTGACGACCCAGAAACTTAGGTAAAAAGGGGTCTTCTTCAAGGATAATGAATTGATACATTCTTCCTGAGATTGCAAGGAAGTTAATGACACATAATTGGCAACATGATAAAGCACAGATGTAAATAACATGGACCGGTAGTATCCAGGATCAGGGAATGCAGAGTCAGTGACAAATTACTGTGTAACAGATGCCCCCTAAAGCATGAAGGCCAAGAGAGTGGGAGGGGTGAAATGCTTTACGAATCCATAACCGAAACAGAACGTCCTCGCGGAGAACCTGTAGACACAAGTACAACTGATATCTCTGATACATGAGTACATAGTGAAAGGAAATACATGTTCATAAGGTATGGGCGCAACCATCTAGAAGATAAACATAAATGGTTTGTGGTATGGACGCAACCATCCAATCAGAAAGACCACAAAAGAGACTCAGGTATGGTCGCAACCATCCAATCAAAAGAGTCATGTATAAATCAATCCACGCAACCTGGACTTGTGTAATCTGAGCCCAGGGTCTTGAATCCCAACCTGACCATTGTACAATTTCTAATATGCGAATAGATATGTTGAAGTCGAGCACACTAGAAAATCGCTTGATTATTGGCCAATGATGTGAACCGTTAACAAGCGTGAGAGATACCACCAGTAATGTCAATGGTTCTCAAGGTACTGCTAGTACAATCCACAAAGTGTGAAGAATTATTTGAAGTTGAACACTTGTGAAATCACTTGATCGAAGACCAATGATGCAAGCCTGTCATCGAATGCAAAGAACTTGCCATTAAGGCATGCAAGCTCCAAGGTACTAGAAAGGAGTCTCTAGGCCAACTTCCCAGATAATGAGCTGAAGTCGACAAGAAGCAACCGGTCAAAGGAGGGCCATAATGTTTCCCACATCATCGACTTGAGACAAAGGAAAAAGATGATTGTGAATGAGACAGAGAATCTAAGGAAGGTGTGTAAGGCTACAAATTGCAGAAGGATTAAGCTCTTGAACATATGGGCAACACGACTCTAGAATTTGGTAGCATTTTGGTACCAAGGGATCAAAGGTGACAACGATGTAGCAAGGATAATACGGAAAGAGGCAAAATGAATAACTCAAAACCCGGAAGGCCAATGATAGAATGAGGATATCCCAACCCGACACGAAGCAGAAAGAGTGTTGATGTCCAAAAGCGACAAGCTGCCGTAATAACTAATACAATCAACAGAATGTTACGAAATTTCCCCCCACCATTTCTGGTGAGTACCCCAATTATTTTTGAAACACAAGCTTGAAGGGGATAACATATGCTTGTAATGTAAGTTCATCCTTCGGACGAATCCGACCTAGTGATTTTTAACGAGCCCTAGGAAGGAGAAGCTCAGTCTTGTCATGGTGACAAGTCCAATGACATCAGGGTTTAACGAGTCCGACATAGGTAAAACTCGGAGAATTTTTCATATTTAGAGAGTTTGAAAAAAACACAGAAAATAAAACTCCAAAGGTCCCTTTTCGTAAATTTATCCCTTGAATCCAAAAAGGCAGAAAACAATATCCAAGGGAACTTATTGACTGTGAAAGATCAACATATATCTTTTCCGTAAATAATCTATCCCAACCCGAAAAAGGGGTAAACGTATTGTTGAGACTCAAACCTGCACCTTCCTATACACCCTCTCAGCCTTCTTTTTCCCACTTACTTCATCCATCAAGCTGTTAAATTATTGCATTATAGTCTAAAAAGAGCTTCTGACATGGTTTTCTAACTATGCTTATGACTGTTGTTTGGTTTAGATTTTTGTTCAGGTAGCTGCGGAAACTGACATAGCCAGCACAGGTTTCCGCAGCTAGCACAGGATTCCGCAACTATTTTTTTAAAAGCTATGCTACAGGTGTCCTATGAAGAAACGAGCCACATGGGCAAGCTACAGGTGACGGGTACATGGAACGTGTCCCTTCAAATAAGCCAAATCATCCATAGAAGGTCACAGTCAACAAGGGTCAAAGGCAAAGCCAACCAAGGAATTTAGCGGTGGCACGTCTATGTTTTGAGCACGTGAAAGTTTACGTGGCGCAATCCTTAGCCCACAGAGACATCAGCACACCTAGAGATCATCCCCGTAACCTGAATCCAACAGCTGCCACTCCAAAGATTTAATAGACATGATGACAGTTACGCTAGATCTCAGCTGAGGAGATCTTCGTGTCTCTGGCAACGCAGTTAATAGCATAGGATTCAATTAGTTATTTTCAGCACTTTTTCATTATAAATAACGTGTTGATAAACGCTGGGTAGAAGCTTTTGGCAATGTAATTTTTGAACTGTTTCCATTATCACCCCACTATACTCTGTTTTATATATGTTGCTGCTGCTTTAATACATGAGAAGACTACTTTCCTGAGTTCATTCTTGTGACTGTTCGTTGACTGGCTGAGGTGGCAGAGGGCCCTTACGCACTAAAGCCCTGTATAGTTTTTATTTGGTTTTATTATGTTCCTGTTTTCATAATCATTAGCTTGTATATAACATGCTGTTTTGATGTTTTTAATTCACTGCTATTTACATTTTCACTTCTGTTTTCCTTATAGCTGTCAGCTGATCAATGTTTTTCTGCAGGTTTTCTTAGGCAGCCCGGGCAAATTTTCATCTTTTTGATAACTATTGACATATGAGATCATCTTGTCCTTCCTGCTAATTTTCATTTTCTAAAGTTTAATTCCAGCACTGTCCTTTTTCAAATTGTGTTTTGCTTATTTATTTTCTGCTACTTAGACATCATACTACTCATTTGTTTATGGTTTCTTTCTATAGTCAAGTGACTCTATTAGTAAGGAATCAGAATATTACTTATTGTAGTGTGATTTAGTTATCATATTGCTTAAACTTATTCATGATTGCTTCCCATAAGGTAGATTGAGCTAAAGGGTAAAGGATCAGAAGAGTTGAAGTAGTGTGATTAGTTTCCTTTATGCAATTTAATTTCTTGCCATTTAGATATCATATTTCTTAAACTTGTTCAGGATTGCTTCCCACAAGGTAGATTGAGCTGAAGGGTAAAGGATCAGAAGAGTTGAAGTAGTGTGATTAGTTTCCTTTATGCAATTTAATTTCTTGTCATTTAGATATCATATTGCTTAACTTGTTCATGATTGCTTCCCACAAGGTAGATTGAGCTGAAGGGTAAAGGATCAGAAGAGTTGAAGTAGTGTGAATTAGTTGCTTTGCTTTGAGTTGCTTTAAGTTCAGTTTTTACTTTCTTTTCATTCAGCAGCAAGTATATTGGGCCATTGTCATTCGTTCACTGTTTGATACATTTACTTTCTCTTAAGAATTGATTTCATTACAGTTGTTTTAAAGCTTTCTTTTTGAGCACTTTTAAGTTTGGGAAAATCACTGTAGAAATCACCATCACCATCCATACTTAACTTTCATTTTCGCCATCACACATTAGGGAAAGATAAATCCAAAAACAAACTAAAAAAACTAAAAAACGACAAAAGACTAAGGAAATGGTTATCTTGTACATATAGTACACTTCACTTCGTCAGTTTACGAATCCTGGATTGACATTTTAAATAGAAATTTAGAACACACTAAATTGACCAAACATTTTGGCGCCGTTGCCGGGGAAGTGAAATTAGGTAGCCAATTTCTTAAAAAAAAAAAACAAGAAAATTTCAAGGAAGGAAATTGATAACCTCTCAAAGTATGCTCTCCTCTTGCACTTAGGGTGATCTGGAGGACCAGAAAAGATAAAGTTATTGGTTTAATATTTTCTTGAGTATGCTCTCTTCTTGCACCTAGAGTGACCTGGAAGATCAGAAAGAGAATTATTAGCCCGACTTGAAGAAAAATAAAAAATGACATGCATAGAGCAAGAGATTCTAGGGGAAGGTTTTTAGCTAGAGACAAGAGTTCAATTTTTACAACTCCTTCTACCTCAAGGAATAGACAAGAGACACCTCCATCATCTCCAACCTACACTCCTAGCCCTAGGTATCCTGGAATTCAAGAGACAGTAGTTGAGTTAGGAGACTCTTCCTCACCATCCATCGAATCTCAATTAAGAAAAGATCCTTTCTTTTCTTCTACTGGGAGACACATTGTAATTGAAGAAGTAGAATCAACTGAGGAAGAAGAGGGAGAAATTCCTCCTCATTCGCCATTAGTAGAGGAACCAGAGGACTCTGAAATCTCTGAGAAAACTACCATGATAGAAGAGGGAGTTAATGGATTTGGTAGAGGTAGAGGTAGAGGAGGGGGAGGAGGAAATAATGGAGGAGGTAGAGGTAACAATGGGGGAAATAGGGATGGAGATAACTCATTTGTATTTCCTATAGTCAATGAGGATTCTCGAGCAACAATGAAAAATATTTCACCATCTGTCCTCCCAAACTTTCATGGGTTAAGAAATGAAGATCCTGAAACATTTCTATTTGAGTTTGAGGTCGTGTGTCGAACCTATGATTATCTGGAAGACTATCAAAAACTCAAATTGTTTCCTTCAACATTGAAAGGAGCTGCTTTGAAATGGTTCATGGGATTACTCACTCAATCCATTAGGACTTGGAATGATATGAAACAAACATTTTTGGATAGATACATGGATTATTGTATGCCTACCAACCACAAGGATGAAGTATTTAAAATGGTACAAAAAGAAGATGAAAACTTGGAGGATTTACTTGAAAGATTCCAATACAATCTGAAAAGAGCAAAAATGAGTAACTTAGATGAGGAGACCTTGAAAGCCCTTCTATTAAAAGCCATTAGAGATGAATGGATAGGTATTTTGAACATGATGGGAAAAGGAGACATATCTCAACTTCCACTTGATGACATAACAGAACTGTGTGTCCATCTCTCAAGAGGAAAATCTAAAACTAGAAAAGGGCCTAGAGATCCTTCTCTCATCAGAGCAAACAAATTTGCAACTGGATCAGTAAGTAGGGTTGAGATTGGAAATATGCTTGATGAATTCAAAACTGATATCTTAGGGAGTCTTAGTGAGCAACTAGACACTCTTAAGATCCACAATAAGCAGAAAGTAGAAGATGAAGCTTTAGCCATCTTTTGCCCAAAATGTAAAAAAAAACATGCTCTCAGGGAATGTCCCTTGGATGCAAAAGTTGTAGAAACATGTGTGATCTGTTCAGAGAATCATGAGACCAAGGATTGTCCTTCAATTCCTGGGCTCAAAGCTGTCTTTCAAGAAGATCCAAATACAATTGAGTCTCTATGTTTTGTTGCAAGGAGACCTTGGCAGGGGCAACAAAATCAAGGGTTTAACAACTCTATGAACTTTCAACCCCCACCAAATTGGAATCCTTGGCAACAACCTTGGTCCCAACCTCAAAATCCTTTTCAATCATGGGTACAAGGTATGCAAAATCCTTATGGGAGATTTGCTCAATTTTATCAATATCCTCCATCTTTTCAAAACCAACAGGCTCCACAACTTCCAAATCAAAACCCACAACTATCATTGCCATTTCAACAACAACAACCCTCTCAACAAAACCCAAATTCTCAACTCTTGCTTCCATTCCAACAGAAGTCAAATCAACTTCCTTCTCAGCCATTGCCAAACCCCAATAATAAAAACCCTCAAAATGCTTACATGATAGAAGGTCAACAATTTCCTGCCTATATGATTGTTCCTCTCAATGATGTACAACTCAGATCTGGTAGAATTCTAGATAAACCTTCTATAGATGCCCAAAATCAAAGCATTTCTGAGGAAGAATCTCTTGAAGCCAATAAGGGTTGTGAAGCATCTCTTCAAAACCCAAACACTCAGAAAGAAAAAGAAAAAGAGCTAACCCCCATAACTCCTATAGTTGAGCAACTTGCATCTTCATCCACACCTCCTTTTCCTGAAAGATTACAAATTGACAAAGGGGTGGAAAAACAAATCTTGTTGCCTGACTATGATTTTCTAGATGAATTGAAGAATGTTTGTATCAAGATTCCCTTGTTACAAGCCATTAAAGAGATTCATATTCTAGCAAAAATAATAAAGGAGTTGATTCTTAAAAGACCAGGAAGGAAACCTAGAGATACAAGAAAAATCCACCTGGTAGGGAAAATTGCAGACATCATGATGGGAAAAATTACTATGCAGAAGTATGTAGATCCCGGTAGTCCAATTGTCAAAACACATATCAATGGGGTTGAAATTCCAAATACTTTGATTGATTTAGGGGCTGCTATCAACATTATGAGTAGACAGACTATGGAACAGCTGAAACTTCCTAATCTTCTCTTTACACCTACTTCACTACAACTTGCAGATAGATCAATTATTAAACCAAATGGTGTATTAGAAGACATTTCAGTCTTCTTAGACTCTTGGGAATATCTAGTGGATTTCATGATTTTAACTCCCAAGAGTAATTTAGGAGGACATCCTCTCATTTTAGGAAGACCTTGGCTAGCCACAGCCGATGCTTTCATCAGTTGTAGGTCCGGGGATATGTATATTTCTGATGGTAATTCGACAAAGAAATTCAATTTGTATCCTCCAGCAAAAGCAATTACAGAAATAGGAGATAATGAGTGGATTGATGATGAAGATACTATACAACTTGTCTTTACCATTTCTGAAGTTAGTGAAGATAGTCAAATTCTGAACACATTAGAAAATTTTGAAACATCTTCAGAATATGACCACACACAATTTCAGTTAGATCCTGACATTGAGTATCTATCATCTAGACAAATGTCTCTTTTCTCTATGGAAGAATTTGGTAGTTCCACCATTGAGATCTTTCCAGGAAAAACATTGAATATCAACAAAAATTTGGAAAGATCACAACAGGAAGAACTAACCAAAATATTGCAAAAACATTCTACTGCATTTGCATGGGAGTATACCGATATGAAAGGTATTGACCCTAAGACTTGCATTCATCACATATACATTGAGGAAAACAGTAGACCAATCAGACAACCTTAGAGAAGGATGAATCCAAACCTTAGGGAGATAGTGAAAGAAGAGCTCCAAAAGTTACTTAATGTGAACTTCATTTATCCAATTTCAGATAGCCAATGGGTTTCTCCTTTGGTTATAGTACCTAAAAAGAATGGTAAATGGAGGGTATGCATTGATTACAGAGAATTGAACAAAGAAACTTTGAAGGATCACTTTCCTTTACCCTTTATCGATCAGGTATTAGATACTTTAGCAGGAAAAAAGTATTTTTCATTTTTGGATGGTTTTAGTGGTTACAATCAAATTCAGGTAGCACCTGAAGATCAGGACAAGACCACATTTACCTGTCCATGGGGAACTTTTGCTTACCGAGTTCTTCCTTTTGGATTATGTAATGCACCCGCAACATTTCAAAGGGCAGTACTAGGAATTTTTTCCGATCTAATCCATGATTGTGTAGAGGTTTATATGGATCATTTTACAGTTTATGGTAATTCATTTGAAGAGGCATTAGAGAATTTTGAAAAAGTTCTTATAAGATGTAAAGAAACAAACCTATCATTAAGTCATGAAAAATGCTTTATGATGTTTACTGAAGGGATTGTTTTAGGACATCATATTTCAGGAGATGGAATTAAAGTTGATAGATCAAAAGTTGAAGTCATCTCCAAGTTGCCTATTCCAAATTGTCAAAAAGATATTAGAAGTTTTCTTGGATTTACTGGATACTATAGAATATTTATTGAAAACTTCACCAAAATAGCATCTCCACTCTTCAAATTACTTACAAAAGATTGTGAATTCAAATGGGATCCTGATTGTCAATCTGCATTTGAAACTTTGAAAACAAGAATATCTGAAGCACCCATTTTGAGAGGTCCAAATTGGAAACTTCCTTTCCATATTTCCACAGATGCTTCAGATACAGCTCTAGGAGCTGTGTTGGGACAAAAGGATTTAGTTCCTTATGCCATTTACTACACCAGTAAAAATTTGACTCCCACTGAGTTAAACTATATTGTGACCGAGAAAGAGTTCTTAGCTGTTGTTCATGCAATCAATAAGTTTAGACACTATATAACCGGCTATGAAACTTTTGTCCATATTGATCATTCTGCAATTAGATATCTCATGAATAAACCTGTTACTAATGGCAGAGTTACAAGATGGCTCTTACTTTTACAAGAATTCAATATTACTGTGTTGGATAGACCAGGGAAACAAAATACAGTAGCTGATTTCTTGTCTAGAATGCAAAATACTAACGAAGATTCTCCTGTAGAGGATAAGTTTCCAGATGAATATTTGTTTGTAGTAACTACTAAGACTCCTTGGTATGCAGATATTGCTAACTATTTGGTTACAGGGAAGCTACCTCCACATCTATTTCCTGGTGAAAAAAGAAAAATTATTCAGGAGAGTTCAAGTTATTCATGGATTTCTAATGAATTGTTTAAAACAGGGCTAGATTGTGTGATCAGAAGATGTGTTCAGGAAGATGAAATGCCTGACATCCTCAAGGCATGTCATGATGAACCATGCGCTGGACACTTTGCTGACAAAAGGACGGCCTATAAAATTCTTTCTTTAGGATATTATTGGCCTTTCCTTTTCAAAGATGCAAAACAATATGTCAGAAGGTGTGACAGCTGCCAAAGAGTTGGGAGACCGACTCTTTCAAATGAAATGCCATTACAACCACAGGTACTCATCGAACCCTTTGAAAAATGGGCTTTATATTTCATTGGACCCATTAATCCACCATCTAAACAAAAGAAGTATATATTGGTATGCACTGATTATGTCACTAAATGGGTAGAAGCCAAAGCATTGCCTTCTACCACTGAAAATTCAGTTGTTCAATTTCTTTTTGAGGATATTTTTACGCGTTTTGGTGTCCCAAGAGAAATTGTGACAGATCAGGGAAGTCAATTTACATCTAACTTGATGGGGAAGCTGATGGAAGAATACAAAATCAAGCACAGAAAATCTACTCCTTACCATCCGCAAGCAAATGGCCAAGTGGAGTCTACAAACAAAGTTCTTGAAAGCATCATCACCAAAACTGTTCATCTACACAGAAAAGATTGGGCAGAAAGGCTTCCTGAAGACTTATGGGCCTACAGAACTACATGGAGGAACACAACAGGACATTCTCCCTATGAACTTGTTTATGGGAAAGAGGTCTTGCTCCCCATTGAGTTTCAAGTCAAGACTTTCAAGATGGCAGTCCAATTGGGGGTAAATCTATCATAAGCCCAAAAGCACAAAATGGAGCAGCTGAATGAGCTAGATGAGATCAGACAAGATGCAATTTTAAGGACTGATATAGTTCAACATCAAAGAGCTAAGTGGCATGATAGATATATCAAAGAGAGAAAGTTTCAAGAGGGAGATTGGGCATTACTATTTGATTCCAAGTTTGAAGACTTCAAAGGAAAATTTCAGATGCATTGGCTTGGGCCATATGAGATTGACAAAGTCTTTAACAATGGAGCGGTAAGAATCAAGACCATTGATGAATTTCAAACTCCTCTCATTGTGAATGGCCATCGATTGAAAATTTATCATAAGCCACTCTCAAAAGAGGAATTTGTCAAAATGTTCCAGGAGAATTCTACAATAAGGCTGGTGGAGAAGAATCCTTCTCCCCCATCAGCCTAGCCTTTGTTTCTTTCAGTGAAAAAAAAAATAAAAATAAAAATAAAATCTTATAAGCCTGAAAACCAATCATAGATTGGCGGTCTTATACAGAAAATGTAGAGTGAAAATCAGGGATACCCGACACTCTATATTTTCCAAAAAAAAAAAAATCTCCTCTCTTTCTCTTTCCATCTTCACTCCATCTCACTTGCCATTTCACTTCACCTCCATCTCATTCTCATTTCCATTTCACTTCACTCCACTTCATTTTCATTTCATTCCACTCATTCCATTTCATTTCATCAATAAAAGTCCCTTTCAAGACTATTTTCATTCAGTTAGTTCTTCTCTAACTATCTTTGTGCAGTTAAGGGGGTGCTGTCTCAGTTTCCGCAGCCAGAAGCAGTTTCCGCAGCCATAAACGATTTCCGTAGCCAGCATCACTCTGTTTTCAAATTTACTGTCAACTGTTAGTACAATAATCATGAAATGCAGGTGTAATTGAGCTAAAGACATGGGACATCTCCAAGACATCAAGGAAGAGCAATTGGTTAGAAGCCTTGAGCAAGAAATGACAAAGTTTTCAAAGGTATGATCAAAAATCCTTATCAAATAACAATTCAAGTCATAATTACGCATAGTTATCAAACCATAACAAGTTCTACTATGTGCAATGATTTGATACGATAGCTCCACTACCACTCCTAATCCACGATATCACTCCACACACCTTGCATTCATTTCTCCAATGGTCTCATGATTATTCCGAGTTTAAACTCAAGACTGACTGCACTTCCATTTATTACCCGTACTCTTGAGACGTGACCTATTGTGTTACGGTTCTTCTTAGCCGTAATTTCCGCAGCCGTCTGTTGAGACGTGTAAAAATTCCATACACAGTCATCCAATTCAAAAGAATCCACTCTGTTCGTTTACCACTCCACTAATATCATACTCCTTGCATGCATCTGCATTTTATTTTGAACTTGTTTACTGCTGCTCACCCTCTGTTCCTCCGGTAATTCAGGTACTTCCATTCCCTGTTCTCCATTTCCGACTGCAGCCACTACAGTTTGCTCTAAACCTTGACTGCAACCACTACAATCTATCCTAAATCCTGTAATCGAGCCATTTTTTCTGAACCCTCACACGCAGAAGAACTCTCAGTTGGAATTTAAAACAGAGGATGGGAAAATTATTGAGAACCGAGCCGGAAGGACCAAAATACTTGGAGGGTTATCCTCAAACTAAGGAATTGCTGAAGAAAGCCAGATGGCTACGATTTATCCAAAAGTTTAAAGGCCATAACAAGGAGATGACCAAAGCTTTTGCGCGGTCTTTTGATGGACAAACAGTGGAGATTGGAGACTTAAAGTTTACAGTGACTAAGGCCACAGTAGCAGCTGCCATAGGCCTACCTCAAGAAGGTGAAAGGTGGTTTAAAAATAGAAGTGTGGATGATTAGATATGGAGAATCATGCTACAAAACCAAGGTATGGATACCACCGTATTTACAAGAGGCATCCCTGTTCATGCACTAAAAGAGGAATGGTCTAGTCTACTGTTAGTCATCTAGAAATTTATCACGTGTGAAGGTCATTTTGGTTCTATGTATATGTATCATGCTAGATTGATGATGAATTTCATAGAGGGTCACACTCTTAATTTGCCACATTTTCTGCTATTGAGTTTGAAAAAGATGAGTTTTACAATTCAAAAACACGTAGGCAACATTGAACCTCATCTCTACCATCATGGACTCATAAAAATTCTTATTGAGGACCAGTTGAGGAAAACTAAGGATACTTGGGAGCAATTCTTGACAAGAAACTACTTCCAAGAGCCGTCTGAGGCCTCTGGAAGCAGTCCACCAAAGATTCCAAGGAAAAGTAGGAGGAAAGAAAACAACATTATAGTCCAAAACTCCCCTACAATAGAAATTCAAGAAACTGTCCAAAAAGAAGAAGAAGATAGAGCTAAAAATAAGAAACAGAAGAAAGAAAAAGGCAAAAGAACCATTCAAGAAGTCTATCCATCCCCTGAGCAATCCATAGAGGAGGATTATCAACCTCTGTCAGAAAGATTAGTACATCTTCAGGCTGCTGCTATAGCCAAGAAAAAGCAAAAAGGAAAACAGAGTGCATAAGAAAAAAATACCAGTCCATACTTAAGGAGGTGCACTAGGCTAAAAGGAAAGGTGAATAAAACCCAAGAAAAACAGTCTCACTTTATTGATTTAGGTGAAGAGACACTTGAGAAATCTCCAGCTTAGCCAAGCATTGAACAAAGTCCTCTACATGATGAAAGCCCTTTTTGGCCGGAAAGAGAGAGCAGTCCTCCTCCTCCACCAGATTTTGAGCTTAGTCTGAGAAAGACACCTGAGGTAGATCCTAATCAGCAAGAGGTATATAACTACCTGGAATCCCTAGAACAATCAGCTGCAGGACCAAGTACCACTCTGCAACTAGATGCACAAATTCAGTCTTTGAAACAAGAAGTATTTGAATTAGAAGTCCTAAATAGGCATATTAAACAGGAAAATGAAGCACTCAAAGAGCAGAGCAAGGTAGACAAGATTGTCCATGATAACACTATGCTCCATTTAGGACTATGGCAAAAGAAAAATAGGAAGCTGAAGAAAAAGTGCAAAAAGTTAAGCAGAGCATTGATTAATCTCAAGTTCAAATGTCTAGTCAGGAGACCAAGGATGATGTTAGCATCAAAGAAGAAGAAAAGAGGGCTAGATGTCCTAGCAGAAGCCTCAGAACATATGGATTAGAGGGAAATAGCTAAATTTTGGTTGCATGAGGACATGCAACACCTTCACAGTGGGGGTATGTTGAGCCTCAAACCTGCACCTTCCTATACACCCTCTCTGCCTTCTTTTTCCCACTTACTTCATCCATCAAGCTGTTAAATTATTGCATTATAGTCTAAAAAGAGCTTTTGACATGGTTTTCTAACTATGCTTATGACTATTTTTTGGTTTAGATTTTTGTTCAGGCAGCTGCGGAAACTTGTCAGTTTTCGCAGCCAGCACAGGTTTCCGCAACCAACACAGGATTCCGCAGCTATTTTGTTAAAAGCTATGCTACAGGTGTCCTATGAAGAAACGAGCCACATGGGCAAGCTACAGGTGATGGGTACATGGAACGTGTCCCTTCAAATCAGCCAAATCATCCATAGAAGGTCACGGTCAACAAGGGTAAAAGGCAAAGCCAACCAAGGAATTTAGCGGTGGCACGTCTCTGTTTTGAGCATGTGAAAGTTTACGTGGCACAGTCCTCAGCCCATGGAGACATCGGCACACCTGGAGATCATCCCCGTAACCTGAATCCAACAGCTACCACTCCGAAGATTTAATAGACATGATGACAGTTACGCTAGATCTCGGCTGAGGAGATCTACGTGTCTCTGGCAACGCAGTTAATAGCATAGGATTCAGTTAGTTAGTTTCAACACTTTTTCATTATAAATAACGCGTTGATAAACACTGGGTAGAAGCTTTTGGCAATGTAATTTTTGAATTGTTTCCATTATCACCCCACTATACTCTGTTTTATATATGTTGCTGCTGCTTTAATACATGAGAAGACTACTTTCCTGAGTTCATTCTTGTGACTGTTCGTTGACTGGCTGAGGTGGCAGAGGGCCCCTGCGCACTAAAGCCCTGTATAGTTTTCATTTGGTTTTATTATGTTTTTGTTTTCATAATCATTAGCTTGTATATAACATGCTATTTTGATGTTTTTAATTCACTACTATTTACATTTTCACTTCTGTTTTCCTTATAGCTGTCAGCTGATCAATGTTTTTCTGCAGGTTTTCTTAGGCAGCCCGGGCAAATTTTCATCTTTTTGATAACTATTGACATATGAGATCATCTTGTCCTTCCTGCCAATTTTCATTTTCTAAAGTTTAATTCCAACACTGTCCTTTTTCAAATTGTGTTTTGCTTATTTATTTTCTGCTACTTAGACATCATACTACTCATTTGTTTATGGTTTCTTTCTATAGTCAAGTGACTCTATTAGTAAGGAATCAGAATATTACTTATTGTAGCGTGATTTAGTTATCATATTGCTTAAAGTTATTCATGATTGCTTCCCATAAGGTAGATTGAGCTGAAGGGTAAAGGATCAGAAGAGTTGAAGTAGTGTGATTAGTTTCCTTTATGCAATTTAATTTCTTGCCATTTAGATATCATATTGCTTAAACTTGTTCATGATTGCTTCCCACAAGGTAGATTGAGTTGAAGGGTAAAGGATCAGAAGAGTTGAAGTAGTGTGATTAGTTTCCTTTATGCAATTTAATTTCTTGTCATTTAGATATCATATTGCTTAACTTGTTCATGATTGCTTCCCACAAGGTAGATTGAGCTGAAGGGTAAAGGATCAGAAGAGTTGAAGTAGTGTGAATTAGTTGCTTTGCTTTGAGTTGCTTTAAGTTCAGTTTTTACTTTATTTTCATTCAGCAGCAAGGATACTGGGCCATTGTCATTAGTTCACTGTTTGATACATTTACTTCCTCTTAAGAATTGATTTCATTACAATTGTTTTAAAGCTTTCTTTTTGAGCACTTTTAAGTTTGGGAAAATCACTGTAGAAATCACCATCACCATCCATACTTAACTTTCATTTTCGCCATCACACATTAGGGAAAGATAAATCCAAAAATAAACTAAAAAAACTAAAAAACGACAAAAGACTAAGGAAATGGTTATCTTGTACATATAGTACACTTCACTTCGTCAGTTTACGAATCTCGGATTGACATTTTAAATAGAAATTTAGAACACACTAAATTGATCAAACACGTATACTGGGTAGATGACACTTCGCAGCGTTTAACAAGTTCAAAACGATAAGAGCTCGACGATCTTTTCATGTTTCGAGAGTCAGAAAAGAGCTTAAAGATGAATCCAAACAATACTTTTTCATGTTTTTACCGAGTCCGAAAAAGTATAAAATATAACTCGTAAGTTAGTCACCAGAGTTCGTGAAACCTATTGCTGCACAAAAACAAGCGTAAGATCCATCTTTGAAATATTCAAAAATAGACAAAAACCCTAATTTACAAACCCTAATTTGACCAAAAAGGCTTGTAAAAGAGTGATTTGGTAAAAATCAAATTACTTTTCACCATTTTACCTTAGAGTGAAAAATTTACCCTTGCGCATTCGAAATTTCAATGGTCGACTAGAGGAAGATCAGCAACTTGTCAGCAAATTCGTCCGGTCCAGGTAGATTCTAATCAATTTATTGCATATTTAAATAGATAACACTTTGTTTTTAATGGTATTAGCCACCTCTTAGGAAGGATTTAGGGCCGGCATATTCGTGGCAGTCATCGTGAGTCGCTAGCTCGGGACCACGACGACCCAAAATTTTCCAAGGGGAGAAAACAGGGTCTTTGCAACTGTACACGGAAAAGTCGCAAAGATCCAATTTTCCGAACGGTTGGTTTTGGCTCTGATCACCTGTTAGAAAAACAGGCGCGTCGAGTGCCGATTCTTTATATTTTTCAAAATTGAAGCAATTTCCTTGGATTTTAAGCACAAGTAGAGTACTTATAATCATTTATGTGTGTGTGCAGGAAGAAAACATGGTGATTAAGTGGAAGGAATGAGAGCATAGTGGTGATGATGAATTAGCCATGGGGGACCAAAAATGCCTGGATGTGCTCCAGAACTGTGGTCTGCTGAAATTTTTCATGGTGCCCTGTCTGAGGGCACAACCAGACTTACTCCAATATTTGGTTGGAGCATGGGATCCGAATGAGGGCAAGTTCAACATCTGAGGGCAAGAGATAGAGATTTAGGCAACATACATTTCCTTCTTGACAGGGTTATCACGGAGGGGGGAAAGGCCCCACATGACTGGGACGCGGATCAATGGAGAAACCATGGACATGATGATGGGAAGACTATGTCCAGAGGCAAAGAAGTCAGATAAGGGCAGAAAGCTCAAAATTTCTAATGTTAGAGACTTGTCTCTTCATGTCCTCCTCTCGACCATCACTAGCGCAGTTGGATCACAGGCCCCACATGAGGCCACCAAAACCTAACTTCAGCCAACTGTATGGATTCCACCGTCTTCAACTGGGCCGAGGCCGTGGTTGATAACATAAAACGACAATTAAAAAAGTGCCGATGAGGGGATGTCAAACAGTTCGGGTATGGGTCCATCCTGGTATCATTCATCCTTGAGAATATTCCTATATTCCAGAGACAGGAAGCAGTCGTAGCATGGCTGACTCCACGGAAGCCACAGATGACTCGGTGGGCGATGCTGATGCCCCGAGGAGGCGGGGGTCAACACATTTCATGTAGACCTGAGTTTTTCCAATGGTTGGATTGCCAACTTGTCATTGTTGAGGACTAGCCATATGCTGGAATAGATTTCAGGGGTGATCTGGATTTAGTACTCCCCCCTGGGGAACACTGGGACAACAGAGGTAACAAATTTTGATTTTTAAATATTTTGTAATTTTTTATCATTTTTTACATATGTTCTGATCACTATGTTTCAATCTTGCAGATGTTGGGTCGGAAAGGCCTACAGGTTTGTCTCCGATTGCTTAGAGAGTTGAGCGGGAGTTTGAGATTCCTCCTCCTGGTGGAGATGTAGAGGACGAGATTGCTCGTGACCTGGAGGGGTTGACGGAGGGGATCCTTGACTACATGAGATTCGAGGATGTCCCTCGACAGTACCAATGACACACAGTAGGGGTGTTGGGTAGGATTCACCGACTTCTCAGATGTGTGGTCCGAGCAGTCATGTGCTATAGAGAGCACCACGCAGATTAGACTCCTAGGTTTAATTTCTGCAATTTTTGAAAGACATGTTGTCTTGTGATGTAACTGGAACATATATTTTTTGAGCACTGCGATGTGCAACACTTGATATCCATATATCCATATATATATATACCTATGTTTTGCTATATTGATTTATTATGTCTTTAATGATTTACCTTCATAAATATCACAAATGTCTATCTAATACATGATTTGCCAATGCATCAGTTAATGTATTTGGTCTTCTAGGAATGTGTCGATATGTAATATAATCAAAATTCCTTTCCAGTAAACGAACATGTAAATAGAACCTTAAAATTTGAGGGTTTTTTATGGAATAGCACCCGTTGAGTTGAAGAACAACAAGCTGTGAATCTAGATTCACAATTAATGCGCGAATATTGAGGACAACAGCCTTGGTCAGTAATTCAATTACTACACTATATTCAGCGACATTGTTTGTGGTACATCCTAGAGAAACACCTTGAAGATCTACCAACTCACCGTGAGGATCGTAGATAACCCATGCCGCGGAGGAAAGATTTTGAGTATTGCGATAGGCACCATCAGCGAAACCGACATAAGGTGCAACAGACATCTGCATAAGAAGCAAAAAGGACACAATAAGTGGCAAACACTTACACATCAAGCCAGACATGTACAAAATCAAAAACACACTTATGTACACAAAAATGCACAAAAGTCTCATGCATAATATTTCTTGAGATAAAGCCCATTCCGGGGCTTATCTAAAAGGTTGCATTTGTAATCAATTAGCTCATAATCCCCTTTTTGCAAAACACATTTGAAAATATAGGGTCCATGCCACATGGTTTCAAAGTTTCCTACCCCCATCTTGTCATTAGCTTGATCATACAGCAGGACTAAATCTCCGTCCATGAAGGAACGTGGGTTGACTGTCTAATCAAAGTGAGTTTTCACTCTCTTCTTTTGTACTTCAATGACTAAAGAAGCAAGTCGACAAGTCTTGTCAAGCCGTTCTAGATAAATAAGGCGTTCTTCCACCGGACTAGTATTCGGGAGCAATTCGATAGCTAATTTGAGAAGGGATTTCACATTCAATCAGAAGGGTAGATTCTAGACCATAAACAAGTTGAAATGGTGTGAAACTGGTTGCATTCTTAACCGAGGTACGGTAGGCCCATAGAGTGGAAAACTACATCAAATGCCAGTTGGACTTGTGCATTCCAATGGTACACTGAAGCATAGTAACCAACACTTTGTTCACTACCTCGACTTGGCCATTGGCCTGAGGGTAATAAGGCATTGAACTATCGTGATGCAAGCCTAACTAGGTTGTCAACTCAGTCATCATATAACCACGGAAATGGGAACCATGATCAGTGACTATAGCTTGAGGGACTCTGAACCGGGTAATCACATGATTGAACAAGAATTGTGCAGCTTCTTACCATCGTTAGATAATGTAGGCATTTCTTTAGCCCATTCATAAAATAATCGACGGCAACGATGATATACCCATGCCCCCTGGCTGAGCGAGGGTTATAGGACATAAAATCAATGCCCCATTTAGCAAAAGGGCCGACGGTAATGACAGGATGCAAAAAGGAAGGTGGCGCATGCATCTTCCACTGGTAAATTTGACACGCGTGATAGGAGCGAACAACTAGAATGCAATCCTTGAAGATGGAGGGCCAAAAGTAACCAGCACAAAGAATCTTTTGGGAAATAGCGTAACCAGACATATGACTATCACAGGCACCAGAGTGGCAGTCATTTAAGACTTTTTCAGCTTCCTCGAAAGTCAGATAGCGACGGAGAACTGAATCAATGCTGAGACGATATAAAGTGTCTCCAAGAATATGATAGGGCTGAGAATGGTGGCGAATGCATCGCAAAGCATCCTTAGACAAATCAAGGTGGAATGAAGACGTCTGTAGGTAAATAATAGTGTCCCCGTACCAGGGATGGAGGGTACTGATCAAGAAAAACATTTCATCTGGAATGCGGTCCTCTATCTGAGAGGGAGCGAAAGCAGATGGTAATGAGCAAATCAACTCAGTGAAGACTAGTGACTTCTTAGACTTGGTAGTGGTAAACTCCAAATCAAACTCCTGAAGGATAACAATCCATTTTGAGTATTTGCCGCCAAGAAGTTGACGTGACAAAATGCATGTCATCAGGTTGCAATCTGAAATCACGGTCGTTGTGTGCAACAAAATGTAATGAAAAAAGTGTTGGATAGCCTGAACAGCTACCAAGGCTAGCTTCTCAACATAAGCATAGCGAGTCTCAATTTCAAGAAAGTTACAACTAAGATAATATATGACGTGCTCAGAACCATCGTCGTCATCTTGGACCAAAACCATACCAATGGTATTATCAGCGGCAGCTAGATAAAGCAAATAATCACGATGATAGTTGGGTGGACACAATAGGGGAACAAAAACAAGAAGTGTCTTGAGCTGCTCGAATAACCTTTGGGTGATTTCATCCCAAATAAATGGAGTGTCATGCTTAAGGAGATGCATGTAACCTTTAGCAATCTCGGCATAATTAGGGATAAAACGACAGAGGAAATTAGCCTTCCCCTGCAAACTCTGTAGCTGATGCAAAGAAGCAGGAGGCGGGAGATTCAGAATAGCTTCAAACTTGAGTGGATTGAGAAGAATACCCTCCTTAGAAACAAAAAACTCAAGGAGTCTGCTGGATTCGACGCAGAAGACACACTTATGTGGATTGAGACGAATATGGTAATGTCTACGACGAAGAAAAATTTGGCAGAGGTGGTTCAGATGGTCAGTGTGTTTAGATGAATGAGCTGGAAGATCATCCAGGTAAGGTTGAATAATGTGTCCGATATCATGAAAAGCATAGGACATTGCTTGCTGGAAAGTTGCACCAGCATTCTTCAAGCCAAAAGGGAGATTTTTGTAAGAAAAAGTACCCCACGGATAGATAAAGGAAGTTTTGTGCCGATCGACAAGTGAAATATTGATCTGGTTGTATCCAAAAAAGCCATCCATAAAAGAGAATATCTCACTCCCAGCACAGTCGTCAATAAGTTGGTCAATAAAGGGAGTAGGATAGTTATCTTTTAGACATGCGCGATTGATGTCACAATAATCAACACAAACCCTAATAGTGCCTTGCTTTTTGGTCATAGGGACAATGTTAGATACCCAGTTTGTCAGTGGAACGGGGTAAATAAACCCTACCTTGAGAAGTTTTTCAACCTCTCCCTTAATGGGAGCGGCCTTTCTCGGGTGCACAGGACGTAAACGTCGACAAACTGGTTTTGCACCAGGATATGTAGGTATCTCATGTACCACAATACTCGTATCAATACCAAGAATTTCTTCATACGACCAGGGGAATACATCGCGAAACTCTCGGAAAAGGTCGGTGTAAAGCTGGATCTCCTCAAGAGAACAAGTCACTCCAATGTGAATATTTTTGACAATCCCTAGTTTAACAGAGATGTTGATGGGCATGGTTTGCATAATATTTCCCATATTCCCCTCAGAAAAAACCTCATGAGTTAAGATGGGTGTCTGAAGTGGCTGAGAAGGAACATAGGAAGCAAACCTATCCAGACAGGCAGTCATGGCCCCACGGCCTGGGAGAAATGAGGAACGATGATGATTATCGAGCCAAGGAGTATCCTCAAAAGACATAGTCTCAAGAATCACATCATTAGAAGGAAGTGTCTCTTGTAACAGATTCAGAGAAGTAATATCTCCAAGACAAGGGGATTGCACATAAGATGAAACCGAAGCTGAAATGATTTCAACATAGTTGAGCTCTACAGGGCTCAATGGCATAACCTCACCCCATGAATCCACCTGATTGAGGGGGGGAATCACCCAGGGATCATGATTAATAGAGATCATATTAATAGAGGCGAAATTAGGAGGTGGGAGTGAAAAAACACCCATAAGGGCAGGATCTTTAAAGAGTCCAGCACCCACACTCTCATAGGGAATACTGGTATGCTCCACAAATGGAACATTGCCATCCAAGGAAGAGGAAGTGAAGAAGGAAAACTGATCGACCATAACAATTTTCCCTTGATGAGGAAAATGGAGTACACGAAATAATGATGAAGCCACGACATGCATAGCGTACGTCCAACTTCGACCCAACAAAAGGTTGTAAGTCAGATTAGCATCAACAACTTCGACTTCGACGTCGACTGTCTTCCCTTCCAAGGTGATAGGCAAGCGTGGGAGAATACCAAATGGACGAGAATCTCTTCCATCAAATGCTTCCAAGGTATTAGGAGATTGACTCAAAGACGGGGAACCGATGGCCTTCCAACAAGCAACAGACATGATGCAAGTTGAGGTGCCTTCATCAATAATAGTATGATGAATATTATTCGAGTTAATGATGACTTGAATGAGAAAAGCAATTTGATGAGGCAAACACTTTTCAAGATTGAATGTAATTAACTCAGAATCAGCCGAATCAATGCCACCAATGACGGATAGCAGAGACTTTCATTGGGGGGGACAACTCTAGAGAACTTCCAACACGGACATAGCCGAAGGAGATTGGGCTAAGTCTTTGACAATACTATAGTGTTGCGTGGCACGAGCATTGGGGTTATAGGAAGATTTCCAGAGAACTCCCTTAGTAGGAGGTTTGATGACAGACTCGGTGCTGGGCCGTTCAATATGAAGAGGGCCAGAACTGGACGAAGGAATTTTAGAAGGTACTTCAGGTTCTTCCCAACAGATGGAGCATAATCTTTCAATCGAGTACTCACATGAATAGGTGTATTCCCAACCATAAAAACCTGGGAGCCAAAAGTGGAAGAGGATTGAGGCTGTTCTACCATCATTTGAGTTTGCTGGAAGGGAAAAGGCTCTTTAAGTACAGCAGGAGTCCGCGAAGTCCCCTTAAGAAAATGACTAATCTTAGACTATCTAGGACAGTCTTTAGTGTAGTGATCCTCGTCATAGATAAGCCAAGGATACTTGGGTTTGCGTTTAGAACCATCATCGGCAGGAGTCTTAGGGGGTTCTTGCTTTGGTGCATTGGACTTGTTTTTACCTTTCCCTTTCTTCTTATCTTTCGAAGTTTTCTTTGCCGTGGTAGACTGAACGACATTGACTTTTGAGATTTTCCCAATATTAGATGTAGATTGAGAAGAATTTTCAACAGGAGCAGTAGGTTTTTGCTTCGCAGGAGTCGTGGAAGACCTTTGGGAAGATTGAGCAATGGAACCAATAACACCATCAACAAAAGGCATCGACGGGGCTTTAGAAGTTCCAGGTTGCAGAGCATCAGGTAAGACATCATAAAGTGTGCTAGATTGGGAATAAACCAAATCAAGATATTGATCACGTGTGATAGCTTTCTTTTCCATAACACATGCCCCCATAGCAATATCTCGGGCTATCAGACCGACAAAAGAGGTAGTAAACCAGTTAGTCAGAAGCTGATAAGGAATCTAGAATTTAATCAAACGGCGCCCCTTCTCCATTCATGAATATGATTGGAAATGTGAGTAGGCGTGTCCTGTTTCAGAGACGTAAGGAGATGTTTTCCTGTTTCATAGCAAATTAATAAATGAAAATGGGTAAGAAATGCCATTCCAAGAGAATTGATGTCTTGAAAAGTTCCACGAGTGGGTTCAATATACCATTTCACAGCGGAACTGGTAAGAGTCCGCTGAAAAAGACAGAGACGGATAAAATCGTCAAGCCATGAATTAGATGAACACCAAAGGTGATAAGTCATGACATGCGCTTGGGGATCCTCTCCAGATTTACCGTCAAATTTAGGACAATCACCGGGAATCTTGGTCGGAACTGGTGGGCAATATGGATTATGAAGTATAGGGTCATTCGTCAGCTTCGACACATCAGGCAGTTCCAAAGTCATAAGAAAAGGTAATTGAGGGTTAAAATACATCATGGGCCTTTGATAAGGGCTAGCGTTAGGGTTCCAACTAGAGCCTTGTTGCCCCCATGGATTTTGTCCATAAGGATTTTCTCCATAAGGGTTATAGTTGGGTGGATTAATGCCATAACCTGGTTGTTGACCCGGATTTTGACCGCCAACAAACCATGGGTTACCAGCTTGACCAAAAGGGGCAACATATGGCTGCTAAAAATTCTAACCTGAGTTTGGGGACCGGGTTGAGTTTGGAGTCCAGCCCGAGTCTGGAGACCGAGTTGAGCTTGGGAATCAGTTTGCATCTGAGTGCCCAGTTGACTAAGAGTTGGATTGACTTGACTAGACTGATGTCTTTGTTGGAATTGGGGTTGACCCAACTGACCAGAAGGTTAGCCTTGTTGGAACTGAGGTTGACCTATCTGACCAGAAGGTTGGCCTTGCCGGGCGATAGGTTGGCCTTGCTGAAACTGAGGCTGTCCTACTTGACCAGAAGGTTGTCCTTGCTGAAACCGAGGCTGACCTAGCTGACTAGAAGGTTGAACTTGCTGGGAAATAGGTTGGCCTTGCTGGAATTGAGGTTGACCTGGCTGACCGGAAGGTTTCCCTGAATAAACAAAGGAGAAACCTGTGGAGGCCAAAGGTTGTCCTTGAAAGGGTTGCCCTTGAAAGCCTGAAGGTTGTCCTTGAAAAGGTTGCCCTTGCAAACCTGAAGGTTGTCCTTGTGGGCCGTGGTAAGTAGTGTGATTCCAGGCAACTGACAGCGGAACGTAATTCTCAACTAGGACCCCTGGAGGAAGAAACCTAGTGTAATAAATATGAGCTCCACGGTGATCATAGTAGTGCGGAAGGTTATGTAGAACGGACAACGATTGAGAACCTAAAGGGTTATGAGTCAAATTTTGAAGAGCAAATAGGTATTGCTCATATGACAATCTCGTCGGAATGGAATTTGAAGAGATTGCTAAATTACCCGTAGGTTGACCGACTCCAGAAACCAAAGGCGAAGGACTGCTGCCAGTGGGTCCGAAAGATATCCCAACAACAATGGTAACTACCGAAGATGTGGTAACTGCACTAATGGAAGGAGCTGTGGATGCTACACACATGGTGGGCCTTGATGGAATGGATGTAACTGATGTAACCTACGTCTGAGGTATGGAAGTCAAGGTCGACTAAGTAGACATGAAAGGTCCTGAAGTCAAAATGGTAGTACGAGACCACACAGAGCTCTGATGCAGAGATGTAGAACAAAGTATGTCAACCAGAGCATGATAGCAAAGTGGCAACGACACATTTGAAGCAGTGTGGAAAGGAAAACCTTCCAGGGGAAACTGACATTCCCTGGTCGACACAAGGCTCTCTTGACTGCTAATGGGACTTGACTCATCCATGTCGGAAGTGGCCATCGAAATCGAAGCACCAGAAGGAGTAGGGAGGTCCTCGTCTTAAAATTCCCAAAAATCTACAAGATTGAAACATAGTGATCAGAACATATGTGAAAAATGATAAAAAATTACAAAATCTTTAAAACTCAAAATTTGTTACATCTGTTGTCCCAGTGTTCCCTAGGGGGGAGTACTAAATAGAGATCACCCTTGAAATCTATTCTAGCATATGGCTAGTCCTCGACAATGACAAGTTGGTGATCCAACCATTGGAAAAACTCGGGTCTCCATGACATATGTTGACCTCCGCTTCCTCGGGGCATCAACATCGCCCACCAAGTCATCCGTGGCTCTCACAGAGTCGGCCATGCTACGACGACTTCCTGTCTTTGGAAGATAGGAAGACACTCAAGGATGAATGATACTAGGATGTTATCAGATCAATGAGAGTAATCCAAGATGGTGACATATGATCAGACAATGTACAAGTAGGAAGACTTATCTTGAACATGTGGATGACACGACTCCAGATTTTGGCAGCATTTTACGTCATAGGATCAAAGGTCATGGTGACATGGAAAAGATCATATGAGAGGCTTAAAATGGATAACCCAAAACCTAGGGAGGTAAGTGACAGAGTGAGGATGTCCCAAAACCTAATACGAATAATGGATGAGTGACAATGTTCAAGAGCGACATGTAGCCTCAAGTAAGGAATACAACTGATGAAATGCTTCCAGTTCCCCCCAACCATTTCTGGCGAGTACCCCAGTTATTTTTACAAAAGCTTGACGGGGATAGCATATGCTTGTAATATAAGTCCATCCTTCAAACGGATCCATCCTAGTAAGTTTTACGAGCCCTAGAAAGGAGTAGCTTGGTTTCGTCATAATGAAAAGTCCTATGTCGTTTAATTTTTTAAGGAGTCTGACAAAGGTGAAACTCGACATCTTTTTCATGTTTAGAGTGTTTTAAAAAGATACAAAAAGAAAACTCCAAGGGGTCCCTTTTTGTAAAGTTCTCCCTCGAGCCTGAAAAGGTAGAAAAAAATACTCGAGAGAACCCCCTAGCCATGTTTGATTAAGGTGTACCTTTTTTGTAAATAGTTTATCCCAGCTCGAAAAAGGGGTAAATGTATACTGGGTAAATGACATACCTTTTCCGTAAATAGTTTATCCTAGCTTGAAAAAGGGGTAAATGTATACTGGGTAAAAAACATTTCGTAGCCTTTAACGAGTTCAAAATGACAAGATCTTGGCATTCTTTTCATATTTTGAGAGTCAAAAAAGAGCTCAAAGATGACTCCGTACTTTTATTTTCTTTAACGAGTCTAAAAGGGAAAAATTAATTGGCAATATTTTCATTTTTTACAAGTCAGAAAAGAACTTAAAGGTGACTTTTCCTAGAGGAACAAGTGGTATAAAGGGTAGCAACTGGTTCCGGTAAGGGGGAACTGATCAAAACATTGAAAGGCCAAGAGGCTAGCTAGCAAAACCACTCATCACTACGGTTCCTCAGGGAAGGAAAAGCAACCAAGTGAAAGCATATGATTGGTCAAAGGGATGGTGGCGATGGAATGAAACAACCAAGGCTCATCTAGCATAAATTAGCTAAGAAAAATAACAATCACGAGATGTAAATGGGGAATGGGTTCATTTTTACACAAGATTGAACCATGGGGAACTCTGCTTGAATTCGATTTCATGTTTACACAAGATTGAAATGAAAAACTATGCTTGAGTTTGGTTTCATTTTTACACAAGCTTGAAATAAATATAAACTATGCTCGAGATAAGTTTGCATGCCCCCATCATAATGAATCAATTCGAGGTACATGCCCCCCAAGCTTCATTTCATTAAGCTAAGTGGATGGAATGAAGGTTCACTTTCGAGATCCAGGAAAGACTCGACTGGGATTTTACGAGATCTTAATCAAAGACTCAATTTGGAGAAGGGAGTTGTTTCATTTTTTAATGAGGTTGACACAGTAAAAGAACTATCCTCAAGACTCCTTGTTTCATTTTTTAAAGAGCTTGACATGAGACCAGGAACCATGCTCTGATCCATTGTTTCATTTTTTAATGAGCTTGACACAAGACAAGGAATTATGCTCGCATCCCTTATTTCATTTTTTAACGAGCTTGACACAAGACAAGGAACTATGCTCACAAGTCCTTTGTTTCATTTTTTAAGGAGCTTGACACAAGACAAGGAACTCTGCTCCAACCCCTTGTTTCATTTTTTAACGAGGTTGATACAGGAACAAACTGTCGTCAGACTCTGTTTTAGTTTTTAACTAGGTTGACACAGAAACAAACTATCCTCGAGACTCCTTGATTCATTTTTTAACGAGGTTGACATAGAAACAAACTATCCTCGAGACTCCTTGATTCATTTTTTAACGAGATTGACACAGGACAAGGAACTACGATCATATGTTGTTTCATTTTTTAACGAGGTTGATACAGGAAAAAAATCTCCTCGCAAGCTGTTTCATTTTTTAATGAGGTTGATACAGGGACAAACTATCCTCACGATCCCTGTTCATGGACCATACGAGAACATGGCTCCCAAGAGGTCCTCACTAGACAGGAGAACTACACTCTGGGAGGAATACATTTCAATTGGTACCAATGAGAGGTCGAGTTCCAATGCCCCCAATCCATAGTGTACTATACCATCTGTGTGATCATCAGCAGATGTGGAGATGGAACGGGTAGCCACATAATTGACCTATGGCAGGGAAGGTACTACTTGCAAACAAGAACCAATAGGGGATAATGGTTGCAAAGGAGGCACTTGGTGACCAATGAATGACAATTGATCAATGGTCACTATTCTCCCTTCGTGTGGAAAGCAAACCACACAGAAAAGCGAAGAAACAAGAGCTCCCATGACATAAACATAGTCACATCCAAGGAGAAGATTGAAATGTAAGGGACCTTTGACTACCATCACATCTATATAGACGGTCTTTCCTCTGAAAGTAATAGGGAACTTTAGAAGGATCCCTAAGGGATGACTAGTTCTTGCATTGAAAGCCAACAGATTCTGGGTGACAGGCACAAGCTATGGGCAACCAAATCTTGCCAAGTAGTATAAGACACGATGCTATCAAACGCACCTTAATCTAATATAGTTCCATGTACTACCATATTATAGGCTTGTACTGTGATCTGGAAAGGCACATAAGATGGAAGGTGGAAAGTAGTCAATTGACTCCAATCAAAAGCAACAACATAAATACTTGATGGGGGTATCATATGATTCCCCCCATGCTCCGCAGGAATAGGAGAAGGACTCTCCTGAACAACCGGGATGAGAGGTTCACTCTTCGATTCATGAGAATCTGAGGAGATGAGAAGAACATGAGTAGTATGATAATCACTCTCTTCGGGAACAAAGTGAAAAACTGAAGGCGGAGCCTAGTCGACACTCTTTTCGACCAATGGTTGGTCAGGAAGACAGAAGAGAGCCAAGCTTAAGAAGAGTAGGATGGGTAAGAGATGAATCCAAGTCAATCTCTTTACCAACTAGGAGAAAGTTAGAAGAAAGTATTTGATAACCAACGGGGAGTTGGGCTTGAGGAGATGTAAGGTGTTCCAAAATTTTGGAAGCCTTATCCATAAGAGGACAAAGGTAAAGAAGATGTCGTCCTTCACATAACCTACAGGGGAATCTAATCTTCCCCTTCTTCTTACCATCATTAGCTGTAGGCATAACATCGACATGATCTCCAAAGGTCAATGGGGATGGTCGATTAAGGTCTTGAGACCATACCTCTAATACTCTGGGGATGCCAGGATAGTCTCAAAGGAGATTGTCACCCTTACACAACTTGCAAGGGAATCTGACCCTCCGTGGAGAATCATAAGGTTTGTCTACGAGAGGCGCATTTGGAGTAACAGCTACACATTTGGCTTCTCGCTTATCTGACTTCTTCTTCTTCTCATTCTTAGCCTCTTGGTTACTGGATTTCAAACTTTCACTAGGCGAGTAGAAGAGGAAGGTGAATAAATAGGGGAAGAAGGTGAGGGGTCAACCTTAGAATAATCATGATGTGGTTCAAATGAAGGAGATGGATGGACAGGGGTTGGGACACTCGGGACCACTGAGGTAAAAAATAACCAGATAGGTAAACCAATGGTTAACCCAGGGAGGGACAACGTTGCCATATAAGGAGCACCTGCGTTTCCAAAAGAAGGAAAAGGAATAGGATTCCCATCCGAGGGGAATCATTGACTGGTAGACTCTGGAAATTTTTCCATTGGAATCGACCCTAAAATATCACTAAGGAAGATAACTTTAACCAAGAATATTTCATGGGTAGTTAATTTTAAGACACTGAAACAAAACTTTGCCTTTTCATGTTTTAAGAGTCGAGAAAAGGATGAAAGGTGACTCTAGTCACTTTCAGATTTAACGAGCTCGAAAGGACAAGTGCTTGATGATCTTTTAAAATTTAAAGAGTAAAAAAGATCAAAATGACTACTCAGGATAATCTAGGCAAAAGGATTACCAAGTAACTGTGAATTGTAGAATACCTCCCGACGAACCGAAAAGTACGAGCATGCAATCTCCCCGAATGTTGTGTTCGGTGTATCATGCTTACAAGGCGGTAGACTCAACTTCCTATGGATAAAGGATTGCAAGCCTAGTGGGGTCTCCCTTATATACACGATGGTACAGGGAGCATAAGTCTGTACTAGCACTGTCTAATGCCAAAGTGAACAACAACTGCTAGGTTTAAAGACGCCAAAACACTCTCTAGCCTAGACATCTAAATGTGAGCATTAAGTTTCAATGCTTCATTAGGTTAATTCAATAATTTTTAACGGTTGATCTTGAATTATGTTTCAATTGCAAGGCCCTACCGCTGTCATATGAAAACTCCTATATGCAGCTATATGAGAAAAGAAATCTTTGTCTTCGATGAAAGTTAACATTAATTGAGGGGTAGAGAGCACACAATCAATGCAACAATCAAAGAATGAAATATTTCACTAATACATGTCCTAAATGCATGTAATCTTCCCTTAACAACAAAAGAAGTTTCATTTCATTTCCAATGCTTATGATGATGCAATTCTAGTTTCTCAATAACGCTACTAATGTAATATTTTCGCTTAAGTAAAATAGAATGATGTTCTTCTTTTCATAAAATGCAAAATGAATCTTTCACATAAAGCACTTTTAATGAAAATTTCACAATTCTGAATAAACAAGCATCAATCGAATCCAAAGCAAAAATGAAACTAAAAGGAATTTCTTCCCTGAATCAAACAAACCAAACACATCAATGCTTCAATCAACAAGCCAAGCAATGTAATCTATGCTTGGAAAGATAAAAGAGACACTCGAAATAAGAGAAAAAACAAGACTCTTTTGCTTATTCAATTGAAAATGAAGCAATGAAGATGTTGCGACTTAAAGATGGATTAAATGAAGCAGCAAATCAGAAACTTGAAAAAATGAGTGAATTAACAAATGAATGGATATTGACCTAGATGTACTAGGGTCATAGAAACCATTCAAAAACTCAAAAAAGTAAGAAATGAAACTTCAAGCCAATCAATCAATCAAACCTAGTAAATAAGGCATCCTAGTGATCATAGTTTATAGGGAGAAAAGACACATATAGGCCAAGAAACAGAATCTAGGAGGGCAACACACATTGGCTTATGGTTTTAAAAGAAACCCTGATTTCAACCTATAGTGTTGGCATTATGACACAGGTGTTGTCCTTGATGGCAACTCACTCAGATGACAAATCTCAGTTCAGGATCTCAGAATGAAAGAAAAAGAGATATACGCAGTTTCCTCTTAACCAAGCTGCGTATACACGCGGGATCACCGATCAAAAGGCGCGTATGCGTATGCATGCACTTTCATGCAGGGAAAAGCCTGTACATGTGGGAAAACTTGTTTTTTAGTCCATGGTATTTAGTCCCTGGTATTTGGACCTATGGCTTTAGACCATGGTATTGCGTCCGAAGTGTTGAACCCAGGTATTGGTTCTAAATGGTTTTGGACCATGGTATTGAGTAAGGCCTAAGAATATAAAAGGAGAAGGAGATCATTAGGCAAAGTCATTCACTCAAGGGATTGAATATCTTATGAAGAGCAAGATCTAAAATATTGGTCATTGGGTTATGGTGCATAGCTGGATTTGAAACAAAGAGGAACCTAAGCGCTAGAAGAAGGATAAGTTCTATAGATGGGTCAAGATCTTAAGGCTTGAATAGTAGTATCTTTGTGTGATTTTTATCTGTTATATTTGGCGCATGACCTGATCTATAAATTTGATAATCTGGGTATAACTGATGTCTGAATATTTGAAAAGGGCGAATTATCTTTTATAGATTTGTACGTAGGTTCGGCAGAGAAAAGGCACGTATACACACTAGTTCAGTAATTCAAAGAAGCATATACGCTGGTTTACCTTAATACAAAAGCATATGCACACAGGTTCCTCATCTTGAAGTAGCGTATGTCTAATAAAATATGTTTTAGCTACTTCTGTTTATTGCTGCAGTATTCTGGATTCAGGATTGGTGTCTGGTTACTGTTATTATATTATGGTTACAACATTCAAAGAAGTGATTGATTGATTCAGTTTCGGTTGGTGCTAAGGGGATTGGTTGATGCAATTACATTTGATGTTTGATTGATGTTATTTATGGATCCAGTCTGAAAATTTATGAAATGTGGTCCCTGATAGAAAAGAAGGTTGTAGCCTTCTGTAGGTCAACATCTACGTACTAGTACTTCAGCTAGTACAAGAGATAAGGGGGTTGTAGCTCCCTTCTAGGAAAAGCTAGAGAACGAGAGAAGGTTGTAGCATTTTGTAGGTAGAAGCCTGCGTACTGGTATAAGACTGCAACACAGAAATATTGTAAAAAGAAGTTTCTTATTAAAAGAAGATAGACGAATTGCAGCAGGTGGTTTTCACCCACATTGGGTTTCCACCTTATATCTTGTGTTCATGTGTGTGATGATATGTTCTATTTTACTGAACCTGTTTACTGTTCTTATGGTTAATGAAGTTTCGATGCATTGATTAAAGATCAACATTTAATGGATTAACTGAATCACAAGTTTACTGATATACGCTGGCTGCTTTAGACACAGTTGCGTATATACGCGGGTTACCATAACTGAAGTAGCGTGTATATATATATATATATATATATATATATATATATATATATAGATATGAGTATGAAAATGAAAAGGTGTTTGAGTTGATAATACTAATTCACCCCCCTCTCAGTATTATTTCCAACAATTGGTATCAGAGCAGGTCCTTCAAAAGAAACTTGATCGCTTGAAGGAAGATCGATCATCATGAGCAACTACGAAAAAGAGGCATCCATCAGGCCACCAATCTTTGATGGGAGCAACTTCGTCTATTGGAAGGTAAGAACCACAACCTATCTTCAATCTCTTGGTGCAGAAGTTTGGGATATCGTGGAAGGAGGATACACATTTCCATCAACAACTCATATAGATACGGCTGGTAAAAAGTAGTATGAAACAAATGCAAATGTTGTCAATACTCTCTTGGTGAGTCTATCTCAATCAGAATTCGTCAAGGTTATGCAGCTCAAAACCGCCAAGGAAATATGGGACAAGATCATCCTAAGCTATGAAGGAGACGATCGGGTAAAACATGCAAAACTACAATCTCTCAAAAGTCAATATGAACTCTCAGAATGCACAATGATGAAAGTGTGGCTAATTATTTCTTACGAATAGATGAGATTGTTAATCAAATGAAAAATTTGGGTGAAGAGATAAAAGAAGTTACTTTAGTTGAAAAGTTTCTAAGATCCTTGTCTTCTAAGTTTGAATCAAAAGTTTCTGCCATAGAAGAAAAGCAGAATCTTCAGAGTATTATGATGTCACAGTTGCACGGAATCCTAACTGCTTTCGAAATGAGAAAAGGGTGGCCATTAGACATGAGACAAGACGCATTCAAAAGAGAATATGATGAGTCACGACATACGTCAGAAGGAGAGGAAGAATCAAACTTTGTCAAGAACCTTCAACGGGGTTCTGGAAGATTCAGAGGTAAGCTACCTTTCAAATGCTTTGCTTGTGGAAGAGTCGGTCACTATGTAGCCAAATGCCGTCATAAAGATAAGCTTGATAAAGGTAAGGAACTAGTTAGATGGAACAAAAAACAGAACGTAAGTAAGAAGAGTTATTATACACATGAAGACAGTGATGGACTTTCAAATAGTGATGAAGATGAACATGGTAATGATTATAGACTTTTAATGGCTTTTGAAGATGATGATTTCTTGGATGCTATAGATGAAGATGATCTCTATGAAGAAATTTCTAAACTTAAAATCTGTTTAGAAGAAAAGAATATGATCATAGATACTCTGACATTCCAACTTGCTGAAAGGGAAAAACACAATGAAAAGTTAGAATGTGAAATTGTGGGACTTAGAAAAGATATTGAGAAAACAAAAGCTCTTAACCTTAGATTTGCTAAAGGATCTGAAACTTTATATGAGATTATCAAAGTGTAGCGTTCTCCTCTAATCAAGACAGGTCTTGGATATACTGAAGAAGCATCTCAAGCACATAAGCCATCCACCTCCAAAAGTTATCTTGATTCAGCAAGGAGAAGTTAACAGGTTGACAATCGTCAGGAAAGGCATAAAGCAGATCACTAGGTAAATCAGGGTCAATCTACTTCAAGGATGAACAAAGATCACCAAGTAAATAAGGGTCAATCTAATTTAAGGATGAACAGAAGCTACAACCAACCGCAGGTAAATCATTCTCAATTTTCCTCAAGGATGAATGTCAATGAAAACTACAATCACCTAGACGGTAGATTTGATAATCGCAGGAATTTCTTTAATGGCCAATGCTTTTCATGTCATAACTTTGGACACAAAGCTGCTCAATGTGTTTCCTACAAGACCATCATGACTCGAGAAGCACGAAATCAAAGGAGCGTGAGTGGGATCATGAAGAGGACCTACAATAACTTTTCTGCTAGACTTGAAAATGAAATAGAATGCTCTATTTGTAATAACTTAGGTCATGAAGATTCTAAATGCAGGAGTAAGTTTCGGCAAACATCTCAGAAGGAGCAACCTTCATTGGGTTCCAAACCTTAGAGAAAGAAAGAACCACAACTAGAAAGATGTGGTATAGCCTTATATGCGGAAGGACTGGAAAATCAGTGGTACTTCAATAGTGGATGTTCAAAACATATGACAAGTGATAATGAAAAACTTCAATCATATAGTGCCTTAGAAAAGGAAAGGAAGGTCTCATTTGGAAATGACACCCCTGCACTCATAAAAGGTAAAGGTTCTGTTCTTTTGAAAGAAAAAGTCAAAGCTAGAAATGTTATGTATGTTGATGGCTTAAAGCATAATCTATTAAGTGTTAGCCAAATGTGTGATCAAGGAAATGAGGTAATATTTCTATCAAATGGATGTATTGTTCGTAAGCTTGATACAGGAGAAATAGTGATCAAAGGCATAAGAACTCCAAATAATTTATACATACTCAAGGGAGGACAACAAAAATGCTATCTAAGAAGAATGATGAACACTGGCTGTGGCACAGAAGATTGGGGCATCTAAGATTCTCTCAGATAAGGAAAGCATGCAAATATCAGGCTGTTCATGATCTCCCGGACATCAGAATTCTAGACAATACAATATGAAAATCATGTCAGTTTAGTAAGCAAACCAGAACCAATTTCCCTGAGAAGGAAGGATCAGCTAGTAAGCCACTTGAACTTGTCCATACTGATTTATATGGTCCATCAAGGAAAAAGTCACCTCGAAGAGAAGAATACTTTATATTGTTCATTGATGACTTTTCCAGGATGTGTTGGATAGGAATTCTGAAGCATAAAGACGAAGCTTTCAAAAAATTCAAAGCTTTCAAAGCCTTGGTTGAAAATGAATTAGATCACAAAATCAAATGCCTCAGGTCTCATCGAGGAGGGGAATTTACCTCGGATGAATTTTTTGACTTTTGTGAATAACATGGAATAAGAAGGGAATTCTCTACTACAAGGACTCCTAAGCAAAATGGAGCAGTAGAAAGGATGAATAGAACAGTTCAACAAATGGCTCGTGCTATGCTTGATGAATCTGGAACTCTTGCAACCTTCTGGGTTGAAGCCGCATTTGCTGTCGTTACTATTCTCAACAAAAAAAACGTTCGAGTAAGCAACACTCAAACTCGTCATGAACTTTGGTATGGTAAGACTCCTACGGTAAAATACTTCAAGGTTTTTGGAAGCAAATGTTACATCAAAAGGACTGACGACAACCTTGGCAAGTTTGAACCTAGAGTAGATGAATACATTATCCTTGGTTACTCCTCCCGAAGTGAAGGATATAAGTGTTACAATAAAAGACTTGGAAAAATTGTTGAAAGTATTGATGTGGTGGTTGATGAAGCAGGCGACAATCCAAAGCAAATAAAAACCGAAGGTTTTGAAGATGAAGAGTACTATCCTTCAATGTCAAATCGGACTAATGATGAAGAAGAAACCTATGAGGCACCAGAAGAACAGATAAGAATAGAAGAAAAGACTCCATCCAGGTATGTTCAGAAGAACCATCCACAGACTCAAATTTTGGGGCAGAAAGAGGCAGGTGTTCAAATAGGAAGAACTATAACAGAAGCTTCAAGCTATCTAGCGTTGCTCTCCTCTGCCGAACCACGAAACGTAAGTGAAGCATGCAAAGATGAATGCTGGGTCAAGGCCATGAATGAAGAACTTGAGCAGATTGAAAAGAATAACACGGGAATTGGTTCCTAGACCTAATGATAAGAATGTCATGAGGACCAAATGGATATTCAAAAATAAGCTGAACGAAAATGGAGATGTTGTTAGAAACAAGGCCAGACTTGTTTGTAAAGGGTATGCTCAACAAGAAGGTATAGACTTTGAAGAAGCTTTTGCACCGGTTGCTAGACTTGAAGCCATAAGAATGTTCCTTGCTCTTTCTAACTTTCAGAAGTCCAAACTATTTCAAATGGATGTGAAATCTGCCTTTTTAAATGGAGACTTAGAAGAAGAAGTGTATATTGAGCAACCAGATGGATTCATCCTTGGAAATGATCCAAAACTTGTATGCAGACTTAAAAAGGCACTCTATGGTCTTAAACAGGCTCCAAGGGCTTGGTATTATTGTCTGGACAAATACCTCCATCAACAAGGTTTTTCAAAAGGATTAGCAGATAACAATCTATATATAAAAATTGATAATGATAAATTGCTAATACTTGTTGTGTATGTTGATGATATCATCTTTGGTAGCAATGAAGAAGCCATGAGTCAAAACTTTGATTTGGTGATGCAGAAAGAATTTGAAATGTCCTTGCTTGGTGAGCTGACATATTTTCTTGGTTTACAAGTCCAACAAAACAAAGACGATATCTTTCTATCACAAACCAAGTACCTCAAGTAGATCTTGAAGAAATATGGCATGGAAGATTCGAAACCAGTATGTACCCCTATGGTAACAGGATGTAGCCTCAGTGCAAATGGTGATTCAGCAGTAGTAAATTAACCGACCTATAGATCCATGATTGGTAGTCTACTCTATCTAACAGGTACCCGACCAGACATTGTGCATGCAATGGGAATAGTTGGAAGATCCCAGGAAAATCCAAAAGAAGCACACCTTCAGGCGGTTAAAAGGATTTTCAAATATCTTCAAGGAACATAAAACTATGGCTTATGGTATCCTAGAGATACAGATCTCACACTTCATGCATATACAGACGCAGATTGGGCAGGAAGCGTGGATGACAGAAAAAGCACTAGTGGTGGTGAATTCTTTATGGGTTCCATATTAGTATCTTGGTTCAGCAAGAAACAAAGTTCAATTGCTTTATCTACAGCTGAAGCAGAATATGTGGCTACTGCATCTTGCTGCACACAACTCCTTTGGATGATGCAAACTTTGCAAGATTTTCAAATCACTTGTACTCCACCTATTTCCATTTTATGTGATAATACAAGTGCAATCAATATTTCAAAGAATCCAGTCATGCATTCAAAGACCAAGCACATAACTATCAAATATCATTTTCTCCAGGAACAAGTGCTTGAACAAAAGGTCAAATTGGAGTATGTTCCATCCAAGGAACAGGTTGCTGATATACTCACCAAACCACTGCCTAGGGAGACATTTGAATACCTCAGACAGAAGCTGGGAGTATTTGATGCATCATCTTGCTGTTGAAACTTATATGTTTCATAGAAAAGTGGTTGTACGCAAGTTTAATGAGGATCACCCCCGTACATACGCCGGTTTCTGTGGATACAGTCGCGTGTATGATGATTTGAAGAAAATAGTGGGCCAGACTTAGGATGAAAAGAGTCTAACATGGGTCTGTCAGAGACCATCTGGCATAGGTTCAGGGGGAGCATATACTTCTAAAAATGCATTGTTGGCATTATCTTAGAAGATCTTGGTTCATTTTTGCAGTTGTTTTTGGGTTCAGGTAGAACATGGTTGCTAGTCTGAACGATGATTGATAGATGCTGCTGATGATAGTTGTTGATGACTATCATAGTCTTGTTTCGTCTCTATGTCATGTATTTCTTTTATTATCAAAGTCATGTAACGACCTATTTTGGTTTCCCCACTATGACTAGGATGGATGATGTAATGTTCTTGTTTTGTCATGTGTAAAATTTTGGTGTATCCCCACTTGGTTGGGTGGATGAGTCAATATTGGTATATCCCCACTTGGTTGGGAGATGGATGTATGTATGAGTCCTTGGTGATAGGAAGGTCATTTATAATGTATAGAGTCATGTTCTTTCTTGTAGAACATCTTTTTGCAAGACCTTGCCTACAGTCAGGGGGAGCATGGACAACACAGGAGAGCAGAGATTTCAACATGTATTCTGGGAGAGCATAACCCTTTGCCCTTGATGTCAAAGGGGGAGAATTACTTTGAGTGACTTGGGGTTTCCATCAAGTACAAAGGGGGGGATTGTTAGCATTATGACACAGGTTTGGCACTATGACACAGGTGTTGTCCTTGATGGCAACTCACTCAGATGACAAATCTCAGTTCAGGATCTCATAATGAAAGAAAAAGAGATATACAAAGTTTCCTCTTAACCAAACCATGTATACACATGGGATCACCGATCAAAAGGTGCGTATGCGTATGCATGCACTTTGATGCAGGGAAAAGCGCGTACATGTGGGAAAACTTATTTTTTAGTCCATGGTATTTAGTCCCTGGTATTTGGACCTATGACTTTGGACCATGGTATTGCGTCCGAAGTGTTGAACCTAGGTATTGGGTCCCAAGTATTGGTTCTAAATGGTTTTGGACTATGGTATTGAGTAAGGGGTAAGACTATAAAAGGGGAAGGAGATCATTAGGCAAAGTCATTCACTCAAGGGATTGAATATCTTATGAAGAACAAGATCTAGAATACCGGTCATTGGGTTATGGTGCATAGCTGGATCTGAACCAAGGAGGAACCTGAGCGCTAGAAGAAGGATAAGTTCTATGGATGGGTCAAGATCTTAAGGCTTGAATAGTAGTATCTTTATGTGATTTTGATATGTTATATTTGGTGCATGACTTGATCTATAAATCTAATAATCTGGGTATAACTGATGTCTGAATATTTGAAAAGGGTGAATTATCTTTTATAGATCTGTACGTAGGTTCGACATAGAAAAGGCACGTATACATGCTGGTTCAGTAATTCAAAGAAGCGTATACGCTGGTTTGCCTTAATACAGAAGCGTATGCATGCAGGTTCCTCATCTTGAAGTAGCGTACGTCTAATAAAATATGTTTTAGCTACTTCTGTTTATTGCTGTAGTATTCTGGATTTAGGGTTGGTGTCTGGTTACTGTTACTATATTTTGGTTACAGCATTCAGAGAAGTGATTGATTAATTCAGTTTTGGTTGGTGCTAAGGGGATTGGTTGATGCAGTTACATTTGATGTTTGATTGATGTTATTTATGGATCTAGTCTAAAAATTTATGAAACGTGGTCCCTGATAGAAAAGAAGGTTGTAGCCTTCTGTAGGTCAGCATCTACGTACTAGTACATCAGCTAGTACAAGAGCTAAGGGGGTTGTAGCTCCCTTCTAGGAAAAGATGGAGAACGAGAGAAGGTTGTAGCCTTCTATAAGTAGAAGCCTACGTACTGGTATAAGACTGTACCAGTACAAAAATATTGTAAAAAGAAGTTTCTTATTAAAAGAAGATAGAGACGAATTGTAGCAGGTGGTTTTCACCCACAGTGGGTTTCCACCTTATATCTTGTGTTCATGTGTGTGATGATCTATACTGTTTTACTGCACCTATTTACTATTCTTATGGTTAATGAAGTTTTGATGCACTGATTAAAGATCAACATTTAATGGATTAACTGAATCATAAGTTTACTGATATATGCTGGTTGCTTTAGACACAGTTGTGTATATACGCGGGTTACCATAATTGAAGTAGCATATATATATATATATATATATATATATATATATATATATATATATATATATATATATGTGAATATGAGTATGAAAATGAAAAGGTGTTTGAGTTGATAATACTGATTCACCCCCCCTCTCAGTATTATTTCCAACATATAGGAATCAACGCAACTGTTTAACGGGTAGCAAGCGCCATAAAGGGTTGTGGCGTGACTGTTTAGGAAAAACTAGTGCTGGTTGGTGCGACTGTGAGAAAAATAACAACGTTGATAGAGGGATTCAAAGAAAAATAATTTTTTTTTCAAACCACAGACAGAATAACCACTCTAAATTCAAAATCAAAGACTGCAAATGGTGTAAAATTCAGAAAACAAAGGAGAAACGGTGGTACAACAAAAGTCGTCACAAACCACGAGATGAAGAACAATCCAAAGAGAGGGATGGTTCCCCAGTGTAATCACCAATTTTTGGTGTAGGAATATTCTCTTTGCGAACAAAGACAATCCCTCTAGCACACGGGAGAGGGTCTAGCCACAAAAAAGACAATCTAACATAAGTTCCCTTAGATTGAGAATCGAATAAGAGGGCCTACCTCTTATAATGCTAATCCACTTGATGGTGATCTTGCCTCCTTGCTTAAGCCTCCTTTCATTCTCATACCTGAAACAAACATGCAAGAAACAACAACAAATGTGATAGCATAAAATCAAATCCAATCTACTTAAGAGGCTAAGGAGTCTTAAGCTACCGAATACAATATTGCACTTGATGTAGGAAACAAAATATTAGTTGTATTATTATTGACAAAAAGGAAAGTACAACCTTTGCCTTAGAATTGCAGGTTTCCTTCGATGGGTCTAGATCCCAAGCATCACTCTAACATCTCCTCATTCATACCAAAGCATTCTACAAGCTATTCTCCCTTTATCAAGCTCCTAACAAGCATAAACTAAGAGCTAAGACTAGTAAGCTCTCCAATCTTCTAAGATGATTCCTAGCTCTATCAAAATCCCATCCAAAAGTTAGCTGAGGTTGGAATAAGAGAAGTTTATATAGGCATGAGAGAGGGTATATGGTTCCTCTTATGATGGGAAGAAGCCTTATCTCTTGGGTTAGTTCCTTCTTAATAGGGGAAAAGAGCCCAAACAGTCTCTCTCAGCTCTATCTCGACTAACCATTTACCAGACTTTCGTTCATGAAGCTTCTAGACCTGGAAGCTTCAACTCCATTTTTAAAAACTTTCCAAAAGAGGATCAGCACATGTAATCAGGGGATAACAATGCTGATCAATGCGAGGCTCAATGTTATTCTCAGCTAATCAGTGTGGAGAAGAAACCGAGGGATAACGTCGACCTTTAAAACTAGGTTTAAAGGAAGTATCTCTGGAAATGATGTAAAGGGAAAATGATTTGTTGATGGAAAGTGACTCAGAGAGATGTTCTTCATCATAGAGAAGTACATAGGGTTAATTGTAAAGGTCCTCCAGGACCAAGGAACGGGGAGTACAGGGACAGTGACAAATTGTTGTGTAACATAGCCCACATTTGATACTTGAGATGAATACACCAGAGGAGGCTTATTCCAGTAAGAGGCTAGATGTTGGTCACTTCAGGATTTTTGGATCATCGTTATATTTTCATGTGACCAAAGATTTATGGAAGAAGCTTGAGCTGAAAGTAGAGTTCAGGATATTTGTGGGGTACACTAATACACCTCACAACTATCAGGTGTACTTGCCAACAAGTAGGATGATAGTGGTTCACAGGGATGTCAGATCCAATGAGGAGAAGGCCATGCGATTTTCCCTTGAGAGGGAGTCTAATCTACATGCAAATGAGGAGCTTTTAGATCCTAAGGTTGAGGAGCCTCAGATTGATGTGGAGAAGCCACATACAGATGATCCGGGAGTGGAGACATCCACTCAGGTAAAGTCTTCCTGAGAGGGAAGAAAGCACACTAGAGAGGTTGACAGATTGTTGGATGATGCATGGGAGAATGTATGAGCACCCACTTCTTAGTGCAGGCAGAGGAGGTCACCTGAGAGGTATGCTGCATACATGGCTCTTATGGGCAAATTTGTTGTGATATAGCCATCTTCCTTTAAGGATGCAGTGCAACAGTCGGTTTGGGTTGATGCCATAGTGGAGGAGTATGACTCCATAATTCGTAACAATGTTTGGGATGTGGTCCTGAGACCTAAGGACAAGTCAATGGTGAGCCACCATTGTCTTTACAAGGTAAATCAACCTGCATGTGGTAGTGTGGAGAAGCAGAAGGCTAGATTTGTGGCCCATGGCTTTTCACAAGTAGAGGGGATTAACTATGATGAGACCTTTTCTCTTGTTGCAAGGTACTCGTCGATCAGATCTATATTGGCACTATCATCATAGATGGGTTGGAAGATACATAAGATGGATGTGAAGACAACCTTCCTTAATGGCATGATTGAGGAAGAAGTATACATAGAGTAGCCTGAAGGTTTTGAGACCTTTGACTGTGAGTTGCATGTGTTTCGGCTCAAGAGAGCGTTGTATGGGCTGAAGCAAGTACCCCATGCTTGGTACACCAAGATAGATAGCTACTTCACTGGGTTGGGCTTCATGACGAGTGAAGCAGATGTGAACCTGTACTGGTGGAAGGTATGTTGCTAATCATTGTACTTTATGTTAATGATCTCATACTGACAGATGATGATCAACTAATAAAATATTGAAAGGAGGACCTTGCAAGAGAGTTTGAGATGAAGGACATTGGGATCATGCATTACTTTCTTAGCATGGAGGTATGGCAGGGAGATGGGGACTTGCTCGAGATACTCGGGAGATTTCGCACGTAGAGCAGCAAAGCCATGAAGACTTATCTAGCAGGTAACTAGAGGAAGGAGGATGCTACTTCAAGGGAAGTAGTGGAAGCTACTATTTATAGGTAGCTTGTGGGTTCACTCATGTACTTGGTGAACACACGACCATATATGTGCTATGCAGTTAACTAGCTTAGTCAAGTGATGGTTAGGCCTACAAAGCTGTATTAGAAGGTGGAAAAGCATGTGTTGAGATACCTCAGGGGCACTTCTCAGTATGGATTATGGTACAAACGAACAGAGGGAGTGAAGCTTCAAGGCTTCACCAATGCAAATTGGGCAGGGAGTCCATCCGACAAGAAGAACACATCAGGAGGGATCTTCAGTATTGGGTCAGCGATAGTTTCTTGGTACAACAAGAAACAAAGATCGATTGCACTCAATTTGGCAGAGGCAAAGTACATGGCTGCGAGTCAGGTAACATGTGAGGAAATCTGGATGAGGAAGATCTTGGTTGGTTTTTTTGGTATGCAGATGGATCCAACTTTTATTTAATTTGATAATCAGAGTTGTATCAAACTCTCTGAACATCCAGTTTTTCATGATCAGTCCAAGAATATTGATATCCAATATCATCATCTCAGAGATTGTGTATTGAGGCAAATTATGTTGTTAGAGTACATTCCCATGGAGGAGAAAGATGCTGACATTTTGACAAAGGCATCGTCAAGATGTAAATTTGAGTTTCACATAGACAAGATCGAGGTAGCTGATAATCCCTTTCTTGTTGAGAGGGAGTGTTGAGAAAAGGAAACAAGAAATTCTAGTTTAATTTGTACTTGAATTAAACTGAGAATAAAAAATCGAATTCTATTCTCATAGCAACTTGTAAATAGTTAACTAAGTTTAGTTAACTTAGGAATTTCGAGTTGGAAGTATTTATGTAGTCATCTATATGTTCTCCCTAAATTTTAGGGGTCCAGTATGAGTTTAAATTGAGTTGGAAATTAGATCACTCAATTAATTGAGTTAAGTTCAGTTAAATTAGTTCCAAACTGTTTAAGGAACTAATAGAGAGTTAACAGTCAGTTGGTGCACTAGTGCATCCACAAGTGTTACCCTAGTTAACTGAAGATTCCCTCAGTAGAAACTCATGCATGTCAATTCTGAGAAAGACCCAGTTGAAACTAGAGTGCAGGGACAATGTACTATCAGTTGTATTATTTATTGGAGTGTAAATATCATGCATGCATCAGAGATTGATCTTATGTTTGGATTGCATAGTTTTGGAAGCATGAATTCACTTTAAATACGAGCTATTCATCCTAGGGATTACACAAGAGATTAAGGGCTTGGAGAGCTACATAATTGGCTAAGTGTTGGCCAAGAGCTAGCTTGTAAGCTGAGATACTTGAGCATACTTGTGCGAAATTCTCTAGTGAGAACAAGCTTTGTATCTTCACTCATATTTATGATATATGCAATATAGATAGCGGGGTTTTGAGCAGTGGCTTTCCCCAGATACATCTTGTGTTATGTTCCATTGATTTGTCTTCTTCTTGATCATATTATTTTCAATCGATCTATTGGCTTCCACTGGTTGAAAGTAGAAGTAGATTATTGTCCTGTGCTTTAGTAAACTGCATGAGCTTGTGAATCTACAATATTTTCTACACTGGCTAGTGGGGTTGAGATCAGGATTAAACAAAGGAGATGAAAATGAAAAACATCATTTGGAGTCTTTAGGGTCATGATGGTGTTGATGTCATGCATTTCAAAGGCCTTTGAGTCCTGAGTAAGAGTCATTTCAAAAATATATTCCATGCCCCCATGGTGCCTCAATAGCTGAAGTAAAAAGAATTGCCCAAATTTGCCCAGGATGGTCAAGGATGAATAAAAAAAGGCCATCATGGATGAAGCCACTGAGGATGAATTAGAATTAGTATTACATAGATTTTAGAGAGATAAAATCCTAGGCCCAAATGGGTGGGATGTTGAATTTTTTCTCGAAGTGTTTGACATAGTTGGCCAATATATCCTTATGGTAATTGATCAATCTATAAAAGAGAGACACATGTTTCTTGCTTTCAATTCCACTTTTATCACCCTAATTCCCAAAGTGGACCATCCCTCAGCCCTGGAAAATTTCACCCCATATCCATTTGTAATGCCATTTATAGACTTAAAGCCAAAATCATCGCATTTAGAATCAAGCCCATCCTTTCCTGCTCTATCTCTTCTAAACAATTTTGTTTCTTGAAAGAGAGACAAATTCATGAACCCATGGGCATTGCTTAGGAGGGTCTCAACCGTATTAAAATTTTGAACCTAAAAGGAGCCATTTTCAAAATTGATCTCTCAAAATCCTTTAACAAATTAAGTTAGATCTACCTTGGGCTTCTTATGACCCATGTTGCCTTCAATCTAGACTTCGTAACTTGGGTGACGAGTTGTCTCCGGTCTATTTCTTTTGTTTTTCTTATCAATTTATTGGCCTCCCTTTTCTTCCATGCATAAAGAGGTTTTCGCCAGGGATGCCCTCTCTCCCCGCTTCTTTTTCTTTTGGTTGTTGAAGGTCTCAATCGTCTTTTGGAAGTAACAAAGAGACATAATTATTTCCATGACACCATTAGAACACAGTCTCTATCCATCACACATCTTCATTTCATAGATGACATTCTCATATTCTGTAATGGCTCTCCAAGAGAGGTGAGTGATTTGATGGGCATCCTTTTTTTGTATGGGAAAGCCACTAGTATGTATATAAACAACATGAAATCCATCATTTCCTTACAAAATATGGATGATGGGGAGGTCCACCACCTCACTTGGACACTTCTTTTTGAAAGCAAACAACTGGAGGAGGGGTTGAAGTACCTTGGTTTTAACCTCAAGCCTAATTGTTCCAGTAAGGAGGAATGGCTCTGCCTTATAGCCAAGATAGAAAAATCCCTAAAAAGTTGGTCCTTCCAATGGCTATCTCGAGTAGGTTGATTAATGCTGGTAAAATCAGTTATAGAAGAAATACTTGTCTACTGGATATCAATGACATGGATTCCCAAATCTATTTTGGAACAAATATGAAGACTTTGCTTTACTTTTCTCTAGTTTGTGAATTGGGATCATAGTGTTCATCCCTGGGTCAAATCAGAAATAGTTGCTATGCCAAAACTCTTAGGGGGATGGGTATTAAATAATATCTTCAATTCATCCATGACCTTGGTAACAAACTATGGATTTAGGCTCATATCCAATAAAAACCTATGGACATCATTTGTCACTCATAAATACATCGCTTCCTACTCCCTATAAGAATGGATAAGATGGGAGGACAAGCTGCGTGCCAATATTTCTATGATTCAAAGGGTTTTCTTCAACTCTTTTGAAGTCATTAGAAATAGGTTGGAATGGATAGTGGGCAGAGGGGACAAGGTTCACATTTCCCTCGGTCCTTGGATAGACAATGGATAAGGTCACATCCTCCCTCCTCCATTAATTGACCACTTGAGGGACAAAAGTATGTCCAAGTTAATTCACATTCCAAACCTAACCACCACTTCCATCTGGAGTCAATGATGGGTTTCAGCTGAGGATTTGAATTTGGATGAGGGAGACTGTGAGGTATGTAATGATTTCATAAATGCTCTATCAATTGGTCACATTTGGTTGACTAATAGGGCAGATGAACTTGACTAGAGTATCTCTCCCTTTGGCCTTTATACCCCTATACTTGGTTATATCTCACTTGTGGAAATCAAGGATGATGCTGTCACAAAATAGTGGTGGAAGGTTGTTTTCAAGGCCAAATTCCCTATGAAATCAAATTTATTTACGTGGTTCCTAGTGGAAATCAAAGTTCCAAAATGGGACATTATTCAAAAAATATTTCTGGTCGGTCTTGGTTGGTGCTCCTTATGTAAGAATATCGAAGAATCAGTTAAGCATATCTTCATGACTTGCTCTTTCCTTCAATAGGATTGGAAGATAAACAAAATAGGCAATAGATCAATAAGGGGATTGGGTTGGGAAAAAATTGGAGGTGGCTCGGAGGAATTGCCTCTCCAATACAACTTATTGTGTTTTCAAAACTTTTCCCATGATCCTATGTTGGGGTGTATGGTTGGCCCAAAATAGAGCCTTATTCTAAGATAAGCCTTGAATTCCTTAACACAATGTGGCTTAAGACATGGAGATTATTAAATATTTACCTTAGGAAAAAGGGGTCGACCCTCCCAGGATTGTACTTGTGGAAAACCATGGTCACTCTTCCCTTGGGCTTTTTTGATGGTGCATCATGAAATTTTGGGTAAAACAACAGAGGTTTTTTTATCATATTCTTTTCAATCTCACATTTTGTCAAAGTGAAAATGGGGCTCAATCCAGGATTGGATAACATGGTTGAACTCCTATCTTACACTAATTTTCTCCTCTTTGCCTTAGCTAAAGGATGCATTCATATCAAGTTTATGGGACTCCATGTTGATTATAAATTGGTTAAAAAATATTTAGATTTGTAGGAATATCATTCTCACCCCTATCTTTGTAGAAGCTAAGAATTGATTAGTCGTTTCAACTACTTCACATGTTCTCACGTTTGCAAGGAAAGGAATCAAGATGCAAATCAAATGGTAGTAGGGCCATGAGAGGTCATCGAACAACATGATGGAACTACCACTGTTGTCTTATTACACAAGCCTTTTCAAGATCTTCACATGGGGTTGAATGAATCAACATCCAACACAATTCAAAATATATTTTGACAATCTTTTCATGATAATTATAGCACTCAGACAATTTATATTTGCAGGAAACTTTTGGTTTCTCTTCAACAGAATGTACTTCACTAGAAAATATTTTTTTAGGTGGGCCACATATCCCATATCAACTATCTCTTTTTATGAATGCACGTAAAGCGTGAATTTGTAGAATGTATTTTTATCATTATCTTGATGAATGAAATTATTCCTTGGGAAAAAAGAAGTACAATATGTAGAAGAAAATCCTACGAAAAAATATGTTTACAATATATCTATGCCTAATCTCAACATGTGATTCTCACTAACATGAATATTGCACATTGAAAATTTTGTGATAGGATTGATCGATTAGCTTAATTTCAAACATGTCATGTGTGTGAGGAGTTATATGTCGGAATTCAGTTTTTTAATACAAACATAGGTCGACCAAATCCTAATGATGTGATTAATTTGAAAGACATTTATTAACAAAGAGCAAGTCAACAATGAAAGGCTCAATAAATGACAATTGGGGCTGCATTAATCTCAGTCTAGATGTTGATATTTAATCCTATTTGATTGTTTGCACTAGATGCATTGATTTTAGTGTAGATGTTAATTTATGATTTTATGTAAATAATTCATGATGTGAATTACTTCCAAATCAATTATATTAATAGTATGCACTGATTTTAGTGTATGCATAAAATAATTATTGATGATGTGCATTTATTTTTGTGTTATAGTAATAAACATTTTCGATCCATGTTAAACAAAAATGAATAACAAAGAACCTAGATTCATCTTAATCATTAATCTAGTTCCATCTTAAATAGAAATGAAAAAAAATATCAAGTCAACAAAGAAAGGCACAAGGAATGGTAACTAAGTAGTGTCAACAATAAAGGGAGAAGAAAATAGCAGATCAACAAAGATAGTCACAACAAATGATAACTGAACAAAAACAAGAACAGATGAAAGAAAAAATTAAATGATAAAGAGCATATCAATGAGAATATCAAAGATCATATCGATAAATAAGGGAACAAAGAATGACACTAGATGCATTTATTTCAGTGTAGATGTTTTTTCCCAAAGGAAAAATCATAATTTTATTAAAAAACAAAATTACATGTTATATATGCTCCAAGAGCATTCAATCATACCAGTCAAGATTAGCACCCAGGATAATAGTGACATAAAATAGTGACACAAAATAGTAAAAAACAACTTGGGACTAAGTAAAAATTCTTAGTTACCCTTTTCTTCCTTTCTTCTTTTCCACTTTCCGCTATCCTCCAAGATTAGGAGTGGCATTTACAATTTCTAGTTAGTTTTCTTCTACTATCATCAATATTTCCTTATATGAGTCCAAGTTCTCATATACGTGAGATAATTTGTAACGTCCCATCTCCTTTTCTATGGGAATCTTATCCTTTCAAATTACTGGGATTGGAGTTCCTGCTGCTTCCAAACCTGTCACACTTGGTACCATTATTCCTTCTTGTTTTCCTCCTATGTCTAATATTATTTCTTGTGGATTCTGTTTAACCTCAATGCTGGGATTAGATATTTCCCCTTCTTCCTCTTCTTCTAAGAGGTTTTTCTCTGGAAACTACCAATCCTTGGGTTTTTTCTCTTGTTTCTTTTTCCTTCTTGAACCTTTCTTTGCCTAAGGAAATGAATTTTGTAAATGACCTGTTTGTAGATAGATTTGACATCTAAATGTCGTATTTTCAAAATCTAAGAACTGGGTCCAACACTTTTTTTCATGTAATAGATGAATATGATTAAGTAAGCATTTACTAAGGTCTACCTCCACACACATTCTAGCAAAAGTAAATTGCTTCTTCATTTTTATGTGTCTATATTTATGTACTTCCCCAACTTATTTCGAATTCATTGTAGAACTTTATGATGCTAAAAATGAAGATGAAGATTATGAAATATAACCCACACTTACATTTTAGATACCACCACTGCATTGGCATCAAAATCTTGGAACAATATGGTTATAAAAAGATCTGCAGATCCCCAGAACCATGGCTCCTCTCTCAAGAAAAAATATCTAACCTTTAGTGTTTCAATTTTAACAATGAAAAAACCCTTAGAACGTAAATGAATATCACAATTAACTGTCCAAGCAATACAAATCCACTGAAATAGATCCGTTGGTTTTGGCCAAAAGCCATTAAATCTACACATGATTTCCTAGAATTGAAATATTGTACTAATATTATTTACCTATGAAAAATACACTCCCATTTCCGGGACCTGATTCAATTGTTCCAAAATGTAGGGGAAAAGAACATCGAGAGTCTAATATGATTTGAATAGAGCATCAATATTCCCTTTAAGGAAATCTATGAATGGTGTGGATCTGTTAGGTTTCTTTAAGTTTAGATTGGATGACCCTCCCCTCATCCTCAAGCTCAAAGAAATAGTGGATTCCTTACCCACTCCATAAGCTTCCAATGGATACTGATCTTGAAGAACCTTGCCCTCATATTCAAGCACCTGAAAAGTTGTTGATATACCCATATGGGACTGGATAGTATACTTCAAATTTTCCACAAGATCCCATTCTCAAATCCAATAAACAAGAGATTTTCCATTTAAGTTTTTATTAAAATTTGAAAATTTTCCTTCCTCTGTTGTCTCTTCCTTGGATTTGCCAGATCTAAGATTTTTTTGGTCAGATCTATAATTGAGAGATCCAAATCTCAGAATTGAGAGCTCCTTTATACATGATTTACCTCTAAGTCTGGTCCAATGTAGCATATATGAGGTTGAGGATCACACAACTGATCTAGAAAACCCTTTCCTTGAATATTTTTCTCTTGTGCAAGCCTTTCCTCCTTTATACAAACATATCCATGATGGGAGAGTGTAGATCTATGCTATCAAATTTGGATTTGTTGAAACCATCAAAAGAGAGTTTAGAGGTGTTGACGCCTACATGATATGATTAGAAGTAGTGAAACCAAAGGAATGAGTCTTTTTCCATTCATCAAATGCATTGATAGGCTCGACCTTATCATCAGTGGCTTCCCCAACAATGATCTACTCTAGAACCCCTGCTAATCCCTTCAAGAAAAGAGAGCTTCCTGTTGTAGGAAGAAAACCAAGGTAAGGTGCCAATACGTAGTCCCGATCAATCTTCCAAAATATTTACAATACATGAAAATTCGTAAATAAACCCTCTTTGGAAATTTTCATACCCCAGGTTGTGATAAAACTATCAGAGATGGGAAAATATGGACACTTCGTTCTAGGATCCATAGTGGAAGTGAACCCTATTAGGAAAATTCTTATAGGAGCCATGACTCCTATGATATTGAAAATGGAAGTCTTTCTAGGCTCCTCGTCATTTACTTCAATGGAACCTGCACTAGAAAAAGGAAGGAAGCGCAGATCTAGACTCACTAGATTGGTGTCTACCAGATCTATAGAATAATGAAATAGATATTCTTCTGAAAATAATTCGCCTAGCAAAATTTCCAAAAAATAATTCGATATAGACCATCAAACAACCATGCATTCTCTTACAAACCTGAAACCCTTTGGTGACACGAAATTCACAGAACCTGAAATGCTACTGCAGACCTCCATTCTCACTGCTTCATATCCAAATGTAATAGATGAATATGTAGATGTTGATTTTTGATCTAATGTAAATAGCTGGATGATGTGCATTTCTTTCAAAGTAATTAGATTAATAGTGCACATTGATTCCAGTGTATGCACAAAGAAATTATTGACAACATGCATTGATTCATGTGTTACAAAAATCATTAACCTAGATCCATATTAAATAGAAATGAACAACAAAGAACCTAGATCCATCTAAAATAGAAATGAAAAATAAAGAGAAAGTCGATAGAGAAAGGCACCATAAATTACAACTGAGTGTCAACAACAAGGGAGAAGTGAAGAGCATATCAACACAACCAATCACAACAAGCACATATGAAATAAAAAAATGAACGACAAAGCATATCAACCAGAATATCAAAGAGAATTTTGAAAAATGAGGCACAACAAATGACAACTAAAAGGTGTCAAGAGAAAAAAATAGAAGAAAATTCACAACAAAGAGGAAATCGACAAAAAAAGGTAGAGGAAATGACAATTGAAGGGCATGAAAAATAGAGGAAACGAAAAGTTGAACAACAAAGAGCATATTGACAAAGAAAACAAATTCAACCAATTGAGACATAGTACAAGATGCAGAAGAAAACCCCATAAAAAAGGATGTTTAAAAGACATTTATGCCTAAGCTCAATTTGTAACTCTCACTAATAGGAATATTGCACATAAAAAATTTCAAGATAGGATTGATCGATTAGCTCAAGTTCAAATGTGTTATGTGTGTGGGGAATCATATTCTATAATTTAGGTATTTAATACAAATACAATCCAATGTGCATGAGGTGTAGAAGATAAGGGACTCATTATATTAATATTAGACATATTTAACAAATTTAAAATGGCCAAATTAATCATTTATTCGACAAATTTTGTACGGTCATGCACAACATAAACCAACCTAGATCCATCTTATCTCTGGATCTATCAAGTGCCGAGAGAGATCAAATCTTTAGAGCTACAAGCCTTTCCTCAAGTTTTGCACTTATAATTTGCACCTCGAGAGATTTGGTCTCTCTTGACACCTGATAAATCCATAGCTAAGACAAATGTGGATTGATTCTTAATATTTCTATGTGATATATTTATTATATTCTCAATGTTAATGCTTTTGTATTGTAGATTTATGATATTTTGCATATTTTGTTTATGCATTTTATTGTGTTTATTACACCCTTTGTATTAATGCTTCACATTTATCCAAACTTGAAAATGTTATAAATCCTTTAAAAAAAATTAATAACCATAACTTAAACAATATCTTTGAAAATCCTTCTTTAACATCACATACACATTTATATTTTGAATTTCATAAAATAATTATGATTCACATAACCCATTCCTGTTCCACTTCACTCTTTCTCCGATATAGGGAATACATTGGTTATTGAATATGAACAAAATACCATGTCAATTTACACTTCAATGTCCTTTTTTCAACATGGTGAATACATCATACATTGGTTACTAAAAATGAACATAAACACAATAACCTATAAATTTAGGCTTCTTTTTTCAATCTATTCACTTACCTTGCAAATGAGTATTTACTATCCATTATAGTTCACAAAGATGCATTTATTTGTCAAGTGGTGGCTAAGTTGAAATGGACCTCCATTTTGGGGTATCTGCCTAAGGTGTGCTTGCTCATGAATTCTTGGTTTATCTTTAATTTTATGCACTTGGATGACGTTGAAAGGACTCTCATCTCTCCATGGGTGCGGGGCCATAGTTTTTGAAACTAAACAAATGGTACATCAGATTTAACCCCCTCCATGATACTCCCAAAAATGATCTGGTATGGGTCAAATTTTTAGGCCTGCCTTTGGAATATTGGACACGCCACGCTCTGATGCAGATAGGAAACACCATTGGAAAATTTGTATTTCTGGACTCACATTGTATAGATACTCATGATAAGCACGTGGCTTGGATCTTGGTAGAATTATGATACTCTGGTGGTTTCCCTGCAAACATAGATTTGGAATGGGGAGAGATCCACACCCGACAACGACCGAATTATTTGGGCATCCCCTTCATATGCCTCCATTGTCATCGAACTGGGCACCTTCTCAATCATTGTTCTCATAGATGGGATGCATCTCATGCTATATCATGTGGTCGAGATTGAGGCAGGTGAAAGATTTGGCAATTATTGTAGGTTTTAACCCTATACATAAATTATCGACAAACAAATTCTTAAAAACAGAAAATATACAATGGTGAGAAATACAAAACAAATACACAAAGATTTTCCCCTGGATCCCAAAATCGGGACTACCAGATTGATTTTTCATTATATTCCTTTCAATGTTACAATACATATATATACATGTCGAAGCATCCATAAACCCCAACCCATTAACCCTGGATTAGAACATAACTGTAGTTCCCTTGACCGAATCTACACAATACCATGGGAAGAAAACCAACATGCCCAAAACCATGAGTGAAATCAATGCACAAAACCATAGGTAGGTCCACACACCATAATCATAAAAAGAATATAACGTGCACCCAACATTCTCCTACTTGTTGTTTTCTTTTCCACACAGGGGGTCACAAGAGAGCTTAGTCAATGCATCTGCAATATTCTTCAAATTGTCCACCTTTACCAGCGACACCTTTTTGTATTCTATCATATCCCTCACAAAGTGATACTGAACATCAATGTGCTTTGTCTTTGAATTGGAAGTAGGGTTCTTTTCCAAGAAAATTGCACTTTGGCTGTCACAATATATCCTTATAGCTCCCTGTACTAACCCCATACTTGAACATAAATCTGCAACCAAACTGCTTCATTTCTTGCATGAGTGGTTGCCATGTATTCTACCTCTTTAGTTGAAAGTGCCACTACAGACTGTCTCTTACTCATCCAACTAACTACACCTCCAAATAGGTTAAAGACATACCCACTTCTAGATCTTCTCTGATCCAAATCTCTAGACCAATCTGCATCAACAAAGCCATGGATGTCCAAAACTCTATCCCATCCTGGTCTTCCTTGGTAACACAGACCATAATCACTAGTGCCATGCAAATACCTGAAAACCCGCTTCACTGCTGTCCATTACTCCTTCCCTGGTTTTGACATAAACCTACTCAATACTCCCACTGCATGTGCAATGTTTGGTCTAGTACAAACAATTTCATACATCACACTATCGACAACACTTGCATATGGAACACGAGACATGTCCTCTTCCTCTTTTTATGTCTTGGGACATTGTTCAGTAGATAACTTTACACTTACATGAATAGGAACCTTCACTGATTTACTATCATGCATATTAAACCTCTGTAGTATTGTCTTGACATACTTCCTCTAGTTTAACCAGAGGTTCCCCTTTGCCCAATTTCATTTATTTTCCATGCCCAAAATATAGTTTGCAGCACCAAGATCTTTTATGTTGAATTTGGAGGACAATTGGGTCTTTAAATCCTGGATAATTTCTTTGTTATTTCCAATCAGCAACATATCATTCACATACAAGACCAAATAAATAACACAGTCACCAATTAACTTAAAATACACACAATGATCTACTTTGCTTATGGTGAAGCCAAGTCCTCGTATAAATTTATCAAATTTATGATACCACATCCTTGGTGATTGTTTTAACCCATACAAATACCTTTTTAACTTGCATACATGTTCTTTCTTACCCTTCACCCCAAATCCTTCGGGTTTCTTCATGTAGATCTCTTCTTCTATATCTTCGTGAAGAAATGTTGTCTTCACATCCATCTTTTCTACCTCAAAATCAAAAGAAACAACAATAGATAAACGTAATCTAATAGAATCTACCTTGGTAACAGGAGAAAAAATATCACCAAAATCAATTCTTGACACTTGGGAATAATCTTTCGCTACCAACTGAGCTTTGTATTTCTCCACCTTGCCTTATGCATTCATCTTCTTCATAAACACCCATTTGCTTCTAATGGGTTTCCTTCCATATGGAAACTGCACCAGATCCCAAGACTCATTTTTGTCCAATGATTCCATTTCATCAACCATGACCTCTTTCCAGAGTTTTCCATCCTCTGAGTCTACTGCCTCTGTGACAATTCTGGTATCATCATCAGTAATAGATAAAGCAAAATTTGAACAGAAAGCAACTGGACTATACCTTTTTGGTTTCCTTCTTTCTCGAACTGATCTTCTCACAACTAGAGTTTGTGGTTCTTCATCTTCTGATTCCTCTTCTGTTGTAAGAGTCTGATTCTTCCTCCTTTAGCTCAAATTCTATCTTCTTAGGTTCCTTTGGTAGGACTTCATGTTTAATAACATCTTTCACCTCTCTAAACACCACATTGCGACTGTATACAACTTTCCTTGTTTCTAGGTTCCAAAGCTTATAACCTTTTAAACCATCCTTATACCCAATAAAGATGCACCTTTCAGATTTACAATCCAACTTAGTTCTTTTCTCCTTTGGAACATGTACAAATGCATCACAACCAAATACCTTCAGATGTGAAAGAGAGAGTTTCTTCCTAGTCTATAACTCTTGTGGAGTCTTATCCTCCAACGCTGAGGAAGGTGATATGTTAATAAAGTAATATGCAGTCTCCACCACCTATGCCCTGAATTCATGTCCTAACCCGACACCACTGAGCATGCTTCTTTCCTTTTCCATCAACATCCTGTTCATTCTTTCTAAAACTTCGTTTTTCTAAGGTGTGTATGGAGAAGTCTTCTGTCATTTTATACCACACTTCTTACAAAACTCTTCAAATTCCTTCTTGTAGAACTCTCCACCGTTATCTGTCCTCAACACCTTTATCTTCTTCCTTTTCTGGTTTTCCACCAGAGCCTTAAATTCTTTAACCTGTCAAATACTTTAGATTTCTTCCTAAGGAAATATATCCATGTATTCGTTGAGAAGTCATCTATAAATGATACATAGTACACTGACTTACCCAGTGATGGAATTGACATAGGTCCAAACACATCAATGTGCACAAGGTTTAATATCCCTTTCGCGCTCTTAGCAACAAAGGGGAAACTCTTCCGATTATGCTTCCCATATAAGTGAACAGAAATCGAAATCTGGAGAGAAATTAAATATACCTTCTACCAAACCATTATCATGAAGTATTCGAAGGCTCTTCTCTCCAATATGTCCAAGCCTTTGATGCCATAGCATGGTATTTTATCCAGAGACCAGTAGATTTTCTGCTCCACTTTCAGGAACCATAGAACTATTGCACCCATCAATAACAATGCTACCCATAAGGTTGTACAAAGTTCCAATTCGAACTCCCTGCATCAATACCAATATTCCAAAAACCATCTTGCAGGTATCTTTCTCGAACACTATTTTTACACCTGCATCATCCATCTTGCTTACAAAAATCAGATTTATGGACAATGCAGGAATATGCAAAACACCTAGAAGTGTTCTAATCCTTCCACCTTGCAACTTCAGCTTGACTTTTCCACGTCCAATGATTCTAGCCTTCTTGTCATCCCCTAAGAAGACATCACCACCATCATATTTCTCATACTCATAGAACCACTCCATATGGGGAGTGAAGTTAAAGGATGCACCCGAGTCAATCAACCATGCCTCATGATCTACATTTTTGCTTGAAGAAGAAGCCATGTACACATCCCCACCTTCATCTGAGGTGGTTTTAGCCTCTACAAAAGGAGCATCATCAAATCCCTTTCCTTTCTCAAGAGCTTTATATCTACAATACCTTTCGAAGTTCCCTTCATTTCCACTTTTCCAACACACCTTTATAGGTTTTCCTGGAGATTTAGATCTCCCTATAGATTTATATATCCCACTCGATGACTTATTTTTTATTTTGTTCTGGGACCGTCCTCGTATAGAAGAAGCATCACCATTCTGGCCCTTCATATTTTTCCATCTCATCTCCTCCGACAACAAGGATGAGACTATTTCATCAAACTACAAGGTAGTTGTATTTTTACATATGGCAACAACCAGACGATCCCACGAATCTGGTAGAGAACACAACAAACTAATGCACTTATCTTCATCTAAAATTTTAATATCAACAGATAAAAATTGTCTTACCATAATATTAAATGCATTCAAATGCTCTGTCATCGAGTCTCCATCCTTCATCCTCAGGTTATATAGATTTTTTGGTAGGAACAATTTATTCACTAGAGACTTAGATTTGTATAAAGTCCCTAAGTTGTCCCACAAAGCCTTCATCATAGCTTCCCCTAATACATTCAACAATACTGAATCTGAGATACACAACCGTATTTTGCTCTTTTCCTTCTGATCCAACTTCATCAAGTCTTCATCCAACATTTCCATTGGTTTAGTGCCTGGATGTACTGCAATCCACTATTCTTTATCCACCAGTAGGTCCTCCCTCTTGAGTTTCCACAACTAAAAACTATGACCATTAAATTTCTCGATCTCTATATTTCCATTGCTCGCCATCTTCCTTCACTTCAAGAATTGATCCCGCAGATCTTCCACTGAACAGGGTCTACCACAATCCTGAGAAAATCCCCTCAGCAACAAAGGCGTCCTCTTGAAGCTGAAACAACTCTCATACCAAATGTAGGTTTTAAAGATGTACATAAATTATCTACAAATGCATTCTTAAAAATAAAAAGTATATAATAGCGAGAAACACAAAACAAATACACAAAGATTTTCCCCTGGATCCCAAAATTAGGACTACCAGAATTATTTTTCATTATATTTCAATGTTACAATACATATATATACATGCAGAAGCATCCATAAACCCCAATCCATTAAACATGGATTAGAATATAAATATAGTTCCCTTGACCAGATCTACAAAATAACATGGGTAGAAGACCATCATGCTAAAAAACATGTGCAAAATCCATGCACAAAACCATAGCCCATGGGGCTAGTCATTGAAAAAATATAACACACACCCAACAATTCTCCCAATAATAATATTGACCTTCACACAAAGGTACCTCTCCTAATCGTGTGGAACCCTCTCTTCATTATGTTTCTTCCTCCTCACTTATTCCTACATCCCCTACTGTTTCCCCTATCCTATCTTCGGAATCTCTTGATGGATATGTGCCTTCTCCTAACAATGTAAAGTCTTATATGTTGTCCGACCCTCAAGTATTGAGGAGTGCTCCCTCTACCTCTCAGGATCCTTTCCCCAACTCTGACATTTCTCGCTCAAACATTGCCGCATGATTCACCCCAATGATCTCCCCGCTCCTGCCTCGTGTTCCCTCTCCCTCGATGCCCCCCTTGAAATCGACATCATTCCCCTCTCCCCCTATCCCTGCAGAACCAGATCTTACTTCCTCCCCACACAATTTAGTTGGTAGTGACATTGATTTCCTCTTGTTAAATCTGGTGATGGATCTAAAGGCCCTTACCATCCATAAGGGTTGTGATAATCCAGTTTCCCTTATTATTAGTCCTAGTTCCTCCATAAACATCATTTTTCGTAAGTGTGGGGGGAAAGGCAACAGGAACTTCTGGGGCTAATCTGTGGCGAATTCTGTTCCTTTTAATGACCCTGTTGGATTGAGAGATGTCCCTATTATTTCCACTCCTGAATCGTGAGCCCTTAGAGAAATCACGCTCACACATTTGGCCTCGCAATGAATATCACGTCTCTTAATATTTAAGGGTTAGGTGACCATAATAAACAATTGGGCTTACGTCACATGATCAATTGCACCCACCCTTTCATTATTTTGATTCAGGATACCCTTGCAAATGCTTCTTGTGTTATTTCACATTTTCATTCCATTTTTCCTTACTGGCATATCATGGGCATGAGTTCCACTAGTTTGTTTGGAGGCCTTATTGCTCTGTGGGATCCCGCGTGAGCTAAATTGTGTGCTTTCCATTTTTTTGTTGGAATCCTTTTAATTGGTCATTTCTGTGGGATTCCCAACCGCATACACTTTCTTAATTTATATGCCCCATGTAGAGGACGTACAAAATTTTGGTATCATATGGAAACGTGCAACATCCTTAAGACTGGTGGTCTTATAATGGCAGGTGATTACAATGCTACCTTATCTGCACAGGAATGTTGGGGCTCACATTACCAGCTGGATCCCTTGGCTGACCGTTTGTATACTCTTTTTGCAACAAATCATCTCGTTGATATTTGTCCATATCCACTTCTCCCACTTGGAGTAATCATAGGGTGGGCGAAGAACATATCTGGAAGAGATTAGATCATTTCCTCGTACATGAGAACTTGGTGGAAACTATGGGTAACATGAAGTATTTGGTTCAAAGGACCTATGTTTCAGACCACCTACCCATTATACTTCAATGAAGAATGGAAAATATAAGATTGGGATTCCCTCTCAAATTTAGCAGGGTTTAGATGAAATATAATAAATTTAATAATATGGTAAATGCTACATAGGCCTCAGTGGAAAGGACTTCGGGGGCTTCTACCATGCACTCCATTACCCAAAATCTTGATATATTGAAAAGTAGGACAAAAACTTAGGAAAGGAAGAAAAAACAACAGTTGATTATCGATCTGCAACAAATAACCAGAGACATTTCCAGCTTTGACTGATCCTTGGAAAAGAAAAATCCCACACAACAAGAATTGGAATATTTGAAAGATCTAGAAAGAAGGAAAAGTCATATTCTAGAGATTCAGGAAGCCACATGGCGACTAAAAAGCAGATTTATCTGGTTACGAGAAAAAGATTGTAACCCCTGATTTTTCCACCAATATGAAAATCAGAGAAAACACATAAATAGAATCTAGCATTTGGAAACTTTCAACGGGGAGAAAATATATACAACCCCAGAAATCCAAAAGAGGTTGTTGATTTTTTCAGGGATATTTATAAATCCAGATCGAGAGTGGATATAATGGACCAATTATGGGTGTGTTGAAGCCCCAAAAATCGGGTCGACAACAAGGGGGATACCCACCTGGTCCGGACCTTGGTTGGCAGCTCCTTATCCGTTTGGTATAGCGGGTACGCCTGGGGATAATGGGACCAGTTTCCCAATCTAAGGGTGTGTGTGTGTGCAGAGTTGGATGATGCTAATCTAAGGGTTCTAATCTAAGCTACTTTAATCTAAATCTATGCTATTGTAATCTAATGAAAACAACACATCTAATCTATGCTAACCCGGGATGTATTTCTTCTATTATGCGATCTAAAGAGATTTCAAATAATAACTGGTAATAAAGATCATTCAGCTATCATAAGAATGGAAATCAATTAAGATGAACCACTTTGCATAAAAAGTTAGGCAAAACAGTTGTGAACAACATATCGCATAATAAGTTATTCATATATCAAACATAAATAAATGACTCCACCGTACAAAAGTGCCAAATGGTAACTCACACATTCATGCAATAACATATAAACAACTAAAAACTGTATATCACTTTAAGAATATAAGCAGAAATGGCCAAGAGATAAAAGTACCATTTATGACTGGTCCTACTCATAAGCTTCAAGTAACAATGATTTATCTCTACTTGTTCTAATATCTACTAAGAGTACAGAAGTGCAACATCAGTAGCAGACATCAAATGCAAACATTAATAAACCTTGATCCATTCATTCATCAAAACCTCCTCTGAGGGTGCAGAAGTGCATGTTCTGAGGACAAGTTTTTGACAAATTTCTGGACCCTTCTCTAAATGCATGAGAAGGGTTTAAATACTAATTCCTAATTCTAATAATAGTTTATTTACAAAATTTTGGATGTGGTTTTCAAATGACCGTCCTTTTTCTAATCTAATTTTTTAAGAAAAAACAACATTCTAAATTAAGCTACTTCTGAATCTGATCTTTAAAGCTGCATGCATTCATCATTGGTTTGAGGAGAGTCGGTTGGCTGACTTCTGCTTTGAGCTGGGCTGAGAAAACGGAATCTATAAGAGCTGGCACCACTTTCTCGGCCACATTTATGATACATTTCACAGTTATCTGCTGACTATGCGGCTTCACTAAGTATGCCCATTAACACTCCCAATTTAACCTGTTTAGTGCTTGGACCGCTTTTCCCTTTTCTTGCACCTTCAGCTTCCATTCTGCTTGTTCTGCCTCCCTGATTTGATCGTCCCACTCGTTGAAGAGCAACGCTGAGCCCACTTCTTGTGCTACCTGTGTATTGCTCACAGGTGTTTTTGGGGCCTATCCTTCAAGATTGATCAGTTCGTTGAAGGTTTCCCATTCTTTATCTAATTCTGTTGTGACGGGTGGTGCTTCAATGACGAGAGGGGGGAAATCTCTTGGCGGGGAGGCGATAACCTGCTGTCGTGGAAATTCCATTGACTAAGCGGTGTCCTTAGCTGACTCTTCGTCTCTATCTTGGTTGTTTTTGGATCTTTTAGAATGCTCAGGCATCTCTTGTCCAATCTTAGATTTAGATCCGGAAGCACTTGAGTTCCCACTAAGGGTAATGCTTGGAGTAGGTTCTCTAGCAGGTAGTTGCAACTTTTCTAGAGGAACACTGGCTAGTCTTCTTTCCCTGTATATTATGAATCTTTGGAGGTCATCTGGAGACAATCGTGATTGAGCTTCCCGCAAAATTTCCTGGAGTGAGCTTTTACTCTGAAATAAATCATCAAATAGATCCTTCTTTCCAACGAACACTTTTATCTTGACTGTCGTTGTGAAATCCTGGGCAACCTCATTTGGGTCAAATGGCCTTGTCGGGACTTTAAATAATTGTAGACACGTCATATTCTCTACTTCGGTGAACGCGTGACCTACATCAAACAATGAAAGGCCCCACAAGCTACAGGAAACTGTGGCCATATGGCCTTCTTTTTGTCTTTTAGGTCTTTAGTTAGGCCGCCTTCTGAACAGGTTTGATATGCAATTTCTCGAGCTAGAAGTTTATCAGGAATATATAAAGGTAGGACATGAGGGGGGACGGTGCTTCCAAATACTCTAATATAGGTGAACCATTCTTCTCCGAACCATCTTGTGATGGGGATGATATCTATCTGTGCCTCAGGTGAGCACGTCGGGGGTTCTTTATTATACATCATTCTATACATGGGTAAGATAATCCCGTGACAAATTTGGTAGAAATGTGGAATGAACTGAGAATCCCATAATATATTATGATAAACATGGATGGGTAATGGGTCCTGAGTTGTCCATTTCCAACCCATAGTGGGAAATTTAGACACATAACAAATAGAATCCATAACATATGCGGATAGGTAAAAAGGAGGATAGATCCTTTGAGACATGGATCTTTTAGACCGGTAATTGATAATAGCCGTGAATAGGTTATCAGAAAAGATCTTGGCCCAATCTATAATAACGGAATTTGTGGCAGCATTAATCAATGGTGACCATTCAGACGAAAACTTATTGATATCTGGCATCCCAAATAATCTACAAAGCATGGCCGCAACAAAACAATACGGAGAGGTGAGGGAACCAGTGCTGTACATACTGTTTTTATCTTTCTTGAGTGGTTCATCTTTTCTGGACCAATCTTTGGTGGTCCCTGATAGGTTTGGGTTCTCTGCCACAAATTTTTTAATGAATTGTGCATTGTAAGTTGCCTGCGGTTCAGGAAGATGATACATGAGCTTTAAGTCTTGTGCAGCGAATGACCCGATGAGCCCATGTCCTTGAATCTTGAACTTTCTGTCATTCATTTCTGCATTGTCAAGTATCCACTTGATCATATCCATATATGGGAGAATTTTAGGCCTTGCTGCTATCCGATGAAGGAATGAGCACGCTAGTTCTTCTAAGGATGCTTCAGAAGAGCCCTGTGAGTCTGCGACAGCGGTAACCTTCATTATTCTGGGGTTTTCTTCTTCAAGCAGTCTGTACATGCTTTCCCACGTCGATATCCCTGCGTCTCTGCTACAAGCTGTGTCTGTATATAAAGGTGCCATTTCCTTCACCTCAGAGCCCTGAGCCTTATTTTTCTTTCCCATTTCTTCCTGCGTATGGCTTGGTATCACCCTTCGTTCTTCGTTCCTGCAGCTCACAAATGGAAATGACTGATCAAGAAAGGTGATGTGAGAGTCTTAAATGCAGCAGATATATCAAATATGACACCTTACGTGAAGTAATTCTTTGCAAAAGCACGCGTCTACATTTAATAGATGACAACTAATTCCTTTATTATCATTAAAAGCGCATGATCTTGAGTCAGATTATGGTAAGTGGATTTTCTTGAATAGCGTGCCCGAAAGATTCGTGATGGAGTGATTTGGTTCGCAATCGTCGCAGATCGTGAAATCACATTATTGCACTATCGCGCTCTCGCACCGACTCACAAATATAACATCGCAGAGTTGATTTGGCTTAATATCGCAACCATCGCTTTATCGCGATATCGCAACATCGCAGATCGCAGAAGTTTCATGCTTGCCATATTTTGTTAGCCCATTCCCTGCGATATGCAATCTTGCGATCGGGGTTATCGCAAATCAGAAAATCTTGAAGTCTTTCTCATTGGCATTACCTTATTGCGATGCGATATATTGCTTAGTACGAGAATCTTGCACATACCAGGATTATACCAAAATGGAGGTGCTTATCTATTATTTTATGATGCGACTTTTTAAAGATTTTTCTTATCATAAACTTAGGTTTTAAAGTATTCAAAAGATCTTCCTAAGCTTAAGATGGTAACCTTACTTTGAAGAAAGGAAACTCTTTCTTTTCCTAAATTTTAACTAAGGGTCCCCATTCATTTAGTATTTTGGACAACACTTAAATGAAAAAGGGGGGGGTTATTGTTGGCCACAACAGGGTGTTGAATCACTATCATGTTATGTTTGATGAGGCAACAAATGAAGCCCTATATCACCTGGTACAATTGGAAGAAATACAACTGGTTCTTAAATCTTTTGCTAAAGATAAATGGCCATGCCTCGATTAATGGACAATGGAGATTTTTATTCACTTTTTTGAATTGATGGGACAAGATCTATTGGAGATTGTTGAAGAATCTAGAACAATTGGACATATTACTGGAGCCATTAATTCTACCTTCTTAGCACTAATTCCAGATTGTTCAAATCCTTGCTCTTTTCGGGATTTCAGACAGATCTCATTACGTAGCATCACATGCAAGATGATTTCTAAGGTGATAGTGAGGCACATCTCTCATACCCTATCTAAACTTATATCTTGGGAACAATTTTGGTTCTTGAACAACTAACTGATTCATGATGCCATTGCAACAACTTAGGAATGTATCCACTCTATACACACCAAAAGGAAGGAATCCCTAGTTATGAAGGTCGACTTGAACAAGGCCTATGAATGTGTGGACTGGTCCTCCATTCACCTCATACTTGTCAAGGTTGGTTTACATATACAAAATGTGGAATGAATTATGGCATGTATATCCATTGTCAGTTATGCTGTTTTGATTAATGGATTCCCTATATGCTTCTTCAAGGTGAGCAGCAGACTTCGGTAGGAATGTTGTCTCTCCCCTTTACTCTTTATTCTTATCATGGATGGTATTAGTTTGAAGATTAGAGAGGCACACTCACCAGGTATTTTCCAAGGTCTCTGTATATCTCCACATGTGGTTATTACTCACCTTTTCTTTGTAGATGATATCCTTACCTTTTGTATGGTTTCTATATCAAAATCGTATGCTATTCACTATATTTGCTTCGTTATGTTTTTGCCTTTGGTTTGATTGAAAATGGTTCAAAATCAATACTTATTTTTCATATGGTGACAAGTATGATATAAAGATTATTTCAGGTTTATTCGGAGTCAGATCTGCCCCTCTTAATGAGGGTTTCTCCTATTTGGGATTTAGATTAAAGCCAAATAAATACAAGAATGTAGACTGGAATTGGATCATTGAAAAATACAAGAAGAGACCCAACTCATGGACAAACAGGTGGCTGTCATTGGGGGTTAGATACATTCCTATTCAAGTTGTTCTCTAACAAATAGTTATTTATTGGGCACACTTATTTGTGATTCCATCTGCTATGTTGAGAAATGGCAACAAGAAATTCGAGTTTAATTTGTCCTTGAATTAAACTGTGAATTAAATTCGAATTCTATTATCATAACAACTCAAAATAGTTAAATTTGCTTATTAAACTTACTTAACTTAGGAAATTCGAGTAGGAAGTCTTTTGGAAGTCATGTATATGTTCTCCCTACTTTGTAAGAGTCCAGTGTGAGTTAATTGTGATTTGTAAAATAGAAGACTCGGTTTCATGAGTAAGTTCAGTTAAATTAGTTCTCAAACTAATTGAGAGAACTAATAGTGAGTTAACAATCAATGGTGACACTAATGAACTCCACTAGTGCTACTCTAGTTAACTGAATATTTACTCATCAGAAACTCATGCATGTCAATTTTGAGAATGACCCAGTTGAGACTAGAGTGCAGGGACAATGTACTATTTGCTTTAGATTTTCCTGAGTTGCACTGATAGTGCATGCAACCATGAATTGATCCTTGAGGGATTGCGTTATTTTTAGAGGCTTTATTTCCCTTTAAATACAAGTTATCCTTCATAGGAATTACACATTGGAATAAAGACTTGGAGAGCTTGTGAAGAGGCTAAGCTCTGGCCTTGAGCTTGCTTATGAGCTGGAGATTGAATTTGCTGAGTGCTAGTCTTGTTCTAGAGAGAACAAGCATTGTAATTTCATCTTGATTTTTCAGATTAATACAAAACAGATAGTGGGGTTTTGAGCTGTGGCTTTCCCTGGATATTTATTGTGTTATGTTCCTCTGATTCTATTCCTCTTTTGATTATTGTTTTCTCAATGTTTATGGACTTCCACTATAAAGAGTAGAAGTAGATTCTTGTGTCTTGCTTTAGAAAATTGCATTAGCTTGTGAATCTACATGAAAATTCTACATGCTATTGAAGCAAGATTATTTTTGGGCCGAGAGTTTGTAGAGTAGATCTAAAGATTTCTGTGCAAAATTTTCAGAAACAAATTACAGATTTGGATTCCTTGGGAAAATATACCCAAATTCAAAAAATAAAATCAGCTGAATCAGAGTTCGGATGAGGGAGATATCGCTGAATTAAAATTAGCTCTCTAGAGGAGATTTTGAAGTTTTGAGTTTTTGGGCTACAAGTGAAAGTCGAATTTGCATACATACTTCAGGATTGGCAGATGGCGTTCCATGGGTTGAGGCTTGAGTATGTCGTGGAAGGCAACTCGAATTTCATAGCCTAGAGGGACAGGATGGAAGCTGTGCTAGAGGACAATGACTTGAAGGAATTTGTTGAACAAGGAATTCCTAAGCCAACAACTACTGATGCACAGAACGTGGCCGAGTGGAAGAAGTGTGTGGCGAAGGCAAGGTAGATAATTCTTGAGGGAGTTTGAGATCATATTGTCTCGATTCTCCATGGAAAGGAAACCCCGCATGCTATGTGGAAAACATTGACGAACTTGTATCAAAATAATAGTGATCAAAGGAAGTTGGCACTGAAGGATAAACTTCATAAAATCAAGATGGAGAAAGGCGAGATGATTCCAAAGTACTTGACCAAGTTCACTCAATTTCAAGATGAAATTGGAAGTGTTGGAATCATGGTTTCCGAGGAGAATATGGTGAGCCTTTCTCTTCTTGGACTCCCAAAGAGTCGACATAGTTATCAGGACTCTGTTAATGGTTGGGAGAAGTTACTAGATTGGGAACGACTACGGTCAGATTTGATGTAGGATGAGATCAAGATGAATACCAAGGATGGCTCTTCATCAAAGACTGATGATGAAGAGAACTGTGCCTTAGCGATTAAGGCGAGGAATTGAAAGGTAAAATTTATCATTCCAAATCATATTCTTAACATGGTGGTAAGAAGAAGGACATGACAAAAGTTAAATGATTTCATTGTCACAAGATGGGTCACTTTGCTAAAAATTATCCATTAAAGAAGTCCAAGGAGAAGTCCTTAGGAGGAGCGGTGGGTAAGGCTTTTGCCTCCCAATTCGAATTGGAATTTTCCCTCATTGCATGCATGGTGTCTTCAATGATGGGAAGTATTTGGTACTTAGATAGTGGAGTTTATTTCCACATGACTTGCGACAAAGAGTTATTCAGTGAACTGGAGGAGGAAGATATCAAGATGCATATTGATATGGGTGATGACAATAAGTATAGTGTTACTGGTGTGGGAACTATTACTTTTCAGAGGGAGCATGTGGTTCCACTCACCTTCAAGAATGTTATGCATGTACGCGGACTGACGAAGAACTTGGTATCCGTTTCCATGATTGAGGATAGAGGTTATGATCTGATCTTTTCGAAAGGAAAGGCATTCCTTCGACACATAGCCATGGGTCAAGTAAAGAAGAAAGGGATTCAAGTTTAGAATCTCTATATGATAAGAGTCTGGTAAGAAGGTTAAAGCTCTACGGAGTGATAACGGTGGTGAGTATGTCTCCAATGAGTTTAAGAACTTCTACGCAACGGAAGGGATTAAACGAGACTTGACGCCAACCCATAACCCTCAATAAAATGGGGTTTCCAAGAGGAAGAATAGGAGCATAGTAGGGGAAGCAAGGGAGATGTTGCATGACAGGCCTACCACTACACTTGTGTGCTGAGGCATGCAACACATCGGTTTATGTTCAGAACTATAGTCCACATCAGATACTTGAGATGAAGACACCATAGGAGGCTTATTTTGGTAAGAGGCCAGATGTTGGTCACTTCAGGATTTTTGGGTCATTGATTTATTGCCATGTGACCAAAGATGCACGGAAGAAGCTTGAGCCAACAATAGAGTTGGGGATCTTTGTGGGGTACATTGATACACCCCACAACTATCAGGTGTACATGTCAACTAGTCGAATGACAATGGTTTGCAGGGATATCGGGTTCGATGAGGAGAAGGCCATGTGAGTATCCCTTGAGAGAGAGATTGAACTACATGCAGATGAGGAGCTTTTAGCTCCTAAGGTTGAGGGGCCTTAGATTGATGTGGAGTAGCCATGTGCAGAGGTTCAGAGAGTGGAGAAATCCACTTAGGTAGAGTCTTCTAGAGAGGGAAGAAAGCGCACTAGAGAGGATGAAAAGTTATTGGATGATGCATGGGATAATATGGGAGCACCCTCTTCTCAGTGTAGACTGAGGAGGTCACTAGAGAGGTACACTAGATATATGGCACTTATGGGTGCATGTGTTATTATAGAGCCATCTTCCTTTTAGGAAGTAGTGCAACAACTGGTTTGGGTTGATGTGATGGTGGAGGAGTATGACTCCATAGTTCAAAACAGTGTTTGGGATGTGGTCCCGAGACCGAAGGACAAGTCAATTGTGAGCTCCCATTGGATTTACAAGGTAAAGCAAGTTGCAGATGGTAGTGTGGAGAAGCATAAGGCCAGATTTGTGGCCCGTGGCTTTTCACAGGTAGAGGGGATTGGCTATGATGAGACCTTTGCTCCTGTTGCAAGGTACTCGTCTATCAGATCTATTTTGGCACTATTAGCACCGATGGGTTGGAAGATCCATTAGATGGATGTGAAGACTGCCTTCCTCAATGGCATGATTGAGGAAGAGGTGTACATAGAGAAACTCAGAGGTTTTGAAACCTTGGACTGTGAGTCGCATGTGTGCCAACTCAAGAGAGCATTGTATGGGCTAAAGCAAGCACCCCATGCTTGGTACACCAAGATAGATATCTACTTCACTGGGTTGGGCTTCACAAAGAGTGAAGTGGATGTGAACCTATATCACATAGTGGTGGAAGGTAAGTTGTTGATCATTGTACTTTATGTAGATGATCTCATACTGACAGGTGATGAGAAGCTCATCAAATCTTGCAAGGAGGACCTTGCAAGAGAGTTTGAGATGAAGGACATGGGGTTCATGCATTACTTTCTTGGCATGGAGGTATGGCAGGGAGATGGGGAGTTGTTTGTATCTCAGGGAAAGTATGCCAATGAGATACTCAAGAGATTCTGCATGGAGAGCAGTAAACCCATGGAGACTCCTCTAGCTGGTAACCAGCTTAGTCAAGCGATGGTTAGGCCTACCCAGCTGTATTGGAAGGCAAAGCCTGTATCAAGATACCTCAGAGGCACTACTCAGTTTATGTTATGGTACAAATGGATAGGGAGTGAAGCTTCAAGACTTCACTGATGCAGATTAGGCAGTGAGTCCATCCAACAAGAAGATCACATCAGGAGGGATCTTTAGTGTTGGGTCAGTGACAGTTTCTTGGTACAACTGGAAACAGAGATTGGTTGCACTAAGTTTGACAGAGGCAAAGTACATGGCTGTAAGTTAGGAAGCTTGTGAGGCTATGTGGATGAGGAAGATCCTGGTTGGTTTGTTTGGTCAGTAGATTGATCTGACAGTGATTTACTGTGATAATCAAAGTTGTATCAAACTATCTGAAAATCCAGTCTTTCATGATCGGTCCAAACATATTGATATCTGGTATCATCATCTTAAAGATTGTGTATTGAGGCAGATCATGTTGTTAGATTACATTTCCACGGAGCAACAAGATGCTGACATCTTGACAAAGGCATTGTGAAGATGTAAATTCGAGTTTCATAGAGACAGGATCGAGGTAGTGAATAATCCCTTTCTTCTAGAGAGGGACTATTGAGAAATGGAAACAAGAAATTCCAGTGTAATTTGTCCTTGAATTAAACTGTGAATTAAATTCAAATTCTATTCTCATAGCAACTCAAAATAGTTAAATTAAATTTATTAAACTTACTTAACTTAGGAAATTCGAGTTGGAAGTCTTTTGGAAGTCATGTATATGTTCTCCTTACTTTGTAGGAGTCCAGTGTGAGTTAATTGTGAGTTGTAAAATAGAAGACTCAGTTTCATGAGTCAGTTCAGTTAAATTAGTTCTCAAACTGATTGAGAGAACTAATAGTGAGTTAACAGCCAGTGGTGACACTAATGAACTCCACCAGTGCTACTCTAGTTAAATCAATATTTACTCATCAAAAACTCATGCATGTCAATTCTGAGAAAGACCCAGTTGAGACTAGAGTGCAGGGATAATGTACTACTTGTTTTAGATTTTTCCGAGTTGCACTGATAGTGCATGCAATTAGGAATTGATCCTTGAGGGATTACACTATTTTTATAGGCTTTATTTCCATTTAAATACAAGCTATCCTTCATAGGAATTACACATTGGAATAGAGACTTGGAGAGCTTGTGAAGAGGCTATGCTTTGGCCTTGAGCTTGCTTATGAGTTGGAGATTGAATTTGCCGAGTGCTGGGATTGTTCTAGAGAGAACAAGTGTTGTAATTTCATCTTGATTTTCCAGATTAATACAATAAATATAGTGGGGTTTTGAGCTGTGGCTTTCCCTGGATATTTATTGTGTTATGTGCCTTTGATTCTCTTCCTCTACTGATTATTGTTTGATCGATGTTTATGGGCTTCCGCTGTAAAGAGTAGAAGTAAATTCTTCTCTCTTGCTTTAGAAAATTGCATTAGCTTGTGAATCTACAAGAAAATTTAGATGCTATACAATCAAAGATCAAAACTATACTAACAAGTTTCCTCTGTTCTGGCTTGGGTGGGGCCCAAAAATCATCTCTGTAAATGGGAGGCGCTAACCGTTCCAAAGGATTATGGAGGATTGGGTTTCTTGGATTGAAAGGTTTTTGGTAAGTCTTTATTGATTAAATCTATTTGAAGAGCTTTTATAGGTCATGAGATTTTGTAGGACATCATCTAATACAAATATCTGAAGGGTAAGGACATCTGTACATGGTATAAAGATAAAAGACAATTACAAAAAAAAGGATCCTTATATGGAGAAGCTTTTTGAAGGTGATGCAATGGTTCTAGATGCGGGTGAAATGGGTGTTTGGAAATGGATACAAAATCTTGATTGAGACTAATGATATTATGGGAGTCAATTTGTTTTCTCCTCTTTAGGAACGCACACAGGAAACTCTCGAAGCTATTTTTTCCTATATCAGATCATCAGGAAATGGTGGAGAGATGTCATATCTGGAAAGGAGTAGTTGAAGTGGGATTAGAAGGACAATGTGCTATGGACTGGAATGTATACATAAAATCACTTAGTATGGTTGGTTTTTGTCTCTTTCCACAAGGAGATCATCTCACATGTTGCGGGCACCTTCAGAAAGAATCTGTGGTTGTGATAGATTCATATAGATTCTATATGTCGTAGGTATATAATCTGTCGACCACATCCTCGTATCGTAAGATATGTAAAATGGAAATTCCACTCAAGATCATCTTGTTTGCTTGGTTGGTATGGAAGAATGAAATATCGACTTGGGACAACCTTAGCGAGCGTGGATACTTGAGACTGGGGTGGTGTATTCTATGCAGACATGATATTGAATCATGCAATCATATTTTCATTATATGTCCCTTCACTAGAATCATTTGGAGGAACATCTCACAGGCATATCAAGTACCAGATCGACAGGTGCAAAATATAGAACAATGTTTTTCAGAGTGGGTGTTGGGAGGGGGCAACACAAAGGAAATTCCGCTCTTCCTTTTCTGGGAGATTTGGATCACACAAAATCAATGTATATTCTAAAGAGTACCAATTAACCCCACCAACATTTGCCACATCATCATCTCTTGGCTATCCACACTTATAGGTACATCTGACATAAACAAATATATTTCCTATCGTCATCTCGCTCCAGATATTCTAGAACATATCATGACCGTCATATTGTAAGTTACAAAAAGTACATACTAAATAAACACACTTTACCTAACTATACACTAGACCAAGTTATAGTTAATTATTTCCTACGTGTCGGAATATCCTAACATCCCCCTTAAGATTAACTTGGGATAGGATTGAATGATGTACAAATATGACACAATAGGAGAAGGAAGGAGGCATTAGAGCCTATCCCCCCTTAGTGACAACTTCTTAAACTCCAACCATAAATCAAAGTTTAGTAAAATTTGCCTTTGTGAGAGCCTTTGTAAATATGTCTGCAACTTGATCATCGGTTGAACAATATTGCACTTCAAGAACATGGTCATGAATGAGCTTTCTGATGAAGTGCATGTGTATTTCAATGTGTTTGTTGTGTTGATGTTGGACTGGATCTTTGCATAGCTGAATGACACTTTAATTATCACACCAAAGTGTAGTCAGATGTTGCTGCTAAAAACCAAACTATGACAGGATCTGATGAAGCCACAAGATTACTTACTAGCTTCAACAGTGCCACGATACTCTGTTTCTGTTGAAGAAAGAGAAATGGCGCTTTGTTTCTTGCAATCCCATGTAATAGTTCTAGAACCAAGAGTGAAGACATAACCTGCAGTAGACTTCTAATCATCAGGGTCATCAGCCCAATCAGAATCAGTGAAACCAACCAATAGAGGAGATGCTTCTTCACTGTAATGAATCCCAAACTGAATTGTACCTTGAACATAATGAAGTATTCTTTTAGCTCCTTTCCAATGACTTTCATGTTTTTTTTTCATGAACTATGCAACAAGGCTAAAAACGAAGGAAAGGTCAAGACGGGTATGGGTCAGATACAAAAGTTTTCCAGCAAGTTAACAGTATAAGGTAGCATCAACTTCAGGGGAAGTACAAGTGACTGAAAGTTTGACTCCAAACTGAAAGGGAGAAGGGGTTGGCTTATAGTATTCCATGTGAAAGTGGCAAAGAAGATCACATGAATACTTGGATTGGGAAAGGGAAATACCTTCTTTGGATTGTAAGACTTGAAGACCAAGAAAATAATGCAAGTGTCCTAAATCTGTCATTTCAAAATGCTTTTTAAGGCTAGACTTCACATGGTTTATAAGGTTGGGATCACTACTAGCAAGGATAAGATCATCAATATAAACAACAAGAATGATAAGAGACTTACCCACTTTCTTGGTGTAAACAATATTGTCAGAATGACACCTAGAAAATCCAGTGTCTAAAATAAATCTATCCATTTTGGCATACCACACCCAAGGGGCTTGCTTGAGACCATAAAGGGATTTATTAAACCGACATACAAGGCTAGAGTCTTTTTTTAAAAAGCCAACAGGTTGTTCCATATAGATTTCTTCATGCAAGTCCCCATGCAAGAAGGCAGATTTAACATTCATCTAATGGACTTCCCATTTGAAAGAGGCAACAAGGGAAAGAACAAGGTGAATAGAGTTCATTTTGGCAACAGGGGAGAAGGTTTTAGTATAGTCAATGCCTTCAACTTGTGAAAAACCCTTAGCAACAAGAAAAGCTTTATGTTTATCAACTTTTCTATCTGGTCCAAACTTGATTCTGTAAACCAATTTTCATCTAACAAGTTTTCGCCCCTTTGGAAGTGGAACAAGGTCCCATGTATCATTTTCCAATAATGGATGATATTCTTAATTCATAGTTGCGTCCCAATTTGGATGGCCCGAAGCTTCTATAAAGGTGTCAGGATCATAATTCGCTAAAGCTTGAGCTAGTAAAGAAGAGGCTTTATCGAACTGAGAACGTGCACGACATTGATCTGTAGGATCACCTACAAGAGCACCTGCTACATCCCGAGTAGCGTAGATCCATTTTGGAAGCTGAGGAGCTAAAGGAGGATCCCGAGAAGATGGGGGAGTATTGTCATCCTCGATGTCATCATCTGAAGAAGGAATATTTTTAGAAGTAGAAGGGATATAGAGAGGTGCCACATTCGCCGAACTAGGCTCGTAGGCTGATATATTTTCAACAAACTTTACATCTCTTCTAATGATAACATTTTTGGATTTAGGTTGAAGAAGTCTATATCCTTTGACATCTTCAAAATATCCAACAAAAATAATTTTTTTCCCTCTTAGGTTCTAAGACTTTATGTTTCTCATCTGGAATATGCCCGGTCCATGCTTCACTTCCAAAAACATGAAAGCGACTTACATCTTGTTTAATTGAGCTACATGCTTCTCCTGGAGTGATATTATTTAAAAACTTAGTAGGAGTGTGACTTACTAAGTAATTTGCATAGTTAATTGCTTCTGCCCAAAAATTAAGACTAAGTCCTTTAGATTGAACCATACAATTAGCCATTTCCTTTAAGGTATGATTCTTCCTTTCAACTACACCATTTTTTTGTGGAGTATATGGACCAATATGTTGTAATTGAATTCCATACTCAGTGAAAAAGTTGATGAATTTTTTGTTAACATATTCTCTGCCATGATCAGATCTTAGCTTAAGAATTTGATGTCCATATTGTTTCTCAACAAAGTCCTTAAAGGCCAAGAACATGTTAAAGACTTCAATTTTTAGCTTTAAGAAGTATACCCAAGTGCATCTGGAGAAATCATCAAAGAAAGTTAAGAAATACTTGTAGCCAGCGAATGAAACAACTAGAAGTGGACCACATAAATCACTATGCACAAGTTGTAAAGGGGCTAAGGCGTGCCAAGAGGCATGTTTTTCAAACTATCTCGATGATTTTTTCTGAGTACACATCTGGAACAAACACCATCTCTACAAGATATCATAGGAAGACCTGTCACCATATTTTCTTCACATAGATTTTGAAGGGAGCAATAGTTTAAGTGACCAAATCGTTCATGCCAAAGTTTGCTCGCTTCATCATTATGCACAACAAATACTGAGGGAAGAGTTGTTGACCCAAAGTTGTTAAAATTATACAAGCTTGTAGAATCATCAGCAATGCCAGTAGCTAAAATCTGTCTAGCATCTCTTAGGTCCTTAATTAAAACATGATGAGGTGAAAATTCAATGGATTTACCGTCACCTGAATGAGTTATCTGATATACAGATAGAAGGTTGCAGGATGAGGTAGGAAAACATAATACATCATTAAATTGACCATTGTCTAGATGAATAGTTCCAGTCCCTACAAAATTAAGATATCTATCATCATCAACATATATATTTTTTTGTTACAATCATTTAAAGAATAAAACATGGCTTTGTTTTTGGCCATTTGATAAGAAGTTCCAGAATCAATGAGCCACTCATGAGAATGAAAAGAAGAAGATACATTTAGTGCACAACTAGACCGATATTCTTGACAACCACTTGTGGAAAGTGCTCTTCTTGAAGATGAAGTTGAAGTTGAAGAGTGCTCCAAATGGATGTTATGCTTCTTCATTTCTGCTTCCAAGGCTTCCATCTTCTTAAAGCATTTGGATTCTAAGTGGCCATCATGATTACAAAAGTTGAAATGTCTATCAATCTTCTTCCCTTTGTTTTTAGTTGCCTTCTCATTTTGTTGAGTTTCTTTTTCATTTTGAGATGAAAATGGCTCAGGACCATTCTTTTTAGGATGTTGCTTCTTAGGATGCTTTGAACTTGGTTGCTACTGGGCTACTAAGGATTTCTTAGAAGAGTTTCCAGTATTAAGAAGACCAAGATGTAAGAGTTTTCCTTGTTCTCCTATTAAAGAATCACAAAAGACATCAAAAGAGGGGGACTTGTAGTCTTGTCCTTGAGAAATAAAGGCTTCTCTAGTAGAATGAAAGGTGGAAACAAACACAGAGTAGGCTGGTCCTAACTTAGTAAGAATGGAATAGATAAGGCTACCATATTCTTTCTTAACCTTAACACCTTCCAAGGGAAGTCTAAGGGTCTTGAACTTGGACAAAAAATCTTCAATGGAAGAAAAATTATTGGGGTCCTGTTAGAGTTGGTCTGGTCATCCCTCTGTCAGAGATCAAAACTCTTTTTGCATTTCATGTTTAGGTGTCCCATCGCTTTCGATCAATTGCATTTCATTAAGAGCATGCCATAAATCTGACGGAAGGGCTTTTGTCACTCGTCCCCCTCATGCTTTGCACTATTGGCTCAGGTCTGTCCATCAAAATCGAATCTTAAAGTCATTTGAAGTCCTGTTGCAGTTTCTGGGTCATAACAGTCATTTTAGTCATTAGGTCTAGGGTTAGTCAATTTGGTCTTCGACAAAGTCTAATAAAGCCAGTAGGTCAGAGGGAGGTCCTTGATAAGTTGTTATCTCAAAAGATTCTTATCGTCATATGGATGGATTATGACTTTTCTTCAAAACTCCGTTTTGAAGATAAGTCAACATTTCGTTTTTTGTAATATTTTTTCAAAATTTTTAGTTCTTGAATTCTCTAGGCGCAACCCTGGTCTCCTTTGCCAAATTCCATGTCAGCTATCCCTGCAAAAAATTGCCAAGAAATTCATCATTTCAACCAAAAATCAAGGAGGAAACAAAAAGGTCAGAGTTCTATTAATTGTGAAAAAGTGTCAATTGCAAAACATTACAAAATGGGTTTTGGAGAAACAAAAATCAAATTGATATCTATATAAAAGTTTTTCCATGAAGATGAAAGTAATTTTGCATGCCAAGGTTGGAGAAAAACATTTTAGAGTGAATTGGGTGAGAGCGTGCGTGTTTTGGAGAGAACTGGCTTGTAGCTAACTGGTGCGACGCATATAACAGGTGGCGCGGCGAACTGGAAGCGGGTGGTGCACTAGGGATTTCTGCCCAGTGTAAATTTGAATGGGCGCGACGCACATAGAGAGCGCGACGCACTGGGTTCTTAGCACGGCGCATATAGCCTTAAGCCCGAAAATTGCTGGAAATTTCACCAAATTGCTCATACTTTTCCTAGATTTTCCAGGTAGGCTTGCTATCTTGCTATTGCATCAAATTTTATGATAAGAGACGGTGGTTTATGGGTGATAGTGGTTGCAACAAAAAGTCTCAAAACCTACTTTTATAGATCCTCAAGCCAATTGCTACTAGGGTTTAAAACTCACTATTTTGCCAGCAAGATTTTTTCTCCCTCCCATTGTTCACTTATCTTCACTATTCCCTAATTCCCTATCATCTAAATTCATTACTCCCTTCTCCTACATACTCTATCCCAAATCCTCTAACCTCACACCTCAAAACCTATATAGCTAATCCCAAAACCTAAACCCTATTCCCATACATCAAATCCCTCAAACCCTCTCCCATATTTCCCTATTAAATTTCTCCCAATAATTCCCATTCCTCAATATTGTTTCCCCTTCCTAACAATTCCTAACAGTCCCTGTTGTATTTCCTTAACAGTCCTTGTTGCATTTGTTTTTTCCCTTGGTGGCAGAAATTGAAATACAACACCAAAAAGAGCGGTTCAAGCACAGTTCATATCATAAAAGTGGCAGACATGTTAGGGAAGAACCGACCACCCTTACAGAATTGCAAGCCTGCTCTCTTGCTATGCAGTGTTTTCAACATCAGTCATGCAATGAGTTTTGTCAAAAGGTGGCTAGTGTCCAATTTCATCATGAGTTGGCTCATCTTTTCGTGCTGCACTTGGACGAAGATCAAGCTAAATTGGCTGGTGTCACCTTCACACTTACACCAGAATCTGTCTCATTAACAACCAGTATACTGAACATTGGTGAACCATGGCACAAGAAACAAAAGATTGATCAACAACATTATGAGCCATACATTAAAACCGGTTGCTTGAGGTAGTTCAAGAGAGTGTTCCCATTCCGGTATCTGAAAGATGAATATGCTCTACTAATGAGAATGAACATGAAATATTTCAGCTGTGAGGGACGGTTCTCTCGTCTTTATGCTTATCACATCAGGTTACTCACGCATTTCACCAGGGTACGGATGATGAACATTTCGTATTTCATTTGCCGAAATATTGAGAGGATGAACACCTTTATACAACGTAAAACTCCTCAGCAGCAACTTAACAATGTATATCATTTTGCTCTTATTAAGATTTTGGTGGTTCATCAGCTTGGATTGCAGGGCATCACTTGGGATGATTTCATCTCTCGTGACTTCTTCAGAGCTTCACGGGGAGTATCAGAGGTTAAGCATGAGGGTGAACCTTCTCATCAGTATGAGCGCCATGAGACTGCTAGTGTGCTGGTTTTTATCACATATCAGAGAGGCACCAGACATTTGTTTGCAGCGGCAAAGCGAGTGTTATCTCCACCCGGGGTGGAAGGGGCCTCGCTTCCTCCATCAGCATCACAGGTACAGGACAAAGGCAAGGAGCCAATGCAGGATGAGGGGCCTTCAGGTGAGCCATCAGGTGAATGAGAGACCGAGTTCATTCTCCTTCATGATGATGATACAAATACGGGTCCACAAAGCGCCAAACTTAGAGAGATCATCCAGGAGCAGCAATCAGAGATCGAAGCCTTATCCCTTGACTTGGAGAGGGCTAAGTGGACCATGAAATACTTGGAGCAGAGGAACAAACATCTTGAGGATCAGCAAGCGATCATGGAGCTACAAAACATTCGTGAGCATCGCCAAGCTGCACAAAGGAGAAGAGTTGAGCTCACATCATTGGAGCAAGAAATTAATGAGGATCGGGAGGCCAATCTTGAGAGAGTGAACATGCACTTAGAGAGGTTGTTGGACAAGGCCGACAAAGATGATGCACTTCTGAGACACATGGATTTTCACTACATGGCGCGCAACAAAGTGTGCAAGGCCCGAATCAAGAATTTGAAGGCGAAATTGAGGAAGGCAATCAAGAAGCAAAAGAGGCAAAGGGAGCTCGATCGTCTTTAGATATTGGCCGAGGCCTCTTTAGCCTAGCATAACACTTGATAAGGAAGCTCCAGCCCAAATTTCAAGAAATTTGGGGCATTTTTGGTATTTTTGGAAATTTTTGTGGAAAAAGCAGGGTTTTTCTCCCTGTGCGCTGTGCCACGTGGCGTGCGCTTACAATAGGAGGCTCCAATTGCAAAAAAGTTTATATTTTTGGATTTTTCATGGAAAATCATGACTGTTGGTGCTTGGCCAAGAAATTTTGGCAAGTTTTGAGTCCTCAGGAGGTCAAAAACACCCTAAAAATGACCTCTCTGCCCCTAATTTCACACACAGGAAGCAGTCTTGGGAGATTGAGGTTTTGGAGGGGAAAATGGGCACCAAATTCAAAAATTCCACTTGGGTTGGAAAGTAGACAGGTAGGGCTTTCCAAAAAGCACACTTGGGCTCAATTTGGACTTCAGAAAGTGCCTCGAAATCAGCTCCAAAGTGGCGCGATGCATACCGATTTTGGCGCGGCGCACAGAGGTTTTTTGACCAATTTTCCACCTTCCAGCTGAGAAATTCAGCCAGTTTGACTAGTTTTGCTTTGTGATGTAATTTTTGACTTATCTTGATGTAATTGAGTGAACATGATGTAATTTTGACACTTAGTTACTTGTTCTAGAGGATTCATTCACCAAAAAGTGAAAATTTAATGAATGAATCAGTTTCCTACCTTATAGAGGCAAGTTGTTTTGATTGCCTAGATTTTAGTACTTTGTTTAGAGTTGGTTGAAACAGCTCCTAGAATGATGATCTCGACCCCTAGAGGTAAGGGAATGGGTTGGGCTAGTCTATATCATGTATTTTCTAAGTCATTTTCAGGGTTGGACTCTTGGGAAAAGTTTGGCACTCTATTGTACATCCATTTCTGCATTTTTGGCTAAGGAAAGACCAGGGTTTTGTAGCACTGTTTGGGATCCATGTGGCTTTATGTTTTGATGGTGTGCCTCTCTGAGTAATTGTAAGTTTATCTAGTGTTATGTGTATCATTTTCTTGTTTCTTCTTCTGAATTTGAAAAACATGAGTGATTAAGGTGGAATCCATAACTGTTATGCTCTGTCTTTGAATTTGTTTAAATTTTCATGTTTTCTTCAGTTTAAGGAGAATCCTTGAGTCTCTCTTGCTCTCCTTAGCTCCTCACCTGTCTAATCTACCCATCTCACCTACTTTGAAGCATCAAAACGATTGCCTTCCTTGCCCCAATCAGACCTCTGCAGAAACTGTGCCTCATCCCCGAGCCCAAATTTTCCTTTCCCATTTTTTCAACAAAACCCTAAGAAACTCAAATTAAATCCTTTGCACTTAATACCTAGCCTAAGATCAGTTGAAAATTTAGTCATCTCGAGCCTCATCAATTACCTTTTGCTGAGATTGACCTGGAGAGAGCCCTCTCCTGTCCTCGTAGGGCTAGCTACAAGGCTGAGCGTGGTTTGATGTGGACCTAGAACCTTGTCTTTTCAGCCTAAGACAAATCTAGGCTCTAACAGGTCCAACGTAAGCAACTCATTTTCTAGTTGATGGACTCTAATTTCATTTTTCATTCCAAAAACTTTATTAGTTTTTTCATTGCTTCATCGGGGGTATCAATTTCTGTGATATGGAATCTAAGGTCTCGCATATCAATTTCTGCGATATGGAATCTAAGGTCTGGAGAAATAGACATCCCTACCAACTCACATGCTTGATCTTGCTTATTTTCCCATTTGGATTTATTATCTTCATCTTGAGGTTTACACTCTTGGCCTGAGGCTATTTGTTATAGACATTTTTGGGCACTGCAACCCCAATCAAACATGTCCATAAACCAAGGGCTCATAAGTCCCTAAAAGTGTTGTTCCATACCCTAAAATAAAAAGGTTAGCTGATTACATCATCTCCCAGAAGTTCAACATGAAAAACTGCTCAGAACTGGTCAAAACTGGACCATCTCACCTGCTCCATGGTCAAAGTGCGATGCATCCCACCTAATGCACACGGGAGGTGTGATGCATACTGAAAAGCCCTTCTATGGGGTGTGATGGGCGAGAGTGGACAAATGGCAGAGATAGTTTGCGAGGTGGATGATCATGGAATCTTCCAAAAAATTCTCCTCTGAATTCGCCCAGGGATGAGTAAGAGATCATCAATCTCCAAGTGGAATCAAGAACTATCAGAGAGAGGACACTAATCAGAATCCCAGAAGTTGGCTCACCCCCCTGCAATCATCTATATATGGATCCTTCATCCCAGAGATCCAGAGGCTGGAATTTTGTATCTTGTAAGGAAGTGCTGTTGGTTTCTTGTTGGAATATCATAGTGTTGGGTGATCTAAGCTTTTCATGAGGTGAAAGAAGGGCTTTCATGCTGGAGGATGACGCTGGGTCAGAACAATTGGTTGTAATCCTCTTTGCTATTCTTGATTATTAATAAAGCTATTCAAGTTTTCCTCCACATTCTTGTATGTTTGATGATATATGCATTTGTGTGGTCAATATACATCTGGTCCTATATTGTTTATGATTGTAGATCTCTGTTATTTGATAGTATTATGCTGCTTTGATTCCACAGGTGCTCTTTGAAGCTGGGTAGACGAAGGAGAAGCAACAAGGATCTGTCAGAAGGGAGAGGAATCAAGCAAGGAACCAAGCACAAGACTGAGGTTGGTTTCCTTCATTCCACTCTTATCTACTTCTCATAAAGGAAAATGAAAGTAGTTTTAGTTTGTTTGTTTCTAAGATAGCTACCAGTCTTAGTGGGACTAGCAGCTCCAAGTGGACACTAGATTTCCCGATAAAAAAATGGCGACTCTGCTGGGGAGCAAATAGATTGTTTGTTTGTCTATATTTGTTTGCTTTATAAACTTATAGACGGAGCCTGAAGTCAAGCCAGCTAGCCTTCGAACTACATTTTCTATGCAAGTGCAAAGTAGATCAATGCTGCTTCAGTCTATCTCCGGGTTTTGTTTATAAACCGAACAATTGATTTGCAAACCTTCTAATTGCCCTAGTGGTGGCTCTAGTAACCTCATTAGGTTAGCCCCTGTGATTTATATTTACTGTGCATCATTTGCTCGGCCTCAATCCCTGAACTGAGCTACAAACTGTGACCAAGAGCCAAGTAAAGTCTCATCCTGGTACCATCGCACCCTCTCTTCAAGGAAATCTGGATGCATCGCACTTGCCGTGTGCAGTAGGTGGGATGCATCCCTATTTCCCTGTGTTACAGGTGCGATGATAAAAAAAGGCTAATTTTTCCTCCAGGTTTTGGTTTTTCTTCACTCTTTTCAGCTCTATTTTGGAGTTTTGTTGTCCGTGATCAGTATACCACTGTGGAAACCTCCTTCCTTTCCATCATTCCACCTCCATTGTGCAAAGAACTGTGAATGTTTTTATGTATTTTTCGCCATGTTCGGTTCTCTTTTACAAAGTAGTAGCATAGTCGAACTATTGTCTTTTCGTTTGAAAGTGTCACAAGTGTCGTTTTCAGTCAAAGAAAAGAATTCTATTGTTCTTGATGGTCGATTATATAGTTACTCTTGTATTTGACTTGAATTAGTAGTTTTTCAAGTGTCGAAAGCTGTTTTCAATTCAAAATAGTAAAGTGTCGTCATTATCTTCCTTTCGTTTTTGAAGAGAAATTTGTTAGTACAGTCGCTTTGAAAAGATAATATAGATTTGTACTTAGCATTCTTCTTGTCATTCACACATTAAGAAAGATGAAAACAAATACATGCATGTGCATTTGCATTTAGACTGCTTGTTGGTTTGATTTAGAACAGTGCATCTAGTGTGTGCTCTCTACTCTATGTTGAAAGAATATCATCTCTCTTTCTTTAGTAGCTAGGATTTTCATTGCAAAAAGAAGATTAAACGATTGTTTATCATCTTAGATTGCATTTTAGGAATTGTACATCTACATCATGCAGTGAACCTGAAAGGAAAATTTCTTAAGAAAGATCAACTGTAAAATAAATTTAATGAACTTAAAAACGCTTTGGAACCTAACGCACAACATCTAGAAGTCTAGGCTAGATACGTATTCTGGCGTTGTAAAGCCTGGTAACTGTCGCTTTCACTGTTGGTTGGGTGATTCCTCCTCTTTGAGACGACAAGTGCCAGTACGGACTTGTGCACCCATGTACCGTCAAGTATGTATTGGGAGACCACAATAGGCTATATCCTTTATCCATAGGAAGCTGTGTCTTCTGCCCTATCGATCACAATGCACTGAACACAGCATTCGGGAAGATTGACTGCCGTACCGTAAAAAGTATTCTGCAGTTTTGCAATTGGTTTGGTAATCCCTCTGTCTAGATTTCCATAGTCTCTTTCATTCCTTTTCAGACTCCTTAAAGGAAAAGGTCCATCTGAGCACTTGTCACTTCAGGCTCATTAAAAATCGAAGGCGACTAGAGTCATATTTTGTTTTTTCTCGACTCTTAAAAATTGAAAAAACAAGTTGTGTCAAAGCGTCTAAAATTCACTTAATTCGGAAACATTTTCCCCTTTATTTTTAGTTGATCGAGTAATCACAATCGTGGAAGAAATTCAATTGAAACCTCGTCGTTCGCGAAGGCTTACGTGTCAACCATCTTTGTCCCCAGGATCAAAACTATTCTGGACAAAGCGAACTCGTTTAACCAGCTCAAAGTCCCCTGGTCGGGTTGGAACAAGTGTTCCGACACCCTCGGAGACTCCGGTTAATCCAAACATTTCTGGTACCCCTGCCTTTACAGAAGAAGTTCCGTAGCCACAAGAGGATAGTAGAACGGATCCTAGTGTTAAGGTAAACACTTCTATACCTGAACCGACTACATCCATAGCTGATTCAGAAGGTGTTGTTCCCCAAACATCAGTCGCTACAGAATCTATACCTTCTTCAGCACCGGAAATATTTTACGGACCTGACGGTCTACCTCTTCCACCCTGTTTGATTGCTATAGAAGAGATTGTGAAGTATCCACCATCTAGTACTCCATTGCAATTTGGAGTCAGGATCACTCTATATCCTTCTTTGTCAGAAATTAGTCCACCGTTATCGAAAGTTCCTGTAGAATCGCTAGGAAACCTTTTGGATAGACTAGATATGTCTAAACAACCGTCGACATCTGAGACTGTGTCATTTGACACAACAACGACAGAACTTCCTGCTGCTACTTCGACAATGTTCGCCGGCGTACCATCTGTCGCAACTAGCTCTCAATCGCTGGATGGGATCCATCCAGGGGATGTTTCGACGATATGGTCTATTCCTGTTTTTTCATTTGGAATCTCTTATGTTGAGTCTCTCAGCAAATTGATCCTTCACAATGTCAATTTGGGCAGTTCGGTACTCAAAGGCAAATAATTCCCTTAAGCACTAGATTACCACCGTATGGAGGGCAATATGCCCTTTCATTGTCGCCTTCGGGAGGTCAAACATACGAGAGTTCACAACAAAATTCAGGTTATGCTAGAATTACATCCAGTGGTTGGATACCAATACTGCCTCAAAAACCAAGTGTTGTATACTCAATGCAACAAAGCATGCCTATGTCAAATATCCCCACTACACCGGCTATTGTGACGGTGTCGCAAGTACAAGCGTTACCTGTTGTATGCCAACCTCAAGTCTCTCAGGTCGCAATCTAACAACCCCTTGTCCCTGCGACGCCACCACAATGATCAGTTAGTGGCTCCTTAACTGGAGTGACCTAGGCTCAAACGGGTACCATTACCCCTCATCTCGGTCAAACGGCCAGTATTGGGCAACAGCACATGGTCTCACAACCATGGCTGGTGCAATATCAACAACCATAATTCCAACAAGTTTACCAAGGATTTGAACACCAAGTCTTTGCAAGTAGTGGGCAGCTTGCTGGGTCCCTATAATACTAGTGATTACCCAATTACTACTGTAGTTATACCCCTTATTTATATTTTTGTGCCCCTATTACCCTCATGTTGTTATTTCTGCGCCCCATAGAATCCCTCTATTGTTATTTTTGTGGCTTTATATTATTATTGTTAGGTCGGCTGGATTATATTGTGACTCCTTAGACTCCTATATATAGAAAGGAGGTTTTGTCATTTGTATCATCCAAGAATTGTTCATTTATGTAATGTAAAGGATGTTGCCCCCTCGAAGAGGCTGAATTCTAAGGCGTTGATCTATCTTTTCTATCTTTTCTTGAGCTGGTTTCATAACATTTGGTATCAGAGCTTTGGATTCTAGGGTTTCGCTGCTCCAAACAGGTCATCGTGGCATTTTCGCTATAACTTTTTTTTCTGGGACGTTTCAAAATTCACAAAAAACCCCATTTGAGAAGAAATCACGCTGAACCTTGGGTCCGAATTTCAAAGCTTTTCGCTCGATATTTGTGGAGATATGATCTGAGGAAGTTGGTCTTTTTGCAGACTCCTAAATTACATTCAAAAAATGTGACCTGGGGAAAATCGTCATAAATTTCTCTCTGGGAATTGGATTGAAATTTCGTAAGAAGGTATAGAAAGAGGACGGACTGTAGTTTCTTGTATATGTGTTTTAGATCCAAAGGTTGAAACAGTGACTCGTGGCACGTCATACAAGTTTGCTCTACTGAACTAGTCTAAAAGCAAGTCACTGTGGGAGATTTCACATAACTCTTCCTTGGAGAATCCAATTCGGGTTAGACTTGTGGAATTGGAAAGAGGACGTAGAAGGCTACTACAGGTCGCAATTTTAGAACTAGATGATCTGAAATTACAGAGATACATCAGATTCAGTATCAGGCTTCTATAAAGTGAAAAAAGGTGTGTAGTTTTTTTTTAAATTTTTGTGTAAGCTTGGTTTAACGGATTCAAAGGGCATAGTAAAGCATTATTATCGGTAACTTATGCCCCGAGGAAAGAAAATGAAAACAACCTAGTAAGGAACCTAAAAGCTCTAGCATGACTCATGAAGAAGAGGAAGAAATGCTACATGATATATCAAAATTACAAGAACAAGTGCAACAAATGTCACTCTCACAAAAGCTAACAGAAGCTAAGATAAATGGCGTGGAATCTAAGATAAAGGGCATGGAAGCTAAGATGGATGATTCGAAGACAGATTTAAAGACAGACATGGAAGATTTGAAGACAGACATGGAAGAATTGAAGAAGTTGCTACAAGAAAGGGTCACTAATGGTGAAAGGGTAGTAAAGGAAACTCATGATGAGAACAAAAGAAATGTTAATCATGATTCCATAGACTCTAATGTTGGATCGAAGACCCACCATATTCCAAAAATCGATATGAGGAAGTTTGATGGCAAGGATCCCGCCACATGGATATTACAGATGGAGCAGTTCTTCGATCTCAATAATGTGCAAAACACACAAAAGGTACGTATGGCAACTGTATATTTGGAACCAAATCAGTTTGTATGGTATCAATGGCTTTGCTCTCGTAAACAATTTATCACTTGGACAATTTTTACAGAAGAATTGATAGCACATTATGAAGATACAAAAAGCAACACTTTTTTTAGCCAATTGATAAGTCTCAAACAAAAGGGTTTAGTAATGGAGCACATTGAGGAGTTCCAAAAATTGAACATAAGGGTAAAAGATATTCCAGAGGAGCATAGGATTGATGTGTTCATAGGGTCTTTAAAGGATAATATCCAACATGATGTTCGCCTTTGGGAACCTGATTCATTAGAGAAGGCATTCAGGTTAGCAAGAAAAATGGAAAGCAAAATTATGGCAACCAGGAAGCATACCACTCACAACTATAAAGACGGAAGTGTTGTTGCCCCTAGTCTTCCACAACCTATAAGGTTGACACCACAACAATTGGAAGAAAAAAGAGCAAAAGGGCTTTGTTACAGTTGTGATAGCAAATACACTAAAGGTCATAAGTGTGCTGAGAAGAAATTATTCTACATAGATTGTGAAGAGGAAGAAGAAAAGGAGCAAGAAAGGTCAAAAGAAGAAGATATACTCCAGGAACAAAGCCTAGATGAAGAAAAAATAAATCTGACCATATCTTGTAATGCATTGGCGGGAATTACCACTCCTCAAACCATCAAGATAGAAGGACTAATCAAGAAGAAAAAGGTAATAGTGTTGATTGATTCAGGAAGCACCCACAATTTTATTCATTGTAGGGTAGCAAAAGAATTGAATTGCTTCCTATATCCAGCACCAGAGTGTCAAGTGATGATTGCAAATGGAGGAACAATAAATTGCTCTGGAAGGTGCCATAATATCAAGCTATCCATGGGAGAATATGTATTGACTAGCCCAATGCTTTCCATTCCAATGGGAGGTGCTGATGTTGTACTAGGAGTCCAATGGCTACAACCTTGGGCACAATAGCTTTTAATTTTCAAGAAATTTTCATCAAATTTTCTATGGAAGGAAAGGAAGTTGAATTAAGGGGTATTGCAGGAAAACCAGGAAAGATAATCAGCTCTAATGGTATGACAAAGCTTCTAAAAAAGGAGCAAAGAGGTGTAATTGCACAATTATGTTCGCTGGATGTTTCCACATCGGAATCATCTATTTCTCCATATCTCCAAAAAGTCCTGGACAATCATTCCAAGGTATTTGAGAATCCCAAAGGTCTCCCACCTATGCGTGATCATGATCATGCTATTCATCTGATTCCAGGAAGTGTTCCTCCAAACATCAGGCCGTATAGATATCCCTATGTCCAAAAAAGTGAAATTGAATGTATGGTTGCAGAAATGCTAGAGGCTGGTATAATTCAACCAAGTCAAAGTTCTTTCTGCTCCAGTAGTATTGGTGCACAAGAAGGATGGATCATGGCGCATGTGTCCGGATTATAGGGAGATCAACAAGCTCACTATTAAAGATAAGTTCCCCATTCCTGTCATTGATGAATTACTGGATGAATTGCATGGATCAATTTACTTCACCAAGTTGGATCTTCGTTCGGGATATCATCAAATCAGAATGAAGATTGAAGACATTCCGAAAATGGCATTTAGAACTCATGAGGGTCATTATGAATTTTTGGTCATGCCTTTTGGCCTTACTAATGCACCTTCAACATTTCAAGGTTTGATGAATTCAATTTTCAAACCATTCCTTAGAAAATTTGTGTTAGTATTTTTTGATGATATACTAATCTACAGCAAGTCTTGGAAGGATCATGTTGAACATGTTGACAGGGTGCTACAACTATTGGAGGAGAAACAATTAGATGCAAAAAGATCCAAATGTTTCTTTGGAGTCCAGGAGGTGGAATATTTGGGTCATATTATATCTCATGAAGGAGTTAAGGTAGACCCTAGCAAAATTAAAGCCATTAAGGAATGGAAAATCCCCACATCCGTAAAGCATCTGTGAGGATTTCTTGGGTTGACAGGGTATTATCGCAAGTTTGTTAAGAATTATGGGAGAATAGCAGAACCTCTAACAACATTATTGAAGAAAGATGCATTTTCATGGACTCCGGAAGCAACAAAGGCCTTTGAACATCTTAAAGAGGCAATGTGCCAAGCACCGGTCTTAGCTACACCGAACTTCACAAAAACCTTTATTGTGGAATGTGATGCTTCAGGAAATGGAATTGGTGCTGTTCTAGTGCAAGATGAAAGACCCATTGCTTTTGAAAGTCGTCCAATCAAGGGAAAGTTTTTAAGAAAAGCTATTTATGAGAAGGAAATGTTGGAAATACTCCATGCACTTAAGAAATGGCGACCCTACCTAATGGGAAGACACTTCAAGGTAAAAACGGATCATGATAGCCTTAAATACTTTTTAGAACAAAGATTATCCTCTGAAGAACAACAAAAGTGGGTCACAAAGATGTTGGGTTATGAATTTGAAATCATCTACAAAAAAGGGAAGCAAAATGTGGTGGCAGATGCACTCTCAAGAAAGGATGAGGATGTGGAAGCATTGTTGTGCGCCATTTCTATTATCCAACCAGATTGGATAAATGAAGCAAGGGAGGAATGGAAGAATGATGAAGAAGTGTGGGCACTTATTTGAAAGCTACAACAAGATTCCAGTATGTCTGATACATTTAGCTGGAAAAATGATTCATTATGGTACAAAGATCGCTTATACCTCTGTAAGAATTCCCAGCTAAAACAAAAGATTCTTATGGAATTGCACACTTCTCCCTTAGGAGGGCACTCAGGATTTTTAAAAACTTACCACAGGGTTAAGAAGGAATTTTTTTGGGATGACCTTAAATCAGATATTCAAAAGTTTGTGGTGGAATGTTTGGTTTGCCAACAAAATAAAGTTGAAACAATTAAGACACTGGGTCTATTACAACCTTTATCCATTCCAAGCCAACGTTGGGAGGAGGTTTCAATGGATTTTATCATAGGTTTCCCAAGTTTGAGGGAAAGAGTGTCATCATGGTGGTAGTTGACAGACTTACCAAGTATGCACACTTTTGTGCATTATCACATCCATTTAAAGCCAGTACAGTTTCTACTGCATTTATGGAAACAATTCAAAAGCTACATGGAAACCCAAATATTATTGTAAGTGACAAAGATCCCATTTTCACTGGAAATTTTTTGATAGAATTATTTTCTTGTCTTGGTACTCAGTTAGCTCATAGCTCATCTTATCATCCTCAATCTGATGGGCAAACTGAGATAGTAAACAAATGTTTGGAAGGATATCTTCGTTGCTTTGTATCTGATAAACAGACACAATGGGTCAAATGGTTGCCTCTGGCTGAATGGTGGTATAACACTTCCTTCCATACAACAACAAAAATGACCCCATTTATGGCACTTTATGGGTATCAACCACCATCCATCACATCATATTTAAGAGAAAATTCTAAGGTTCAGGCAGTGGAAAATCACATCGAACATCAACAACAAGTCCTCCAACTCTTAAAGGATAACCTTGTGTTGGCACAAAATAGAATGAAACAACAGGCAGATCAACATCGCAGTGAAAGAAATTTTGATGTAGGTGATTGGGTATTCCTACGGCTACAACCATATAAGCAAATGTCCCTAAAGCAAGCTAAGAAGGATAATAAATTATCACCAAAGTATTATGGTCTGTACAAGGTGTTGCAAAAGATTGGTACTATGGCATACAAATTGGAGCTTCCTGCAGCTTCTCGGTTGCACCCAGTTTTCCATGTTTCATGTTTAAAGAAGGTTATAGGCGACAAGCTCCCAGTTCAAACAATATTGCCAGAACTTGATGAGGAAGGAGAAATTATATTGGAACTAGAAGCAGTCACAAAAACAAGAACTCGACAGCTACGAAATCGATCAATTTCAGAGCAAGTAATTGCATCAAATGCACTATGTTGGTATGAAAATACCCACTGCTCAAGCAATCCCATCTTATCCTGGCTACGCTTCGCCGAACCTGAATCAACAGTTGCCCTTCGTGGCAACTTTAGAGTTACCAGATCTAAATCGGCTAACAAACGATCCAATTGCTTACGCCCCTTGGTGGCCAGTGATTCCTCATAAACTTCCGTCAGATATTCCTAAATTTAATGGAAATCCAGGTGAAGACCCATCAAATCATGTGATGACCTTTCACCTGTGGTGTTCATATAACACCCAAAATGATGATTCGATCAGGCTTCACCTTTTTCAGCGAACGTTAACTGGTCTGGCAGCAAAATGGTATATCGAATTGCCTAGAACTTCGTTTGATAACTTCAGCACCCTAGACACAACCTTTTTAACCCATTTTCAGTTACCCATAAGGTACGAAACGGGAACAGAGCTTCTTACCAATTTCAAACAAATGAAGACCACTCACATATCTGATCATATTCATGAGTGGCGACGTCATCGTAGAATGGTAAAAACATATGTTCCTGATCAGCTATTGGTTGAATGGTTTATTAAGTCATTGTTACCTTCTATTACGGAAGATGTGGCAAAGGGAGGAGTCGTCACTCAAGAGCAAGTAATTGCTCGTGCGCAATATCTAGACTTGATCTATACTCAGTTTGGCACGCTTTGCGATAAAATCCCTGATGCTCCTAGACCGGAATTTTCTATTCCTACCTCTCCTAAATCAAACAAAGACTCTCATGCCGGGGACGGTGTGATAGGTATGACTAGCACAAAAACCATAAAGGCTAAGTCGAAAAAGACCCGTACGGTTTTAGGTAAAAATGCAAATGAATAACTTCTTGCCTCGGAAGTAAATGCCGTATCAACTGACAAAGGTAAAGAAACCAAGAAACCAGGAGGCAAGAAGAAAAAGAAAGGGAAGAAGAAGAAACAAGAGGAGTCATCCCCTGAAAAATATTCTGCAAACCCTTCTGGAGATAGGAAACCAATTCGTCCATGCCTAATATGTGATGAGGATCATTAGACAAGAGATTGTCCGTATAAAGCTGAGCTTAGAAAATTCTTCAAGAATTCAAAAACCTCGACAGTATTGACTGATCCATTTCCAAATCCAGGAACAAATCTGGTTGCTAGTGACAATGCTTCCCTGTCCCAAGTGCTAATGTTATTGGTTTCAAAGCAACAAAATGATGCTTTGATATCAACAAGGAATAAAGATTACGGGAATCCACAGCTGTTAGAAAACAAGGCCAATGACCAACCCAGTAGTTCGACAGCAACTTCGACCGAAGTTGTGCCACCCATCATTCTTGAAATAACGATAAAGCCACCAAAGGGATTAGTACACAAATCGACATTTAATCCTCGTGCCAGAGTAGCACAACATTATAATATAGTGGAAGATCTAGCCCAATCACCATCCGCTATGTCAACAATTGAGGTACTGCAAAATTGCCCCTCTCAAAAGCAGGCTCTATTATCAGCAATAGGTGGGATTGACCCAACAGATTCCAATCTTGTGTCCTTTAATCACAAAGGATATGACCCTCAGTTGCCAGCTTAACTAGCTTTCCTCATTCAAGCAAAATCCCTCAACAAAATCGAACAATTATTGATGAGGGGGGCATCTACATGTATTATGTCGATGAGTTGCTGGAAAAATTTAGGATCTCCACCCTTGTCGCAGTCTTCGACGACATTAAAAGCATTTGATGGATGAACATACACCCCATACGGAATTTTAAGTAACTTGCAAGTCGAACTGGGGGGCAAAACAGTAGAAATAGATGTTGAAGTAATTGACGGAAACCTCGATTACAACATCCTACTGGGAAGGCCCTGGATATATGCTATGGCAGCCCTTGTGTCGACCTATTTTAGGAAGATTGCATTTCCCTTTCAAGGAGGAATTACAATCATCGACCAATAGACGTTTCTCCCCAACAATTCACAAGTTACGGGAAGCATTCCGATGATCCACGGAAGCCCTCACTCGCTTCAAAATATCAGAGTAGGCCTACTAAAAGACCCTATATTAATGGGGATTTTTGCCCTATCGCCTCCAATCAATCTGGCGGAAGTGGAAACAGTGGGAACCTGCAATATGATATCTTCTATTCAAAAGATCTCTGAAAACGATATTAAAATGGATCATCTGTAGGTATTGCCTCCAAGCCCAATAGAAATCTTGTAACAATCAATGTTTTCGGCATGGGAGGCAAACCCAAATCAACGCTCATCAAGCGTTTGGATAGATAGGTCTAAGGAATATGGTACCCCTTCAGATCCTTGGTTGCAAGTACATTATGCAGACAAAGGAATTGTTCAGTCAATGATGATTGACGGGGCACCATGGGAATATTACCAACATCGTTCCCATGTTCTGGATTACAAAGAAGATACTCCTAGTGACCTTCATCATACCTCAGTTTTTGATTTTCTATCAAATACTGTAAACACGGTGGATTCCGAGTGAAACTTTTCCAATATTGAAGAGACTATTTCCATAAATATCTCGGCCAAAACAGATGTTGTAGAGAATATTCATGTCAGCAAATCTTGTTCTCCTTCAGAACTTGAAATATATAATGCTCTTTTTCGCGAATTCAGAGATGTCTTTGCTTGGTCATATGATAAAATGCCAGGCATTGACTCGAGCATAGTTGAACACGAAATTAAGATGTATCCAGATGTCAAACCAGTATGACAACGGCTACGGCAGGTGCACCCCAAGAAAGCCGCTGCCATCAAGGCAGAAGTTGAAAAACTTCTCCATGATGGTTTTATTTACCCGATTCCCCTAATCGATTGGGTATCGAATATTGTTCCTGTAATGAAAAAACAAGGAACGATTAGAGTGTGCGTCGATTCTAGGGATGTAAATCAAGCTTGTCCAAAAGACAACTACCCTACACCCTTCATTGACTAGATAATTGATGAATGCGCAGGATGTGAAATCTTCTCATTTATGGATGGATTTTCCGAGTATAATCAAATAAATATCCACCCACAGGACCAGTCAAAGACTGCATTTATTTGTCCGTGGGGAACATTTGCATATCGCAAGCTACCCTTTGGTTTAAAGAACGCAGGGGCAAAATTTCAGAGGGCAATGAATTATGCCTTCCATGACATCAAAAACATCGTTCAACCATATCTCGATGATCTTCCGGCTCATTCGTGAAAGTGGACTGATCATCCGCAGCATTTGAGAGCGATATTTCTACGTTGCCAACACTACAAGATACGACTCAATCCACACAAATGTGTATTCTGTGTTAGTTCTGGTCATTTACTTGGCTTTGTGGTCTCAAAGGATGGGATTCGTCTCGACCCATGTAAGGTTTAGGCAATCATTAATTTGCCTCCACCTTCAAATTTGCTTCAGATTCAGAAACTCCAAGGGAAAGCAAACTTTCTGAGGAGGTTCATTCCAAATTACGCCAAACTTGCTAAAGGTTATACTCATCTATTGAAAAAGGAAGTACCCTTCATCTGGGATTAGGTCATGCAAGCTTCCTTTGATGCTTTAAAAGAATCCCTAATAAAAGCATCATTAATATACGCTCCTGATTATCAAAAAGACTTTAACCTGTATCTGGCTGCAGCAGATACAACCATCGCAATGGTTTTAGTTCAAGAAGACAATGGAATCGAACATCCTATATATTATTTAAGTAGAAACTTAAATGATACAGAAAGCAAGTACTCCTACGTTGAAAAGCTAGCTCTCGTAGCTGTTCAAGCGATACAGAGATTTCGACACTATATCCTCTTTAGAAAAACTACCATTCTGTCAGATTGCAACCCCATGACTTATATATTGTCGCGATAGTTGCTAGGGGGAAAATTTTCAAAATGGATAGCAATTCTACAAGAGTTTGATCTGGAATTCATAAAATCCAAATCGAAGAAATCCCCGGTTTTCGCGGAGTTACTATGCGATTTCCCATCGTTGTCCAACGATGTAACATCATAAGAAACAATCGTGGACGAAATTTGTTTCTGATATCTTCAAGCAATCTGTGGTATGGAGACATAATAATCTATCTCCAAACCCAAACGTATAGGTCTAATACCTCCCGCTCGTAAAAACGATGCATTCGATACCAAGCAAAAGACTACATGTTCGTCGATGATACACTTTACCGTCGTAGTGTCGATACGATTCTGAGGAGGTGCCTCACCCACAAGGAGGTCGAAAAAGTCCTGAATGATTTCCATTCAGGTGCGTGTGGGGGGCATCAATCTGGTTACGCTACGGCACAAAAGATTTTACGAGCAGGATACTTCTGGCCAACAATGTTTAAAGATTGCATAATCGCAGTCAGAAGTTGCCATGCATGCCAAATCTTTGATCGAAAAACTAGAATACCACCCGCACCTCTGCAACCAGTAGTTGCTGTTGGGCCATTTGCCAAATGGGGCATAGATTTCATGACATGTAACCCCACCTCGGCCGGGGGGCATGGGTATATCATAGTCGCGGTAGACTATTTTACCAAATGGGCCGAGGTGATGCCTATATTAAACAACAATGGCGAAACGGCTGCCCTCTTCTTTTTCAATCATGTAGTCTCCAGATTTGGAGTTCCACAGGCCATAGTCACAGATCATGGATCGCATTTTTGCAATCACATGATGGTTGAGTTGGCTGCCAAGTTAGGGCTGTCCCACGACAGCTCTACTCCATATTATCCACAGGCTAACGAACAAGTTGAGGTAATCAACAAGGTCCTGAAGCGGATGCTGCAAAGGATGATTGGAGTCCACAAAAGGAGTTGGCACCTGATCCTGTACTCAGCCTTGTGGGCATACCAGACATCGGTGAGGAATGCAACCAGGTTTACACCTTTTTAATTGGTGTATGGCTTGGAAGCAATCTTACCGGTTCAGTGTGAAATCCCGTCCCTCAAACTCGCAGTCGATCTTCTCCCCGGAACTTCAGAAGAAGAGGCTCGTTTCTTTGAACTAATCCAATTGGATGAAACCCATCGTGATGCCGATTTGGCTAACAAAGCCCATAAGAAACGAGTCAAGGCGTAGTTTGACAAGAATGTCAAACCCCGTGTCTTCTCAGAAGGTGACCTAGTCTTACTTTACAATCAGGAATCCGACAAATTGGGAGCAGGTAAGTTCAAATCCTTATGGATGGGCCCCTATATTGTTAAACGTGTATTAGCAAAAGGAGCCTACGAGCTAGTAGATTATGATGGGATTCCACTGGCACAACCTCGCAATGGGTTATGCCTTAAGCGTTACTATGCTTGACTCAAGATAGTAACCCCCATGCTTTTGTTACATTTTTGTTTTCACTAAGGGTAATCGTTTTGGTTAAGTGATCTGCTTTTACATTTGTTGCAGATGTCAGACCTATTAGAATCATTTGTTGGATATGCCGATGGAGTGAGTCGTAGTTCACGGAACCTATCTTCTGCGGCCTGGGCCATCTTTGATCCAAGCGGCGAGTTAGTAAGTTTCATAGGGGTATGTATTGGTCAGTCAACGAACAATATTGCTGAATACAGCGCGTTGATAGAGCTCCTCTCTGATGCCATTACTCGTGGCATACGCCGACTAGTCGTCAAGCTAGACTCACAACTCGTCATCCTACATCTCACTGGTATCTACTCTGTACGGAATCCAGCTATCTATCGCATGTTCCTAAGGGTCAAGATTTTGGAAAGGAAATTTGATTCTATTCAATATCAGCATATTTTCAGAAACTTAAACACATTAACAGACTCATTGGAAAATTATGTGTTAGATAGACATTTGCAACATTTATAAAAGAAGCATTTCATCAAATATTTGCATCAAGATCACGTAACTCAACCAAAATAAAGCTCCGAAAATCAAAAATATATATATAACTATTTATGCTTCATACATAATGTTTTGTAACCAGGAAAAAATCGGTCAAATGACCCAAAACTCAAAATGCTAGGGGGCACCCTAGTATAATGATGCTGGTGATAACAAGTCACCACCTGTGCAATCATGCGTAAAAGCCTAGTCCATCGACTCGGCACGCCAGTAGTATGTCGCTGCAACCTCAGGGGCAGCTCATCAGTCCTCACATTCGGAATACCAAGAGTGAGACCCTCGACCTGATCCTACAATGCTGAAAGAGTCTCGGCCACATCAAGGTTGCGAAGGATAGCCCTGCCCACAGCCTCTCCTGCTGGAGCGGCAACTGGTACTCTCAGACGTACTATTGGCTGAACTGGTCCAATATCTGCATGAGCACATGCGTTTTGATTAGTCCTGATAGAAGAAAGAACAAGAATATTATAAAAAGAAGCGATGAACAGAGATATGGTCAGAGAATTTACCGATAGCACCCCACTGCTCACCAACCGATAGCACCAAATCTGGGTCACCCCAGAAATCCATACCAGCATATGGATACTCAGAAAAAACCATCTCCTGACGGTTGAACCACTTGAAGAAGGTATCATGAAAGGAAACCTGGGACTGACCAGCACGTCGGGCCATAAGGTTGACCGATCTCTGCATCCGTGGCTCATTTGGTAGAGGTAAGCCAAGTGAGATGTACTACGACTGCATCAATGGGATATTTTCCAAGGAAAAAGCAATCAAAATAGAATCATAGCTGAAGTTATTCAATTTTCCATTTTTTACCTTGGTCAGTTGTTCTTTCATCACAGGGAGTACTGCATCACACCAGTTGAACACCTTTGGTTCAAGGCATTCCAAGGTGTACTGCATATAGGACTTGTTAGCCACGTGAGGAGCCGCACTTCCAGCCAGTCTAGTAAAAGTGAACAGAATGGTCCTCAAGGACCAGTCATCGACATCTCGGATGTAAATCTTCCCATCCCTACTCGGCTGAGATCCCTCTTTGCAAAACCAGCGAATATAATCTCTCACGGATTTGCCCCCACGGGCAGAACCTGATAGTGAAAGAGGGGCAGCACGCCTCGATAAACCGGTCAAAAATAGATGTCCACGACAGTCAAGGGGATAGATTTTCCTTTGATCTGAAACACCTGGTTGGCAGGATCCCATGCATCGAGAAAATATTGCAACAAGTTGATTTGTTGCCTCATGCTAGAAATGCCGCAAAAACTTGAACAGGCCACAGTTCCGCAGTGCAGTTATCATAACTGGATCATGTAGAGCAAGCATGTCCTCGTCTTCATGCTTGCGTTCTCACCATGTAACAACCATTTTGCTCCGATAAATCTCTGCAAAACAAGCAAGAGAAGAGTCAGGATCCTGATTTGGCAAAAAACAGGCAAAAATTCCATGAAAAAACAATGAAAAAATTTCCCTTCTCGCACCCATCGCACCCCCAGCATTGTATTGGGTGGGATGCATCCTAATTAGCCAATGGCCAAGCCAATATGCATCACACCTTTCATATAGAAAGGGTGCGATGGAGCCAGGGTGAATTTTTCAAACCCCAGAGGCTCAGAAAAAACAGGGAAACATGCACATAATTCAAAAAGGAAGGAATGCAACTGAAGAGCTCAGGTTTAGCTCCTACCTGGTCTAGACGACGCCGAGAATCGTCCACAGAATCTCCCGAAATCAGCTAGTGAAAATCAAGGGGAAAAAGCACCTCCAAAGCTCCAACAAACCAAAGTTCAATGAAATGGTAAAATGAGGGGTAAAAAACCACTTTTAAATTACTTTTCATGTAATTCAAGTAAAGTATTAACGTTTTAACTCATTTGGAAACATATATTGTCCATTTCTAATCGGTTTGATGAAGCAATTGAATAGGCGGTACAACCTTTGAAGGAACAAAGTGATTGAATGGTGAAATTAAATCAATGACCATTATCACGAGCAGTTTTTATGTGGAGTTCAAGCTCGTTAAAAATTAAACATAAGCAATGAGCAAACGTTCCCCCAAAGTTTAAGCTCATTAAAAAATGAACCAATTTTCGGTAAATAACCATTGTGAATTCATTATCATCAGCTTTTGAGCCCTGGTCGTGTTCTCATCATCACCTCCACTCTGTTTTAGCCGATCATTCACCTCCATTTGATTATCTACCCCTTTTGAGGAACAGCTGCGAAGAGTGATCCTGTTAGCCATCCTTGTGACACTGCTGTGACTGGAAAATTCCAAACCTTACCTGGAATCGGTTGCTACCTAAAATTATCACTCGTCCCTCAAAAAACGAGTCTCCTTTAAGCTCTTTTCACCTGACTCATAAAACATGAAAAGATTGCCAAGTGATTGGCCTCTCCAGCTCGTTAAAGTGATCGGAAGTGGTATCCCTCCTTTAGATTTTAATTTTTTTTGGACCGGAGGGATTGTTACACAAAAATATCGAGCGCTTGTCTTGTTCGGCTCGTTAAAATTACCAAAAATTCATCCCTTTCGTATTATTTTATACTTTTTCGGACTTAAGGGATTACATGACGAAAAAGAATTATTGGAGTTTCCTTTACATCCCTTTCAGACTCTCTAAAATTGAAAAGGACCGAGTTATCTTTGTCGTTAAACTTGTTAAAACCAAATAGCGACAAACTGGTCCATATAGGCAAGAACGAGTTTCACTGTCACTATGCTCGTTAAAATATAGCGACGGGTTTGCCCGAAGGGAAAATTATAGAAAAAGCATATGTTATCCTCCTCAAGCTTGACAAAAATAAAGAGGTACTGGTCAGCAATGACTAGGGAAAAATTGGGAAGAAAACTTGAAGAAACTTTATTGGTAGCAAGTCGCTCTTGAACATGACACTTTCACTCCGCATCCGAGTCGGGTTGGGTTGTTCCATTCACTGGTCATATCGCCATTGGTCCATCACACCATCCACATTTGGGGTTAATGCTACCAATCCATCATGTCATTGTCGCCGGTATGTTCAAGAGAAGTCGCTTAGAGAATTCACTTGTGTCTCATCCGCTGCAATACATTCACGCTCCACTCTTTCATGACCGCCACCCTGAACCCTGTATCATCAGATTTTTTTCACCTCAAAAATCATTTACTCTGTTCCATGTCGTAGATGTGGGATTCATTAAGGCCCTCCTATGGCGAGTCACTTCTTGTCGACACCAGCTCATTATCCAGGAAGTCAACTTAGGAACAACCCTTTCAGTACTTTGAAGCTTGCATGCCTCAATGGCAAGTTTCTCACTTTCGGCGACAGGTTTACATCAATGGCCTTCGACCAAAAGATTTTGCGCGGTGTTCGACGCCAAGTCCCTTATTCACACCACGCAAATTGTACTGTAGTACCTTGAGGGTCATCATCATTATCGGTGATTCCTCTCGCGCCTGTTAACAGCTTACATCATTGGCTGGTAATCAGGCGATGTCTTTCCATGTTCGACTCCAGAACATCTTTCACATGGATCGACTTGTACTCCGAGTGAAGATTGAATGAGTTTGAAGACCCCGGATCTAGTTTCATCCATCCGGGCTGCGATATATTCAGGAAAATAAAGACATCAAATGTACATTGTTGTTGCACAGATGATCATCTGAATCAAAGGATGATGATTCTATTAGAATCATTAGTCTCCCACATAGACGGTTGTCTGTCTTATGTACATGAAAATGAATTTATAAAGCTGAGCATGGGAATTCCCGCCTCAGCTAGATCATGAAAAATATTATGAAGATAATGTATTGTATTGTATCTTATTACATGTCACCTTCCCAGCTCAAAAAAACTTCGGATCCTCATGATAAAGCATTTCACCCGACATCAAAAGATTAACGACCTCATGATTTAGGGGGCAACTGTTATAGACATTTTTGGGCACTGCAACCCCAATCAAACATGTCCATAAACCAAGGGCTCCTAAGTTCCTAAAAGTGTTGTTCCATACCCTAAAAGAACAAGGTCAACTGATTACATCATCTCCCAGAAGTTGTCCATGAAAAACTGCTCAGAACTGGTCAAAACTGGACCATCTCACCTGCTCCATGGTCAAAGTGCGATGCATCCCACCTAATGCACACGGGAGGTGAGATGCATACTGAAAAGCCATTCTATGGGGTGCGATGGGAAAGAGTGGACAAATGGCAGAGACAGTTTGCGAGGTGGATGATCATGGAATCTTCTATAAACTTCTCCTGTGACACTTGCCTCTCTGAATTCGCCTAGGGATGAGTAAGAGATCATCAATCTCCAAGTGGAATCAAGAACTATCAGAGAGAGGACACTAATCAGAATCCCAGAAGCTAACTCACCCTATGCAATCATCTATATATGGATCCCTCATCCCAAAGATCCAGAGGCTGGAATTTTGTATCTTGTAAGGAAGTGTTGTTGGTTTCTTGTTGGAATATCATAGTGTTGGGTGATCTAAGCTTTTCATGAGGTGAAAGAAGGGCTTTCATGCTGGAGGATGACGCTGGGTCAGAACAATTGGTTTTAATCCTCTTTGCTATTCTTGATTATTAATAAAGCTATTCAAGTTTTCCTCCACATTCTTGTATGTTTGATGATATATGCATTTGTGTGGTCAATATACATCTGGTCCTATATTGTTTATGATTGTAGATCTCTGTTCTTTGATAGTATTATGCTGCTTTGATTCCACAGGTGCTCTTTGAAGCTGGGTAGATGAAGGAGAAGCGGCAAGGATCTGTTAGAAGGGAGAGGAATCAAGCAAGGAACCAAGCGCAAGACTGAGGTTGGTGTCCTTCATTCCACTCTTATCTACTTCTCATAAAGGAAAATGAAAGTAGTTTTAGTTTGTTTGTTTCTAAGATAGCTACCAGTCTTAGTGGGACTAGCAGCTCCGAGTGGACACTAGATTTCCCAACAACACTATTCAATAAAGACCTTTACTTCTAAGTAAATCCACCATGTAGGATAGTCATTGGATGTAATTGGTGATGTCAAGAATAACTAGGCATTGACTTTCCATTTTAAAAGAAGTTGAAGTTGTATATGCTGAAACTAAGTGTTCCAATGGAAATATCTCGAAAAACTAGGCCGATTAAAAAAATGGCTCTGAAAACGGATTTCAGATGAAGAAGTTATGGTTTTTTGAAGAAAAGTTGTTGAAGATGCCAATGAACCACGTGAATGTTGGGAAGTTGATGATAATGTTATATTTAAATAAAATTCCCCCCTTTCTAAACTTAATCTAATTAGCTCACTTTAAAAAAAAAAAAATTTATATGACCCGCTTTTATAAATAAGTGAAAGTCATTTTTACAATGGTACTTTATGAACTATCCACTAAATTGTAACTTAAGTAAAAGATAAAGTGACTCACTTTTTATAATGGGTGAGAACACTTTTACATAAAGTAACTTTAAAACATAAGTTACATGTGCTTTTTGAAAAAGTAACTCAACAAAAAGAAAGACTTAACCCAATACCTTTATTATCATAAAGTCACCTGTAGACCAAGTGAGCTAGTTTAAAAGGTTAATAATTGTTGGAAAGGAGGAAGGTTTTTTTTTTTGTTGCTCATTTAAACTTTGGGGTGCGTGCTTACTTGAAAAACTCCTTTTTCCCTACAAAACAAAAAAATAACCACACAAACCAAACAAACAAGAAAAAGTATCCAAGCCTTACGACTTAAAGTTAAATTTGGCTGGAAACTAGATATTTTCCTCAATATTTTTGATTTTCCGAGATCACACTAAGAAGCGGTAGAAAAGAGCATACGCATGAGAAAAACCTTTTCTTTCTATTTCTATTTTTCCTAGATCACATAGAGTCGCAGGGCAAAGAGCATACGCAGAAATGAAAGATATAGATCTAATAATATAATTTTTTTATAGAAGACTATAAACTGAAATAAGCAGAGAGATAAATAAATATAACTACAAATAAACACTGTATACCTCTAGATCTTAAAAAAGACGTAGCTAGGGCTACGCAAAACCTTTTCGTGTGAAACGAAAGGGGTTCATGACTGGAACAAATGATCCTAACACAATAGAGCTATCCTCTTGACCCAAAAGTGGTCAGAAATAGTAGAACTAGGAAATGATAGTCAGATGTAGTTGTACCGCCTTCGGATTTGGATCACCTACAGATTCGGCCCTCGAATAACTCTGATACCATGTAGGAATTTACAGGGTAAGTTCTTTAGATAGAACACCAAAGGACACCGCTCATAAATAGATCACATATCAGTACACCAATATTATTGATGTGGTTAAAACCCTCAAAGAGGGAAACAATCCACGACTTGAGCCAATGCGACCACTTTAGGCAATTTATTAATGTAAAAGAGAGAAAATTGATATAAGCTTCTTTCATGAACAGTCATCTAACAAATGACCCTCCATGCTATTTAAATAGAGATCATGGACCAATTGGGTGTTAAGCCATAGATCAAGTGTTGGTAATATCAAGGAGAGAATGAATTGTCAGATCACTTCATGTCTAGAACATATCGTGATCGTCTCATTGTAAGTTACAAAAAATACACACTAAAGAAATACATTTAACCTAAATATACACTAGACCAAGTTTTACTTAATTATTTCCTATGTGTCGGCATATCCTAACAAAATTAGATTATAAAAGTATATGTAAATTAGTTTTGGATAAGTAATTTGAATGATTTGAAATTTAGTTTGTTTTTTATATTTATTTGGATTCAATTATATAAGATAGGTTTTAGTCATTGCAACAAAACTCAAATATAACTTTGGAAATAAAGCTCTTTTATAGAAATAACAAAGTTATCAATTTACTATGATTAAACTGAAACACAATATAAATGAGATAAATTTCAATTCAAAGTTTGTTTGTTTGTTTTTTTTTTTTTTTTTTTTTTTTTTTTAATTTCAATTCTATTAATTTTAGAAAAAAACATGTTATATCATAAAATCAGAGATATCCAAAAATTAGATACTTTAGAGATTATCTACTACAAACATGCTTTTAAAAACCAAGGTGATCTATGCATTTTTCCTTTTAACCCTTTCTCCTATGGACATCAATCTATCCTACTAAGACATCCATCACAACAGATTGTTGGCTTAGGGGGTCCTAGTCTAGGTTCAGAGTTAGTTGCGCCAACTGACAAATCCCTACACTACTGGCCCTTTCAGCAACAACCCACGTAACGCCTCACCCGAAGCAGTATGGGGGGATGCTAGAACCAAGTTTCTCCACCCAGAGACTAGTGTGATATCTTTTAGCACCTCAGATCTACCTTTACGTAGATCTATACACTCTTAGGGCTCACTGCTGCAACTCTGTCCAGATGGTCTTTATACCTTCATGAAGGCCTTCGATTAGTCTTTGCAGACCTTTAACAGTCAATCTATCTACTTGAACACGTCAGAAAGCATTCCTAAATTAGGGTTCGTGCAAATCTACTTAAGTTATTAGTAACATCAGAGAATTCATCAAAGGCTTCGGGAAATTATATAAACATGCTTGCGTACATCATTTAACAGTTATCCAATAGATTCGTGCAACATTCAATCAATATTCCATAAAACACATTATTCATCGACAACATATATCATTACAAGAAACGGAGATAAAACAGATATACACATGAATTCTTTGGTAACTGTCTTTATTGATCTTCAATTCAGATTTACAGAATCAAAACTACCCTATGCGCTCAGCTGCAGGAGTCCACGCACTCAGCTGCAGACTCTACCTAGGCCTCTGTGCGCTCAGTTGCAGAGTCTTTCTTTTCCTATCTGACCCACTTCTCTTTGCTAACACTTCTCTTCTATTGACCCATTTATTCTCCCTTCTCCTTGGACTCTCTAAGACACATATTTATAGCCTTTAGCATACAATTCCATGGTCCGCAGACCATGGGTGGATCTCAAAACCAAATCATACTCTACATAAAACAAGGAGCTAACCCCTTTGACTCCTAATCCTCTATGCACTCCGCATCCACAAATCGCAGAGACTTTACATTAATTACAAAAATGTATCAAACTTGGGTTATCTTAACCCTAATACTGACCCAGGGGACCCCTTCCCAACACATATGATAATGTTGCTTCTTTGTTTTGCTGAGAAAGTTCCATAGCATCCACATTGGCATAAATAGATAGATATTTCTCACTATTAGAATGATTAGACCCATGGTTCAACTTTTGCTCACAAATTGAATGCACAATTATGGTTGAAGATCTCTACTTGTCCTCCGTCGAAATATTTACCTCTACTGAGGGTTGTGTTGATGCAACTGGGGGATTCTTGTAAGAGTATTCTATTACTAACAATCTTATGTAAAAGTACATAAAAGACCTCCATTATATAGCAATGGAGGAGACCCAGTGTCGGTTAAGGATAATTACAATAATTAGATATATGCAAGTCCCTATGCTAGCATACAACTCATGATAATTAGCTCATAGGGAAATGAGGCATTGGAAAAGCCAATTCTAACACCCCACCTTAAGTGAAACATTGGGAGAAAAAATAAAAAAGAAAACAAAGAAAGGGTCTCGATAACAAGGCCTTATTAGGTACCCATGTTCAAACTCAGATAAGCGGAGAAAGACTTTTGATGTGATTTTCGCTGAAAACTCTCCTCAAAAAACTTGATATGGATCACAAAAGCCTAAATTCAATAATTACATCCCTGCACGGAAGGTCCATTGTGACAAAGGTTCACCATTTTAAATGGGCACACTTGCAGGTTTTGACAAATGAATTTTGATGTGATTTTCACTGAAAACTCTCCTCAAAAAACTTGATATGAATCACAGAAGCCTGAATTCAATAATTACATCCCTGCACAGAAGGTCCATTGCGACAATGGTTCACCATTTTGAAGAGGCACACTTATAGGTTTCGACAAATGAATTTTGATGTGATTTTCGCCAAAAAATCTCCTAAAAAAACTTAATATGGATCTCAGAAGCATAAATTCAATAATTACATCTCTACATGGAAGGTCCATTACGAAAAAGGTTCACCATTTTGAACGGGCACACTTGCAGGTTTCGAAAAATGAATTTTGATGTGATTTTAGCTGAAAACTCTCCTAAAAAAACTTGATATGGATCACAGAAGCCTAAATTCAATAATTACATCCATGCACGGAAGGTCCATTGCGACAAAGGTTCAACATTTTGAATGGGAATGCTTGCAGGTTTCGACAAATGAATTTTGATGTGATTTTCACTGAAAACTCTCCTCAAAAAAATTGATATGGATCATAGAAGCCTAAATTCAATAATTACATCCTTGCATAGAAGGTCCATTGCGAAAAAGGGTTCACCATTTTGAACGAGCACGCTTTCAAGTTTCGACAAATGAATTTTGATGTGATTTTCGCTAAAAAATATCCTAAAAAAACTTGATATTGATCACAAAAGCCTAAATTCGATAATTGCATCCCTTCACAGAAGGTCAATTACGACAAAGGTTCACCATTTTGAGCGAGCACGCTTGTAGGTTTCGACAAATGAATTTTGATGTGATTTTCGCTAAAAACTCTCCTCAAAAAACTTGATATGGATCATAGAAGCCTAAATTCAATAATTACATCAGTACATGGAAGGTCCATTGCAACAAAGGTTCACCATTTTGAATGGGCATGCTTGCAGGTTTCGACAAATGAATTTTGATGTGATTTTCGTCGAAAACTCTCCTAAAAAAACTTGATATGGATCACAAAAGCCTAAATTTAATAAGATAGAAAAACCCATAGGAATCCCCCACCCAAAAGAGAGAAATATGACAATGCTCAAATAACAATGGAGCTAAAATTGTAGATCCCATAACGATCCACTAAATGGCAAGAACATAGGCCCGCTCCAGTCAAGAAGTATGAAATGTTGAAGTACCAAATTTTTTGAAGATTAGAGTTGTGAAACCTCAGTGAGGTCGGTTGATCTCTGAAGTAGGAATTTTGTAGAGGCACAAGGGTGAAACACATTGTCAACTTCTCCCAAAAATATTCAAAGAAAATAGGCATCGATAAAGAACCATGGCAAGGGCTTCAAACAGAAGCAACACCATCAACCAACAAACAACCAATGAGGGATTTAAATATGGAAACTTGGCTCACACATCGTACAACAACACTCCTGAAGTTGTTTGAACACCATCACAATCGCAATAATCAAAACAAAAATATTTATCACCATCTAATTGACCCCCCTAAAACGCAACTGCGAAAGGCAACTGCCGAAGGAGTAAGAATCAATAGTCTCCATTATCAGCAAATTTCCCTCCCTAAAACACAACTGAGGGAACAATGGAAATCAACAATGAGCAACTGATCCAACATGACGATATGAATTTTGCAAGAATTGGTTAAATTGACGCCATGACCATCCATCGACCCATCCATAAATGATGTTGATGGTTGACACTGGTCCACGATTCATTCTCTCATGTCTCTTTTGTAACGATATGAATGCAAGACTAGTAATTGACCAAGAATAGTGATGCTTTGGTAATGTCTTATGATGAGGATGTGCAAATAGCTCATTTTTTTTTATACTCAAAGTTGGGTGCCACAACATTTTCATATGGAATGACATTAGCAGCCATGTCATCAATATGTTTATCACAATTAACAGGAGAATTTTCTTCAAGCACCTCACAGTTGGATGTAGGTGATGAGGCAACATGATCGTATCCAAGACCCGCTCTTGATGTCTACACTACAGGGTTAATAGGGGCAACAATTCCCTATCCATTCTTCCCAAGTCCTCCTTGTTATGTGAAATTTACGATTGTGGACAAGAGTATCTTCCCTAGACTTAGTGGATGAGTATAGAACAACAGAAAGCAAAGGATATAAGGCTTTCCTTAGAGTGATTGAAGAATGGAAAGAGGCATATTTGGAACATGTAGCAAGATTTACTCTCCTCCTGACTTGTAAGATCCAATCATAGCTCCAAGCGCTATAATTAGAACTTGCAGATGCAACCAAAACAAGCCAAGGATCCAACATCTATGTAGCATTTTTCAATTACTCTATTCAACGAATCAGCGAGGCATTGAAATATATGAATGTAAACATAACATAACACATATAAGGAAACAATGTACTCTTTGTATTATAGAAATAGGAAAGAGTTTACAACCAAGAATAGTAGTTGATCTCCCCAAGTTGACTTGTCCTTCCTTTATCACAAAGCACACCTCAATGTCAGCCTAATGCATAATGATGATGACCCTCTTAGATTCAAGGTAGCAGCATGAGGGTATGGCCAGTCTCCAAAAGCCAACCCTGATGTTATGGATGGTAGTAAATATATAGGAGAGTGTGGTAGTTTATGAATTCTTATCCATTTACCAATCTAGGCTTGAGATCCACTTAAGATGGGAGGATGAGCTCAAGGGATAAGAGGTGAAATCTCCAAGGTAGGATGAGATAGGTCTCGAGCTTCTTATCCAAGGTAAATGGTTGAAACAACCCCTGGAAGCTTTTGGAAGAGGAAGCTTCAGGATTCTTTTTAATTTTCTTGAATTTCTAGAATCAACACACCCCCATCAAGTAGTAAAAACATAGTTACCTATAAAACGAGAAAATTACCTAGTACCCGTTTTTTTAAGTTCGCAAAAGAACACCTGATTTTGAAAAGTGGTTATTCAGAATAACCTTTATTTTTTTTAGCATATTTTTGGCACTTTAAATTTTCTTATGTAACATTTTTTAAATGTTACTGATTTTCATGCCCATTTTGAAAAGTGTTGATATAATACCAACCCATTTTTTTAGAGGGCTTATTCTGATAGTTTAAATTTTTTTATGTATTAAGTATGAACATTTGTTTTAAAATGTTAGTGATTTTCATGCTCTTTTACACTTTAATTTTTCTAGTGTATTAAGTGTGGATAATTTTTTTTAAATGTTGGTGATTTTCAGGTTGGTTAAAAAAAAAACATGACAAAAATAAAATAAAATAAATATATATAAAAAAGAAAACATAAAATTGTAAAAAAAACAATAATTGTTTGTCAAAATAAAATTATATATATATGTATATGTATATGTATATGTATATGTATATGTATATGTATATATATATATATATATATATATATATATATATATATATATATATATATATATATATATATATATATATATATCTGAGAATTTTTTTCAAAAAAACATATAATTTAAAGGAAAAAAAACATCAAAAACAATTTTTTACAAATTAAAAAAATAAATAAATTAAAATAACTATATAAAAAAACATTTAAAAATAAAATAAAATAATTAAAACATATATATAATTAAAATTATAATCGATTAACCATGGGGGCTCGACCCTAGGTGGGCGGGGTAAGGTTGATTCCCCAAATCAGGCCTCCCCGGCAAGGTGGTCGCAGGGACTCAACCCTGGGCGGGAGGGGAACTGTCTTGCTCAACATTGGGTGGGCGCAGGGAGGTCGATTCCCGGAATTGGGCCTCCATGCCCAAGTGGTCACAGAGGCTTGGCCCTGGGTGGGAGGGGAGTTCTCTCAGCTCCTTGCCTGCCCAAGACCAATCCCCCATGGCCACTTGAGTGGGGGAGGCACGGGGGCTTGACCTTGGGTGTGCAAGGAGCTAAATTAGCTCCCTGCCCGCCCAGGGCCAAGCCCTCGTGACCACTTGGGCGGGGGAGGTTTGATTCCCGGAATTGGGCCTCCCCTACCCAAGTGGCCGTGGGGGCTTAGACCTAGGTAGGTGAAGAGCTGTCTCAGCTCCCCACGGCTACCTGCGCAAGGGGAGGTCGATTCCGGGAATCGACCTCCGTTCGCCTAGGTGGCCGCGGGGGCTTGGCCCTTGGTAGGCGGGGCAAGGTCGATTACGGGAATCGACCTCCCCCCGCCCATGTGGCCGTGGGGGTTTGACCCTAGGAGGGGGGGCAGAGGTCGATTCCAGGAATGGACCTCCACTTGCCCAGGTGGCCGTGGGGGCTTGGCCCTAGGTAGGCGGGCAACTACCCGCCCATCTAGGGTTGAGCCCCCACGGCCGCCCAGGTGGCCGCGGGGGCTTGGCCCTTGGTAGGCGGGGCAAGGTCGATTCCGAGAATCGACCTCCCCTCGCCAAGGTGGCTGCAGGGGTTCGACCCTAGGAGGGCAGGCGGAGGTCGATTCCGGGAATGGACCTCCCCCTGCCCAGGTGGCCATGAGGGCTTAACCCTGGGCAGGCGAACAATTGCCTGCCTGTCTAGGGTTGAGCCCCCAGGGCTAGCTGTGGGGGGCTCGACCCTAAACGGGCGGGCAGTTGCCCGCCTACCATATATATATAGATATAATTTTTTAAATGTTTTTTATTTTATAGTTATTTTAAATTGATTTTTTAATTATTTTTTATTTTTTTATTTCGATTATTTTAATTTTTGTTTTTAATATTTGTTTATTTAATTTTTTTTAGTGTAATTATTATTATTATTATTATTATTATTTATGTCATTTTTTTTGTTATTTTTTTTTTCCCTTTAAATTATGTCTCTTTTTATTATTATTTATTTTTCCCTTTATTTTTTTGTTTAATTTTTTATTTTACTTTTACAAGTAAATTTTGTTTTTTTACAATTTTTATGGGTTTTACTTTATATATATATATATATATATATATATATATATATATATATATATATATATATATTTGATTTTTTTGGTCATGTTTTTTTTATAACTTTAATTTTTTTAAACGTTTTTTTTCTTGTTTTTTTCTTTTAAGGGTTTTTATTGTGTTTTTAAATATATATATATATATATATAATTTTAATATTTTTTTTTTTTAATTTATCTCGTCAATAATTTTTTATTTTTTTTCAAAATTTAAATTATCTTCTTAAATTATGTATATATATATATATATATATATATATATATATATATATATATTGTTTGTTTCTTTGTTTGTTTGTTTTTTCTTCACTTTTTTGTTTGTTGGTTTTTTTAGAATATCCACAATGCAACAATGAATGAAAATAATAATTTATGTTATATTCAATCTACCAAAGTTGATATTTTGATTAAAAGTAAAAAAAAATATTAGAAATTAATGTTGATTTTTTAAGTTAAGCAATGATATTGCCATGATATTATTTATTGTTATCATTTGTTCATATTTTGATTAGAAGTAAAAATACAAGAAATTAATGTTTAATTTTTAAATTATATAGTGATATTGTCATGATACTATTTATTGTTATCATTGTTCATACTTTGATTAAAAGTTAAAAAATATTAGAAATTAATGTTCAATTTTTAAATTATACAGTGATATTGCCATGATATTATTTATTGTTATCATTTGTTCATATTTTGATTAAAAGTAAAAATATATTAGAAATTACTATTCAATTTTTAAATTATACAGTGATATTGCCATGATATTATTTATTGTTATCATTTGGTATAAGATAATTTTAAAAATGTTGAAAATTTAATGTCTCATTGAAAGGGGGCACTTTGTTTTGATGGTTGATTTTTAGGTTTTTGTTGCAATAAGATAAGTTGTCTTAGGCTAAGATTTCAAAAGAGCTATACTTTTAGCCTTTAAAATAAAAATTACTCTTGGAATAATGAATCTTTCATTTACTTGTTCATTTTTAAAAATTGTTTTAGTCATATAATTTGTCAATAATTTCATGGTTCAAATATGTTAAAAACTTAAGGTTTTCAATTCCATGGTTGAAAACTTGTCAAAATATTAAGGTTTTTCTGAGTTATGATATTTAATCTTTAATGCTATGGTTGAAAACAATTACAATTTTAGGGTTTTTTAGAGTCAAGATGTTTTATCTTTAACAAGATGGATGAAAATTGTTGGAATTATAAGCCTTTGAGACATGATATTTTATCTTTAACATCATGTCTGAAAATTGTTGGAATTTTACAGTTTTTCAAAGTCCTAATATTTTATCTTTAATTACATTGTTAGAAAGTACCTGATTTTCTTTTTGTTATTCCAACATCAACACTTTTTGTTTCAACGGTGTTTTTCCAATCCCTTTTGCAAAAAAAATGGTTTTTAATAAAACATTGAAAATTTAGCCTTAAAAAAAGCATCGTTCTGGAATACCAACTTTTCATTTATGGGTTGTTTTTTCATGTTTTTGGCATTTTCGGGTTAGAGTTCTCGTTTTGAGGTAATAGTTCTCGTTTCATCTGTAACTTCATTTAAACTGTTGTTGATTAGAGCAGGTGGCAGAAGGGAGAAACCTGTTGGTGAACGCAAGTATCTAAAGGGGCAGGGTGCACTGGGCCTTAAAAGCATTGATTTGAAGCAATTAAGCCTAGAAGCTCAGTTATTTGAAGAGGTCATGCTTAGTTTTTCATGTCAGGATGATGACAACATGTTCATAGATGATGATCAATCCGATTTGTAGACCTATTGACCAGATGCGACAAAATGGCCTATAACAGATTGCCCCCTAAAGTGCAAAGTCATAGGTGATAACTGATGACTAAAGTGCTTTACCTTGTGATAAGTTCAGATCAAGAAAAACTGGTCGAGATCATCATCTGTTACAATGCATTTCATCATGATATCTTTGCTGAGGGAGGCATACCCATGCCCAACACATACGCTAACATTACATGTACAATTATCAAGAAGTCATGTCCACCGATGACAAAGTGTGGACCCATGATTGGATGACTTCATGTATGATCATAACCATCATACTTTGTAATCTTGCATTAATCCTGAAATCGCAACCCGGATGGATGAAACTAGATTCAGGGTCTTCTATCTTGTTGACTCAATCGTATAATGTATGAGTCTAACGATGCGAATGAATGAGTTGGATTCAAACATGGTAGACACCATTTGATTGTCGATCAATGATGTAAGTCATTAACGGACATGAGAGAAACCACCAATGATGTTAATGACTCTCAAGGTATTGCAGTACAATCCGTATGGTGTGAAACAATGAGTTGAAGTTGAACACCACATAAAATCTTTCGGTCACAGAGCAAAGATGAAAACTTGTCACTGAGAGCGAGGAAACTTGCCATTGATGTATATAAGCACCAAGGTACCGAAGGAAGTTTCTAAGTTAGCTTCCTGGATAATGAGCTGATGTCAACAAGAAGTGACCTATCGCAGGAGGGCCTTCATGTATCCCCCACCAATGACATGAAGTGAGTACCATGATTTGAGACAAAATGATACTGATATGGAATTGGTTCAGGAATGACAAACATGGAATGAAGGCATAATAGTATTGTAGCAGATATGAAATGAATGACTTTTATTGAACATATTAGCAACACTGAATGAAGTTGGCAGCATTGACCCAAAATCGAAAGCAGAGGCTTTGATATGGTATGATGAACCAAAAGACATGCATATTTCCCAACCCAACGACCACAGAGATGAAGTGGAAGAGTGTCATTTTCATGAGAAACTCATTGCTATTAACAAGTGGAATACCCTATTTTTTCAATTTGCCGAACCATTTCTGGTTAGTACCTCTTTATTTTTTACAATCCTGAGGATAACATATACTTGATCTGTAAGTTCATCCTTTGAATCAATCCCTCTGAGTATCTTTAATGAACCCTGAGAAGCAGTGGTTTGGTTTCGTCATGTTTGATGAGTCCATCCTTGTTTGATGCTTTTACGAGTCCAACGAAGGTCTAACTCGACAACTTTTTCATATTTAGAGAGTTTGAAAAAGAGGCAAAAAAGAAAACTCCAAATGATCTTTTTCATAAATAGTCCCTTGAGTCTGAAAACGCTGAAAACGATACTCAAGAGAATCTCTTAGCCATGTTCGACTAAGGTATTCATTTTTCGTAAATAGTCTATCTCAATTCGGAAAAGGATTAAACTTATACTAAGTAGATGTCTTTTCATTCACTTTAACAAGTTCAAAAAGATAAGTGCTCAACAGTATTTTCATGTTTTGGGAGTCTGAAAAGAGATGAAAGAGGACTCCATGGTGTTCCTTTTTCGTAAGTTTATAGAGCCTGAAAAAGTGATAAAAGTTTTCTCTTTGGTCAAAATAATATGTTTCGATTCAAACACATTAAATTTGTCAGATAGTTGTTAACCTACTCAAAACATCACCAAAAGATTAAAAATACTTGTTCCATGGTAAATTAGGTCACATTTAGGTCAAAATATTATAATATTAATAAAATAATTATGAAAATGACCATAAATAAACATAAAAGTAATTCATTTTTACCATTTCACATTTTACCTCATGGTGAGTGAATTCTGAGTGCTTTTTGCACCCGATCTACTACATCTAATTGCATCCAATCCGATGGATCATTTAGAGTTTCATCACTTCCAGGCAGGAGCTCCAACCTTGCTCTTTCTCTTTACGGTTATTATTTCACATTTCATGCACATTTTTTTAGTTTTTGGAGTGACCTAGGGCTTTAATTTATTGCCCTAGGCTCAACACACCTCCTTAATGTCGAAAGGTGCATTGGGCAAGCCATAAATATATTGTCCATCATGTTGCAATGTACTGTCCTCCCTTAGGGGGGTGCGTTGGGTGCATTTTGCAAACTTGTTTAGCCAATTTCACTCAAACTTTTCTCAATTTTTTGCATGAAAGCCACTCTAAAGGATCTTCTTGTCATATTTCATCCTTTCATAAAAAAAAAATCACTCTAATATAGCGAGAAAGAGAACATGAGGAATAAGATATGAATGCAAATAATGACCCAACCACTATTTAGGCACTAAGAAATTGTGGGCTACTAAAAATCTTCTGGATTCCTTGTATGAGGCAAGATATGGAGCTATTACAGTATCTTGTTCGAGCATGGGATGTTCAGGCACAAGCCTTTAGGCTTGGAGTACATAACCTTGAAATACAGGTGGAAAACACATACTTCTTGACAGGTTTATCTAGGGGAGGTGCCCCTGTATCATTATTTGGTTCGAGGAGGGGTGGAGAGACAGTCAACGATTACATCAGTACACACTACAGACCTCGATCCCAACTGACCAAGGATGGGAAGATCAAAATAAAGGATGTGACTCGATTGGAATTGAGGAAAATCCTATTTATTATTACTAGATTGGCTAGTACTGCTACCCTACATCTGGCCAATAGGTCTCATATGCAGTACACTCTAGAGTGTATGGAGCCGACAATATTCAACTAGAGCGAGGGAGTACTAGAAAGTCTAAAGGAACAACTGACTAAGGCAAAGGATGGATGGTTGAAGAACTTTGAATATGGTTCGATTTTTATCTCATTTTCCTTAGAGCGGATTCCATTGCTTCGACCATAGCATATCTCGCTCAAGCCCAAAGATCTGAGAGTCCCATGGATGAGGAGATCGGTGGATCTAATTCCCAGACATGTAGGTCCATCGTTGATGAGCTTCACATCAGTCTTCTTCTGTTGGTTTCACATGCAACTCATTATGATTCAAGGCTATCCATATGCAGGGATGGATTTCAGTGGAGATTCAGAGCTCGTGCTTCTTGATGGCAAGCGATGGAGTTTCATAGGTAAAATAAAACATCTTGATCATTTTTGAATTTTTAAGTTTTACAAATTTTTCGATATTTTTATGTATCCAATACTAATTATTGATTTTTTAACATGCAGATGTTAGACCCGTTTGACTTGTGGGTTCTTATTATCTCCAGTGTACAGGAGACCCACAATAGGCAATAGTTGGAGTATAGGATGTTGCATGTGGATGAGATGTATTGTAGGATCTAAATGTGGTCGAGACCCTTACAGAGGTCAAGTGATAGATGGAGGGATTGACCCAAGGCATAGCTGAGACCAAGGTCAATCATATGCCTATAACACTGCAACGTCATACTATTAGCGTGCTTAGATCTATTAACCAACTATTGTGCAAGATAGATCACACAGTTGCTTGCTATCATGAGAATTATGTTTAGTCTACTAGGAGGCTTATGTAGCCATATTTTGACCGCATTTATATTTTGGTATGATAGGCCGTGTGGCCATATGTGTCTCGGGCATAAGTTATGTAAAACCAAACTTTGATATATATCTATATAGATATATATATATATATATATATATATATATATATATATATATATATATATATATATATATATATATATAGATATAGATATAGATATATATATCAGTGTTTCTTATGCATTTTGTTATCTTCATTCAAATTATGCAATGTGAAAATAACTTAATATACATATGTCGCAAATGTCCATCCAAAACATGATTAGCCAATGCATCTGTCAATGTATTTAGATTTCTAGAAATGTGTTGATACTAGTTATAATCAAAATATATTTCCAGAAAGCGAACCCTTAAGAACATGCAAAACATAGTTGGACTTCTAACTGAATAGACATTAGTCAACTGTAGTACTACAAGATGTGAGTCAAATTTGATGATGATTATACGACATATACCATGTGAAATAACATCAGACAATAGTTTGATCATTGCGCTATGCTCAACGATGTTATTTGTAGAGCTACCGATACAAATCCCTTGTAGACTCACTAACTCACCATTTAGAGCATATATAGCCCATGCTGTGGAAGAAAGGTTTTGAGGACAACGACTAGTGCCATTATCATAACCAACATATGGTTGAAGGGATGTCGACATCTACAAACCAAATGTAAACAAAATTAACAAAAACCATAGGAAAATTCGAAGGGAACACACTACAAACACACTCAACACACCTATCTACAACATGTACATAGTGAACTATGCAAAAATAGTTTAAGCATAGTATTTTTTAAGGTGCAACCCATTTCTAGGCTACACCAATCAACAAGCTCATAGGCCCCTTTAGCAAGAACACATTTGACAATGCACGGGCGCAACCACGTAGGCTCAAACTTCCCAAATCCTAACTTATGAGACTCTTGATTATATAACAAGACAAGGTCACCTTCCGAGAAGACACAAGGCTTGAAATTCTTGTCATATTGCGCCTTAATGTGTTTCTTATGAGCTTCATTAGCCATCACGACATTACATTGGTTTTCATCTAAGTGTGTCAGATGTAAGAGATCCTCTTCTTCTATAGAAGTGGCAGGGAGGAGTTTGACAACAAGTTTCAAAGATGGAATTTCACACTCAATTGGAAGGATTGCTTCCATACCATATACCAATCATAATGTTGTGAACTGGGTAGTAGTCCAAATAGAGGTTTGATATGCCTACAAGGCCACATAAAGGATAAAATTCCAGTCTGATTTGTGGACCCCTATTATGGGTTGAAGCACCATTTTCAAAAATTTCTTAATCACCTCAACTTTCCAATTTGCCTGAGGTTAGTAAGGAGTCGAGCTCTCATGCGAGAGACCCAACTTGATAGTCAGTTCAGACATCATGTGATTACAAAAATGTTTCGCATGTTCTATAATCATAACCTGTGGTGCACCAAACCTTGCAATGACGTGATTAAAGAAAAAGAAGGAAACTATTTCGTTGGTGTTATTGTACATAGGCATCGCCTTAGCCCACTTGGTAAAGTAGTCTACCACCACAATGATGTAGCCATGCCCCTCTACCGAGTGAGGGTTACATGTCATAATCAATGCCTCATTTAATAAATGGTACAACAACGATAATAGGGTGCAAAAGAGCTGGTGGATCACAGGTTTTACAATCGTATATCTGGAAAGCATGACACTTTTGGACGGCGAGGATGCAGTCATGAAACATAGTAGGAAAAAATTGGACAACACGCAAAATATTATGTGTGATGACATAACCAAACATATTTCCACCACATGCCCCAACATGACATTCATTTAAGGCTTTCTCGCCCTCCTCATGAGTGAGGCACCTTCGAAAAATCGTATCGATACCATGACGATAAAGGGCGTTGTTGGTATCCTAAATTGCCCTATTTTCTACCTCATTTCCATCAATATCAACCTCTATTTTACCTTAATAAAAGACCCTTATTCCCTGCACTAGTACAAGATGGTTACCCTTTTCCTATACATGCTCATAGTTTACATTAAGATTTTCTACAACACTTTATTAATCTTTTTATGTAGATTTCATGTTATTTACATATTCTTGCAACTCATATTGATTTCCTAGAAGTAATCATGGAACGTAGTGTTAATAATGTATGAGTTGACTAGTGCAGGAAGATTCCTACACCGCCATTGTTTGAGATTCCGAGAGCTATATTCCAAGAGGACGGATCTCGATCTTCGACTCCGAGTTGAACAGCTGATAAACTGAAGTAGGTGGTGTGCATCCAGGGATTTTTCTCCAAGGATAAATCATGGCCCAATGAAGTTCGCATTGTTATAACCATTGGCCAAGATTGTAATTCGATTTCTAAGTCTGTTCAGCCGAGAGACCTGAACAACAATTATCTGTAATTAGTGTAAACAGCTTAGAGCCAAACAATATATATGATGTAAATCATAGATAGGAAAGCTAGCAAACCATCAGTTATTATTTTGGTTTATGTAATATAGTTATCGCCTCGATCTGGGGCTAGACTGCTTCGTAATGTAATTTACCTAATCAAGTAAATACAAGAGGATCATTATGGTTTGCACACATAGCATGTAATTTCGTCTTTGATGTGTCATTTGAAGTGTTGATCGCTTTTGTTCCTTAGAAAGGGAATGAGCTGGTTGGCCAGGGCCCGGCCAACCCAGCTCGTTGACCCCTCTCGCTTTCGTGATTTGGGAAGATGGTGTGTTTATTTCGTAGCAGCTGTGTGATGAAATAGTTTAATCGTTAATCTTTGAGTTCTGAATTAAATTATCTTCTGTAGCCTATGTGTGGAACGGATCTGTAGTGTCCAGAGTATTTGTGTTCATTTCTGTTGATAAGATATCTTTTACGCATTTACTTTATTCTTGCTTTCTATTTTAATTCATTTTTGAAGCAGATCGTGCGAGGAACTCTTTCCTTCACCAGTGCGCGTTGTTTCTGGCACTGCACTCAGTTATTCGTTGCAGCAAACATTAAAACACTCACTTGCATTTTATTTCCCATTATTTCGCAAGTGAATGAATCAATAAATCAAGTAATTGTTTTTCGTATTAAAAGTTCATCTCTAAAAATATCTAGAAACAATTATATTAACTACCAAATTATACTTGCAAAGAATATCATTATTGTGGGTGAAGTACCAAAACTGGTTGACACATGCAAAGTACTTAGGCTATTGACTGATTCTTTTGTAAGTGTTTTATCTCATGAAGTTTATTTCCCTTATGAAGTTTGATGAGTTGAAGCATTTTGTTTCTTGCGGCTAGTTAATTCATAATTTCACTACAGTTGCAATTCCTTTTCAGCTTTTGAAAGTAAACCGGAAACTGAGTAAAGGAAAACCTGCTTTAGGGCAAGAGCAAGTCTCTTGACACTAGAACAGAGTGCTCCAAGCCCTGAGGCTTAGAGCACCTTCACTCGGACATAAGTCTTCAGTAAGGAAGACTCAATATACTCTTACACAGAAATATTGTACCTGCACTAGTGCAAGAAAGATTGCAACTGTGCAAGGATAGGTTGTTTGTGTAAGAGAAAGATCAGAATAAAGGCAGAACTCTGCAACAACCCATTTGTCAGACTGCTTATCATCCATTTGGAGATTAACATAGTGTTTCATTCAACATTTAAGATTGTTTCTGTTGTGTGGAATTTCTTTACTTGATTTACTTGCAAATTGTCTTTTACATTCCAGCACTAGATTTGCCTTGGTGTAAATTGCATTTCCAATTGTTTTCTATCTGATTCTGCAAAACATTCCCTTCAAGAAGTAGGATTAGAAATACAAAAAGTTCATACCATTTCTGGCATTGCCTGTGCTTCATATCTAAGTTTACGAAACCCTTGGGTTGATAATTAAGTGTTGAGGAGTTTGCTCAAGCGCAATTCCTGCACCCAACATTTTGGCGCCGTTGCCGAGGAGGCGATTTGAATTGGTAAGAATTTTCCATTTTTTTCAATAGGGGTAAGTTTGCTATCATTTTTTCTGCAGTGTGCTTCTATTGTTTGAAGGAGTTCATAGGTGCCGATTTATTTCTAAAACTTGCAGCTTTTACTTTTTGAATTTTGTTTGTCATTTTTTCTAAAATGAATGCCTAAAAGAGGTAGGGGTCCGAAGCCCACTAGGGGCCAATGAAACACTAACAAATCTAAAACCAAAACTCATATTGGGCCTTCTTTTGCAGGCAGAAAGTCCAAACAAACTCAGACTCATCACACAGGAACAATCCACCTAGGCTCTAGTAGCAGTAGTTCAGGTGTGACACAACCCATAAAGGGGAAGAAGGGGACTGTTGGAATCCATAGTCAACCTTCTCAGCCTATTAAGAGCGGTTTGTGTGGAAGAACAACAATGGAAAATATGGAAGACCACGAAGAAGGAAGTCGTGAAAATCAGGTAAATGAGGAACAATCTACTTTCGGATTCCCTATTGTAAATCCTAATATACAAGCACAAATGAAAAATATTTCACCATCAACTCTTCCTCATTGCTATGGTAAGGTACATGAAGATCCAAACTCTTTCTTATTTGAGTTTGATATTTTGTGTAGAAGTTATGATTATTTATCTGATGCCTAGAAGTTAAAGTTCTTTCCTGCAACTCTCAAGGACGCAGTACTCCATTGGTTCATCAGACTAGGAGGAAACACTATAAATTCTTGGGAGCAAATGAAGAAAGTGTTTTTATCAAAATATCAGTAATATTGTAAAACTAGAGATATCCAAGATGAAATATTTACTATTGTGTAAAATGATGATGAAATGCTAGAGGACTATTTGGAGAGATTCGTGTATATTCTCCAAAGATCAAAGCACGAATTTGATATAGGTACTATTAGAACCTTGTTCTTATGTGGACTTACTGATGATTCTAGGAATAATCTAAATCTTTTAGGACAAGGGGATATTGCTCAAAAACCTTTTGACCAGATCTGTGACTTGTGTAGGAAATTCTCGAGGAACCAATATAGATCCAGTAAAGGAATTTAGAATAAAAACATGAAAACCAAATCTACTGATGCTATGATTATTGGATTAGAAAACAAAATGGACAATATGAAAATTGAAATAATGAATACTGATAGTAAACAAATAGACTCTTTGAAGTTTAAAAAAAAACTTGTAGAAGAGCAAGAAACATTGTCTATTTTTTGTTCAAGATGTAGAAGAAAGCATCCTCTAAGAGAATTTCCTCTAGATATTAAAGAGGCTAATAAATGTGCACTTTGTGCAGATAACCATGCCATGGAAAAATGTCCCTCCATACCTGGGCTGAAAGCTATATTCGAAAGGGGACAACCTAAAGCTGAATCATTAGATGGAATGGGAGCATGAAGAAATTGGCTTCAGGTAAATGCAGGTATGGTTCCTGAACAACCACCACATTTTTTTGGTTATAATGCACACTCATATTCCTATCCTAACACTGGTCACTCTCAGCATTGGAAATATGGGAATCAATATCAATATGGAAAACCCTCCCAATATTGGCAATAAGGATGGAGAGGGCCAAACCATTCACATCATTCACATAATTCCTATCATGCACTGATGCAATCATATCCTCCTACATATGCACCTTACCCAATGCCTCAACCATCATTACCTCAGCTGAGTCAACCTATGCCACCATTACCTTTACCTCCACCATTTTGACCTTCTTAGCTATCTGCTCAACCTTTACCCAATCCTAATAATAAAGTGGTACAAATGATCCATTCTATGACCCCGCTTTCTTCATCCATATTTCAGACTAAACCAGTTGGAGTCAATGATCTCCAATTGAGATCAGGGAAAGTGTTAACCTCATAAAATCAAAATCAGCCCATGGTGATTATCGATGAGAAAGGAGAGGAGGAAACTCCTGACCATTCTAGGAAAGATGACAACATTTAGCCTATCCCTATACATTCTTAGCCCTTGTCATCTTCTTCCAACCGACCTCCCTATCCAGAGAGGTTAGTTGTGGAGAAGAAAGGCCCCATTCCCGAGTCTAGCTTGGCTTCTGAGCTTAGGAACCTTTTATAAAGGTACCTTTGCTCCAAGCCATCAAAGAGATCCCCATCTATACAAAAATCATTAGGAACTCTGCCTCAAGAAGCCAGGGAGGAGAAGATTGGAACCCCAAACCATTCAATTTGTTGGTAGAGCATCAGAGTTAATGACGAGATGTATGAACTTGGAAAAATATATCAACCCCAGAAACCCTGTTGTCCCTGTTTAGATAGGTGATGTCCTTGTATCCAATGTACTTATAGACCTAGGGGAAACCACTAATGTTATGACCAAGCAAACCATGGATCAACTTGGATTGGTCCATATTTGTCCTACACCCACTATGCTTGAACTGGCAGATAGATCTAAAATTAAGCCAGAAGGAGTATTGGATGATGTGATCGTTTCCTTAGATTCTTGGGAATATCTCGCAGATTTCATTGTGCTTGAGCCAAAGAATCCTGTAGGAGGGCATCCCTTGATCTTGGGACGACCATGGCTTACTATGGTTGATGCTTATATTGGATGCCATTCTGGTGATATGTATATTTCCCATGGAGATTCTAGAAATAAAGTCACCCTATATCCACCTGCTAGATCTATTCAGGAGCTTCGAGACACTTTATGGTTAGACGATGAGGAGACCCAGCCTGTTTCATGGATACATCAGAATGATGAGTCCTCACAGGATGGTGAGATTCAAGACTTCCTAAACAATCTAGACACCATGCCTAATTTTGAGTCATTAAGTCAGTATTTTAGTCTAGACTTTCAAGAAGGATACAACTCTCTACCTCCATCATCACTACCTCTAGTGACACCTTTGTGTACTCTGGAGCCTGACACTACTCTTTTTGATATTAGTCCAGGTAAATCCTTGTATAACAGTTCAGACTTGGACACTTCTCAATGAGAGCAACTTGTGAATTTGTTGTGAAACCATCTTGATGCCTTTGCATGGGGTTATGAGGATATGAAAGGCATCCCTCCTAAAACTTGTATACACCATATCTATATTCAGGATGGAGCCCGACCTGTCTGACAACCCTAGAGGTGAATGAACCCAGCTCTAAGAGATGTTGTAAAGGAAGAATTGCAAAAACTCTTAGATGTTGATTTTATCTATCCCATTTCTGATAGCCAGTGGGTCTCTCCATTAGTAATAGTCTCGAAGAAAGATGGGAGATGGTGCCATTTCATTGACTACAAAGAATTAAATAAAGCCACTCTCAAAGATTACTTCCCCCTTCCTTTCATCGATCAGGTACTCGATACCCTTGCTAGTAAAAAGTACTTTTATTTTCTAGATGGCTTTAGCAGATATAACCAGATACAGATATCACCCGAGGATCAAGACAAAGCCACTTTTACTTGTCCATGGGGTACATTTTCTTACCGAGTGCTTCCCTTTGGGCTCTGTAATGCCCCAGCTACCTTTCAAAGGGCATTCTTGGCTATTTTTGCTGACCTCAAGTGCATGGAAATCTATATGGATGATTTCTCTATGTTTGATGATTCATTTCAGGAAGCCCTCAGAAATCTAGAAAAAGTGCTTCTTTGCTGCCAAGAAGCTCATCTTGCCTTGAGTGACAAGAAATGCAGATTAATGTGCAAGGCAGGAGTAGTTCTTGGCCATATTATTTCTGACAAAGGTATCCAGGTTGACCATGCAAAGATAGAATTCATTTTGAGTCTTCCTATACCCAAAACTCAAAGGGAAGTGAGAGGTTTTCTAGGACATGCGGGCTACTATAGGAGATTCATTGAGAATTTCTCAAGGATAGCTACCCCCCTTTTCCAACTTTTGGCTAAAGATAGTGAGTTATCTTGGTCTACAACTTGCCAACAGTCTTTTGAGACATTCGAGGAAAAATTAGTTTAGGCACCAATTTTGAGAGGACCAAACTAGTCCCTGCCATTCCATATTTCCTATGATGCCTCAGATACTGCTATTGGCGCAATTTTAGGACAGGAAGAATAGAAATAATCTTATGTTATTTATTTCATTAGTAAAAACTTGCTACCCGCTGAACTCAATTATACTCTTACTGAGAAAGAGTTTTTAGATGTAATATTTTCTATTAATAAATTCAGAGATTATATTACAGGATATGAAGTTTTTGTACTTACTGATCATTCTTCTATAAGATGTTTGATGAATAAACCATTAACTAGCGGTAGAGTGACTAGGTGGTTGCTATTATTACAGGAATTTAATATTACTATTGTTGATAGACCAAGGAAATTGAATGTAGTAGCATATTATCTTTCAAGATTAAATAATCCTAGTGAAGCAATTCCTGTTGATGATGATTTTCCTGACGAACATATTTTTGCTATGTCAACAAAGTCTCACTGGTTTGCTGATATAGCTAAATATTTAGTCACTGGAAAATTACCACCCCACTTATTCGCTCGTGAAAAGCGGAATATCATTCAGAAAAATGCTGCATATTCCTGGATCCAAGAGACCTCTTTTACACTGGAGCAGATCTCATTATCCGTAGATGTGTAAGAGAGGAAGAGGTGTTTGATATCTTAAAATATGCCCATGATGAACCATGTGGTGGTCACTTCGCCGATAAGCTAACTTCATACAAAGTGTTACGAGCTGGCTATTTTTGGCCTTCCTTGTTTAAGGATGCCAAACAATACGTCAAGCGGTGTGATAGCTATCAACGAATTGGAAAACCTAATAAAACCAATGAGATGCCTTTATGTCCTCAAGTTATGATGGAGCCTTTTGAAAAATGGGCTATTGATTTCGTAGGACCAATAAATCCTTCATCATCAAATAAAAAGAATATCTTGGTTTGTACAAATTTTGTTACAAAATGGGTAGAAGCTAAAGCCGTTTCTTTTGCTACTGAAAGAGTTGTTGTTGATTTTCTTTTTACTTAAATATTTACTAGATTTGGTGTACCTAGGGAATTTTTTTATGACAATGGATTGCAGTTTATTTCTAATTTGGTATAGGGTGTAATGGAGCAGTACAAAATTTGGCACAGGAAATCCACACCATATCACCCGCAAGAAAATGGCCAAGTAGAATCCACAAATAAGGTGATTGAATCTATCCTCACAAAGACAGTGAATATGAACAGAAAGAATTAGGCTGACAAATTACCGAAAGCATTGTGGGCATATCGGACCACTTGGAGAAACAACGCGGGACACACACCATATGAGCTGGTGTATGGGAAACAAGTCCTTTTGCCAATAGAATTCCAGATTAAGACTTTCAGGACTGCAGTCCAATTGGGACTAGATCTCTCTGAGGCATAGCAGCAATGCCTTCTACAATTGAATGAGTTAGATGAAATTCGAAGGGATGTTGTTCAACAGAACATCTTGGTTCAATAATAGTGCAAGAAGTGGCATGACAAGTCCATTCAGAAAAAGCAATTCAAACTAGGTGATTGGGTGCCCCTTTACAATTCAAGATTCAAACATTTTAAAGGAACATTCTATACATGCTAGATGGGACCCTATGAGGTGGTCAAAGTGTTCGAAAATGGAGTTGTAGAAGTCAAAATTATTGATGTACGGAATTCAGTGTTCTTGGTAAATGGGCATAGATTGAAGGTATATTTTCAGCCCCTTACTAAAGGAGATTTTATGCAGCAATTCCAATAACCATTTGAAAAGGAGTTGGTAGGTGATAACACCAACCTATTGAAGAATTGATTCCTTCTTGTCCTTATTTAAAAAAAAAAAATCAAAGAAAAATAAAAAGAAAAAAATGACAAAAATAAAAAGTATAAAAGGAAAAAAATTTCCTGTAATTGTGAAAATCAGTTGACTGACATGATTGCAGAAGGATCAACCTGAAAACCAGCATGCTGGCAAGAAGATAAAAAATTTTCATAAAAAGGGAATGTTACTTGAATTTTAGATATGTTGGCTGCCACCAAGAAGAAGTAGGTTCACGAAACTGAGCCCTTACCCAAGTTTGGGGTAACTAGCATGGACATTTTTTCCAAGTAAATGCTTACTTCCTGCTGCAGTTATTTTTCCTGCACCAATGAAGGTAGACTTCAAGGTAAAATATTCTTCTATTTCCCATTTTGAAATGTCCCACTAGTTTATTTTCTAAATTCCCCAGTGAATTACCTTCCTCTTTCTTTACATCCCGTTTTGTTTATCCCTCTTGATGATATCGTTCTGAAATCCCTGCTGTAATATTCCTTCCCTTTCTGAAATTTTTACCCCTCTCCCACTTCTTTATTCCCTCATAATTTGATTGTAGAATTTGATGCAGTCATTCAGAAGGCATGTCGAGAAGCACCAAAGGAAGGTGAATAAATTTTTCTTGTATAATGAGGCAAAATTTTTAAAAAGTCCATCTACAAAAGTATGTCCTATCAAAGTTTCTATATGGTAAAATTCTCTGGTGCAAGCACAACGCAGTGCAAGCACATCACAGTGCAAGCAGGTCTGGTGCAGAGATACAATTGACTGTGGGAGAAATTTACATAGTCCTGAAATGGTTTATCAAAGATCTATGGGCTTGTATTTTTGTACATATGTTGATATGATAACTCACTCCATGTTTTAAATTGATGCTTTGTTTCATTAATTACTAATCTAGGGATAAATCTTTAAAGTGCAAGGTGTGTAAGGCTGAAATCTAATCTTTTTTAATAAATGCTGAAAATAAGTCTGATTGAATTATGATGATGACTACGGAAGGGTACTCCGTCCGATAACCTACACTCACCCTCTTTGTAATTATTTCACACTATCCTACCATCATTAACCTACCTGTGATCAGATCATTCTAGTCGTTGCATCACCGCCGCCCATACCGCCACTACATCTAATCATCGTCATTCACCTATAACAATGATCGCTGACTTGGATCTACATCCAAAGTGTAAGGAATTTCCCATCATAGCCGGGTAAGCAGGTCTACAAATACGGAAGGCAAGGAACCTCCGGTACAGAATTCTTGGTGAATGTTGGAGTTACCATGGAATTTTTCCGAAGGTCTGATCGATGAAGTGGAAGAGGTTCGAAATGGCACCCATGAGGAGTGAACCACTATCGCTATAGGAGATTGGACAAATTGCCGAGTATAGGAACAGTCTTGCACTTTTGCAAGAAACTGGGTTTCTGCCATTTCTCCAAAAATTTGACAGATTCGACATGGGCGTAGTGCTAGAATTTTCAAGAACGTTCAAGGAAGGTCAAGTTAGTGTAGGGTCCTTAAAATTTAAAAGCAATGAAGAGTTCATTTCGCAAGCCACACACTTGCCACTTACAGGTGAGCGCTACTTTAAGAAGGAGCGATTAACCAAGAAGCGTTGGGAACAGTTCGCGGTCGATAAGAAGATTGAGGTCAATTGGAGAAAGGGATTGCCACAGACTGCCTTGGTCAGAAAATGGAGAGATTTACTGTTTATATTATAGAAGTTTTTCACAGGCGAAGGACACTATTCCTTGGCATTCGTATACCACCTTCGACTGCTATCACATTTCAAGGCAGGGAAACTGATTAATTTCCCTCACTTCTTGCTCAGGAGCCTCGAAAAGATGGCGAAAAGTGTGCAGAGCGCGAGTGCAAGCCAGGTTGCAACCAAACTCTACCACCATGGAATCATTACGATGTTGGTCAGGAAGAAGTTAGAGAAAAAGGGAATAGCATGGGAGGTATTTCTGAAGGAGTTCCAAGCAAAGGATGTAGAAGAACTTGCTAGCACAAGTGCAAGCAAAAAGAGAAAGGCAGAGACATTGTCTCTTGCCAAGTGAAGAAGTAATGGCTTACTAGTGCAAGCAGAGAAAGGGGCCACTGAAAATACTCCACCTGCAACAAAGACAAGGAAAATTAGGACCTCGGTGAGGAGGAAAGTTGTCGGCCAAGGAACAAATCAGTCGGGCTCCCCAATTGTAATCGATGACTCGCCCCAAGTCTCCCCACAGTTCACAATCTCTTGGTGCTTGCAGACGTAGTAGCACACAATATGGAGGACGAGGAGTAGGCAGAAGACGACGTGTTATTGTGAACATTCATCAGCAGGCTAAGGAGCAAGAGAACAATGTCGACACCAAACACTAGCAAAGTCCAAGCAAAGGAGGACGAAGAAGAACAACATGAAGAATCTCCTGAAAATTTTAGTGAACCGGAGGTGGAGACCCTTAATGATTTCGAGGACTAGAGCATTGAAGGCCCTGTGGTTTTTGAAGGATAGGGCATTGAAGACCCTACAGGTTGTGAAGATCAGGGTACTAAAGACCCCATAATTTTTGAAGAACAGGGCATTAAAAACCCTGTGGCGTTCGAAGGACAGGGTACTGAAGTCCCTGTGGTAGTAGGAGAACGGGGAATTGAAACCCCTACTGATTTGGAAGGACAGGGTGTGGAATCCCCTAAGAAAATGGGAGAGCAAGTTAAGAGCCCAGAGAAATTACGCGCACAGGGTAATAAACCCCTGATACAGAGATTGGTGAGGTTATCCAAACCCTCAGTGACAGCAAAATCCCGAGCATAGAAACCCTCAGTGATGTCTTAAAGCAGACTTTTGATAGCCTTGACCTTGATGTTGAGTCCATGGAAGAAAAGGTGTTTGCTCCTGAAGATATCAGTACAACATCGTCCACTCTCTTCCTTAATAGTGGAATAGTGGACTTGGAGCATCAACTCCATCACCTGGAAGCTCTAAACCGGGTCATGAAAGAGCAGAGTTCGCAGAAACAGAGTGAGGTGGAATTACGGGCTGAAGAAGAAGTAGAAGTAGCAGGTAAAGGTGTGGAAATACTAGGCTCATAGATGCTATAGATGCCTAAAAAAGGTAACTAAGCAGCTGCGAAAAGCACGGGAGAGGAAGCCAAAGATAGTAAAGATAGGAATAAACATTGAAGCATAGAACTCAGGTGCGGCCACTCATTTTTGAAGGCTTTTTGGAGAGGTAAAGTTTTGTGTGAGGACACACAACAACTTAGGGATGAGAGGATGTTGGTATCCTAAATTGCCCTATTTTCTACCCAATTTCCATCAATATCAACCTTTGTTTTACCTTAATACAAGACCCTTCTTCCCTACACTAGTACAAGATGGTTACCCTTTTCCTGCACATGCTCATACTTTACATTAAGATTTTATACAACACTTTATTAATCTTTTTATGTAGATTTCATGTTATTTACATATTATTGCAACTCATATTGATTTCCTAGAAGTAATCATGGAACATAGTGTTAATAATGTATGAGTTGACTAGTGTAGGAAGACTCCTGCACCGCCACTGTCCGAGATTACGAGAGTTATCTTCCACGAGGACGGATCTCGATCTTCGACTCCGAGTTTAACTGTTGATAAACTGAAGTAGGTGGCGCGCATCCAGGGATTTTTCTCCAAAGATAGATCATGGCCCAATGAAGCTTGTGTTGTTATAACCATTGGCCAAGTTTGTAATTCGGTTTCTAAGTCTGTTCGGCTGAGAGGCCTGAACGACAATTATCTATAATTAGTGTAAATGACTTAGAGCTGAAGGATATATGATATAAATCGTAGATAGGAAAGCTAGCAAACCATCAGTTATTATTTTGGTTTATGTAGTCTGGTTATCGCCTCATTCTGGGGATGGACTGCTTCGTAATGTAATTTTCCAAATCAAGTAAATACAAGAGGATCATTATGGTTTGCACACACAACGTGTAATTTAGTCTTTGATGTGTTATTTGAAGTGCTGGTTGCTTTCCTTCCTTAGAAGGGGAACGAGCTCGTTGGCTAGGGCCTGACCAGCCCAGCTCATTGACCCCTCTCGCTTTCATGATTTGGGAAGATGGTGTGTTTATTTCGTAGCAGCTGTGTGATGAAATAGTTTAATCATTAATCTTTGAGTTTTAAATTAAATTATCTTCTGTAGCCTATGTGTGGAACAGATCCATAGTTTGTAGAGTATTTGTGTTCATTTTTTTTATAAGATATTTTTTACGCATTTACTTTATTCTTGCTTTCTGTTTTAATTCATTTTCAAAGCATATCGTGTGAGGAACTCTTTCCTTCACCAGTGTGTGTTGTTGCTTGCACTGCGCTCAGTCATTCGTTGCAGCAAACATTAAATCACTCACCTGCATTTTATTTCCCATTATTTCGCAAGTGAATGAATCAATAAATCAAGTAACTATTTTTGGTATTAAAAGTTCATCTCTAAAAATATCTAGAAGCAGTTATATTAACTACCAAATTATACTTGCAAAGAATATCATTATTGTGGGTGAAGTACCAAAACTGGTTGACACATGCAAAGTACTTAGGCTATTGATTGATTCTTTTGTAAGTGTTTTATCTCATGAAGTTTATTTCCCTTATGAATTTTAATGAGTTGAAGCATTTTCTTTCTCACAGCTAGTTAATTCAGAATTTCATTACAGTTGCAATTCCTTTTTAGCATATCCTTTCAGCTTTAGAAAGTAAACCGGAAACTGAGTAAAGGAAACCCTGCTCCGGGGCAAGAGTAAGTCTCTTGACACTGGAACAGAGTGCTCCAAGCACTGAGGCTTAGAGCATCTTCACTCAAAAATAAGTCTTCAGTAAGGAAGATTGAATATACTCTTACAAAGAAATATTGTACCTACACTAGTGCAAGCAAGATTGCAACTGTGCAAGAATAGGTTGTTTTTGTGGGAGAAAGATCAGAAGAAAGGTAGAAATCTGCAAGGGCCCACTTGTCAGACTACTTATCATCCATCTGGAGTTTAACATAGTGTTTCATTCAACATTTAAGATTCTTTCTGTTGTGTGGAATTTCTTTACTTGGTTTACTTGCAAATTGTCTTTTACATTCCAGCACTAGATTTGCCTTGGTGTAAATTGCGTTTCCAATTGTTTTCTATCTGATTCTGCAAAACATTCCCTTCAAGAAGTAGGATTAGAAATACAAAAAGTTCATACCATTTCTAGCATTTCCTGTGCTTTGTCTCTAAGTTTACGAAATCCTTGGGTTGACAATTAAGTGTTGAGGAGTTTTCTCAAGCACAATTCCTACACCCAACATTTTGGCGCCATTGCCGGGGAGGCGATTTGAATTGAGAATTTTCCATTTTTTGCAATAGGGGTAAGTCTTCTATCATTCTTTCCACAGTGTGCTTCTATTTTTGGAAGGATTTCATAGGTGCCGATTTATTTCTAAAACTTGCAGCTTTTACTTTTTGAATTTCGTTTGTCATTTTTTCTGAAATGAATGCCTAAAAGAGGTAGGGGTCCGAAGCCTACTAGGGGCCAATGAAACAATGAAAAATATGAAACCAAAACTCATATTGGGCCTTCTTTTGCAGGAAAAAAGTCCAAACAAACTCAGACACATCATGCAGGAACAATCCACCTAGGCTCTGGTAGCAATAGTTCAGGTGTGACACAGCCCATAAAGGGGAGGAAGGGGACTGTTGGAATCCATAGTCAACCTTCTTAGCCTGTTAAGAGTGGTTCATGTGGAAGAACAACAATGGTAGATATGGAGGACCACGTAGAAGGAAGTGGTGAAAATCAGGTAAATGATGAACAATCTACTTTCGGGTTCCCTATTGTAAATCCTAATATATAAGCACAAATGAAAAATATTTCACCATCAGCTCTTCCTCATTTCTATGGTAAGGTACACGAAGATCCAGACTCTTTCTTATTTGAGTTTAATATTTTGTGTAGAAGTTATGATTACTTATCTGATGCACAGAAGTTAAAGTTGTTTCCTGCAACTCTCAAGGACGCAACACTCTGTTGGTTCATGGGACTAGGAGGAACCACGATAAATTCTTGGGAGCAAATGAGGAAAGTGTTTTTATCAAAATATCAGGAATATTGTAAAACTAGAGATATCCAAGATGAAATCTTTACTATTGTGCAAAATGATGATGAAATGCTAGAGGACTATTTGGAGGGATTCATGCATATTCTCCAAAGGTCAAAGCACAAATTTGATATAGGTACTACAAGAACCTTGTTCTTACGTGGAATTATTGATGATTCTAGGAATAATCTAAATTTGTTAGGACAAGGGGATATTGCTCAAAAACCTTTTGATCAGATCTGTGACTTGTACAGGAAATTCTTGAGGAACCAATATATATCCGGTAAAGGAATTCGAAATAAAAACAGGAAAACCGAATCTACTGATGCTATGATTATTGGAATAGAAAAAAAATGGACAATATGAAAATTGAAATAATGAATACTGTTAGTAAACAAATAGACTCTTTGAAGTTTCAGCAAAAACTTGTAGAAGAGCAAGAAACATTGTCTATTTTTTGTTCAAGATGTAGAAGAAAGCATCCTCTAAGAGAATTTCCTCTAGATATTAAAGAGACTAGTAAATGTGCAATTTGTGCAGATAACCATGCCATGGAAAAATTTCCCTCCCTACCTGGGCTGAAAGCTGTATTTGAAAGGGGACAACCTGAAGTTGAATCATTAGATGCAATGCGAGCACGAAGAAATTGGCTTCAGGTAAATGCAGGTATGGTTCTTGAACCTCCACCACATTTTTTTGGTTATAATGCACACTCATATTCCTAACCTATCACTGGTCACTCTCAGCATTGGCAACATGGGAATCAATATCTGTTGGGTGTGGAGCATGATTATTTAGAGGTATTTGTTCTAGACAGATGTATAGCCCAGGAAATTTGTACACCCCTCCACACGGCGGGGTTGGAGGGGGACTTGTCCACCCCGCGGGGGTTCGGGGGGGCCGATCCCCCCCGGATAGGGGATCCGGGGGCCAGCGGTCCCCCGGTGGGGGTTTCAGGGGCAGCGCCCCGGAAGCTAAAAACAGATGTAAAATTGCCTTGTAAAAGTATAGTAATTTCTAGTCAATCTGGGTCGTTCATTAGGCAGATGATCTGACGGTAGAACTTATGTTTAGTTTAAGGTTTTTTTCCCTGGAAGGCAACCCCTCTCTTTGTATGAGGGCATTGTATTGAGGCTGTGTAATAGATGTGTATTCTCCAAGCGAGAAACAGAGAGGTGAGACTGTGAGTGAAAATAGAGGATATTACAGTGGATCTGCTGTAGGTTGTGTCTCTTCATTTTTCTGGATAATAGAAAGGAAGGATTGGTTGTTCAAGGTGGACGTAGCCCAAACTGGGTGAACCACGTATATCTGTGTCTCTCTAGTTTTATGCGTTTTCTGTGTTTATATTTTATGCAATATTCTATGTGTTCCATTGCTCTGTAATATATAATTTTCTAACTGGTATCAGAGCCAAAGGTCTATTTGGCTGACAAACTCGCAGGAGAGAAGGTTTCCTGGTTCGAGTGGGAGCAATGGTGAAAGATGGTAAGTTTAGGGTTGAGAAATTTAATGGCCAAAAATTCTCCCTATGGAAGATGAAGATGGAAGATTATCTGTATCAGAAATATCTGTACCTACCATTAGGCAGAAAAACAAAGATGCCGCCAAGTATGACAGATGAAGAATGGAACCTTCTTGATAGAAAGGCACTTGGAACAGTACGGTTGTGCCTCGCAGCGTTGGTCACCTTCAACATTTCGAAGGAAACAACGATAGAGGGTTTGATTAAGGTGTTGGAAAAACTATATGAAAAACCCTCAGCCTAAAACAAGGTATTTCTTATGAAACAATTATTTAATATGAAGATGTCGGAAGGTGGATCTGTTGTAGACCATTTGAATGATTTTAATACTATTACAAGTCAGTTAAGTTCTGCAGGGGTAAACTTTGATGATGAAGTTAGAGCTCTGTTATTCTTGTGCTGATTGCCAGAAAGTTGGAATGGTTTAGTAATGGACATTAGTAACTCTGTTTCTGGATCTAGTACTTTAAAGTTTGATGATGTTGTCGGTGCTATCCTTAGTGAGGAAATGCGATGGAAAAGCTCCGGTGAAACATCGGATAATGCTTTGAGTGCAGAGTCTAGGAGAAGAAAAATGGAAAGAGAAAGAGCTTAGGATATCGCAGTAAATCAAGGAAAGGCATATTCAAGTCTAGATCGGAGATAGTGTGCTAGAAATGTGGAAAGAAAGGACACCTAAAGAAAGACTGTAGATCTTGGAAGGGAAAAGAAGGAGATGCACAACAAGAAAACAATCATGAATCAAATTTGATAGGTGAGGTGTTACAAGATGCTTTGATTCTTTCTTTTGAAAATATTACTGATTCCTGGGTGGTAGATTTAGGGGCTTCATTCCATGCCACACTTGATAAGAAATATTTTTATGACTATGTTCAAGGAGATTTTGGACAAGTCTATTTGGGTGATGATAAACCCTGTGAAATTGTTGGAATGGGTAAGGTTCTTGTAAAACATCAGAATGGAAACCAATGGCTACTAAAGGAGGTAAGGCATGTTCCAAATCTGAAGAAAAATCTAATTTCAACAGGGCAGTTAGGCGGTGAAGGTTGTGTGACAACTTTCATAGATAAAGCTTGGAAGGTCACCAAAGGAGCCCTGGTAATAGAAAAAGGCGAAAAGGTTGGTACATTTTATTTATGCAATGGTATTTCTAACAGTGTTAATGCTTTAACTTCCAAAGGAGACACTGCAACATTATGGCATCATAGGCTCAGACACATGAGTGAGAAGGGGATGAAGATTCTTCACTCAAGGAATTTGTTGCCGGGTTTGAAGAATGTTGATTTGGAATTATGTGAGAATTGCATTTATGGAAAACAGAAGAGAGTCAGATTTCTTAGAGTTGGGAAAGGAAAGAAGAGTGAAAAATGAGAGCTTGTGCCTACATATGTATGGGGACCTGCTCAGGTATCATCTCTCGGTGGCTCTCATTATTATATTACTTTTATTGATGATGCAACTAGAAAAACTTGGATTTATTGTATTAAGAATAAATCTGATGTATTTGATACTTTCAAGAAATGGAAATCTTTGGTTGAGATTGAGACAGGAAAGAAATTGAAGTGTCTCAGATCAGACAATGGAGGTGAATATTGCAGCAAAGAGTTTGAAAGGTACTGTTCAGAGCATGGAATTCGTAGAGAGAAGATAGTTCCAAGAACACCACAAGAAAATGGTGTGTCAGAAAGAATGAACAGAACAATCATGGAGCGTGCAAGGTGCATGAGATTGCATGTAGGATTGCCTTTACAATTTTGGGCAGATGCTGTAGATACTGTTGTTTATCTAATAAACAGAGGGCCTTCAAGTTCCTTGGATGGTGGTGTTCCAGAGGAAGCATGGACAGGTAAAAAGGTAAACTACTCTTTTTTAAAGCCTTTTGGTTGTGAGGCCTTTGTCCATATTAATAAAGAAAATAAAACAAATCTTGAGGCAAAATCAAATAAATGTACCTTTATTGGATATGGTGTTAATGATTTTGGTTATCGCTTATACGATTATGCGAATCACAAAATCATTAGGAGCAGAGATGTAATATTCAATGAAAAGGTCTTGTATAAGAATCAGTTGCAGGAAAAGAAACAGGAAAAAGAAAACAAGGAATACACAGTTCTTGATGAAATCACTGAAAAAGTAAAGGTGCCTGAAAATAATAATAATCAACAACCACAACAACAACAACCACCACAACAGCAACAGGCACCCCAAACACTTGAAAGTAGTGTTATAAGATCTACCAGGATAAGTATACCCCCTGAACGATACACTCCTTCATTATATTATTTATTGTTGACTGATTCTGGTGAACTCGAATGTTATGAAGAAGCAATGCAGGTTGAAAGCAGGAAGAAGTGGGAGCTAGCCATGGAAGAAGAGATGGACTCCTTAATGCATAACCAGACTTGGGACTTAGTCAGGTTGCCTGCAAGAAAAACTACATTGAAGAATAAATGGGTTTACAGGCTGAAGGAAGAAGATGGAGGAAAACAAAGGTACAAAGCTAGACTTGTGGTGAAGGGGTTTGCACAGAATAAAGATATTGATTTTGATGAAATATTTTCTCCTGTTGTTAAAATGACTTCAATCAGAACTATTTTAAGTCTAGTAGCAGTTGAAGATTTGCATCTTGAGCAATTAGATGTAAAGATAGCCTTTCTCCATGGGGATTTGGAAGAAGAGATATTTATGCAGCAGCCACAAGGATATGAGGTGAAAGGGAAGGAGAAACTAGTGTGCAGGTTGAATAAGAGCTTGTATGGCTTAAAACAGGCTCCAAGGCAGTGGTATCTAAAATTTGACAAGTTTATGTCTGAACAAGGTTATATTAGATGTCACTCTGATCATTGTGTTTATCTGAAAAAGCAAAATGATGGCAACTATATTATATTGTTATTGTATGTGGATGACATGCTTGTTGCAGGGTCTAACACGTAGGAAATAAATGTGCTCAAAAGAAAATTGTCAAATTCATTTGCAATGAAGGATTTGGGAGTTGCAAAACAAATCCTTGGTATGAGAATAACTAGAGACGGGAAAAATCACAAATTAACATTGTCTCAGAATGAGTACATACAAAAGGTGTTGAAAAGATTTAATATGCACAATGCAAAACTAGTTAGTACACCTTTTGCTAGCCATTTCAAACTTAGTAAGGAAATGTGCCCAAAGACCCAAGAAGACATGGATTATATGTCTAAAGTTCCATATGCATCAGCAGTTGGAAGCTTAATGTATGCAATGGTCTGCAGAAGGCTTAATATTGCACATCTAGTGGGAGTTGTAAGTAGGTACATGAATGATCCAAGAAAGGAACATTGGATGGCAGTGAAATGGATTCTCAGATATTTGAAAGGTACCACAAATCAAGCATTATGCTTTGTTGGTTCAAACATTTCTCTACAGGGATATGTTGATGCAGATATGGCAGTTGACAAAGATAACAGGAGGAGCACTACAGGATATGTATTTACTGTAGGTGGAACAACTGTTAGTTGGGTTTCAAAAATCCAAAGTGTTGTTGCACTTTCAACAATAGAAGCAAAGTATGTCACTGCTATAGAGGCTAGTAAAGAAATGATTTGGTTACAAAGGTTTATGGGTGAATTGGGTAAGCATGATATGGGAACGTTATACAGTGATAGCCAAAGTGCCATTCATCTTGCAAAGAACTCAACACTTCATTCCAGGACTAAACACATGCAACTCAAGTACCATTTCATACGATCAGTGTTGGAAGATGGAGAGTTGAAGCTGGAAAAGATACACACTAGCCAGAATCTTGCAGATATGCTAACAAAAGTTGTAACCAGCGATAAACTGAGAATATGCCTAGTTTCAATTGGTCTTCAAGGATGACGATGAAGATGAGAAACAGCCAGGTCCAAAGAGGAGTCATTGTCCATCAAAGGAAGCAGCGGTGGAGTTACTACAATCATTCTCCAAGTGGGAGATTTTTGGGTGTGGAGCATGATTATTTAGAGGTCTTTGTTTCAACCGAATGTATACCCCAGGAAGTTTGTACACCCCTCCACGCGGGGAGGTGCGGGGGGGACTTGTCCCCCCTGCGGGGGTTCGAGGGGGCCAATCCCCCCTGGCTGGGGGGTCCGAGGGCCAGTGGTCCCTCGGGGGGATTTCGGAGGCAGCGCCCCCGAAGCTAAAAACAGATGTAAAATTGCCTTGTAAAAGTATAGTAATTTCTAGTAAATCTGGGCCTTTCATTAGGCGGATGATCTGATGGTAGAAATTATGTTTAGTTTAGGGTTTTTTGCCCTAGAAGGCAACCCCTCTCTTTGTATGACGGCATTGTATTGAGGATGTGTAGTAGATGTGTATTCTCCGAGAGAGAAACAGAGAGGTGAGACTGTGAGAGAAAACAGAGGATATTACAGCAGATTGTTGTAGGTTGTGTCTCTTCATTTTGCTGGATAATAGAAAGGAAGGACTGGCTATTTGGGGTGGATGTAGCCCAAACTGGGTGATCCACGTATATCTGTGTCTCTCTGGTTTTATGCATTTTATGCATTTATATTTATGCAATATTCTATGTGTTCCATTGCTTTGTAATATATAATTTTCTAACAGTATCAATATGGACAACCCTCTCAATATTGGCAACAAGGATGGAGAGGGCCAAACCATTCACATCATTCACATAATTCCTATCATGCATCGATGCAATCATATGAACCTTACCCAATGCCTCAACCATCATTACCTCAGCTGAGTCAATCTATGCCACCATTACCTTTACCTCCACTATTTTGACCTTCTCAGCTGCCTGCTCAACCTTTACCCAGTCCTAATAATAAAGTGGTACAAATGATCCATTCTATGACCCTTCTTTCTTCATCCATATCTCAGACTAAACCAGTTGGAGTCAATGATCTCCAATTGAGATCAAGGAAAGTGTTAACCTTAGAAAATCAAAAGCAGCCCACGGTGATTATCGATGAGAAAGGAGAGGAGGAAACTCCTGACCATTCAGGGAAAGATGACACCATTCAGCCTATCCCTTCACATTTTGAGCCCTTTTCATCTTCTTCCAACCGACCTCCCTATCTAGAGAGGTTAGTTGTGGAGAAGAAAGACCCCATTCCCAAGGTTAGCCTGGATTCTGAGCTTAGGAACCTTTTTATAAAGGTACCTTTGCTCCAAGCTATCAAGGATATCCACATCTATACAAAAATCATTTGGGAACTTTGCCTCAAGAAGCTAGGGAGGAGAAGATTGGAACCCCAAACCATTCAATTTGTTGGTAGAGTAGCAGAGTTATTGACGGGATGTATGAACATGGAAAAATATACCGACCCCAGAAACCCTGTTGTCCCTGTTCAGATAGATGATGTCCATGTCTCCAATGTACTTACAGACCTAGGGGCAGCCACTAATGTTATGACCAAGAAAACCATGGATCAACTTGGATTGGTCCATATTCGTCGTACTCCCATTGTGCTTGAACTGGCAGATAGATCTAAAATCAAGCCAGAAGCAATATTGGATGATGTGATCGTTTCCTTAGATTCTTGGGAATATCCTGCAGATTTTATTGTGCTTCAGCCAAAGAATCCTGTAGGAGGGAAACCCTTGATCTTGGGACGACCATGGCTTGCTACGACTGTGCTTGTATTGGATGTCGTTCTAGTGATATGTATATTTTCCATGGAGATTCTAGAAAGAAAGTCACCCTATATCCACTTTCTAGATCTATTTAGTAGCTCCGAGACACTTTATGGTTAGACTATAGTAGTGATGCGGAGACCCAGCCTGTTTCATTGATACATCAGAATGCTGAGTCCTCACAGAAGGGTGAGATTCAAGACTTCCTAAACAATCTAGACACCACGCCTAATTTTGAGTCATTAAGTCAAATTTTTAGTCTAGACTTTCAGGAAGGATATGACTCTCTACCTCCATCATCACCACCTCTAGCGACACCTTTGTGTACTATGGAGCTTGACACTACTCTTATTGAGATTAGTCCAGGTAAATCCTTGTATATCAGTTCAGACTTGGACCCTTCTCAACGACAGCAGCTTGTGAATTTGTTCCGAAACCATCTTGATTCCTCTGCATGGGGTTATGAGGATATGAAAGGCATCCCTCCTGAAACTTTTACACACCATATCTATATTCAGGATGGAGCCTAACTTGTCTGAAAACCCTAGAGGCGAATGAACCCAACTCTAAGAGATGTTGTAAAGAAAGAATTGCAAAAACTCTTAGATGCTGATTTTATCTATCCCATTTCTGATAGCCAATGGGTCTCTCCATTAGTATTAGTCCCAAAGAAAGATGGGAGATGGCACATTTGCATTGACTATAGAGAATTAAATAAAGCCACTCTTAAAGATTACTTCCCCCTTCCTTTCATCGATCAGGTACTCGATACCCTTGCTGGTAAAAAGTACTTTTCTTTTTTAGATGGCTTTAGCGGATATAAACAGATATAGATAGCACCCGAGGATCAAGACAAAACCACTTTTACATGTCCATGGGGTACATTTGCTTATCGAGTGCTTCCCTTTGGGCTATGTAATGCCCTGACTACCTTTCAAAGGGAAACCTTGGCTATTTTTGCGGACCTTGAGTGCGTGGAAATCTACATGGATGATTTATCTATGTTTGGTGATTCATTTCAGGAAGCCCTCAGGAATCTAGAAAAAGTGCTTCTTTGCTTCCAAAAATCTCATCTTGCCTTGAGTGATAAGAAATGCAGATTAATGTGCAAGGCAAGAATAGTTCTTGGCCATCTTATTTCCGACAAAGGTATCCAGGTTGACCCTGAAAAGATATAATTCATTTTGAGTCTTCCTATAACCAAAACTCAAAGGGAACTGAGAGGTTTTCTAGGACATGCTGGCTACTATAGGAGATTCATTGAGAATTTCTCAAGGATAGCTACCCCCCTTTTCCGACTTTTGGCTAAAGATAGTGAGTTATATTGGTCTACTGCTTGCCAATAGTCTTTTGAGACATTGAAGGAAAAATTAGTTTAGGCGTCAGTTTTAAGAGGACCAAACTAGTCCCTGCCATTCCATATTTCCTCTAATGCCTCAGATACTACTATTGGTGCAGCTTTAGGACAGGAAGAAGACAAACAATCTTATGCTATTTATTTCATTAATAAAAACTTGTCACCCACTGAACTCAATTATACTGTTACTGAGAAAGAGTTTTTACCTGTAATTTTTTCTATTAATAAATTCATACATTATATTACAGGATATGAAGTTTTTTTACATACTGATCATTCCGCTATAAGATGTTTGATGAATAAACCATTAACTAGTGGTAGAGTGACTAGGTGGTTGCTATTATTACAGGAATTTAATATTACTATTTTTGATAGACCAGGGAAATTGACTGTAGTAGTAGATTATCTTTCAAGATTAAATAATCCTGGTGAAGCAATTCTTGTTGATGATGATTTTCCCAACGAACATCTTTTTGCTATGTCAACAAAGTCTCCATGGTTTACTAACATAGCTAACTATTTAGTCACTAGAAAATTACCACCCCACTTATCCACTCTGAAAAGCGAAATATCATTCAGAAAAGTGATGCATATTCCTAGATCCAAGGAGACCTCTTTTACACTGGAGCAAATCTCATTATCCGTAGATGTGTAAGAGAGGAAGAGGTGTTTGATATCTTAAAATCTACCCATGATGAACCACGTGGTGGTCACTTCGCCGATAAGAAAACTGCATACAAAGTGTTACGAGCTGGCTATTTTTGGCCTTCCTTGTTTATGGATGCCAAACAATATGTCAAGCGGTGTGATAGCTGTCGGCGAATTGGCCTACCTAATCAAACCAATGAGATGGATTTATGTCCTCAAGTTATGATTGAGCCTTTTGAAAAATGGACTATTGATTTCATAGGACCAATAAATCCTTCATCATCAAATAAAAATCATATCTTGGTTTGTACAGATTTTGTTACAAAATGGGTAGAAGCTAAAGCTATTTCTTTTGCTATTGAAAGAGTTGTTTTTGATTTTATTTTTACTGAAATCTTTACTAGATTTGGTGTACCTAGAGAAATTGTTTCTGCCAATGAATCGTAGTTTATTTCTAATTTGATACAGGGTGTAATGGAGCAGTACAAAATCTAGCACAGGAAATCCACACCATATCACCCACAAGAAAATGGCCAGGTAGAATCCACAAATAAGGTGATTGAGTGTATCCTCACAAGGATGGTAAATATGAACAGAAAGAATTAGGCTGACAAATTACCGGAAGCATTGTGGGCCTATCGGACCACTTGGAGAAACATCAGGGGACACACACCATATGACCTGGTGTATGGGAAACAAGTCCTTTTGCCGATATAATTCCAGATCAAGACATTTAGGACTGCGGTCCAATTGGGGCTAGATCTCTCTAAGGCACAACAGCAGTGCCTTCTACAATTGAATGAGTTAGATGAAATCTGAAGGGGTTTTGTTCAGCAAAACATCTTGGTTCAACAACAGCGCAAGAAGTGGCATGACAAGTCCATTCAGAAAAATCAATTCCAACCAGGTGATTGGGTGCTCTTTTACAATTCAAGATTCAAACATTTTAAAGGAAAATTCCATACATGCTGGATGGGACCCTATGAGGTGGTCAAAGTGTTCAAAAATGGAGCAGTAGAAATCAAAACTATTGATGGACATAATTCAGTGTTCATGGTAAATGGGCATAGATTGAAGGTATATTTTTAGCCCCTTACTAAAGGAGATTTTATGCAGCAAGTCCAATAGCCATTTGAAAAGGACTTGGTAGGTGATAACACCGACCTATTGAAGAATTGATTCCTTCTTTTCCTTATCTAAAAAAAAAATGACAAAAATAAAAAGTATAAAAGGAAAAAAATTTCTGATAATTGTGAAAATTAGTTGACTGACATGATTGCAGAAGGATCAACCTGAAAACTAGAATTCTGGTAGGAAGATAAAAAAATTTCATAAAAAGGGAATGTTACTTGAATTTTAGATATGTTGGCTGCTACCAAGAAGAAATAGGTTCACTAAACCGAGCCCTTAACCAAGTTTGGGGTAACTAGCATGGACATTTTTTCCAAGTAAACGCTTACTTCCCGTTGCAGTTATTTTTCCTGCACTAGTGTAGGTAGACTTCAAGGTAAAATATTCTTCTATTTCCCATTTCGAAATGTCCCACTAGTTTCTTTTCTAAATTCCCCAATGAATTACCTTCCTCTTTCTTCCAAGAAACCACCCTTACCCGATTCGTAGAATCCCTCTTCTCCCTTGAATTTTTTTCCCACATCCCATTTCGTTTATCCCTCTTGATGATATCGTTCTGAAATCCCTGCTGTAATATTCCTTCCCATTTTGAAATTTTTACCCCTTTCCCACTTCTTTATTCCCTCATAAGTTGATTGCAGAATTTGATGCAATCATTCGTAAGGCATGTCGAGAAGCACCAAAGGATGGCGAATAAATTCTTATTGTATAATGAGGCAAAATTTTTAAAAAGTCCAACTACAGAAGTATGTCCTATCAGCGTTTCTATATGGTAAAATTCTCTGGTGCAAGCATAGCACAGTGCAAGCACATTGCAGTGCAGGCCGGTCTGGTGCAAAGATATAATTGACTGTGGGAGCAATTTTACTCCATGTTTTAAATTGATGCTTTGTTTCATTAATTACTAATCTAGGGATAAATCTTTAAAGTGCAAGGTGTGTAAGGCTGAAATATAATCTTTTTTAATAAATGTTGAAAATAAGTCTGATTGAATTATGATGATGACTACAGAAGGGTACTCCGTCCGATAACCTGCACGCACCCTCTCTGCAATTATTTCGCACTATCCTACCATCATTAACCTACCTGTGATTAGATCATTCTAGCTATTGCATCACCGCCGCCCATACCGCCACTACATCCAATCATCACGATTCACCTATAATGATGATCGTTGACACGGATCTACATCTGAAGTGGAAGGACTGTTCCATCATAGCCGGGTAAGCAGGTCTACAAAGACGAAAGGTAAGGAACCTCTAGTACAAAATTCTCGGTGAATGTTGGAGTTACCATATAATTTTTCCAATGGTCTGATCGGTGAAGTGGAAGAGGTTTGAAATGGCACCCATGAGGAGTGAACAACTTTTGCTACAGGAGATTTAACAAACTATTGAGTACAGGAACAGTCTTGCACTTTTGCAAGAAACTAGGTTCCTACCATTTCTCCAGAAATTTGACGGATTCGACATGGGTGTAGTGCTAGAATCTTCATGAACGTTCAAGGAAGGTCGAGTTAGGGTCAAGTCCTTAAAATTTAAAATCACTGAAGAGTTCATTTCACAAGCCACAGGCTTGCCACTTATAGGAGAGCATTAGTTTAAGAAGGAGCGGTTGACAAAGAATCATTGGCAACAATTCGTGGTTGATAAGAAGATTGAGGTCGATTGGAGAAAGGGATTGCCACATACTGCCTTGGTCAGAAAATGGTGAGATTTACTGTTTATATTACAAAATTTTGTCATAGGTGAAGGACGCTATACCTTGGCATTCATATACCACCTTCGACTGCTATCACATTTCGAGGCTGGGAAACTGATTAATTTCCCTCACTTCTTGCTCAGGAGGCTCGAAAATATGGCAAAAAGTGTGCAGAGCGCGAGTGCAAGCCAGGTTGCAACCAAACTCTGCCACCATGGACTCATTACGATGCTAGTCAAGAAGAATTTAGAGAAAAATGGAATAGCATGGGAGGCATTTCTGAAGGAATTCCAAGTAAAGGATGCAAAAGAACATGCTAGCACAAGTGCAAGAAAAAAGAGAAAGGCAGAGACATTGTCTCCTACCAAGCGAAGAAGTAAAGGCTCACCAGTGCAAGTAGAGAAAGGGGCTGTTGAAAATACTCCACCTGCAACAAGGACAAGGAAAATTAGTACCTCGGTGAGGAGGAAAGTTGTTGGCCAAGGAACAAATCAATTGAGCTTCCCAATTGTAATCGATGACTCACCTGAAGTCTCCCCCGCAGTTCACAATCTCTTGGTGCTTGTAGATGCAGTGGAACACACTGTGGAGGATGAGGAGAATGTAGAAGATGACGTGTTATTGTTAACATTCATCAGCAGGCTAAGGAGCAAGAGAACAATGTCGACACCAAACACTGGTGAAGTCCAAGCAAAGGAGGATGAAGAAGAACAACATGAAGAATCTCCTAACAATTTTAGTGAACTGGAGGTGGAGACCCTTAATGATTTCGAGGACCAGGGTATTGAAGACCCTGCATTTTTTGAAGGACAGAGCATTGAAGACCCTATAGGTTGTGAAGATTAGGGTACTGAAGACCCCGCAATTTTTTAAGATCAGGGCATTAAAAACCCTACGGTGTTCGAAGGATAGGGTACTGAAGTCCCTGTGGTAGTAGAAGAACGGGGAATCGAAACCCCTATTGATTTGGAAGGACAGGGTGTGGAATCCCCTGAGAAAATTGGAGAGCAAGTTAAGAGCCTGGAGGAATTTGGCCCACAAGGTCCTAAAACCCCTGACACAGAGATTGGTGAGGGTATCCAAACCCTCAATGACAGAAAAATCCTGAGCATAGAAACCATCGACAATGTCTTAAAGCAAACTTTTGACAGTCTTGACCTTGATGTTGAATCCGTGGCAGAAAAGGCGTTTGATCCCAAAGAACTCAATACAACGTCGTCCACTCTCTTCCTTAATAGCAGAATAGTGGACTTGGAGCAACAAGTCCATCACCTGGAAGCTCTAAACCAGGGCATGAAAGAGCAGAGTTGGCAGAAACAGAGTGAGGTGGAATTACGGGCTGATGTAAAGAAGCAGAAGTAGCAGGTAAAGGTGTGGAAATACTGGGATTCTAGATGCTATAGATGCCTGAAAAAGGTAACTAAGCAGCTGCAAAAAGCCCGGGACAGGAAGCCAAAGATAGTAAAGAGAAGAATAAACATTGAAGTGCAGAACTGAGGTGCGGCCACTCATTTTTGAAGGTCTTTTGGAGAGGTAAAATGTTGTGTGAGGACACACAAAAACTTAGGGATGGGAGGATGTTAGTATCCTAAATTGCCCTATTTTCTACCCCATTTCCATCAATATCAACCTTTGTTTTACCTTAATACAAGACCCTTCTTCCCTACACTAGTATAAGATGGTTACCCTTTTCTTGCACATGCTTATAGTTTAGATTGAGTTTTGCTACAACACTTTATTAATATTTTTATGTAAATTTCATGTTATTTACATATTCTTGCAACTCATATTGATTTCCTAAAAGTAATCGTGGAATGTAGTGTTAATAATGTATGAGCTAACTAGTGCGGGAAGATTCCTGCGCTGCCACTATCCGATATTCTGAGAGCTATCTTCCACAAGGACGGATCTCGATCTTCGACTCCGAGTTTAACTACTAATAAAATGAAGTAGGTGGTGCTCATCCAAGGATTTTTCTCCAAAGATAGATCATGGCCTAACGAAGCTCGTGTTGCTATAACCATTGGCCAAGTTTGTAATTTGGTTTCTAAGTCTATTCAACCGAGAGACCTGAATGACAATTATCTATAATTAGTGTAAACGGCTTAGAGCCAAAGCATATATATGATGTAAATCGTAGATACGAAAGCTAGTGAACCATCATTTATTATTTTGGTTTATGTAATCTGGTTATCGCCTCGTTCTGGGGCTGGACTGCTTCGTAATGTAATTTTCTGAATCAAGTAAATACAAGAGGATCATTATGGTTTTCACACACAACGTGTAATTTTGTCTTTGATGTGTTATTTGAAATGTTGATCGCTTTCCTTCCTTATAAGGGGAACAAGCTGGTGGGCCAGGGCCCGGCCAATCCAGCTCGTTGACCCCTCTCGCTTTCGTGATTTGGGAAGATGGTGTGTTTATTTCGTAGCAGTTGTGTGATGAAATAGTTTAATCATTAATCTTTGAGTTCTAAATTAAATTATCTTCTATAGCCTATGTGTGGAACGAATCTGTAGTTTTTAGGGTATTTGTGTTCATTTCTGTTTATAAGATATCTTTTACACATTTACTTTATTCTTGCTTTCTGTTTTAATTCTTTTTCGAAGCAGATCATGCGAGGAGTTCTTTCCTTCACCAGAAAACATTAAATCACTCACCTGCATTTTATTTACCATTATTTCGCAAGTGAATGAATCAATAAATCAAGTAACTATTTTTTGCATTAAAAGTTCATCTCTAAAAAGATCTAGAAGTAGTTATATTAACTACCAAATTATACTTGTAGAGAATATCATTATTGCGGGTGAAGTACCAAAACTGGTTGACACATGCAAAGTACTTAGGATATTGATTGATTCTTTTGTAAGTATTTTATCTCATGAAGTTTATTTCCCTTATGAATTTTAATGAGTTGAAGCATTTTCTTTCTCGCAGCTAGTTAATTCAGAATTTCATTACAGTTGCAATTCCTTTTCAACATATCTTTTCAGCTTTCGAAAGTAAACCAGAAAATGAGTAAAGGGAACCCTTCTTCGGGGCAAGAGGAAGTCTCTTGACACCAGAAAAAAGTGTTCCAAGCCCCGAGGCTTAGAGCACCTTCACTCAGACATAAGCCTTTAGTAAGGAAGATTGAATATACTCTTACACAAAAATATTGTACCTGCACTAGTGCAAGCATGATTTCAATTGTGCAAGGATAGGATGTTTGTGTGGGAGAAAGATTAGATGAAAGGAAAAACTCTACAAGGGCCCACTTGTCAGACTACTTATCATCCATCTGGATATTAACATAGTGTTTCATTCAACATTTAAGATTGTTTCTGTTGTGTGGAATTTCTTTACTTTATTTACTTGCAAATTGTCTTTTACATTCCAGCACTAGATTTGCCTTGGTGTAAATTTCCCTTCCAATTGTTTTCTATCTAATTCTGCAAAACATTCCCTTCAAGAAGTAGGATTAGAAATAGGAAAAGTTCATACCATTTCTGGCATTGCCTGTGCTTCGTCTCTAAGTTTACGAAACCCTCGGGTTGATAATTAAGTGTTGAGGAGTTTGCTCAAGCACAATTCCTACACCCAACAGGCGTCGCTAATTATAATATTTTTTTTGTTTGATATCGGATACGTCACTGGTTAGAGCAAGAGGTAATAGACCAGACAGTATGGATTTATAGGTATATGATCATTTCTCCATACCACTGGTCAGCTAAATTTATCAAGAACAACAACTCGTCTATAATATAATTGTCATACATTGTTTCAGTTTCAACAACGAGAATGTCGCAGATCAGCTCAAAAAATACTAAGGATTTATTCGACTTGGATTTGATGAACTCCAAATCAAACTCGAGGATGACTATCCATTTGGAGTACTCCCCCCACCCAGCAAATCTAACTTTTCGACGTGAATATACTTGATCTCGGTATCATTAAGATTCCAACTCAAGTAATAGATAGGATGTTCAGCCCCTACATTATCCTCTTAGACCAATACCTTATCAATGGTAGTAACTACAACGACAAGATACATGAAGTAATCACGTTGGTAATCTGCGGGATAAAACAATAATGCCTGAATTAGAACATCTTTCACGACATCAAACACCTTTTGGGTAGTGTCATCCCAATGGAAGGGAACCGCTTTCTTTAACAGGCGAGTAAAACCTTCGGTCAATTTGGTATAGTTGGGAATGAATCTCTGTAGAAAGTTAGCCTTCCCTTGGAGTCATTTCAACTAAAGGAGGGAGGAAGGAGTAGGAAGATCTAGGATCACCTAAACTTTCAAAAGGTCAATGCAAATTCCATGCTTCGATACTACGAATCTGAGAAGTCAACCGGAACTAACACAAAACACATAGTTGTGCATATTGAGTCGAATATTATAGTGCCAACAACGTAAAAATATAGCCCTTAGATGCATCAGGTGATCAACATGATGTTTCGAGTGAGTAGGTAACTCGTCCAAAGATGGTTGTACAATATGTTTGATGTTATGAAAGACATAATTCATTTCCCTCTGAAACGTTGCCCCAACATTTTTTAATCCTAAAGGGAGTTTTTTATATGAAAATATGCCCTAAGGACAAATGAATGTTGTCTTATGTTGATCCGCTGGGAGAATGTTGATCTAATTATAGCCAAAAAACCATCCATAAACGAAAATAATTCATAGCTAGCACAATCTTCAACAATCTAGTCGATGAAATGGATAGGATAATTGCCCTGAGGATAAGCGCAATTAATGTCCCGTAATCAACACACACATGGATTTTTCCCTGTATTTTCATGACAAGTACAATATTGGATACCCAATCAGTTAGAGGTACTAGGTAGATGAAACCAACGTGTAGAATTTTTTCAAATCGGCTTTAATAGTGACAACCTTATTGGGATGGACTATACGAAGGCATTGTCATACTGGTTTAGCATCAAGATATGTCTTAATTTCATCCACAACAATGGTTGGAAGAATACCTGGCATCTCTTCATAAGACCAAGAGAAAACTTCTCAAAATTCCTGGAAAAGAGCTTTATAGGTCTTGACCTCATCAGGAGAGTAAGATGCATTGATATGCACATTTTCGACAATTTCAGGTTTGATCGAGATATCGAGAGGGATTGTATCTTCAATATTCGACAAATCTTCTCAGAATCGATATCATGGATATATATGGAATTCACAGGCATATTAATGATATTGGGTTGATAAAGTTCACAAATATTATACCATTCCATTACCATCTTTTTCTTCTAAAAACACCATCATTTGTCTACCTTTTTCCTCCATAGATCCCTTATATTCCTTGAAATTGTTTAATTAATAGCATTATAGTTGTTAGTTTGCATTAAAGTTAATTTATGAGTTTTTATGTTAGAAATTAGGAATTTTCAATAAAAAGGTTACAGGAAGTCACAACATCCTATAAATGGTTTATCATCTGACACGTGGCATGACAAGCAAGCCAAAGCAATGGATAGGAACGAAAACTGGAATGTACAAGCATGGTGAAAAATCGATTCTACAACAAATCAAAAGCTCCTAGTTATGCAGTCGACACTGGTCAAACCTCAGCGTTTTTGTTACAAAGGCAGTAAAAGCCATAGTTTCCCAAACCGGTTTTGTTTTGTTTTCTTTTTGGAAATCGGTTTAGATTAGAAATGACCAAAAATCATTCCTTTGTAAAAGTGGAAATAACTGCTCAATGAATGTACATTCGATCCCGATAGGGACAAGCAGATAAGACTGTGTACTATTTTGTTAACAGAATAGTTATGATTATTATCTATGTACATCGTTTGAGAACAGAACTTTTGTATGTAATTGCAATTTACAGTACTTGAATACAGTCACGGTTTTACTCCAGAAGTGTTTATGCATTAAATCTCTTGTTGCTTGAGTTTACTTCAGTGTACCATTGAAACGTGGACGGGCCCTGCGTGGATTGGTATACTATTATTTTCATTTCCTTAGTAGTTTTTGAATTTGAATAGAACGCATAGTGTTTAATGTTATTTTCATGCTTATGATTTTGTCGATTTGATTTGAAATTCTCACAAATGGTATTTATGGTGATAGCTTGAAGATTTCATCGTTAAGATCATTGAACCATATCTTGTAAGAGATTTGATCTGTCGTTATATTTTGAAGCATCTCCATAAACTCTTTTTTTCATGCATTTAAATTTTAATGTGCTTTTGATTGCTTTTGATTTTCCATGAATGCTCAAGTGTTAACTAGACAAAGCTTTTGTGCATAGCATCCTTGTAAGGGGATCAAAATCTCAGTCTAGTGATGCGCTGTGTCCCTAGGACAGTTAGATAAGTTAGGTGATCTGAGTGTTAAGGTGAGAGGAAACATATCTTAACCTTCTGTAAAGAAGTACTGCGACCTATCACAATAAACACTTAGTTAGGAATCCTTTATGTCTATAGAATGTAGACGCATGCCTCGAAGTTTACTGACCCTAGTTGATAATAAATCTAGTCTGATCTAGCACCCTAGATTGGCCACTACATTTTGGCACCGTTGTCGGGGAGGCATAGTTAGAGGGTTTCGAAAAACAATTAAAAAAATAAATAAATTAATAAACAAAAACAAGCAAAAACATAGATTTAGAAGTCATGTTTACTTATGCCTAGATCTAGAGATAATAAAGGTAGATTCATAAAAACCCCCCATCCAAAAACTAACCTACCATCAAGAGTAGACCCTTTAGGAAACGTTGAACACACAACATCAGCTGAGGAAGTCACCATACAAAAGTTAGAGGATAAACAAAAATCAGGGCAAAGACTCACACTAATCGAGAGGCAAATTCTATTAGCACACAAATCACAGAAGAAACATTCCCCTGAATCCTCTATAAAAGGAGAAAGTAGCACAGTAACTCAACAATCTTTCCTTGAACTTCTCTTTGAAACAAGTGACACTGAACAAGAAATTAAATCAACAGAGGAACCTATCAAAATGGCTGAAGAAGGACATGGATCAGAAAGAGGACCACCAAATCAAGGTCAAGAGGAAGAGTCAACTTTTAAATTTCCTATCCAAGAACCAGAGGAGGATGATGAAATAAAAATGAAAAACATACCCCCATCCGTGCTACCAAACTTTTATGGCATGGATTTAGAAGACCCAGATTCATTCTTGTTCGATTTTGACATTGTATGTCGAACATATGGTTACACGGATGATGCCCATAGGTTTAGACTCTTCCCAGCAACATTAAAAGCATCAGCATTAAGATGGTTCATGGGGCTTGGTGAACATGCGATAACTGATTGCGATGGCATGAAAAGAATATTCCTAAAGAAATACCAACCTTATTGTAGATCGAAATATTCCAAAGATGATATCTTTAGGATGAACCAACAAGAGGATGAAAATTTAGAGGAGTACTTAGAGCGGTTTGTTTAAAATTTACAAAAATCAAAACACCGAACCATGCCTCTTAATTTGATTCGAACAATATTCTTGAAAGGCATTCGAGAGGAATACTTAGATGATCTTAATTTGATGGGCAAAGGTGATATTTCTACTTTACCTTTTGAAGAAATTGCTGAGTTATGTGAAAAGTATTCTAGGAGCAAAGCCAAAATTGGAAAAAGAACCATATCATCCAAAGCCACAAAATCTGCTTCAGCAAGTGTCACAAGGGCTGAAATAGGGAACCTGTTAGAGGAATTAAAAACAGATTTGTTAAGTACCTTAGGAACCCAAATTGACACTCTAAAAGCTAAGAAGAGACAAGAAGAGGAAGATCAGATGATGGCTATCTTTTGCCCAAAATGCCGGAAGAAACATGCCTTAAAAGACTGCCCATTAGAAAACATTCAAGTTTGTGCCTTTTGTACTGAAAATCATGATATATTTCATTGCTCTAAAGTCAAGGTTTTGTAGAATTGTAATGTGGCAGCTAATGCAGATATGGAAAATGTGTATTACATGGGCACAAAGAGACCATGGCAGCCAAACCAGCACCTCAAGGTATGTTCCAAAAACATAATTTGCAATTTCCTGTACATGATCAAATGTATGCTCAGAATTCATGGAATGTACCCATGCCATGGCAGCACCAAAATTACCCACAACAACAATGGAGACCATCTCAGCAATACTCTCAACAATATCATTCATATCCTCAACCATACCAACCATATTCGCAGCCATATCAACAATATCATCAGCCATACTCGCCATATCCTCAATCATATCAGCAATATCCTCAGCAGCAAGTTGTTTACCCACATCAACCTCAACCCACTCAACAAGCATTGCCTACTCCTCCACCAATAAATCTACCACAATTACAACTTCCATCTCACTCACAACCTCCCAAACCTACTTAAATCCCTGCTCAACCTGTACCAAATCCAAATAACAGAGCAGAGAGACCAACCTACAATGTAGATGAGGGAACCTCATATCCCACATTACCCTTGCATAATATCAATTTGAGGTCTGGTAAGGTACTTCACAAAGAATCTCCAATAGCTGATAAACAAGAAGAAAACGAAGAAAATGAAAATGCAACTTCAATTCAAAGAAAACAAAATGATGACACCAAAAATAAACAAATGCAACCATTACATCCACCACCTTTTCCACACCGATTGGTCCAAACAAAACTTCCAATGTCTATACCACAGTTTGATGTTTTAGATGAGCTAAAAAATGTCTATATAAAAATTCCACTACTACAAGCCATAAAAGACATTCCCATATATACTAAAGCCATCAAAGAACTGTGCCTTAAAAATCCTATTAGGAAAAGAGTTGATCCACAAACCATTCATGTTATTGGACATTTAGCTGGCCTTATGACAAACACCATCTCAATGGAAAAGTATGTTGATCCTGGTATTCCCAGAGTCACTACAATCATTAACAACATACATATTCCAAACACCTTAATTGACCTTGGGGCCGCAATAAATGTCATGACTCTTGAAACCATGAAAACACTCCAGCTCACAAATTTGCAACACACAACAATTGTTCTAGAACTCACTGATAGGTCTAAAGTGATTCCTGAAGGGATTTTGGAGGACATAATTGTTTCACTGGACTCTTGGGAGTATCCAGTGGACTTTTTAGTTCTTCAACCAAAATCCAATTTAGGAGGACACCCTATCATTCTTGGTAGACCATGGTTAGCAACTGTTGATGCATTCATAGGATGTCGATCGGGTAATATGATTATTTCACGAGGAACTGAAAGAAAACAACTCACTCTTTACCCATCAGCACAATCACCAGCAATAGCACACAATTTATGGCTTGACAATAAATACAGTGACAAAGAAGAAGTTCAATCTGTTTTTAGCATCAACCAAATCTATGATTTTCAAGAACATAATAATGATGATTTGGTAGAGTTGTTCCTTTCTCAGCCTGATGTTTCCGAAAATTTGAGAAATAACCAATACCATGCTGCAGATGAACTTTTGGCACAAAATTTTCAAGAAACATGCACCATTCAATACTTGCAAACAAAATTTCAAGACATTTTTCCCATTCAATCTATCACAAACACACAGAGCAAGACCATAGAGATTAGTGCAGGAAAAAATTTGAATATTGGCACTTACCTAGACTCATCTCAGGAAGAAAAATTGATTCAATTATTGAGAAAATACCAGAAAGCATTTGCTTGGGACTACACCGATATGCATGGGATTCACCTTGAAACATGCACTCACCATATTTATATCGATAGTAATATCAAACCAATGAGGCAACCGTAGAGACGAATGAACCCCGTGCTCCAGGATATTGTTAGAGAGGAATTACCAAAACTGTTGAAAGTCAATTTTATCTATCCTATCTCTGACAGTCAGTGGGTATCCCCATTGGTAGTAGTGCCCAAGAAAAATGGTAAGTGGCGGATTTGTGTTGATTACCGACAATTGAACAAAGAAACGCTCAAAGATTATTTCCCACTACCATTTATTGACCAAGTGCTAGACACATTAGCTGGGAAATCATCATTCTCTTTTCTTGATGGTTTCAGTGGCTACAACCAGATCAGGATAGCCTTAGAGGACCAGGACAAAACCACTTTTACTTGTCCCTGGGGCACTTATGCTTATAATGTTTTTCCATTTGGAATTTGCAATGCTCCAACTACATTTCAGAGAGCTGTATTAGCTATTTTTGCTGATTTAGTTCATGATTGTGTTGAAGTTTACATGGATGATTTTTTAGTGTATGGTGATTCATTTGAGCATGCATTATAGAACCTTGAAAAAGTTTTGAAGAGATGTATTGAAGCTAATCTGTCCCTGAGCAATGAAAAGTGTTTTATGATGTTAAATGAGGGGATAGTATTAGGCCACTATATTTCTTTTCAAGGCATTAAAGTTGATCCATCGAAAATCTAGATCATTGTCAATTTGCCAATTCCGAAGACTCAAAAAAAGGTAAGAAGTTTCCTTGGGTATGCAAGCTATTACAGAAGGTTTATTGAACATTTTAGTAAAATAGCTTCACCTCTGTTTAAACTTCTAGCAAAAGATACACCTTTCAACTGGAATGAGCATTGTCAGCACGCATTTGAAACACTCAAAGAGAAGTTATCAACCACACCAGTCTTAAAAGGACCTAACTGGAACCTACAATTTCACATCTTTACAGATGCGTCTGATACTGCAGTAGGTGCCTCATTAGGCCAGAAAGAGGAGTCTTGTCATTATGCCATCTATTTGATTAGCAAAAATCTAACACCTGCAGAATTAAACTACACAGTCACAGAAAAAGAAATGTTTGCCATCATACATGCTGTGAATAAATTCCGACATTATATAACTGGTTATGAGGTTTTTGTACATACTGACCATTCCGCCATTAAGCATTTAATGAATATACCAGTAACTAGTGGCAGAGTTACCAGATGGTTATTATTGTTACAGGAATTTAACATCAGTGTTAGATAGACCAGGTAAGGAGAATCAGGTGGCAGATTTTCTTTCTAGACTGCAAAATCAAGGTGAGGTTGTTCCGGTTGAAGATTCTTTTCCAGATGAAAATCAATTTGCAATTTCAATAGTGAATCCTTGGCATGCTGACTTGGCCAATTATTTCTCCACAGGAAGAACACCTCCATACTTTACTCCAAAGGAAAAGAAGAGGCTAGTCAAACAAAGTGCTCGATACTCATGGATTAATGGCGATTTATTTTACACTGGTTATGATATGATTATTAGACGATGTGTAAGAAATGATGAGATAATTGATATTTTAAAATCTTGCCATGATGAACTGTGTGGTGGGAATTTCGCAGTTAAACGAACAGCATTCAAGATTCTTAGTCTTGGATACTACTGGCCATCTATTTTTAAGGATTCCAAGAAGTACGTGAAGAGTTGTGATAGCTGTCAAAGAATGGGTAGGCCAACAGCTACAGATGAGATGCCACTTCAGCCTCAAGTACACCTAGAGCCATTTGAAAAATGGGCTCTAGATTTCATAGGACCCATTAATCCAACTTCCAATGGTAAGAAGTACATCTTAGTATGTACTGATTACGTAACAAAATGGGCTGAAGCTAAAGCACTAGTCCGAGCAACTGAACAAACAGTGGTAAACTTCCTTTTTGAAGAGATTTTTGTAAGGTATGGAGTACCAAGAGAGATAGTGATTGATCAAGGTACTCAGTTTACTTCAAAGTTAGTTAAGGAAATCACAGAAAAATATCAAATCAAGCACAGAAGAAGTACACCTTACCATCCACAGGCCAGTGGCCAGATGGAATCCACAAATAAAACTTTGGAAGGAATTATCACTAAGACTGTGGCAATGAACAGAAAGAATTGGGAAAAGAAGCTCAAAGATGCACTCTGGGCTTATAGAATCACATGGAAGAATACTACAGGATTTACACCATATCAGTTGGTGTATGGCAAAGAGGTAATGCTTCCTATTTAGTTTCAAATACATACTTTTAAGATGGCTACAGATTTGGGAATTGATCTTAATGAAGCACAACAAGAAAGAATTCAGTAGTTGAACCAGCTAGATGAAATGAGGCAACAAGCAGAGGAGACAACACTCCTCATGCAAAAACAAAGGAAGCAGTGGCATGATGCACATATCAAGAAGAAGCAGTTCAAAGAAGGAGACTGGGCTTTACTCTTTGATTCTAAATTCAGAGATCATAAAGCCAAGTTTACCACACATTGGATGGGCCCATACGAAATCGTTCAAGTTTATGACAATGGATCAGTCAAGGTCATTACCATTGATGGAGAAGGCCATTGATGGAGAAGGCCACTCCTTTACTGTCATTGGCCATCGCTTGAAACTTTACAATAGGCCCATCAGCAAGCAAAATTTTCTTCAAACTGTATCTCAACAAAGAGAGGTTGAGATATTGCAGCCTTCAGCTGTAGTATCTCTGCCTTAGTTCATTTCATTTCAATTTAGAAATTCAAAAGAAAATAAAAAATAAATAAATAAAATAAAATTTTAAAAAATAATAATAATGGGTTAGATGTGAAAACCAGACTCTGGCACACTCTAACCCAAAATTCTTACTTGAAAACCAATTCTTTGGCTAGTAAGAATTCCTTTTCTTTTTGTTTCCTGTTTGATTCATCGATTGAATAATGACTTGAGGACAAGTCAAAGCTTTAGTGGGGGAGAAGCATCAGCATTTTGTTCTTATCTCATCTCCTCATTGTAAATTCTTAAAGAGTTTGTTTCAACACTTCAGATTTCAATAAAGAAGTTGTTTTTGTCTTTGTTCTAATCAGAGGGCCCTGTTTAAAAGCACTATGTAGTGGGACCTGTTCTGTTCAGAAGACCATGTTACCAGCATCAACATTAGAGGGACCTGTTCAGAAAACATAAAAGGGACCTGTTAGAGACTGATATCTCAAGCTACTTCAGCAAAGCTTCAACAAAGTTTCAACAGAGATTCAAAGGTTGCTTGTCACCGAGGCTCCATCAAACACCAAAGATCAAGGAACCTACACATATATAGTTCTTTTCCAGATTTCAAAGAAGCTGCACACATATTCTCCAGATCTCAGAGGAACCTGTTGCATCTAAATTTATCTCAGAGGGACCTGTTATGTACAACAAAGATTAGTCATATCTCAACAAGAAAGACTAGTCCTATCTATGCATGCCAACTCAACTCTTGATCAACCAATAAAAGTGTAATGTATTATCGTAATTTTTATTTTTAACATTTAAATTCTTAGATTACTTTAGTGTTAAATGTGATGACTATGACTGCTTAAGATATCAATTTCAAAACCACCCACATATCCATCACCCTTGTCATATTCCTAATTCCTATCATTTCCCAACACTCTAGCCTATCCCCATACTCCTCCTCCTATGATTTTTAATCCTCTATTATACCACCCTCCCAGCCTTGTTATTAACTCCTTATCGGCCATCAAAATTTACTATCGGTCCAAAATCTCCTTGTTCAGCCAAATACCAATGAGCAAGGGACAGGTGGTGAACTATTCCAAAGCCAAATGGTACACGGTTTCAATCATTGTGTTTTGAATTGGTTGAGTTATAACATGATTGTTTGACCAAGTCGACTCATGCAAACAACTATCCGTTGTTATACTCCAGTACTCCATACATGCTCGCGGCATTCTCATGATAATATTCATACAACCTAGTAAAGTCACTCCTCTATCATAGAAATATGAGTACGCTCTGTTATCATTATAACGAAATGGGTCAAGTCGGTTGTTAAAATTCTATTTCATTTTCAGTTGTAAAAAGGGCGTTCCATACTAAGCAATTCAAGTGTTGTGATTTTAAAAACAAAGGCTGAGAACAGCAAGTGCTACGAAAGGAAAGCACAGTAACTGGGCTCACAAGTTTCGACCTCCACCATAATTCAAAGACAGTCACCCGGTCACTGCTTAAGCCATTGAAGGAGCTGATCTCGAAGAACAGAGGGCGCTACCAGGTCAATTGTGTAGGGCGAAAAGCAGAGGTAACACACCAAAATACCCTTGTTAAATTAGTAAGCATAAACGAAGAGGGTTAGAGCAGGGGTTTCTTTGTCAAAATGACTAATAGGGTAGAGCCAAGCACATTTGACAGTTCTCAGTACCACGATGACTGCATTGCAATTTTAAAAGAAAAACAATGGCTACCCTTCTTGGAGAAGTTTAATGGGAGAAATGAGGAAGTAACCAAACAGTTTGCCTTTACATTTAATGGGGAGAAAGCATTGATAGGCAATTTTTCATTCAGGATCTCAGAAGACACCATAGCACAATCCTTGGGGATCAGCCCGGAAGGAGAAAAATACTCCAAAACAAAACAATTCAAAGAGAAATCATGGACCCAATTCATGTCCAGGTCGAGGGTTTCATCTGTTAACTGGAAGAAGGGTGTCCCTAGGAGCTGGTTGATGCATCCATGGGACGAAATGGTGTATATCATCCAAAAATTTGTTACGTGTGAGGGTCACTACAACATAGTCTTTTTATACCATATCAAACTCCTGTTACATCTAAAAGGACAGTGCACCATTAGTTTACCATATTTCCTTTTGCAGAGCTTGACCAAGATGTCAGAAACTATCCAAAAGAGAAAGGGTAATGAAGACAAAAGCTTATGTCATTTTGAGTTAATTAAAATCCTCATTGAGTTTGAATTACAGAAAAGGGGAAAAACGTGGAAGGAATTCTTGGCTGCCAACCAAATCAAAGATGAAGAGGATGAGCAAGAACAGCAAGAGCACTCAGGATTTATGCATGACATTGATGAAGAGATTCCTGTGTGCAAATCAAGCAATGTCCCTCCACCCATTAGTAGTGTGAGGACGAGAAAAATGAGACAAGAGGATGCCCAGAAAACGGAGCAAGATAAAAAATTTATTACATATACAAGAAGATCCAGGAGAGCACAAAAGACCTAGCCACAAGAAGACAAACCAGAATCAAATGCACCTGCACCGATGGACATTGAGAGCAATGCTCACTCACAACCTGGACCAGAAGCCGAAATGGAGGTTGAGAGCAACAATAGGCAAGGAAAAGAGTCACCACCCGTAATTAAGAAACAAAGGAGGCTGGAAAAGCAAACTGAAAAGTTAAAAGAAGAACTGATGGAGGCCAACATGCTGGAGAAAGTCATCAAGAAAGAGAATGAAATGCTGAGAGCACAGAGTAAGGAGACTCAACAGAAAAATGAGAAGTTGAGGGAGCAAATCAAGGAACTCAAGGCTAAGCAAACTGACATTTGCAAGTGGGCAACAAAATGGTATACCCAAAAGAAAGCCCTCAAGGAGAAATACAAGAGTTTAAAGCATGAGCTCCACATTCAGAAAGATGCCCAAGCTAAGAAGAACATAGATGCATTGTTGAAAGCAGCAGAGGTACAGACAGGGACAGAGTTTAGAGGCAGCACATCAGGATTAGCATGAGGAAATGCTAATTCATTAAGCTTGGGGGAGATGTTGGTACCATTCCATTACCATCTTTTTCTTCTAAAAACACCATCATCTGTCTACCTTTTTCCTCCATAGATCCCTTATATTCCTTGAAATTGATTAATTAATAGCATTAGAGTTGTTAGTTTTTATTAAAGTTGATTTATGAGTTTTTATGTTAGAAATTATGAATTTTCAATAAAAAGGTTACAGGAAGTCACAACATCCTGTAAATGGTTTATCATCTGACACGTGGCATGACAGGCAAGCCAAAGCAATGGATAGGAATGAAAACTGGAATGTACAAGCATGGTGAAAAATCGATTCTACAGCAAATCAAAAGCTCCTAGTTATGCGGTCCACGCTGGTCAAACCTCAGCGTTTTGGTTACAAAGGCAGTAAAAGCCATAGTTTCCCAAACCGGTTTCGTTTTGTTTTCTTTTTGGAAATCGGTTTAGATTAGAAATGACCAAAAATCATTCCTTTGTAAAAGCAGAAACAACTGCTCAATGAATGTACATTCGATCCCGATAGGGACAGGCAGATAAGACTGTGTATTATTTTGTTAACGGAACAGTTACGATTATTATCTCTGTACATCGTTTGAGAACAGAACTTTTGTATGTAATTGCAATCTACAGTACTTGAATACAGTCACGGTTTTACTCCAGAAGTGTTTATGCGTTAAATCTCTCGTTGCTTGAGTTTACTTCAGTGTACCATTGAAACGTGGACGGGCCCTGCGTGGATTGGTATACTGTTATTTTCATTTCCTTAGTAGTTTTTGAATTTGAATAGAACGCATAGTGTTTAATGTTATTTTCATGCTTATGATTTTGTCGATTTGATTTGAAATTCTCACAAATGGTATTTATGGTGATAGCTTGAAGATTTCATCGTTAAGATCATTGAACCATATCTTGTAAGAGATTTGATCTGTCGTTATATTTTGAAGCATCTCCATAAACTCTGTTTTTCATGCATTTAAATTTTAATGTGCTTTTGATTGCTTTTTATTTTCCATGAATGCTCAAGTGTTAACTAGACAGAGCTTTTGTGCATAGCATCCTTGTAAGGGGATCAAAATCTCAGTCTAGTGATGCGCTGTGTCCTTAGGACAGTTAGATAAGTTAGGTGATCTGAGTGTTAAGGTGAGAGGAAACATATCTTAACCTTCTGTAAAGAAGTACTCTGACCTATCACAATAAACACTTAGTTAGGAATCCTTTATGTCTATAGACTGTAGACGCATGCCTCGAAGTTTACTGACCCTGGTTGATAATAAATCTAGTCTAATCTAGCACCCTAAATCGGCCACTACAAGCTCTCAGGAAGGAATTGTAGAAAAGGAGGAGGAAGGGAAAAGGTTACCATGAGGGAAGAGTCCTTAAGCAGTCCTACCCCGACATGATAATAGGGATGTGGGGTTTTATCCACAATAGGTATGATTCCAGTAACTTGAGAATTGGTGGCAAAGAAAGCGAGTTGATCAATGGCTACTATACTGCCCTTATGAGGAAAGGTGATCATTTGAAAATACGTCGAAACAACAGTAGCCATAACATACACCCATGAACATCCCAGTAAAAGATTATAATCTAATGTTTTGTCGATAACTTCAACTTCTATTGACACGTCTTGCTGCCTAATTCTACTTGTAATGAATTCAGAATTCCACAAGGCTTGTGGCTTCTTATGTTAAAAGAATTTAAATTAGTCGGTGACTGACTTAATTGGGGAGAACCAATGGACATCTAGAAATAAAGAGACATGATGCAAGGTGAAGCTCCTTTGTCCATAATGGAATGATGGACGTTCTTACCACGAACAACTTGAATCATAAAATATAATTGAGTTGGAAATCAAGGTGTATAATTCTCATGGTTAAAAACGACTAGGTTGGAATTCGAAGGATCAATACACCCAATAGAGGAAAGCAAAGCCTTCTTTTGGGTGGGACAATTTTGTAAAACCTCAAGAGTCGACATAGCTGAAGGGGCTTGGGCCAGGTCCTCAACTATGTTATAATTCTAAGCATCTCTCACACGAGGATTGAACGCAGATTTATGGACAACACCTTTCAGAGGCTTAATTGTCAATTCAATAGGAAACACATTTGGGGTAGGATCTGATGGAGATGCAGTCAAACTGGAAAGTTTATCAGTAGCCTGACCATTTGAGGGATTCACATTACCATAGTCTTTATTCCTGGTGTCCATCATAACATCATTTTTCGGTTTAGCGAAGGAAAGCATTAAAACCGAGTTAGAGGAAGCGGGATCGAGGGCAATGATATTAGACTCCTAATTCAGAAATTGATTTGTCAACATAGAGGGTGCAACAAATGACTTAAGGAATTGATTTACTTTCGCCTGATGTGGACAGTCACAAGTGAAATTATCCTCATTAAAAATTAAACATGGATAAAGATGTTTTTGTTTTTCTTCAAAACACTGATTGTTTTGTTTATCCTATCGAGAAGTATCTTTCTTCTTTTTACCTTTGCCTTTCTTCTTACTTCCCGATTATGAAGATTTGCATTTTTGGTGGATTGGACGACATTGATATTGGAGTAGAAGTCACAGGAGTAGTGGAAGGAGGGTTTTGGGTAGCCACCGCGAGTGTCGAACTAGTTGGATTACTTATTGACTGCTGGCAGCCACGACCAATCACGCCATCGACGACATGTGATTCTTTAACAAGAGCCTGAGGAACAATATTGGTAGAGCGCAGAGGATTAGGTATTTTATCATATAACATGTTGAATTGGGTATAGATAAGATCCAAATACCGGGCTCAAGCAATTACCTTCTATTCGGTCACAACTCCACCTTTAGTGATGTTTTCTATTATGGATGGTAACAGAGACTTAAGGAACCGTTCAACTAACAATTTATTAGGAACAATTTTTTTAACCAAACAATGATGATGTCACCACACATGAATGCAATAAAAAATGTGAGTGGAATCAGATTGTTTGAAATTAGTCAAAAATTCATTTCCAGTCTCATATTGAATGGCATTATCACCAAAAAATTGATCATCTAGACTGATTCACTAGATGGATCCAAGTACACCATGTAAGGCCAATTTTACCATATTAAAATTGCTTTCACTGCGAGAAATTACTTAATAAACCACATTTGTTAAATAATTTATAATTAAACCCATGAAGAATAATTAAATAAATCACTATTTATTCAAATTTCTTCTAGGAATAATTAATTAATCACTAATTAATTATTATTCCTTGTCAAGTTTGACTAAATCTCTCAGGAATAATTAAATTAATCATTATTTGTTTATTGTTCCTTAACCATATTTCTTGAGATGATAAATAAATAAATTATTTATTTATTATTTCTAAATAAAAGTTTAAATTCTTTTTCCCTCCTAATCAAATATAATAAAATATTCCAAGTGTCTATTCCTAGAATGGGGTTAATAATATTTTATTATTGTTCATTATTTGAGGATAACTCAATATTTTGTTATAAATAAAAGGATTTTCCATTCATTATTCACTTTTGATTATTTTCATTGTTGCACTGAATGTTGTAACTCTGATTATTATCATTGTCGCACACCATTTTTCTTCCATTTGAGTTTTCACTGAGCTCAAACATTTCATTTGTTGGGTTTTACACATTATAGAGGAGAGAGACTCTACCGAAAAGCTGAAGACGTTTGAGAATAGCCAATAACCCATCCCATAGAGGGGGAGTAGTAACATTTATGTGTTCCCTTCACATGTGTTATTTAATAAAAAATATTCTTTGTATATCTAGTTTCCATTGGATCACTGGAGTTACCCGCATTTATTACTATTTCATTTTACTATTTAACTATGATTGTGGCATAAATCAAGACTTTGGCAGGTTTTATTTCTATCATTTGCTACAAATCTACAATGTTTAGAAGCCATTTATATTGTTTAGCCTGCTTTTCATCCACAGTCTTAGGTGATTTCTTTTCGTACACCTTTGAGAAGAAAACACTATAACAAAATTGGCGACTCCACTGGGTTTTTACTTCAGATCTAGAAACCTGGGTGACCTTCAGTTTTCAGCTTAGGGTTTCTTATTTTTTTAGTTTCTTAATGTTGTTTACCAGCGTTTTAACCCTAGATATGTCAAATTTCTAACTTCCAGAAGTCTTATGGTCTTTTCCACAGGTCACAAGAACCAGCTGTGACAAAGACGAGAAATTTTTTCAAGATTTGTGACTGGGAATCAAGGAGTAGAAATCACACTTTTCTGCCCAAAAATTGTGATAAGGAGGTCTAGAATGCATCTTTCAACCCAAAAAGTGTGATCCCACTAAAATCAGGTTAGTACCTACGATTTTTAGAGTTTCCGAGATTTTTTCAGATCTTTTTCTGAGTTTTGCCGAGAGCTATACGCTGGGTAGGTTGACCACTGCCCTTTCCTGCTTAGTCCTTGATCTACTCTGATTTACTTGTCAAAGTAGAATTTAGCCCCTTAGGGCTTCTAATACGCTTCCACCTTTATAGGAGGAATTTAGCTGAGTAAGAAGTCTAAGTTTCTACAACACTTTCAACCATATTTTCCAGATCTGTACCCTTCTGTTTCAAATCTTCAAAGATAGGTTGTTTCCATCCAAAGTTTCATCTTAAACCTTGTTTGGTCATTTGCCTTAGGGTCCCATCGATTGCCCTAGGTTTTACACCCATCTCCCTATCTTTTTGCAACGATTTTCCTCTCTGGTTTTTTGTTGTTACTGCGCCATTTTCTAGCAACATAGTGTTATTTGATCCCAGTCACACCGACACTTAGATCTATTGACCTTTTTAGTGTGTTTTAAGTTGATGTCGCCACCAACCAGCACAACGTTTGCAAACCCAGTTTGGGTGGGGTTTAGTTAATTGATTTGCTATTCATTTTCTGTTTTCAGTTTCAGTTTATTTTTAGCAATCTTTTTTCTTTTTTCAAACATGATCTGGGCTTAATTAATAAATGCACTTGCACACACAAGAACACCTTAAACAAATGGCACTTGGTTTACACCGCCAAGCCAAGACTTAACATAGTTAATTTATTTCCCCACACAGAGACAAAATAATATTATTGATCTACCTTCACCATTTCCATGTCACTTGTGTCTTACCACCATTGTGCCACTAAGGCATTCATTGCGGAGACTCTTAGACCTTCGTCCCCAGTTTCCGTTTGGGCATATCACTCCTCCCTGCAGGGTTCGATTTCATGGTCCCTGGAGTCCCCATACTGAATCTTCTCCTAGTTAACCTGATTCCTCATCTGATTCCGAGCCTCCTTCACCGCATATCGTCGCCATGTCTAGACACACAGCTGGTGCAGGAACCCAAACTGGTGTTGGCTCTGGTTCTACTCCAGTGGTCACATCTAGCGGAACCATCTTAGGAACCGTTCCGGTAGCCCCCATGCTCCCTTTTATGGCTAGGTTAAGTCTCCAAGATTTTAGCTAGTTGATAAATGATCCTATACACCATGATGCTGGTTGGCCTACTATGCTGACTAAGCTCCCCTCCAACATCCCCAAGCTTGAGGGTAATTCTGGAGAGGACCCTACTAATCATGTCTGTTCCTTCCACATATGGTGTTCATCCAATTCCATTACCGATGACTCCATTCATCTTCGGCTATTCCAACGCATGCTCACTGGAGATGCTGCAAAATGGTACGTAGACCAGCCCGCCGCATCTCATTCCATTTTCGTGACGCTTGCTAAAGCATTCCTCTCATATTTCCAACTACGTCTCTGATATGACACTAGTACGGAGCTCTTGACCTCATTCTGTCAGTCCTCTGCCACCCATCTTTCCGATCATGTTCAGGAATGGCGTAAAAGGAGGAGCACATGTCGTGCCTCACCCTTCAAAGACTGTGTTTATCTTGATTGGTTTCTTAGGAGCCTTTTATCACCCATTGGCAAAGATGTCGCGTCCCATTTTCCTTAGATAGAGGAAAAATCTCTCCAAACTGCTATGAGATATGACCTGATTTATGCGCAATCTGGTTATGTCTATACCGTCATTCCAAACCTTCCCTATCTTGGAGGTTCCAATGCACCGGGGGCATCTCACACCGCTAATGGTATCGTTGGAACCCTTTACATCCTTCGCCATATACTCAACAAAGTTATGGCTATCCGCAAGAGGATACCAATTCCTCCAACACTTATTCCCCTCCTGCTAGCAACATGTTTTCAGGGCCAGCCAATGCTCAACCTGTCTACCACACCATTTCTCCTCCCTATGCATAGTCGAGCGCTCCAGCCCCTCAAGAATTGGCGCTATAGCCTCCCATGCATCCTTAGCCCCAGCAGCCACCACCCCCTTAGGGTCAAGTGTTTGCACAACAGAGTGCGACCAATCCCCAAAATTCAAAGAAAAGTAATAAGGGGAAGGGTAACAAGGGTAACCAGCGTAATCAAGGTAATCAACCTAGTGAACCCCAGGGGAACTAGCCTAACACCAACAAACAACAACATGGCAGTCATCCCAAGCAAAACAATGTTATTCGTATGAACAAGCCTTGTGCATGTTGTGATGTACATGGCCATTATACACATGAGTGTCCTCTCTTACCCCAGATGCGCCAAATGTGGGAAGCTCAAGCAACTTCTAGAGGTCAACTGCCCATCCAACAATCACCTCAGAATCTTGCACCATCTCAACCAACAGTACTTATGAATCCTTTCCCCTAGCAAGGATTTGTCGCTTCTCAACCTCAAACAGGTCAAGAAACCCATCCTCCCCAACCTTCTGTCCTGGTGACTACCAGATCCTCATGATGAATTCTGATGAGGTCAATACCTTTGATATCAACTTGCAAACTTGGTCGCGTCAATATGACAAGCCATCGACTTCATCCGCCACTAAGTCCAAAACCAAAGAATCTACTGAGCCTCTTACGACACCAAATGGTCTGCTACAGATCCCTCAACCTAAAGTTGAGTCAATTCCTAATATCCCCAAGGGACCATTACGTCATAACACGACTTCTAACCAAGTTGCCCATACATACAGTATAGTAGACGACTTGGCACAATCACTTGTTTCCATGTCGACGCTGGAAGTACTCCAGTCATGCCCATCTCAAAAGAAATCTCTACTAACTGCTTTGGGCACAGTAGATCCTTCCAATGATCATTTGATTGTCTTCCTAGTTGATACATCAGAACATCCCCCATTACCTTCATCTGTTGCTTTCCAGATACTAGTCTGAGTCCGTAATGCCATCATCTCCCGATGCATTATTGATGAAGGTGCATCCACTTGCGTGATGTCTGCTGCTGTTTGGAAGAAACTCAAGTCACTTGAGTTGTCCCCATCCACCATCACTTTGCATGTTTGGGACGGTCACTCCTCCCAGCCTCTTGGCATGTACCGCAATTGTCCAGTGACTCTTGCGGGAAAAACATTTCATGTCAACATTGAGGTCATTGATGCCGCTCTAGATTACAACATTCTCTTGGGTCATAGTTACACTTATTCCATGTCAGCCGTCGCATTTATTGTTTTCCACAAGATGTGATTCCCCTATGAAGGGAAGATCATCACCATCGATCAGTTGACATACTACGAGCCAGCATCCTTGACCTCCCCTGACTCCATTATATCATCGATGTCTGACAAGCAGTCTTCTACTCCTAGCACTAGTGTTTAACTTGGAGTCTACAAAGATTCCTCATTGTTGGGTGCTTTCCCTGGTCCTCCCCCTCTCATCTCTAAGCCTAACTCTTTGAGTGTTTGTATTTTATAAGCATCACAGGCTGCTCACAAGCAGTGTGGTACATCTGATCAACAACTAGCTCCTCAACACCCTACTATTACCCTCTCAGCCAATCCATCGGGATACACCCCCCAGGACCTCCTATGTTTGTAGGTGCCTCCCCTATGTTCCCACCAAGAACGGTTCCTCTAGGTCTCAACCATCCAGGAGTTGTTCCGCTGGGACATTACCCTGTAGGCCAGATATCTTACTTATTTTCTCCTCTAGGAATCTTTTTGTCCCTATCATGGCTTCACTGGTCCTCCCTAATATGACTTTGGGGATTCCAACATGGTACATTGATCCCCCTCCAAGCACTCCACCTAGATAGCTAAGACCATATCATGCTTTGACCTCGGTTCAACCGGTCCTTATAGCCCTTGCCACTGCTCCAGTTCCATTGCAACCTCAATAGGAACCCACGCCTATTGCGAAAGCATCTGGACATAGGGGCAAAGTCAAGAGGAAAGAACCTAAGGACAAGGCTCCCCAAGCTCCTCCATCCCCCAAAGCCCCAAAGTCGTCACCTCCGTGCGCTTTATGTAAAGTTGTTGGGAACACCACCAATAATTGTTCTAAGCTTCCTCATCTCAAACCTTTGGTTCATGAAATGTTCCCTGAGTCAAATATCCTTGAGGTTCATGTTAACTTATTAGGTCCAACCAAGAAACTCAGAACGTTACGCACAAATCACCCTTGTGTCTTGTGCTATCATCATGGTCACTATTCCCATTATCACCCTCGTCTCGATGAATTTCGCAATTTCCTTGAGGCATTTCGTGAATACGAGACCACTCGTAGTGGATCACCTACTCCTCTACCCATGGCTTCTGGTACCACTAGTAAACCAGAACAGGGGGACTCTAGTCCCACCATCGAGATCCCTCCCCCTGATGTTGAGATGACAGACTCCATAAGCTATATCCTTTACCTATCATCATCCTTGAGTTCCTCGCTAGAAAACCTTTCTGAGGTTTCTGCGTGCACTTCTATTGAACCTCTTTCAGCAGAATCCCAGGTCTCAACATCAGTAGATCTTCCATCTACTAGCTCATCGTCTACCATTCCAGATGATGCATATGTGAACCTCCCTTCTCAAGATGATGCACCAGGTATCTCCATTGCATCATGTAGTCAATCTTCCTCCCATCCCCCCATCTTCCATTCTAATGAGGACATAACGGAAGCCATGACTACCCCTGATTATCCATAGGATGATATGCACCATCATGTGTACTTCCTTCCATATTTGGAGTCCGCCATTATAAATACATCCAGTATGCCCATAGCATATTGGGGGGAACATAGCCCCCTACATATCCTTATCATCCTTTGGAGGATCTTGTGCCAAGTTGGATCGAGATGCTTGAATCCCTTTTTTGAGCAATCGACACATAATGGCACTCCACAAACTCCTCCTACTAGGGGGCATCATTCCCACCTTTACATACTAGGTCAGTGCCCTCCATCACATATGTTTGCAGGCAGTATCCCATGCTTGGGGGCATGATGGTTTTCCCCTGGCCATCTTCTCAATTGATTAAATTCTCAGCCTAGATTGCACAGGATCTAGGTATGGTCGATTATCCTCCCATTTCTTGGATAGTTTGTCATACCAGCCTCCTCGGCGAGCCAAATTCACATCGCATATTGTAGACATTTGATACCATATATTCAAATATTCTACTCTATGTCATACCAACTTTACCACCTAGTCCCCATGTTTGACTTAGTGGTAAGGATGATTCTAGACCTCCTCTAGTAGTTCATTCTCGTTTTCCTCTTCCCTTAATTCTTCATCAGGAACCATCGTTCCAAGAAGCATTAAGGTCATCTTTAGACAAGTAAGGCCACTTTCCTGCAAGTCGTAGATCTCGATTCTGATGGTTGGTTTGTCCGCTATGATCTCCACAAGATTTAGGGCCTCTTCCTCCTCTCCAATTTCACCACATCTCACTTAGAAAATGAATTCAAATAGGAGGGAAAACATCCTTTCATAGAAAAACCCACATTTTTTATGTCACCCATTGCAACCAAACCGTAGCTCAGTTTGATGAACCGTCAGCACCGTTGGAAAGCTCTCATTGACTACTATAATGGGTCTTTTTCAGTTTTTTATGGTTTGACACTTCACTCGGAAGCCATTTTTCTAAGAAGGGTCACTCTGTCGCCCTCAAGACCGAATTTATTCATATGTGACACTTGTACTTTTGGGACCACCTTCCCTTGGAACTTGTCGTCTCACATGTCAATTTTCGTCATGAGTAACCATCATTTACTCATGCTTTTATGGTCCCTACCTAGCCTATTCTGTGTGGCAGTGTCATCGAGTCACCCTTGTTCAGAGCATGCGCGATGAGTCACCTTTGCATCCATGGAGTCTGTTTCGCATCCCATTGTATCATGTCATAGTATTCCATCCATATTGCATACCATTCATCCTGTGTGTCCCATTTGGGCTTTCAGTCATATTGTCCCCCATTCCCTCTGGAGTCGAGTCAGTCGCTATCAAGTCAACCATGCACTTTATGCTCTGACAAGGTAAGCTGTCTGTTTGTCACTCAGTCCCATTATTTCTATTGTCCCTGGTGTTAGTCCATCAGTCACAGTACTATTTTCCCTTGTGCCTTAGTTGACGATCCTCATTGCATCACCTATCGCAGGCCCTATTCTGTCGGCATCAACTCATTTATTCTAGAAGAACAACCTAGAGGGCCGTGTATCTTGATTCCAACTTCCATTCTTGTTCGGTACCTCGGATCGAGTAGAGGGACTCATTATTTCCCTTTGACTTGGTTTTTTTATGCTCCTAATTCATACGCTTGATGGTACAGTGATGCAACAGATTGTACCAACGATTTCCGTGTGTGTGCGCAATGTTTCAGTGCTCATGAGGGGGTGGCCCTTCAGGTATCCCCCCACATGGCCGTATGTCTTCATATTATGCTACAACCTCAAATATAGTTTTGCAGATTTGATGGGTTCAGTGCCTACCGATCGCAGTGTTCATAGCATGCACGTCTCCTTTAGATGATCCATTCAGTTTTGCAGAACCCTTCCCTGTTCAATAGGGCTTCTTCGGCTATTCTACCCTCCCTCCCACCCATTTTTTAAGGGAAGGGCCATTATATCTCATGTACTCAGATGACACCGTATTCAGTGGTAGCTCATGTTTTTTCCAGGTTCATTATGTATATGGGAACCATTGTATTATTTTCTGGCTCAGTTATGCCAGTGTGTCATGTACCATTCAACAATACTTCATTGCTCAGTTTTATGTTTCTGGGTTCATCATTATTTTTGTACTAAGTTATCTCGATGAGAATAGGTATGCCTCCCCCGCCTCACTGAGATCCGGTACCACAACATAAAATGAGACTTTCATTGGTCTCGCCCATTCTATCCCTATCCTCTTTTGCTTCAGCTCTATTGGTCTCTCTCTCTCTCTCTCTCTCCACTTTGTTGTCTAGTGATTGTGTCTTTACAACGTACTTCGGTCATACGTTTTGCTCCTAACACTCGTACGTTGGGGGGCAATCTGTTATCACCAAAAAATTGATCATCTAGCCTAATTTACTAGATGGATCGAAGTACACCATGTAAGGCCAATTTTACCATAGTAAAATTGCTTTCACTGTGAGAAATTACTTAATAAACCACATTTGTTAAGTAATTTATAATTAAACCCATGAAGAATAATTAAATAAATCACTATTTATTTAATTTTCTTCTAGGAATAATTAATTAAACCATTGATTAATTAATATTCCTTGTCATATTTGACCCAGTTATGGAAAATAAACAAATAAATTATTAATTATCTTATTTTTCTCTATGAATAATTAATTAATTATTATTCCCTGTCAAGTTTGACTAAATCCCTAAGGAATAATTAAATAAATCATTACTTTTTTATTGTTCCTTAACCATATTTCTTGAGATGATAAATAAATTATTTATTTATTTATTATTTCTAAATAAAAGTTTAAATACCTTTTCCCTCCTAATCAAATATAATAAAATATTCCAATTGGTTATTCCTAGAATGGGGTTAATAATATTTTATTATTGCTCATTATTCAAGGATAACTCAATATTTTGTTATAAATAGAAGAGTTTTCCATTCATTATTCGCTTTTGATTATTTTCATTGTTGCACTCACTGTTGTAACTCTAATTATTATCATTGTCACATACCATTTTTCTTCCATTTGAGTTCTCACTGAGCTCAAACATTTCATTTGCTGGGTTTTACACATTATAGAGGAGAGAGACTATCGAAAAGCTGAAGACGTTTGAGGATAGCCAAGAATCCATCCCATAGAGGGGGACTGGTAACATTTATATGTTCCCTTCACAGGAGTTATTTAAAAAAAATTATTCTTTGTATATCTGGTCTCCATTGGATTATTGAAATTACCCGCATTTATTACTATTTCATTTCGTTGTTTAACTATGATTGTGACATAGATCAAGACTTTGGCAGGTTTTGTTTCTATCATTTTCTATAGATATACAATGTTTAGTATCCATTTATATTGTTGAGACTGTTTGTCATCCATAGCCTTAGGTGATTTCTTTCCGTACACCTTCGAGAAGAAAACACTATAATAAATGGGTAACTAGAAATGTGTTAGGAATGTGGTTGCTAAGGCGTTGAAGTTATTGAACGAAGCTCATGACAGTTCAATATACCATTTTGTTGTCGTATCGATAAGTGTCCGCTGGAAAAGACGTAAACAAATAGAGTCATAATTGAGAGAGTTCAAAGAACACCACAAATGATAACTCATAATCTATGTAGATGGGTCTTCTCCAAGATTTCCGTTGAATTTAGGGATATCACTAGGCAATTTGGTTGGAATAACTAGCCACCAAGGAGAATGGGAAATGGGATCATTAGTGAGCCGAGTCAAATATGCCTTAGCAGAGCATGTTCACTCTTCCTCGCACTACATCTACATGGAAGAAGCCAAACTAATTAAAAAAGATGACCATAATCTTAAAAGAAAAATCAAAGAAGCCATTGAAATAGAAAAAAGAAAAGACAACTTGAATCGGGACAGTCGATTAAAACTAAGCAATACTTGGAAACCGTTACTGGAAATCATAAAAAAGCAATAATTAACTCCTAATATTTAGTCCATTTAGAATTAATCTGGGTCTCATAACTTATTTAGTCCAATAAATTAACTCCAATATTAGTGCATTTACACTTAATTGTAAAATTCAAAATATTTTAAGAATTTAATCCAATTTTTTTTAGATTCAATTATTGAATGAATCCAATAGTCTCCATAAGACTTTCTCATCCTAAAGGGTAATTCATTTAATTTTATAAAAAATAAATAAACATAATACCCTATAAATAACTCAAAACAATGATGCTTAAAAACTTTACGTACTATATGGATATTAATAATTATAGTTATATAGCCTCATAAAATAAAATTAAAAGTTTGTAATTAAAGAATCATCAATTAAATTAGTCAAATGGAAAAAGAAACATTAATAAAAAATTCCTATTTCATAACAACCCTAATAACTAATTAAACCCTAAATTTACAATAAAATCAATACATTACATTGGACAGTGATAATAAATCCAATTAAAATATCGCTAATAATGGAATCCCCATTTTAATTAAATCAACTAATGATCTAAACCACATAATGTAATTTTACCCAAAATGTCAAATAACCCTAGCTGAGTAAATCATTTCATATTGATCATTTCCATAAACTACATATATACATAAGATTAGCTCTATGATACATCATTAATCTCATCTTAAACAATTGGCGTATCCCCTGAGGATGGACTCACTTGGAAGTCCGAGGTTAGATAAACTCTATAAACATGTTATTCCTCTCTTATTAAAATTCTCCCCACCTGTATGGATTCATTATTTAAAAATTCAAGAGTTGCTACAAATGGAAAATACATATTGAAGTCTGACGGAGGATATCCTAGGTAAGATAGGATGGCCTGAGCAACAAGAATTTTCCCTCTATGATAAGGAGGGTTCTAATAAATAGGTACACGTGTTCTGTAATAGGGAGGATTCTCATAACCAAAATACACATAACCATGTTTCCGAGTTCCATGATAACCTTGTAAAGGTTAAAATGGTCGAGTTTGGACTTGCTAACCTTGATAAGGTACTTGAGGGATACCTTGATACGATGTATACGGTTTCCCTGTAGGATTTTGCATCATCCCGGCATAAGGTGGGTTCAATTGAGCTTGCGCCATACCATATGCATTCTCACCCATTTGCATTAGAGGACTAGCTTGACCAAGCGGTTGGGATTGTAAGATATTTTGAAAAGGCTAGGTAACTGGGGCCTGCAGGGCACTAGATATTGGATGAATAGGTTGAGTCAAAGGTGCAACCTGCAAAGGTTGACTTACATTCACTTGAGCTTGAACAGGTTGGGGTACAAATTGATAAGTAGGAATTTGAGATGCAGATGGAACAAGTTGAGATATTAAAGATGGATCCATAATCAAACCAGGATGTTCAGGAAATGTAGGTTTCCAAAAATTAGCTGCTATTCCTAGATGTGGAAGACTCGAATAAGGCTGAGCACTAGCTTGAACTATTTGATGAGGAGATGGAAACATTACAACAATATGTTGCCTCTTGCTGAAAGAAGAGGGGAATGTGGAGGCAAATGCCCCCCAAGAGGAAGGTTCCCAACATGAGTAGGATTGGGTTGTTGTAGGTGTCCATACCCACTGACATAATGATCAGTCTACTACTCAACTGTAGGTGTAGGTGGAGGAGAAAGAGAAAATTGTGTAGCGCTTATCAAAGAAGTTCCAGATAGGATTCCAGAAGAGGATGCCATGAGATAAGTCCATGCACTGGATGTTACATCAGGAAAGGTACCAAATAATGATTGGTAATCGGGCAGGACATACGAACCACCAGACAGATGTGTCTCTCGCAATATTACAAACATAGATGATATCGCAACATGGGTTGTCCCGGTCATAGTAGTAGGCACACGCTGAGAAACCATAGCGAATTTAGTCATGGTTAACTGTCCTAATGAAGATTGTTGCGGGAAACTCAAGGGTGAGTTGAAAGGAAAAGAACTAGATAAAGGAGCTTGTGATGGAGTATGAGGAGGAGTAAAAGGATGAGCTTCATAAATATAAGTCCCTCTCAAATGAACAGGAGAAGAGGGGGTTTAAGGTTCTTCTTGAGGAATCTCTTCAATACTCACAAAACTAGGTGGAAGTGGTTCACTATCGGGTCCAAGATAAATAGATTGTGGTTGAGTCCGAGACAAAGGAAGAGAAGAAGGTCATGAAGTAACATGTATAGATGACTGAGGTGCCTCAGCTCGTAAAACCTCATGTTCTATTGTTTCAGATTCAATATAATCAGGTTCAATAACCTAAGGTAATGAAATGTCAGGTGCTTCTATTTTGACTATGTCAGATTCACCAACAAATGAAAATGTAGTCTCGAGTTCAATACTCACAAGAAGAGATGATTCATGTGGATCTATCTAGGATGGAGGACCGAAAGGAGTAACTCCCAAAGTACCAGATTCAGTAGTCTGTGTTTTCTTGTTCTTCTGACGACGTCCAGGAGTTACCTCAGGTGGAAGCGGAGGCTTACTTTGCATTCTACACGAATGATAGAGTGGGGGATCTTGTTCTTCGATGTTGTCTTAATAAATTTTAAACATTAACAATAAAAAATAAATCAAAAAAAGGTAATCTAGGTAAAAGGTTTACCAAGCAACTATGAACTACAATATACCACTTTGGAGAACCAAGGATTTACATACAGGCAAGCAATCTCCCCAAATGTTGTGTTCAGTGTATCACAATATACAAGGTGACCGACTCAGTTACCTAAGGTGATGATAAAAACCTATGGTGGACTTCCAAAATATACTCGACGATACGTGAAAGTGCAATCCATGTTAGTGTTGTCTAATGCATAACTGTATGATGAGAGTGTTCCCATATACTTTTCATGCATGGAACGTCATCCAATATACCAGAAAGTACATGGAGAACAATACGATACACTTACTTACGTGGAACGATATTTCACCCTCGGAATGCAACACTGGCAAAAAATGACAACTCCTATGTTTATAGACGCCAAAACACGTTTCTAGCCTAGACCTCTAAATATTTGCATTAATGTTATAAATGCTCCTTAAGTTGATTTAGTAAATTTTAAAGTTGATCTTGAATTATGTTTGAATTTTCAAGGCTCACTGCGAATTTCACCTGAATATCCTATAGATGCAATCTAGTATGAAGAAATGAATCTTTTTTTCCAATGAAAACTATGTATGGGAGGGAAGAGGACAAAGAGTATTTCAACATACAAGATGCAACAAACAAAATTTGTTAAGTGCAATTCCCCTAATGCAACTGTTCCAATTTCCAATTTCACACACAAAACCCTAAATACACTGTAAGATGCAAAACTATGAGATTTTTCTTTTTAATCCACTTAATTTCCAAAATGAAATGCAAACTAAGATGCTTGCTAAATCATTGATAAAAGAAATGATACAGAATGATGATTGTAATATCTATTCTTTCAAGCAATCAATGATCAACAATCAGTTTGCTAATGACCTAAATGACAAGAACAAAGAAAAATCCAAACAACCTCTTATCAAAGTCTATCAAAACCAAAAGAAAACCAAGTGAAGGCTTCCGAGAGACCAAGACACACTCAGGGACACAAGGAGAACCGGATAGAACAAAGCTAATCAGAGAGCAAGGAAACAAAAGGCACATTTTTGCATGCAACATGGATCAACGCAAGTGCTTAAAGGGCACCAGTGCTTTGTAGAGTAGGTGCAGAGAGGGCTAAGGTGCACTGGAGCACTTTGTCTCCATACCAGGGGGAGCGCTGATCCTAATCTGACCAATTAACAACACAAAAAATCAAATCAAGCTCAATCAAAGGTCTTCCCAGGGTCAATCAAAATTTGAGCGAGGCAATGAAGGTCAGTTTAAGAGGTGAAACAAGTGCTAAGGTCAAGAAAACCAATAAGGGATAGAAATGATCCCTAGTATGGTCGCCAATTTGTTATGCAGAATTTACGATTATAGACAAAAGTATTTTCCCTAGAACTAGTGGACGGGTCTAGAACAACAAAAATCAAAGGATATAAACTTTTCCTTAGAGTGATTGAAGAATGGAAAGAGACTTACTTGGAATCGGTCGCAAGCTTTACTCTCCCCCTGACTTGTAAGATCCAATTGTAGCTCCAAGTGTTATAATTAGAACCTACATATGCAACCAAAACAAGCCAAGGATCCACAACATCTATGTAGCATAATTCAATTACTCTATTCAATGAATTAGCGAGGCATTGAAATATATGAATGTAAACATACATAACACATATAGGAAAACAATGTACTCTTTATGTTAATAGAAATAGGAGAGAGTTTACAACCAAGAATAGTAGCTGATCTTGTAGAGATCTCCCCAAGTTGACTTGTCCTTCCTTATCACAAAGCACACCTCAATGTCACCCTAATGCATGAAGATGATGACTCTCTTAGATTCAAGGCAACAACATGAGGGTATGATTAGTCTCCAAAAGCCAACCCTAATGTTATGGATGGTGGTAAATATATAGGAAAGTGTGGTAGTTTTGGAATTTTTATCCATTTACCAATCTAGGCTTGAGATCCACTTAAGATGGGAGGATGGGCTCAAGGGATAAGAGGTGAAATCTCCAAGGTAGGACGAGATAAGTCTCGAGCTTCTTATCCAAAATAAATGGTTGAAACAACCCCTAGAAGCTTCTAGAAGAGGAAGCTTTGGGATTCTTTTTAATTTTCTCAAATTTCTAGAATCAGTGCACCCCCAACAAGGATTAAGCTATTGTTGATTAGAGCAAGTGAAAAAAGGAGCAACCTGCAAATGCAGGTCTCTAAAGGGGTAGGGTGTGTTTGGCCTTAAAAGCATTGATTTGAAGCAATTAAGTCTAGAAACATAGTTATTTGAAGAGGTCATGATTAAGGCTTCATGTCGGGATGATGATAACATGTTCACAGATGATGATCAATCCGATTTGCAGGTGTATTGACTAGATGCAACAAAATGGCCTATAACACTCCTTTGGTATATCCCATTTTTCTCAACAAATTAAGACCCAATATCGGTAGTATGGTTTTCAAAACTGGGTGTGACAAAGGCATGTGATGAGTCAACATCAAGCTTCTAGCATTCAACATCATCAAGTGTGGAAGAAGGAGAGCTTGGCACCTTAACATCAACTATGTCCATCTCAAATTTCTGAAGACAACTAACTTCCAATTCAAGTTCCGCCTTAAACTCTCACAGCTTTTGAATGACCTCATCATTTTCAATCAATTGTTGTGATAATGCATCATATTTTTGTTTCAAGAGTTGATATTGTTCCAACATTGTTTCTTTTAAACAATTAATCTCCATAACATGTTGATTATTTTGCTCTTCCAGTTGCTTCTTCAAATTTTCAGTTCTTGAGTCAGAAAAAGTCTCAACTTCCTCCTCCAAGTCATCAAAGAGGTCAATCTTTTCTTGAAATTCATCTACAAGCATCTGGAAATATTTTCCCATGGTTGAATCCAGATGGTCAACCTTCTTGATTTTCTCAGCGATTGAAGTTTGCAACCTATTCTTAAGAGTTGCATTCTCTTCTTGCAAAAAAGTTACGACTCGCTGTAATTGAAAGATCTCTTTACGAAGTTCATCTGCTGCATTCTTCTCACGAAGCTCCTGCAACCTTTTACCCATCTTGATAACACAAAGTTGGAAAATATGTTTCCACTAACCACATAAATGAAATTGCTAAACAGAGAGCATGATGGCAATAAAAAATGCTTTTACACTTCCAAAGAATGACACAACTTATATCAGTCTAGCAAAATTTCCATGGCTAGCCAATCAAGGAAGCATTTCATAACCCCAGGCTTAGTACAAGAGAAAGCCCAAATCTTTTTTTACCCAATAAAAAAATTGCCAAGAATTTCTGACAAATGCGTTGCTCCAATAACAGAGTATTCAACAAATCTCTACCATTGACGTCGACCAGCCACGAAGTTAACAATCTCGCTCTGAGTTATGAACTTTATTATTGCCAATTGGAAGAGAGTCAACAAAAACGGTTGCTCAGCTGTGCGCGTTGCTCAGAGCCAAAGAAGTGCCAAAGAAAAGCTGCGCCAATTGTTACAAACTTGCTCCTCACAATTAGCCACAAAGAACGTACAAATTTGAGTAGAGAAGCTCCCGATCTTGTCTCGACGACTCCACAAAACGCAGATTTGAGAAGCAAAAGTTAAAAAAATCGCCTTGAGCCTGATTTCTGATCGGCCTGAAGGTGGCGACGAACAATTTTAGATTGCATTGGACATCAACTTATCGCATAAGCCCTGGCAGAGTGAACACCGACAAACACGAACAACAGTGGAAATTTGTCACCACACAACAAAAACTAGAGTCCGCGTATCTATGGAGCGCAAGCTCAACATCGAAACCATGATCCACTATCCAACTGATTAAAGCAACAAATGAAAAATTTGGAAATGTTATTAATCGTTTCTCAATTCAGTTCTCTGAATTAGCAAGCGAAGGTTTGATGGAGAGAAGGGTAGCATATGTGGCCACACCGGTATGAAGCGTTGCTCCTCCAATGGTTTCTCCAAGAAGGACCGACCCTGTCAAGCTTCAGATCTCCATTGCCCAAAATAAATTTTAACATTGGAGGAAAACTGAGGGTGCCATAAGTGCGCCCATAACCCTGACATGATAGGTTCTCAATTAAGTAAGAGCCTTCTTCTCAGTCAGATCTGAGTGCAACGCCACGATTAATACTAAAACTCAAGCATCATTCCAGAGCTGAGGGCTAATCGTAATGATCCGAGGAAGAATGGAAACTTTATTAAGAAAGAATTACCAAACCCAAAATCAAGACATCGTAGATCTGATCAAACTCCGATCTGACTTGGCTCTGATACCGTGTAAGAGTATTCTAGTACTCACAATCTGATGTAAAAGTACATAGAAGACCTCTATTATACAATAATGGAGGAACCCAATGTCGATTAAGGATAACTACTACAATTAGAGAGATGCAAGTACGTATGTTAGCTTACAACTCACCATACTTAGCTTACGGGGAAAAGAGGTGTTGGAAAAGCTAACTCTAACATTTCTTGGTATCTTGAGAGGATGATCTGTTGGGAGATGCCTTATGATTTTGGGGATTGTTCTTTATTGAGCTGCTAAAATCTTCAATGATGTGGCCTTCAGATCTCTCTAGTTGCGATGGTTTCTCTTCAGCCCTTGGTTGTAGAAAGCCCCTTTGGAAGAGGGACACACATTTTAAAGGTGCCCAGGAAGACAATTTTTGTAGTCCAATGGTTGAATATATTCCTTGCCTTCCCATTGAAGGACAATTTTGTCTAATAACCCTTCGCTAAGATCCACTTCCACACAAATGCAAACAAAAGCTACAAAACCCTGCGATAATATGTTACTATCAACTTTGATGACGCTGCCTATAGAGTCTCCAATATCCTCCACGATCCATAGCGAGATTCAATAAAGAGACAAATTAGGGACCCTATCCCAAATAAGATTTCATGGTAAGAGGATTAAACTCTAAAAACCACGGCTGAATCGAAAGGCCAACCCAGCCCAAAACTAAGGCCCTTGACCGAAAACCTTCTTCGAGTGTTTTAGATCTTCGAAGAACACAAAAAAATATCCCTTTGAACAAGGGACCAATTCAGGTGGACCCAATCTCGGAGAGCAGATGCCGAAGACCAAAAGCCATTAAAACGACATATAATCGCCCGACTTTCAAAATCACTGGTTCTTTTCTTATTAATGGCCCCATTCACCTTGAGTGTTGGGAATTCCGAGAACTGTTCCACTACAAAAGCTTGACTTGCAAGCTCCTTAGGAATCTAGGGACTGTGATCCAACTTGAGGACATCCTTGAAAGACATGGGCATGGCAGAAGAAGATACCCCAACTCTCCTGGCATCTATGTGCATTAAGGAGATTGTAACGTCCTTTTTAACGTCAAAGTTCTTTGGCATCTATGTGCATTAAGGAGATTGTAACGTCCTTTTTAACGTCAAAGTTCTTTGACGTCAAAGTTCTTTGAGATCGCTTCTCTTCATAGAGGAGCCTAATCGCTCCCACCAAAATACCTATAATCTGATGTATGCGGTCAGCTACCAAAGCTACAGTGTCCGTCTCTTTTACCTTAAAACACACAGAATGTCCGGATAGAGGTCTAACAAAAATGGAGAAGTTTTGAAAAGTTAGCTACATCCTCAAGACCTCGCTTATCTTGATCCAAACCATCTGCCAAACGCCACGCGAGAGACTTGGCACTCTTGGAAGGCTTGTTGGTTGGAGGTTTTTGATAAACATATTGCAGACAAGCATACCAAGCATACCTCAGATTGACTCCTCTTTCAGACGTTTCAACAAACACATTGTCGACATCCTTCCCTCGCATGTGTTGTCCATACCTTTCGTTACACATTCTCCGGACCGCAACAAAACCCATCACGCACAGCTTAAAGATAGAGCCGGCGGCACCAGTATCACATTCGCAATCCGGTAGCCAATCCGTCAGCCATAAGGCGCGGCTAAATGAGGTACCAAGAACGCATACCAAAAACCCGCGCGTGGCTCCTCCACCATGGTCTCAAAAGTTTTCTCCTTCCAAGTTCTTTGCCGGCCATGAAAATTTCTCCCCTCTCCACTGGCTGCTCCACAGTTCTTCGACTTTCGCAACCGTTGTAGCTTCGCCATTTCGCTGTCGTAATTCAGAGTAATTCACACTATAATTTCAATTCAAACGTACATTAAACGCTTTTACAATTTTGAATTGAACTTAAGATAAATTTCAATTCAAACGTACATTAAACGCTTTTACAATTTTAATCGAACTTACCAAACCATAAAAAGCATGTCTGATAAATTTCAATTTCAAAGGATGCTAAACGCTGTACACTTTCTATTTCAAAGTATCCTAAACGCGAAGCCATATTGAAAAATTTCTATTTCAAGGCAGGCTAAACGCTGTACACTTTGACTGGGATGAAACCGTGTGAGTGGCGAAGGGAAAACCAATAATTCATGACCATAATTCATCGCTGTGCTCCACACCACACGGCGTGGCGAATCTTTGATTTCTTGCAGCGGACAGATTGCTACGCCAATGGAAACTTGTGATTCAATCATCAGTCAGCAGATCCAGAAGAAGAAGAATTATTGTATGTGTCACATCAATTTCCATTATAAAAAGAAATAAATATATGATGTGGGGTTACAGTTGATTCAAAATGATAATATGATATAAATATAAATATTTTATTTGTGAAAATGGTTGAATTTATTATTATTATTATTATTATTTTATTATAGGTTAGGTCTGGATAATTTTTTTAAAAATTATTTTTAAAGTTAATATAATTATTAATTATTAATTTTAAAATGATTTATATATTTTAAATTTATTAATTTTTTTTTAAATTATAAAATTCGATAATAATTACATTTTTAAAAAAGTGGTCTTAAGTTTTTTGATAAATCAAAAATTAAGATAGATTTACACTGATGAGAAATTTTGTTTTTTCTTTTTATTTTCTTTTTCTAAATCTTAATTTAATTATTAATTATATTAATTGTAATTTGGATTTTAATAATTAATTATATCATTTTTTAATAAATTAATAAAAGTTATATAGATGTCTTATTTATTGATTACTTCTTCCTTGTTATCAGCCACATTAGGTATGCCATAAAATATTTTAAGATATGTTTTTATAGAATATTTTAAGATATGTTTTTATAAAATATTGTAATATATGTTTTTATTAAATATTTTGTTAATAAAAAGTTAATTTAAATAAATTTATTATTTAATTATTTGGTTTTTTTTTCGTGGCTTTTGTGATTGATATTATGAAGTTTTTTTTTGGTAAAAATCACATAAAGATAATGATAATGATGATTAATGTTTACGAAAACTAATATGGTTTATCATACTTTAAGAAAGAAATTAATAAAAAAAAATTAACATATTATTTCTCTTCTTGAGAAATGTCACCATACTTTTGTTGCCTTAATAGGTCGAGAAAGTTGGTAGTGTGACGTATATTTTGAAAATTACAATAGATTTGACTATAAGTTGGGAAATCTAAGAGAAAATGTTTTTCATCTTCAACCCTCTTAGTATACCACAATTGACAAACTTAGGTTGGTAGTGTGACACATATTTTGAAAATTAGAATGGATTTGACTATAAGTTGGGCAATCTAAGAGAAAACATTTTTCATCTTCAATCCACTTAATATTGCACAAGTGACAAACTCTTTCTTTCCATGGCATTTTGGGAGTAGACTAAGCTCATGAGCATTAGTTCTTCTTTTAGCAATGTTCATTTTGTTCAAAACGCTAGTCAAGAAAGATAAATAATTCTAGTTTTCAAGAATGGGGTTGATCACTTCCTTCTAATATCTTGAAAGAGTATTAAAATACCTTTGTATCATATTGCAAAGCTAAACAATCCTTCTACCAAGATATCACAAGATGAAGAATGAAGATAAGTCACACTTCATTACTTAAGAAAATGTGTTATACACGAACTTAATTTATAGGAACAATAGAGGCTTCTAGCAATAGCTAGAAGATAAGACTAACAACTCAACAAATAAGGATAAGATTGACAACGCCACTAATAAGATCGCTACATAAGCTTACAAGTTTCAAGACTCTTTTATTGGAACTCTAACGTCCCCCCATAAGCAAAATGTAGAGAGGAAATAAAGAAAAAAGTACACAAAGAATGGGTCGTGACAACTATACCTTTCTAGGTATCCATGTACAACCTTTCATAAAAGAGAATAAGGAAAGAAAGAAAATGAACAGATGAAGGAGGATTCAAGATGGCCGCCGAAGGACAACTTCCATCACACAAAGCATGTGTTATAACTGAAGAAACCTTGCTGATGCCAAGGACTTTGTGAAAATATTTGCTATTTGTTTTTCAGTAGGGATATACTCCAGGCTCAGAACGCCATCTTGAATAAATTGGCGAATGAAGTGCATATGGATCTCAATGTGTTTAGTCAATTGATGCTCAATAAGATTTCTAGAAATTTGTATTGCACTCCGATTATCACAACACAAAATTCCAAACTCAAGTAATAATTGTTGTAGCCAAAGAACTTCTTGACTTGTGAGAACTACAACTCGATACTCAACTTCAGTTGTATATAATGCAATTGTTGATTGTTTCTTACAAGACCAAGCAATAACAACATATCCAAGACCAAAAAAAAAATCTAGAAGTGCATTTTTGATCATCCACTGATCCAGTTGAGACAGAATCAGTGAAATCTACAAGTTTAGGAGAACCAACAATGTACTAAATGCCAAAATTGGAAGTTCCCTGAATATATCTAAGAATATGCTTTGCTTCTCTCTAATGACTTTGTTGAGGATCTTGAGTGACTTTAGAAACCAACCCAAATGCATAGGAAATATCAGGTTGGGTGTGTGTTAAATAGAGTAAACTTCCAATGAGTTAGCAGTACAATGCAGGATCCACCCAAGATGTGGTGCAATTGGAGGTAAAGGAGTAGTTGCAGGCTTACAATTAGCCATACTAAAATGTTGAAGTAAATAAGGAGCATATTTTTTCTAGAAGATGGTGATTCCTTTTGAAGATTGGAGAACTTACAAGCCAAGCAAGTAGTGTAGTAGACCAAGATTCGTCATAGCAAATTGTCCCATCAACGCTTCCATAACATTTTGAATCATAAATGAAGAACTCCCTATGAGGATTAGATCATCCACATACAAAACTAGAATCAATAAATTAGATCCCTATCCAAGGAAAATTTTAGGGGCTAATATTCGCAGGTGGGCTAATTTTCCATGGTTTTTCCAAAAAAAAAAGATTCACCAATTTCCAATTTTTTCTAAAAATGATTTTCCCAAGTTTTATAATATAAAATTATTTTACCTTAAAGCTCGTGAAAATTATATAGAGACTATAAATAAAATATTCTAAATTTGAATACTTTTACAAAGATATCATCAAATATTTTATAGTTTGCATATAGGGGACTTGTAAGATTCGCTAGTGTTTCTAAACTTTATGAAAATTTTCCATCCTGAATATTTTTCTTGTCCCTATCTCTTAGTGTAGACTGTCTGATCAGAGTGATAATGATTAAACCTTGTAGAAACCATAAAATTGTCTATCTTCTCATACCAAGCTCTAGGAGCTTGTTTGAGACCATACAAGGATCGTCAAAGTCTATAAACAAGTGAAGGATCCTGCACAAAACCAAGGGGTTTCCCCATGTAAATCTCCTCATGTAGATTGCCATGTAGAAAGGCACTCTTTACACCCATCTAGTAGATTGACCAGCCTTGCAAGGTTGCGAGAGAAAGCACAAGAAGAATAAAATCCATCTTGGTGACAAGGGTGAAATTCTCATAATAGCAATTCCTTCATCTTGTGAAAATTCCTTAGCCACAAAATGCGCTTGATGTTTGACTACAGATCCATTTGGTGCATATTTGGTTTTGTAGAACCACTTGCAAAAGACCAAGTTATGTCCCTTTGGAAGAGGAACAAGATCCCAAGTATGATTTTTCATCAAAGGAGAATACTCTTCTATCATCACAGTATGATTTTTCATCAAAGGAGAATACTCTTCTTTCATCACAGCTTCCCACTTAAGTTTTCCAACAACATCAAAAAATTGTTGTGGAGCTTTTGAAATGGAATTACTCAAAAGAGAGATTCCTCCACCGTTGTTGTTGATTTGGAGCTAGATAATTGAAATCAATCGTGTCATAGCCAAATCTATTAGGACGCTTTCTCTTGCGAAGGCTCCTCCTCAAGGAATTATTAGGAACATACTGATCCTATACGGGTTTTACTGCTACTAGTGGTAGATTTTCTTCTAGTTGAGGAACTTTAATAGATTTTTCTTCTTTAGAAACATCACAGTGATTAGAACCATAATCAATAATTGAGAATGAGGTAGAAGGGGAAGAGGATAACCCTGATTGTTATTTTTACCAAAATGAGCATATGCTTCAGAACAAAACTTCCTTAAGGGTAGGGTCAAAGAGTCGATAAGCTTTCATGTCATCACAATAACCAACAAATATCAGTTACTGACTTTTCTTTACCATGGATTTGTATTTTTCATCTCGAATTAACACCCAAGTAGGACTGCCAAATACCTTGAAAGAAGAGACATCAAGCTTCTCATGTGTCCAAGCTTCCATTAGAGTCATATTTTGAACTTCCTTATGAGGCATCTTGTTTTGAAGGTAACTAGCACAATTAACTACTTCAACCCAGAAGGTAGGTGCCAGGTTCTTAGACTGATCATGCAATTAGCCATCTCCTTAAATGTTCTATTATTCCTTTAAGCTACGCCATTTTTCTTAGGGGTGTAGGGAACATAATGTTGATGAAGAATGCCATGTTCTCTACAAAAACTTGAAATGCCTCATTAACATATTTCCCCCCATTATCAGTGCATAGCTTTTTAATGGAGCATGAAGGTTGTTTCTCAATAAGAGCCTTAGATGTCTTGAAGGTTGCAAAGACTTCACTCTTGTACTTGAGAAAATACACCCAAGAGTACTGTGAAAAATCATCAATAAAAGTTAATGCATATTTGGCCTCTGAAAAAGGAGTTGAAAATGTCATTAAATCATTATGCACCAACTCAAGAGGTGATTTTGTCCTTGAGGCTTTCCCTTTAGGAAATGGATTTTGGTGTTGTTTTCCAAGGGTGCAATCTGCACACACTCCATTAGTACAAGAAACCTTTGGAAGACCTGAAACCAAATTTTGAGTGTACATCTGCTGCAAATATCTATAATTTAGATGGCAAAATCATTCATGTCAAAGCTTACTCAATGAATCAACATGAGCTATAAAAAAAGAAGCAAAGGAAGCTTGAAAGTAGACAAACTTATATAATCTACAGCCATGATCAACTTTTCCAATAACAATAACAATTTCGGAATCATGTAGTTCTCTAATAACTACTTGATTTGGAGAAAAACCCACTGTTTTCCCATCAATAGAATGACAAATATGATAAATGGACAATAAATTTGCAAAAAAATTCAAGGACCAAGAGCACATTGTTAATGCACCAACTGGTCATCTATATAGTTCTTGAACCCAAAACATCAAGTTGTATAGAGCCACCAATTGCAATTTGTGAGATGTTGATATGAGATGTAGAAGGAAGCAAATCTTGACAAGGAGTCATATGCTGGGATTACCTTGAATCAAGTATCCAATTATATGTACATTTACGTATGACTTGGGCTAATAAAGCATGTCCTTTTCTTATTGAAATATTGTGCTTCTTCACGGCCTCTTCTAAGACATCCAACTTTTTCCAACATCTTACTTAAATATGTCTCTGTTTACCACAAAAGTTACAAGATCCATTTGTTTTGGTCTTCTTCTTTTCCTATTTTTTCTGTGTCTTTGAGGAGGATCCTTCATTTTGAGAAATTGGAGGAGAAGACTTAGTATTCTACTTAGGCTTGGAGGGAGACTCACGAGCTTGTGCATAATTTTTCTTTTGTTGAGACTAAACTTTATGCTAACCTTTGGAGTTATGATCCACCAAAGCTTGATTTGAAGAGTTAGAGAGAACATCTAGTTACTTGAGCTTAGATTAATCTTGTATGAAACAATCACAAAATATATAAAAGTCGGGCTTTTGAAATTTGTCACCAAGGGCATCCCTTGCTTCATAGAAGGTAGATGGAAAAACTTGAAAATGACCCTTTAGTTTTGACAAGATCAAGAAAACACATTCAACGTCCTTTTTCTCCATGCCACATGCTTTTAATTAAGACAACAAAACCCTAAATTGAGCAAGATACTCCTCAATAGAGGCATGCTCATCACGTACAAGGGCACTCCTCAATAGAGGCATGCTCATCACGTACAAGGGCACTCCTCAATAGAGGCATGCTCATCAGGTACAAGGGCTAATAATTTAATTTCAAATTCTAAAGCATGGAGCTCATTGACACCTCCAAATACATAGGCTAGTTTATCCCAACTTTCTTTGGGTGTGTTACATTCTTCAAGATGAAATAATAGGTTGTCCGAAACATGCAATCCAACTAGCTCCATGGCTTCATCTAGTTTATTCTTGTACGCAAATCTTTCAACTTATTTTGTAAACTTCCATGGGTTTTCACTTAATGTTTGTCACAACTCCTTGGATTGTAGCCGTTGTTGCATTTTTCTTCTCCAAGTATGATAATTGTACCATGTAAGTAAGTCTATTATCCTTACCTCTACTATAATATCAAAACTCCGAGTTTACAACAACTACAATAGGATGCCCAAAAAAACTTGTCAAAATCTCTTTTTACACCCATAAAAAAATTGCTAGTAAATTTTGCCCAATTCTCCTTTTAACACTGAAAATGTTTCAAAACCTTTTGCCCTACATAATAACTTACTTTCTTTCTTTATTAAATGTTTCTTCCCTTTCTAAAACAAAAAAAATTAATGAGGGAAAAATAAAATGAGCAAATTAAACCCTTTATTTCGACTATATGCTTTTCTCCCCTCTTTTTTTTTTTTTAATGAATGTGTGTAAATCAATTATGGAAAAAATTAACCTTGAGAACTTACAGTTTCTCTATGTGTGTCATTCAAAGCCAAAGAAGAGCTACACTAATATCACTAGCCTTTCCCCAAGATAGATGTACAGGGCCTTCCACCACCCTTACAAACCATTGATAAAAATTCTCAAACTTCACTATAACTGATTGGTTAAGTGCAGAGCGACACCTTTGATGTGGTTATTGTCAGCTCTGAAGATTCCAAAACTGCCTTCTTGTTGTAACACAAACGTAAACACTCCACTGAGCTTCCGTTGCACATGGCAATTGTAAGCCAAAGGCAACAACTTTAAATGCCTGGCGCTACCATGAGCCTACGAACCTAAGCACATAGAGCCACGACAATATTAACCCGACACTGTCTTCAATGACTTGGTCGGCCCCTGCCACAACTGGTTGACAAAAGCCAAAGCTTCACAATTTTGAATGATGGATTTGTTTGTGTGAGGGGGGGAAACAGTCCCACATAAACTGCTACAGATCTCTTGAAGGAGAGAGTGCAAGGAGCCCTGGGTTATGCGTGGCAAAGACCTACGCAATTGTGAGATTAGAAAGGGCAATATCCTTACTTACGCGTTGCCTTAGAAAACGAGGACCATAGAATAGATCTAAAAAAATGAGAAGGGAACTTGAAATATTGCTCTAGTATCATCAAAGGGTATTAAAATACTGATGGATCAGACTATAAAGCTAAACAACTTTTTATTCAAGAAATCACAATATAAATTACGAAGAGAAATCACATTTCATTACTTAAGAAAATGTGTTGTAAATAAATTTAATTTATAAGAATAATAGAGGTTTCTAGATGATAAGACTAACAGCTTAATAGATAAGGATAAGTTTAACAAAACAATTGATAAGATCACTACGTAAGTTTACAAGTTTCAAGATTCTTTTATTGGAACTCTAACATATCTTAGTTTCTATTTTCTCCTTTACCTCCAATGGTCTAGCCAAAATTTGCATCCTTGTGCCATCCTCACTTGAGCCGAAAGTGGGGGTTTTGGTTTGTTTTAGGAAGCCACTTGGCTTCCATGTCGTATAGCCTCTTTTTTGTACATGATATACCCGGTCATAGCTATGCTTTCTATAGGGGAAAGACTAACTTCAATTAGGAGGATGGGGTAGGGAGTACATCTTTTAATTTTGAGGTTATAGGTTATAAAATGATTTTCAATTTGATTAATCTTCCTCCATGATTCTCTAGATATAATGTAATCCCAAACCTCACAACCATATAAAATAACAAGGATGACCAGAGTCTCTTAAATAGTATCTTCCTTTTATCCCAAATCCTAAGAACTGTTGCCTTACAATTGTTTTCAAGCAAATAGTAAGCTTTCCATCCTCCACTTATCCTTAAATTCTCAATGCTATAATTTCAATTGAGTTGTTGATTCCCAAATTTTTGTATAAAGGAACACTCCTCCAAGTAGCTACTATTGTAAATGAAACTATCTTAGAAAATATTTTGGATTTAACTGTCATGAAATTAGTATTTCTAGTGTTAATAGTCATACCCACCTTGGAGCAAAAATCTTGGAGAAAATTATTGTTTATGCAAATTTTCTTTCCCTTTTTCCTATATGACAATTTTCATATCTTTACCTTGATAGGTATCTTTATTTTGGAATAGGTCTTTTAGAATTTTAATTTAATTATCAACAATTATTAGGTGGATAGTATGGATTTAACCTCCACAAAATATTCTAGAATATTCTTAATGGTATACACAAATCAAAGGCTCATATTTATTTTCAAATTAGTTATGTTTCAATCTTATTTTTTAAGTAAACTCATTAATTAAAAAATTGTCATATGAGGACATGTGGTATTGATAAGCCATGGTGTTGGACAATGATATTGTAACAAAGTCTATTTACAGATTAAGGATCTCCATGATAAAGTGGGGGTGAATCTGCATGATTAAAAATATTGTTACATATTTTCTTCAAAATGTATATATGCCTAGCTTACATATTAATTTCTTTTATCATTAATACTAATAACACTTTTGAAATAAAGTTATAATTTAATTCATTCTTATCATTTTTTTTTAATTTTAACTATTTGAGATGTATGTTGAAGTAAGTATTTTGATTCTTATTATAAATTAATGCCTATAAACATATACCTACAATTTAATTTATAGATTTGTGCTAGCTATATTATTATATTTCAAATAAGTTAAATATTACATTCTATTCTTTTATGTTATTATATAATTGTATATAAGTATTTTAATATCTAAGATTGAAAATTTAGCACTTATATTGTAATCTTTAAGGTTGAAAATTTAGTATTTATAATGTTTGATGTAATATTACTATTAATCATTATTATTATTGAGATAGATATATTATACACTTCGTAATTTTACAATAAAGTACAAAATAAATGTTTAATAGTGATGGGTAATAATTGCAAAATAATAATAAAAAATAAATGTTAAACAATAATAGTTAGCTAAGTAATTTTTGATGGTCTCAAATTTGGGAATTAAAAAATCATAAATGATTTATAATTGTTTTTTTGGTATGTTTATCTATTTGGGGATACAGTTAGAGAAAAATATTATTTTTGAACTTTTGTTAAATTGTATTGTAACTATTTAATTGTTAACAATACATTGAGTGTGCTTTAAAATGTTTTTCAAGAAATTGTTGTCTAGAGGTTATATGCTTTTGCATTGTTTCTTACTACTACTACTTTTATTTAATTTATTTGTATTACTTTCTAATTAATTAGTATGGGAAGTGTGTAATGTACCTTTTCTTATTTTCATTTGGTATTAGACTCTTATCACTTCATATATTATTTTTATTTTATTTTATTTTATTTTATTTGATATTATTTTATCGTTATTATTTAATATCTAAATTTTGAGTACAAGGAAATATTGTTGTGGGGAAATGGTGAGTATATTTAGATTTTTAATGAACAAGTTTAATGGAACTTAGCTTTGGAGTGTAGATGCTCAAGATGAAAGATCTTCTAGTAAATCAAAATTTATGGGTTGGAATCAAACCCTCTAGAGTATAAAAGACAAATAGTGGGTGGCTTTGGAGAGAAAGGTAAAATGCCTTATTAGGGTTTGTTTGGTTGATTGGATATTACTAAATGTTTTTAAAGAAAAAACTACAACCCTTTGAAAGAAGTTGGGGGATTTGTATCAAGCTAAATCCGTGGTTAATAAACTTTCCCTATGGAAAAAGTTGTTTTCCTTGACAATTAACAATAATAATTATGTAGCCAAGTGCTCAAATGCATTTTGATATTGTTGTGACCCAATTGATCTTAGTAAGAGATAATATGGATGACAAGAATTATTGTATGACCCTTTCGTATTCTTTGCCACATTAATGGGTGTAACATACCCAACAACCATATATACTATTATGGTGGTGAGTTACTTAAAAATTCCTGTCACCGTCTTAATAATTAACTCTAAAACTAATTTGTAATGTCCCTAATTTAGAATAAGGATAAAATTGAAAATTCTTTTATTTATTTCTTTATATAAAGTGAAACAATGACTCAAACTTACAAGCATATAATTTACTTACATGCATATAATTTACTTTTGATAGCGAAACTCATTACTTATGATTCATAATATCTTGAAAGTAATTCCAAATTACAATGTAATAAGACATCAAAATATAATGATAACATCTTCATTGGATTAGTAAAAAAAAAAATCTAATTCTCTACTTCACAACAATTATTCAACTCATTATTTATGAATTGAATCTTGAAATAAAACTATTAATATTGAAATTACTCATAAACACACACTTTTGAGCATAAGATCTAAATTAGAATAAAACTTGAATTTGAATTCTTGAATAATGCAAATCCTAATATGAGATTAAATAAAATAACGCAAAGGTTCAAATTTCATTATTATAAAATATAAACGTAGGATGTAAAACATGACATATTATGTTAAAATGTCACCCACAATTATTGATAATTCAAAATGAATTTTTAAATTTAAAATTAGATCAAAGATTTAGAAACACATATTCTTATGTTGCAAATAAAAGTTAAATACAAAATCAGATTTGGATATACAGTTACACAAAAATATAAATACTTATGGCTAAAATAGAAATTTTAAATACAAAACCAAATTTCGATTCAAAATCCAAGAATACATACCCGTAAATACTTATGGTTAATTTTTTCTTTGGATGTGGTTCATGGAGGAGATCGGTGGCTACTATGTCCAAGGAAACATTTTTCTAAGGAAATCCACCCGAAGGGATCATTTCCAGTCAACTAATTAATATAGCCTAACCTCGAGACCATTGAGAAGAATTGACATCGTAACTTCTCAATAATGAGGTGCTTTACTGATAGGAACTCGAACAATTGAAATAACCCTCAGAGCTTACTTATAGTTAAAAAAAATCATTTTTGCACTTAATAATAAAAATGATATACCCACAAACACTTATGGTTGAAAATGAAATATTAGTTATAAAATCAGACTTGGATTCAAAGTCTAGAAACAAATACAAATTAATATTTTAGATTGAAAATTAATTTTTAAGCACAAAATCAAACTTGGATTCAAGGTCCAAAAGCACATATAGCTAAAAATGAAACATTAAATACAAATTCAAATTTGGATACAAAATCCAAAAACACATATGGATAAACACTTATGGTTACACATGTCATTCTCTCTATTATTCATAATAGTTTAACCTTGGATATAACTCCCACTAGAGCTAAACAAAAATATGATTATATCTTTTTTTTGGTCTTAAGAATATTTCAAAATAAGAAAACACACCAATTTAGAAAGGTAGTTAGTTTTGAAAATATCTCTCACATCAACTAGGTCTACCCAAGTCCTAAATAATAGGAAGGGACTACTCGAACTATTTATCACACCCAAGACAAGTAGGAAATATATACTCAAAGACTATTATGTGCACACTACTAAATTAAATTCATTTCATAAGTATCTTATCTTAGGTGTTTATGCCCAAAATATTTCCACAACAACTATATGTAATTATTCATTTTGTTTCAACCGTTGACACATTTCTATAAAATGTGTTTTAGTATAGTCATTATCACATTTTTACACACTTGGTAAGTATACATCTTATTACATTTGTTGGCACATTTCTACAAACACTTTACACACATAGATTTTATTATAATAGTTGACACATACATTCTACAAATACTTTACAAGCATATATTTGATTATAATCAATGTAGACCAACACACAAAAGTATTTGAAAATTCAAATGTAAAAACTTCTTATTGTCTCAACCAAGGTAGTCTAGTTAGAGGCAAGGTGAAACGGACTAGAATTTGGTCCACTATGTAGAAGAAGTTAGAGTAGTGAAGAAATGTTGAAACCCTAGCCACCAAAACCAGTATGATGAGTTGCACATTGAGATATATACACAAAGAAATAACCCTAACTACACAAACGACTTTGGAGCAAAGAATCAAGTCCACAGAGACAAATCCCAAGGAGTATTGTTGGAGACCACACACATAGTCAATTCTATGTGGTAGTGTATCTAGAAGTGAAACCAACTACCCAAATCTGTGTGCAAACTAGATTTTGTGGGTACACTCCACAAATTTCAGGCCAGGTCGAGGTAAAAAGCGTACACTCTGCCATTTTGAACAGTTTTAGGTGAAATTGGGGTTGTGAAAATAGATATATATATATATATATATATATATATATATATATATATATATATATATATATATATATATATATATATATATATATATATATATATATATATATATATATATATATATATTTGAAATTGATATATTAAATTTTTTTATTTGGACGAAGATTTTATGTAAAGAATAATGGTGAATGATAAATTTTAAGTTGAAAATTATTGGAAAAATTAATTTTCAGTTGTGGAAATTAAAAAATGTGGGATCTACTAGTACAATAAGGGTTGCATAAGGCGTGAGGTTACAGGAGCAAGAATCTTGTTACAATGATCGATGATGAATGGGAGGACCTAGATGCCAAAGCACTCTATACAATTCGTTTGTGTCTTGTTAATGATGTTTTATTCAACATTTTTAGAGAAGTGATAGTTGTAGGCTTGTGGATCAAGTTGGAAGGTTTGTACATGAAAAAATCCTTAATAGATTGGATCTACTTAAAGAGGTAGTTGTATAGCTTGAAGATGACTAAAGGTATGGAAATTACATATCACCTAATTGTGTTTAATATTCTTATTTACTAGTTAAATAGTATATATGTCAAAATCGATGGCGAAGATAAAGAAATTGCATTATTGTTTTCATTGCCTGAATTTTGGGACCATTTTGTAAACTCCACCAACTTAAGCACAATTGAGACTTTTGAATTTGATGTTGTTGTTAGTGCTCTATTGTATGAATATGTGAGAAGGATTTCAAGTCAAAACCTCAATGCTAGAAGCAAGGTGTTTAGAGGTCACTCTAGAGAGAAATGAGATAAATCAAGAGGTACATCTATGTAAAATTTAGAAGGGAAAAAGAGTAAATTTAGATGTTGGTTCTACAACAAATAAGGGAATCTCAAGAAGGACTACTAAAAGAGGCAGGAATCCAAGGAAGACTAATGAAAGGAGGCAAATCTAGTTGAATTACATTTAGGTATTATCGATGAAGTATTTTCAATTTGTAATGTTCCTAAATATTATGAAGATTGCCTATTATATACCGACACGTGTATCTCATCATATGTGTCCATGTAAAAATGGGTTTTCAACATATGAGTTTTTGATGGTGGACTTTTCCTTATGGGTAATGAATATATCTTGTAAGAATGTTTGGTTTGGGAGTTCTGAAATCAAGATGTTTGATGGGATCATAAGAACATTAATAAATGTGAGACATGTACCTGAATTAAATAAATATTGAATTTCTTTGGGAGCATTGGAATTTGGTGCTTATAAGTGGATAGGTCAAAGTGGAGCATTGAAAGTTTCCAAGTGAACTTTAGTGGTCCTAAATTTTATTAAGATAGGAAACCTTTACAAGCTAGATGGAAGTACTCTGATAAGTGAAGCAATAATGACATCTGTGGAGGTGGTAGAATCCACTCATTTATGGCAATAACGATCAGTTCCTATGAGCGAGAAGGGACCATATGCATTTATAAACCATAAGTGACTTCCAAACTTGAAATCTATGAATTTATGTTTCTGGAAACATTTATATTTAGAAAACAATGTAGAAAAGAAATTTAAATCAGACAACCATATTAGTAAAGTTACTCTTGATTACATTCATTCAAATGTTTGGGGGATTGTTGTCTCAACTACAACACCCTCCAAATTTTGGAGCCTACTTATGATCATGCCATCCTTCGTTTCAAGCCATTAAATCCATGTCTGATCATGTGATCTAGGTGTTCAAGTCTTCCTTTAGGGATCCTAAGTCTCAATCTACTTGCTTTCACATGCTTACCTCTTGATGTCTTCACAATCACACACCCCGAGACAGGCTAAGAACACTTCACAATGACAATATTATGCATTCTCTATTAGCCGTAATTGTGTAGCTCTTGGTGCCAGGAATTGTGCAGTTCCTAGGGATAGTCACTGCGTAGTCCTCAATCATAATGATTGTGCAGTTCTTACAGACAACGATCGCACAGTTCCCCGAGGTAGTCACTGCGCACTCCTTGTGAATAGATGGTTGCAGAGTTCCCAGTGATAATGTAAGGGAATATCCTACAGTCACTAATTGTACACTCTTTGTTGACAGTGAGAGTGTACTTCTTCAAATCAGCCAATTCACCTTTGGCTCCTAGTTTCCCGACATGCATTAAGCATGCTTGCCAATATTAACCCTAATTGCATGCCTTCTCTCCTTATATAAATATTATATTCCATATCTCATCCTTATATTCATTTCTCGCTTTTGAGCTATGTGCACTATTAAAGTATAAGGAGCGTTCTCTCACTCTTGGTTGAAAATGTGCTATCTTCTCAGTGAGTTTCTCAACTGTCACTTTTACTTTTGCAAGTGTCACTTTTTCTTTATTTTTCTCTTACATGTGTAGATTTTTCTTGCTATATATTTTGTAAGTTTTTCTTCTGCCTAATCTCATTATTGTGCATGTTTTGCTTGTGTTTTATTTGTGTTTGCAAGTGTTGTTTTCAATCTTGCATATGTTTCTTTTACTTGTTTTCACACATCTTAAGAGAACCATGGAACACCTCCTAAAGGAAGCTACAACACATTATCTTGCACTTTTTGATGCTATTTATCATGATAAAATGTGCTAGACACATTCTTATGGCATAGCGCACCTTTTGGTGTAGTTGACACTTGTGTCACCACTTGTATTTTAAGTGTCACAATCTTATGTTTTAACTGTCACACTGAGAAACACGTGTTGATTTGTTTTTATTTCAAGGTATGAATTTTTATTTTGAGTACTATGCATATGTTTACTTTGTATACATATATTTGATCCTTATTTGGGACTTGTTTGGACGTATTTCTCTCTCTTATTCCCCCGATCCCACACTTAGCCATTTTGAAGCTCTTCTTTGTCCTCTCATTTTACGCAAGTTATAAAAGCAATGAACACCCACCAAGTGATGATATCCACACACTATGAAACCTCACTGATGAGACCCTTACCTTTTGAACTTGCACACTACACACCTTTCAAGGATAGCCTCCTTCAACTAGACATTGGGAAACCTCAGAGCACGGTAGCCCAACCGTTGTTGCTTACTTCTTCCCCTTGTCCAATAATCTAATTAGACTATTGGGTGTAGTGTATGGTAGATTAATGGACCAAGAATTAATTTCAATTTGAGATCCATGGAATTCAAGGCGCAACACTATTAATGCCAGAGAAAGACCTCAGGGACCTGAAAAATAAACCCTAGTATGTTTTATCTGCTTACACCTTGAGTTCCTGAACTAGTAAATCCCTTCTCTAATTTTGCACTCAAACAATCATAAGAAGAAAAACCCTAACTTCTACAAACACTAATCCTGTAGATACCAACAATTGAAAGAAAACTTGAAATGGAAAGCAAACATTGATTAAGGTGAAAACCCTAACTATTGGCAATTGAAAGACAAACTCTAACTACTAACCAACCGGAAACCTGAGCATTTATTTCTAACTAATTTGAACAACTATAAGATAAATCCTTTCACAAAACTCCAACCAAACCTATTATAATCCTGCACTCAATTCCATTATAGACTATCTCTATGTGAAATCAAAATAAACATAATTAAGATTCTAAATCTATTAACTGTGCAATCACATAAATGTCTTCACTTAGATTTTGTATTCAACACTCTCTTTAAACCTACAAAAAGGTTGTAAAAAAATCCATTCATGCCCTCATTTTATCAATTCTAGGAATGCTACCACTACTCATAAACATTGACAATGGAAAGTTATTAAAGAGGACACTCTGTAGCATTAACCATTATTCGATTTACAAATAATCTAAAAACTTATATCTTTGAATCTCATTCATTGTTAGAACTTACTACAATATAATTCGATCAGAGAAAGGAATTGCTTTTGGGTCGAATCTACATAAAAGACAAAACATTTTAAAATATAATAGTGAACCTGCACTTTGTCCCTATTTTCTAAGTGCATCTCCAGCTAAATCGCAAAGATATCTTTGAATTCTAATTATGCACTTCAAATTATTGAGGGACCAGACTCTTTTGAAGATAAATTACATGCAATTATTCTTAGATAGAACCTTTGTGTAATAAGTGTTCTATGAAAATATCCAAGGTCAACATAGGGCAAATGACTTGACAAAGGTTCCTGGTCTCGACAGATTTGAGGCTTGATGCTCTTCTAATATGCTTAAGTCATGATCTCAATGTAAATTAAGTATTCTAGGTCTAGAGAATTGTGTTACCAATAATACACATCAATTCACTCCATAATTATAAAAATTCAAGAAATATATAGCTTATTGAAATCCTACAAGATGTGTTACTCCTGCACAATGATATTTGTCTTATAAAAGGAAGTAACACCAATATATGAAGTGGTTGTCACTAGAGTTTCAAATGGTACGACTTTTAGTACAAGGAAGCCTTATAAACTATGCTTTGAACTCATAATAATACATAATTTGAAACATATACTAACTTCCCAAGTTTGCATTAGAATGAAATTAAAGGAATGAACGATTCTCAAAACAAGGCTACAATTACATTTGGTAATTACAATCTTGTTTGAATTCACATGTGATTCACAACGTCCAACAAGAAATTACATACTTTGTTCTTGCATAAAATAGATTCTTAAAGCTAATTAAATCCATAGGTGCATACAAGTTTTGATATGGTTTACAGTAAACTTTGAAGGCATGCTTCAGAACTTTGCCAAGGATCAACACCCTAGGAAATAAACTCTTAAAATATAGGATGCAACCAATCATTCATCATAGTGCACATATGACAGACTTATTATGATCTATAAATGCATTTGCACAATACTCAACCATGACAATGACTCAAAACAGTTTTATGGTGCCATATTTCTAGATTCATACATAAAGGAAAGATAAGCAATAAATAAAGATTGTGATAGATAAATAAAATGCGTAATCCCTATTTCTGTGAACACATAGTAACTTTCAAGGTTTGAAAGTAAAATCACAAATTAATATACCAAATTTTCAAAAAATGTTAGCAGATCTAAAGTCTATGATGCCAAATGAACACAAAGGAGTGCAACAAGATGGGTTGGGGCCCCTACCATCCAACCTATGAATCCTATTAAAAAAATAAATTACAGATTACTGAAACATATATGAAGTGAAACATAAACCTGACATAAAATATTTGTGTTAAATCTAGCTTAGTCTTTACATTGTGAAACACAATATCAGGGTTCCAACACCCAAAAGAAAGCTACCTTAGAGTCCAAACCAACATTATGAAAACTATAACAAAATTCTCCTCTCCAGCACAGGTATTTTATACATATTTCATTACAACTTCAAGCTGTAACAACCCATTTTCTTCAAATCTGTGCATGATTCAGAAATTTGGAAATTATGCATTTTTAACAAATTTTCCCCAAAGAACCTTTTATATCTCCCATACCATGACAAATTTTAGAGAATGACCAATGTATTACTCAATTTTCTATACTAGGAACAAAATCCATGTCTAGAAAATTCTAAATTCTCCCTCCACCTAAATGTAAATCGAGGAGGAAGTTGGATGTTTGAAAACTGTAGTGAATTTGGGGCTAAATCGTTAATTATTTCCCATAAATCCTCACATGTGACCTAGGTGTGTTTTGACTCTCATGGGAGCATGAAAACATCACTATAGACAAAAACCATGTCCATTTTTCCCCTGAAGTGCACTAGTATATCAATCCCCAAATGAGTGTATGAACTATACTTAATGCAGGAGCAGGCAAAAAATGTGTTTCATGCTCTTGTATGATCCAATAATCATCATTAATAGAAAGATTTAAATTAACTATTATTGAAACAAAGGGAATATATTAAATAATGTACAATTACCTAGTCATGCTCCAGGTTTAAGGTAATAACCTGACCATTGTGCAAAAGGATAGTAATAATAATTGTAGAATCGTGAGTATTCATAGGGAAAAAACTGTTGGAAAACATTAATTCCAACCATCATTTGCATTAAATGTGTTAGGTAGGAATTCTAGTTTCTTCTGGAGAGTTTAGGAGGAAGTCTCGAGAGTTTAGATAGCTTCCAGAAGAATCTATTACCACCGACAATCCAGAGACTCGAAAAACTTCAACAAGCATGTATAAAAATCATTTGATGGCAATGTAAAGTCCAAGTTTTGGTGTGTTATCTTCCTTCTCTGATTTGGTATCAGAGCAAGGTGAGTGCTGAGAGAATAAGGTTCTTCTATGAGTGATCAGTGTGAGAGATCGCTGAGGGTGTGACAACAAAACTCTGTGTGCCGTACCTGAAGGTCCGGTGAAGGGCGATTTGGCCAAAGAATTGAGGCTACTACCTCGTTGTGTGTGAGTTTTTTCTGGAAGAAGAGCCGCTCTGAACTTGCAGTCTGTCTTTTTGTGCATAAGAGTGTGTTCGTGTGTAGGACTGGATTGTGAGGCTCGTTGGAGGGAGATGTGCTGGTGCAGAGGCCTGGTTCGTGAGGCTCATTGGAGGAAGCCATTTGTTGTCAGGGAAATCGAGTTGAAGATTCCAAGGAGCTGCTTGCTGTGTAGAAGTGATGGTTAAAGGAGCCTCTTGCTAAGAGTGTGGTTGTCTATATAGTTGTAACTATTTCCTCCTATGGAGAGTGTTGTTGTTGAATGGATTCGTGTTGATCATTTAGTAGTGCTCATATATTTTTATGTGATGTTAAAAATCGGTTAAATAATTTCGTATGGCGTTTCAAATCATTGAGTTTGAAATTTTTGAAAAAAAGTCATTGTGGCATCTTCATTTTAGAAGATAGGAGTCGTATGGTAAAATCATGGTATTTCTTGAAGTATTCAAGTTTGAAATTTGATGAATAGTTGCGGTCAAATATTAAGTGAAAAAAATAATTAAAAGCTCCTAAGTTTGAATTAAAGTAGTTTATAGTGGTTGTACGTGATTGGGTCCATTTCAATTGACATTTTGTTTTTTATGATTTTTTTAAGGGATAGATTAGGAGTGTATTCATAAAGTTTGTGGAGTGGTGAAATATATGTTTGTTTTTTTATGCGCCTAAAAAAACCGAGGGGAGGAGAAAAGAAAAAGGAGGAGAGAGCCATATTAATTGAGTTGTGAAGTTTAATAAAAAAATTTGTGCATGAGGGTTTACATTTGAGTTATTTTATAGGTTTAAATATTATGGAAAATGTATTAGTAGAGTCTTATCTATTGGATTCTAATAAGTTAGATGGTGAAAACTATGCAAACTGGAAGTTTAAGTTGCAAACTTTGATGGAAGGCTACAATATATGGACGATTGTGTCTGGAGCAGAAGTCAAGCTAGTTCCCACTCAAGCCACAGAGGCTGCAATTCAAGATTGGGAGTGATGGAAAAACAAAGCGAAGGTTCTCTTGTGTATGTCCATTAAGGACAACATACTTCCACACGTTAGAGAGTGCAAAACATCTAAGGAGACATGGGACACTCTCAAAAATTTGTATGAAATGAAGACTACAAATTGGATATTGTATTTAAAGATTAAGCTTCTTTCAATTAAGATGGATGAAAATGAAAGTGTGAATAATTTTATTTCTAGAATTAAGGATCTAAAGGATAAATTAGGTGACATTGGTTAAACAATATCTAGTACAAACTTGGTTACTGTGACATTAAATGGAATTCTTGATGAATATCAAATGTTTATCACTGGTCTTTCAGCTATAGAGAAGGCTCCTATGTTTGATGAGTTGGTAGGTATACTTATGTAGGAAGAAGAACAAAGAAGAAGTCTTAAACAAAAATCTCCCAGTTCATATTTAGCATTGGTGGCTAAAGGGAAGCAGTCCTTCAAAGGAAAACAATGGGAGAAAAATAAACGCAAAAAGCCACAGGTAAAATCATTTCAAGGTACACCTTTACCAATGAAAAATTTGAAATCAAGTAGAGATCACGTGTGTTATTATTGTAGAAAACCTGGTCATTTTACTAAGAATTGTATAAAAAAAAGGTCTGGTCAATTTAAACAAAGAAGGCATTCATGGAATTATTTTGATAGAGATGAAGTAATTAGTCCCTTTAGCAATCTTAAATTCTTTGTGTCCAATGCTGCTTTATTAGCAAAAATTGATGATGATAATGCCTAGTTTATAGATTTTGGTGCATCAATCCACATGTCATGCAAAAGAGATTGGTTTGATACTTATCATGAGGTTAATAATGGCGCACGCATCTATTTAGGAAGTAATAGATCACATGAAATTAAAGGATATGGTGATATAAATGTTATGATGCCTAATGGACAAGATTTGTTTTTTCAAAATGTGGTGTATGTTCCAAGATTAAAGAAGAACTCAATTTGAGTCTCTACTATTATAGATTAGCATTTAAAAGTTGAATTTGTGAAATCACATTGTTTGGTAAAGGATGTGCAGGACAACTACAAGGTTGTTGCAAAAGGAATGAGAGTTGGAGGATTATACAAGTTGGATGTAATGAAGAATGGGCATCAAGCTTTGGCATCAACAGGCATGTCAAATATAGAGCTTTGGCATCAAAGGTATGGACACTTAAATCATAATGACCTAATGTTACTACAAAATAAATTGATGGTAGAAGGCCTTCCAAATATTAAGGGTGAACACTTTGAATGTGAAGGTTGTGCACTAGGAAAACAACATAGGGAAGAATTTCCTGTGCATGAAAATAGAAGAAAACGTGAAATACTTGAACTAGTGCACACTGATGTATGTGGTCCAATGCAAACTAAGTCACTTGGTGGAGCATATTACTTTCTTATATTTATTGATGATAGCACTAGATACACCTCAGTGTACTTCGTAAGAAACAAAAGTGATGTGTTTGAATACTTTAAAGAATTCAAGAGTATGGTTTAAAAGAAAACAAGAAAGAGCATTAAAATTCTTCGATCACATAAAGGTGGTGAGTATACTTCAGGAGCTTTTGTTAAATACTACAAACAAAATGAAATTATGAAACAAATTATAGTACCACGTACATCTCAGCAAAACGAAGTAGCTGAGAGAAGGAATAAAACATTAGTTGAATTTTCTCGTAGTATGTTAAAAAGTAAAGGACTTTCTAATAGTTTTTGGGCTGAAACATTAATACAGTTGTATATCTAAAAAATAGAATCCCTGCCAAGTATCTTGAGCACAAAACACTATTTGAAGCATTTTATGGTTTTAAACATGAAGTTAGTCATTTAAGTATTTGGATGCAAGGCCTTTGCTCATATTCCTAAAGAGGATAGGAGAAAATTAGATGCCAAAGCCGTCAAATGCATTTTTATTGGATATTGTACTGATCAAAAATCATATAAAATGTATTATCCAAGTACTCACAAGGTCTTTGTAAGTAGAGATGTTATATTTCATGAGCATGCAGATAAACAAATAAAAGAGGATGAACATAATGTATGGCAACCTCCTTATGAAAACTTTAAGGAAGAAGAAGAAGTTGTGGAATCATCTCAAGCTCAAGAAAGCATGGACATTCCAGAAGACATGCCAAGAAGTCAAAGTCCACAAAGAATTGATGAAGGCACTCCACAGGGAAGAAGAAGAGGAGAAGGTACTCCAAAATGTAATGAACCTCTAGGAAGGTCAACATGACAGATTCAAACCCCTTTCAGGTAAAAATATTATGCATTAATGTCTCAAGTAATGACTATTTTTGAGCCCTTAAATTATGAACAAGCTAAAAATGATAAAGAATGGATGGAAGCTATGAAAGAACAATATGACTCTATAATGAAAATGAAACTTGGGAATTAACAGAATTACATGAAAATAAAGTTCTTATAGGATCAAAATGGTTGTACAAGACAAAATTTAATGCAAATGGTAGCATAGACAAGTATAAGGCAATATTGGCTGCAAAAGGTTATTCACAAAAGAAAGGTATAGATTATGAAGATACCTTTGCTCCAATTGAAAAAATGAACACAATCAGAATAATGATAGCATTGGCCACTAAATATGATTGGAAGCTACATCAATTATATGTGAAGTCATCTTTTCTAAATGGGGACTTAAAAGAGGAAATTTATCTTGTTCAACCAGAAGGATTTGTAAAGAAGGGATAAGAACATCTTGTATGCAAGTTAAAAAAGGCCTTATATGGACTAAAGCAGGCACCCAGATCTTAGTATGAAAAAATCAACAAATTCTTCTTTCAACAAGGATTTAACAAAAGCAAAAATGATCCTAATTTGTATGTCAAGACAAATAGAAATGGAGATATAGTATTAATCTCTATATATGTTGATGATCTAATAATAACATAGAGTGTTGATAAATTGATTAAGGATATAAAAAGGAAGTTATCACATGAATTTGAGATGAAGGATCTTGGGCAGATGCACTATTGTCTAGGTCTTGAAGTATGGAGAGATGATGGAAGGAATTTAATCACACAAAACAAATATACAAATGAGGTACTAAAGAGATTTCATATGAAAGGATGTAAAGAAGTGAGTACTCCATTGGAACAAAATATCAAATTGAGAAATCATGATGGAACAAAGGAGCTAAATGGAACATTGTATTGACAATTAGTTGAGAGCATGAATTATCTCACTACCACTAGACCAGATGTTGCTTATGCAACAAGCATACTTAGTCAATTCATGGCTAATCCTCGTGAAAGCCATTGGATAACTACAAAAAGGGTCCTTCTATATTTAAAGGAAACTATCAATTTTGGTATTGAATATACTAATGATTGTAATGTTGAATTGATAGGTCATTCTGATTCTGACTGGGCTAGAAATCCGTATGACAAGAAATCCACCATTGGATATGTGTTCAATATAGGATCAAGAGCTATATCATGGAGCAGTAAGAAAAAACCAACAATTTCCTTGTCATCAACTGAAGTAGAGTATAAAGCATTATGTAGTGCCACCTGTGAAGCAATATGGCTCAAAAGGATACTTGAAGATGTTGGAGAAGCTCAACAAGAACCTACAGTGATCAGATGTGATAATCAAAGCACCATCAAATTGGCAAACAATCTTGTATGTCATGCAAGGTCAAAACATATAGACACACAACATCATTTTGTAAGGGAAAAAGTCCAATCAAAGGAAATTGACTTAATATATTGTAATACAAATGAGAATGTGGCTAACATATTCACTAAGCCTCTTGGAAAGGATAAATTTGAGTTTTGTAGAAGTGAGTTATGTGTTGTAGAAAACCCATATTATGTTGTAAGCCTAGCTGAGACTTAGACTAGCAGGCATGTCAATTAAGAATATGTTTGTGTCTTATGTATTGTGCTATAGTGTATTTTGTGTGTTTATCTTATGGTTGGATTAAGGAGGAATGTTAGAAAACATTAATTCCAACCACCATATGCATTTAAAATTGTGTTAGGTAGGAAGTCCAGTTTCTTCTGGAGAGTTAGGGAGGAAGTCTTGAGAGTTCAGATAGCTTCCTGAAGAATATATTGCCACTAACAATCTAGAGAATCGAGAAACTTCATCAAGCATGTAAAAAAATCATTCGCTGGCAATGTAAAGTCCAAGTTTTGGTGTGTTATTTGTGTTCTTTGATTAAAACAAGGATTAAATACACCAATTTCGAGGCTTGAAACCTCCCATGCTAATCATCTTGCATGTAGTCCTCATGCAAACAAAACCTATAAAGTTAAAACTATAGGGCTAATTTTTCTCTGTTAGAGTCATGCTACATTGACCAAAATATTCTTAGACTATAGGGCTAATTGAATAAATGCATGTAGGTAAGTATGTATGATGTTGACTCCTTTTGCATCAATAAGATTAAAAAACCTATGATCAAAGATTCAATGGCGTCAATACTGATCTTTATTTTCAGGAGCATAACTAATGCGAGGGTTGCCATAAGAATGCTAACAATGTTTTCACTATAGGGATAGTGTTATTAAGCTAGCCATCAAAATTTCCATAAAGCATCTCAGGAGTAGCCTTAGCCAGTAGATTTTCACCTTAATATCCTCATTATAAATAGAAGTGATATAATTTGAAAGCCATGGCATTAAATATGGATAGAAATAAGGATAAAGAAAGATGACAATATGGTACCTTCCCATGGAAACCATCTTACCATTATCCAAGCATATAACTTACGCTCCTCTTATCTGAGTAAAGTGAATTTCCTGCACTAAGGATCCCATGTCCATGGAAACCTACTTATTTATAAAATATTTAACTCCAAATCACAATATCGAAAGGATCTTAAAGTCATTCTCCAAGAGATATAAAGTTCATTTCCTAGCTTCAAATTTAATGATGATTTCTTCAGAATGTGGCCCAGGGTTTTTTAATTTTAAGTGTGTCAATGTGTGTTCTCCATCTCTCTTTACCCAACATAAACCCGCTTCCAATAAGTCTTTTCAATACCCCGATGGGTTTGCCTTGGTACCATACAAGCATAGCCTCGCTGCCAGCAGGTATGTTCAGTACCCCGACGGGTTTCCTTATACTTCCTTTTACTTCCCTTTTTATATATCATTCAAAAGATTTAAAATAATTGATACTTATCATTGGTAGCTTTTATAGTGTAAGGAAGGATGGTGGTACAAGAGTATGTTAGATTTTCCAAGCACATAAATAATTATTTATTTATTCCAAGGGTGATATCATCTACAATAATCCTAAATATTAGTTATTCAATGTATAATAAGCATCCCATATAATGATTGAAAGATTCCTCGATTTAATCATGCTAGGGTTCTTGTGACAACTTATTAGGGTTTTATAGGAGTGGTACGACATATGACTCTTTTCAATAATGCCTTCTTAGAGAAACTTAAAAATATATCTTTGATAGTAGCTTGTTCGAGTGACTAGGCTAGGGTTAGGGTTTGGGACTTGTGAGCGAGAAGTGTTTAAGCATAACAAAAAAAAATCCCCTTGACTGACTCAATGAATGATTTGGGCTATGTGACATGGAGAAAACTAGCTAATAACCAATCAAAGTCACTTTATAAAATAATGAGGCATTGAGAGTGAATTGCACCTAACAAGGCTTACCATAAGAGTGTGTAATAACCAAAATTTCAATAGTCGTGCCTTAGGGAATTGTAATTTCAAGAGTGCTATTATAACAATTTTATTTTCAAATGGAATTTTATTTATTGTTTTTATACTACTCTACCCTAATTTAGAGAGAGGAATATCTCCAAGTGTAGGAGTACTTCCAATGTAGCCATGTGCATAACATAATGATAAATATACTTACACTCAATTTTAAAAAATAAACTTCAACACATATTGGAGTATGAGAAACCAATTGCTTTAATTGATATGGTACCAAAAGTTGTTGAATGATGAGGGAATAAGGTGTGTTGATGATCGTTTGAAACCAAGATTCAATGGGATCCACATATCCATGATTCTCCAACTCATTAAAGATTGTTGGCATGTTTTCCTTTGATATGTTATGTGAATCTTCCACAACTTGATGATTACTCTCTTGGAGGTACAAGGGTTCTGGTGATAGGAAAAAGAGAAACATCTCAAGTTTAGGCTCAAATATATTCTCTTAAGATTAACAAGAATGGTTAAGGAAATTTCTAGGGTTTTTCTCTTGATGAGATTCAACAACAGTTCCAGAACAAGTTCCAAACATAGATTGTTTCTTTAAAGGTATTTACATTAGATATTCCTGAGGTAAATGTTTTGTAGTGATAGGGGAATTCCCGAATTTAATCCCTTCTCTAATATGCAAGATATAACATTACATTCAATAGGGGAGTCAATGAGAAGAATAGGTGTTTTAAATTGTTGTGCAAACTCCTTATTGTTTGGACAAGGGTTGGGTTTAGCGTATGGATTAGGGTTAGGTCTAGGGTTTGGATTAGGGTTTGGATTGGAGTATGGGTTAGGGTTTGGATTATGGTATGGATTAGGGTTTGGAATCGAGTATGGGCTAAGGTTTAGATTGGAGTATGTGCTAGGGTTTGTATTAGGTTTTGGATTGGAGTATGGGTTAAGGTTTGGCTTGGAGTACGAGTTGGTATGGATTAGGGTTAGGTCTAAGGTTTGGATTAGGGTTTGGTTTAGGTTTTAGATTTGAGTATGGGATAAGGTTTTTATTATAGTACTGGTTGGGGTATGCATTAGGGTAAGGTTGCATAGGTAGTTGGGACCATAAAGGATGATAACTTGATGGTGGATTGGGTGGAAATTGTAGTTGTTGTTGTTGTTCAGGTAATTGATTTTGCATGGGAAACTGCCCTAGAGAGGAGGCTCCAAACCAATTTTTATACCATGGGGCTATCTGACTCAAGGGAAAGGGCCAATGTGGCCATAAAGCAGGGTATTCAATTGGAGGAGGATTAAAGTTTTCCCACATAATTGCAAGATTATAAATCCGTTGAGGCATCTGCTTAGGATAATAAGCATCATTCCAAGTGTTAAATAACAATGAGTTTTGACTTATACCTAACAGACGATTTGATTCCTTACTTGATTCCTTGAATACTTCTAGTAATAGTGGCAGTGATGGGAAATGTTATGTTAAATAAGGCTCCTCATAGATTCTACAACCTTTAAGGCTACTAAGTCGACACTTTATGAGGAAGTGCTTCTTCCTGCAGTTGCAACATAATATCAATAGTGGTTCTTCAATTTTGTCTTGTATTTTTTCTTCCTACAAATCATCCAATTGTGAAATAAAATAAAAAATAACATCATTTTTAATATTTTCAAGCAAAATACTAATTTCTGCACTTGTAAGTTTGTCATCTCGTATCTCAACAACAACATTAAAAATCCTAATTTAAAATTTTCTCAAGGCCCATTTTTTTATTCTCAATAAGCTTCTGGTATATTATGTCATCACATTGATGAGTATATATAGGAGGGGTTCTTACAACACCCTAGAAATGAAATCCTTCTGAAGAGATAAACAAGATATGTAGGAAAGAAACAAATTCAAAGAATTGACTCTAAGGAAACAAAATCTTGCAAGAAAAATTAGGTAAAGAGCAAACCAAACTGTAGTAGGTCTCCAAGGTCTATCCCCAAAGTGCCTCCCTCACAATGACACCAAAATGTTGGGTGTAGTATATGGTAGATTAATGGACCAAAATTTAATGTCAATCTAGGGTCCGTGGACTTCGCGGCACAACAATGATAATACCAGAGAAAGACTTCAAGGACCTGCAAAACAAACCCTAGTCTATTCTATCTGCTCACACCTTAAGTTACCACACTACTCAATACCTACTTTAATCTTGCACCCCAAACATTTAGTAGAAGTAAAACCCTAACTGTTGCAAACACCAATCCTGCATATAACAACAATTGAAAAAAATGAACTAAAAAGAAAACCCTGATGAAAACCCTGATGAAGGAGAAAACCCCAACTAACTATTAGCAATTGAATGACAAACTCTAACTACGAACCAATGATACATTGATTTCTAACTAATTTGAACAATTGTAAAATAAATCCTCTCACAAAACTCCAACCAAGCATATTATAACCCCGCACTCAATTCCATTAAAGACTCTCTTTGTGAAATCAAAATAAGCACAACGAAGATTCTAAATTTGCTAACCGTCCAATCACATAAATGTATTCACTAAGATTTGGTATCCAAGGCGCTCTTTAAACGTACATAAAGGTTGTAAACAAATCCTTTCACGCTCTCATTTTATCAATTCCGGGAATGCTACCATTACTCATAAAAATTGACATTGGAAAGTTGTTACAGGAGGGTTAGGTTGGGTTTCTTTATTGGGCAATCCAAGAGTAGCCATATATCCTGTTAGGTTGGGTTTTTATTTAGGGTTGGAGTTGGCGGAGATTAGAATTAAATAGAATTTGTTTATTAAACATCCAAATTTTGTGGCTTGTTGTGGCTTCTTGGTTAGTTGTTAAGGTTTTGTTACATGGTTGCATTGTTCAAAATTGGTTGACAATCACCAATTACTTGTTTCAGTGATTATAATCAAGGCAACAATGTAGCATAATTATCGAGCCGAGAGGCTCATTATATAGTCTAGTATGATGTATAAGGGTGTCTTTCCGTCATTAAAATTGAAATTTTACTCATGTCGACCAAAATAAAATTAAAAAAAAAAAATCTAAAAAAAAATAACTATACAAAACATTTAAATAATGTGGGCTCATAAAAAAATTGCATGTGCAGAAATTGGATCCCTGTAAGCTCATGTTAGATCCATATTTAAAATAAATCTATATTGGTGTTAATCCCAATATCTGTAATATATATTATCATTATTCAATATGTAAATAGAATAGTGGAGCCAAAGACCAACCTTAAGCCTTCCTTCTCTCGGCAACAAAAAAATTGGAAATCCCAAACAACAACTTCAAATTTGGCAGTTGGAAATCATGAGTTACATGTTCTGGGCATTTCAATTAATGACACAATGGTGTGGACTGCATGTAAGAATGATGGTATCAGAGTAGCTGACAAAGCTTTCTTTGATTTCGAGATTGATGGCAACCTTGTATTGCGTAATGGACTAAAAAATATCCTATCAAAAATAAAAATACCTTGCACATAAAAATAACACTAATAAAATACCTTGAAAATTTACACTTCTTCTTTTTCCACCTACCCATTATTACTCTTATTTCTTTTGACAAAGAAGATGCTCTGAGTGCTCTCTATCATTTGGATGACCCATCATTCTCCTCTGAGCAACACAAACATAATATATTGGGCTTTGAAGCAAAGAAGAGAGTGATTTATAAAGCGTAGGAAGAGGTCTAGAGACTCAAAAGTAGGGCTAATTGGGTCATAGTAGGAGACAAGAACTCTAAAATTTTTCATAAATATGCAACAATAAGGAGGAAAGAGAATGCCATTTTGGGCATCCGAGAAGATGAGTAAACTTTATGTCATACTCAGTTAGATATTGAATAGGTTGCTTATCGATTTTTTCGGGGTCTTTTCAGAGCCAAAGAACAATCTTTCGAGGCACAATTGATTTCTTAAATCATTTTCCTGAGATGATACATGAACCTTAGAATGATATATTTAGTAGACTGGTCACAAAAGAAGAGTTACTCAAGGTCCTTCTTGCTTGTGCTAGAGATAAAATCCCTGGACCTGATTGATGGGGGATGGAACTGTATATACATTTTTTTGAGCTTATGTCTTCGGATTATTCTTAATTTTTTTTACAAAGATGTATTTATTAATTAAATTGTGGCAATTAAATGTATATTTAAGTAATTGGGCACTTTCACTATAAAATTAATGATTAACTTTATTGTTAGACTTTTCATCCAAATTTAGAATCAAATTAAACTCAAATTGACTATCAATTAACAAATAGACTAAATTTTGAAAAAATAAACACATTCTATTCACATGGATGTTTATCCATCACATCACATCAATTAATCAATTATTAATTATTATTAATATTTTTTAAATTAATAATAAATTACATTAGTATGGAGACTTTCCATTAACCTAAACTTATAATCAAATTAACTTCAAATTGACTATCAATTAACAAATAAACTAAAATCCCTGGAAATAAACACGCTCTATTCACATAACTTTTCATCCATCACATCATATAGACTAATCAATTATTAATATTATTTCACCCCATCCTATCACATCAATTAATCAATTATTAATTATTGTTAATATTTGTTTTAGTTAATAATAAATTATGAGACTTTCCATTGACCTAAACTTACAATCAAATTGACTATCAAATAACAAATAAACGAAAGTCTCTTGAAGTAAACAATTTTCATCCATCATGTCATATGGATTGATCAATTATTAATATTATTTTACATTATCATTAAAATCATTAATTTAAATTTTAATAATTAATTTTATTACAATTTTTCTAAATTTAAAAAAATATAAATATTTAAATTATAATAAACTTTATGATATATTTCAATTTATCTTTTATTATGTCAACTATATTTACTTTTTCATCCATGGTCCGTTATCAACCATTTTATTATGCCAACTATATTTACTTTTTCGTCGTTATCAACCATGGTCCGTTATCATCCATGGTCCGTTATCAACCATTTTATTATGCCAACTATATTTACTTTTTCATCGTTATCAACCATGGTCCGTTATCAACCATGTTCTATATGTAATAAAAATTTGATAAACTATCTTGGTCTATGAAATTGGATTTTAATATAATTATTAGTATAATTAGGATTACATAATTAAATATGTTTTAATTATTATATGTATTAAATATGTTTTAATTATTATATGTATTGAGTATAGGGACTTATTTTACAGATTAGTATGATGTATGATGTGTAATCATGTCCATCCGTCATCGAAGTTGAAATTTTGTTTATATCGGTCCAAATAAAAAATCTAAAAAAAGAAAAAATTAAACCAACTTAAATCCATCTAACATTGGATCTATCATGCCCTGAGAGAGATCAATTCCCTAAAAGTGCAAACCTTTGCTCAAATTCTACACTCCAAAAAATATAATATATGTGTATAACATATCAATACATAAATACTAATATTTATGTATTATAGATATGTTATAATATCAATACTTAAAGAAATATTAAAATATTTTGGAGTAGGATTTTTTATTCTTTGTGGTGAATTAACCTTTTTCCTTTGATTTAAGAGATGCTATTAGCTTTAGTAAATCTAAGTAAAGATGTTTCACATTTTACCAACTTTACAATTTTAATGTGGTAATTTTTTTTGTTAAAGGTAAATTTAAGATCCATTCAAATTAGTATATGATAAAGGAACTATTAAACAAATGAAATAATTTATAATCCATTCAAATTATATATAATGAACAATTATATTTTAATATTTAATCTTTGTACATTAATAAGATTAAAAAGTTATATATAATTTTTGGAAGATTTGACATACTTACACATCAGGTTATATTGAGCTGTAAAATGTACCTCTCTCCAAAACAATAACTATACAAAATATTAAAATAATGTCGGTTCATAAAAAAATTACACGTGAAGAAATTTAATCATTTTCCATTGCTTAAATCAAATCAAATAATAAAAATAACTTAAATCAAATCAAATAAAAATATATGTAAAATAAGTTTTCGGAAATACTTCGTGTGATTGCGAATGTAATTTGTTTTTTAATTTATCTTCATTCAATTACAAGAAATATGTTCGACTCATTATAATAAGACTCTAATCCTAAGAACTTTCGGAATAAAACTTAGAAACTTTTCCAGAATAAAACTTCTTTATAAAAAGTAAACAAAAACAAATAAGATAAAGTTTTTAAAAGTAAACACATTATATTTCTATAGATATTTATTTATCACATCATATCCATTATTAATCATTAGTAATATTATTTTAATTAATAATAAGCTGCATTATCATGAGTTATTGGGGCTTTTCATTGAACTAAATTTACAATTAAATTAAATTCAAATTGACTCTCACTTAATAAACAGAGTAAAGTCTCTCAGATTAAACACAATCTATTCACATAGATGATCATCCATCCCATCATGACGACTAATTATTATTAATATAATTTTAATTAATAATAATTTACATTATCATTAATTTTAATTTTAATAATCAATTATATTATATTTTCAATATTTAAAAAAAATACAAATATTTAAATTATGATAAACTTTAAGATATATTCAATTTAACTTTTCATTATAGCTAATTATATTTACCTTTTCATCATTATCTACAAGGTTTTGTATGTAATAAAACATTTGTATATGTATTTGATAAACTATCTTGTCACAAGAAGTTGGATTCCAATATAACTATTAGCTTGGTTCTGCCTCTGACACTAGTTGCATTCTAATATAACTATTAGCTTGGATCTGCCTCTGACACTAGTTGCAGGGTTCCAAACCATTTTTCCTTTGTGGGTCGGTCACCTTTTTGATTCATTTCCAGTTGCCACTTGGGGTTTCTACGGACTTGTGCCTGGGGTTTTATTTGGTTGGGCCTCATTGTGATGTGGTATGGGGTTTATTCCTTTGGGTTTCAAACCCTGTATTTACATCCTGTCAGTCTTTGTTGGTGGTTCTAGTATTATGTGTGGATGGTCTTTCTTGGGCTATATCTTGTGCCCCTATCAATGGTTTTCTGGCCCCTTTCGGGGGTTTGTTGGAGTTTCTAGTATGATGTGTAGAAATTAATGTGTAGATTCAATACTGCTCATGAAATTTGCTAAATCACAAGACTTGAAGCTACTCTATTGATCTGCGAAAGTTAATTCACCATCTAAAACAAGAATCATAGACATGCAAAAGGAAACATCACACATGCACAAAGATTTATCTAGGGGAAAGCAACTACTCAAAACCCCTTACTATCTATATTGCATTAATCAGAGAATAGAGAAGAAATACAATGCTTGCTCAAGCCTGAGCACACCCTGCAAGTGTATAGTCTATCCCTTTGCCTGACTAACTAAACTTGGCCCAAAACTTAGCCAATTTCAAGCCTTCCCAAGCTCTTATTTCCTTGTGTTGTTCCCTTGGGAAATTTCCCCTATTTTTTAGGAATTACACACCAACAAATTACACAATAACCTTAGGCCAATATCTGACTAAATGCACCACCTGTACACATGGGAATATTCTACAACTGATAGTACAATGCCTTGGAATCTCTATCTCAAATGGGTAACTCAAATTCTCTACATGCACCAATTATTTTGGTTTGATTGATAACTAAGTGTAGTTGAAGTTACACATTCATAACTTGACCTCTACTAATTCTTTTGACAATTAGAACTAGTTAAACTAACAATAACTCAAATTAACTGAAATAGATTGCTACAAATTAGCAATCAATCATGTAGAACTAAACTCAAGTGTCTCCAACTCAAATTTACTAAGTTAACTGAGTGACAAGAGCCATGTCACCTCAGTTAACTATCTCCAAATATTCTAATGAAATATAAATTTTAATTTTAATCTAGTTTGGCCAAGGCAAATTCAAAAATAGATTTTCTTGTTGCATTTTCAACACTCCATCTCAACAAGAAAAGTATCATCAGATACCCCAACCCTGCTTCTATGAACTCGAATTTTCCTCTTTACAAAGTATTTGTCAAATTTTTTGTGTCTTGTTCCTCTGTCGGAATGTACTGCAACAACATAATTTGCCTCTGTACACAATCTCGTAGATGGTGATACCATATGTATGATATGCTTGGATCGATCATGAAATAAAGTATTCTCAGAGAGCTTGATACAACTCTGATTATCACAGTAAATCACAGTAGGATCCATCTTCTAACCAAATAACCCAACAAGAATATTTCTCATCTAGATAGCCTCACATGTTGCTTGACTTGCAACCATGTACTATGCTTCTGTTGAGATGAGTGCCACAGATCTCTGCTTCCTGTTGTACCAAGAAATCGTTGTTGACCCAACACTAAAAATTCCTCTTGATGTGCTCTTCTTGTCTAATGGACTTCTTGCCCAATTTGCATCTGTCAAGCCTTACAACTTCACTCCCTTTGTCTATATGTGCGAAAAACCAAACTAAGTAGTGCCTCTAAGGTATATCAACACATGCTTTACTGCCTTCCAATACATTTTTGTTGGATTAACCATTGCTTGACTAATATATTTAATTGCATAACACATGTCCGATCATGTGTTCACCAAATACATGAGTGAACCCACAAGCTACCTGTAAATGGCAGCCTCCATTACTTCACCTAAAGTAGAATCCTCTTTCCTCTAGTTTCCTATTAGAGGAGTCTCCATGGGTTTGCACCTATCCATGTGGAACCTCTGAAGTATCTTGTTGGCATACTTTCTCTGAGAGACAAACAATTCCCCATCTCCTTGTCATACTTCCAATCCAAGGAAGTAGTGCATGAGGCCCATGTCCTTCATCTTGTACTCTCTTGTAAGGTCCTCCTTGTAAGATCTCATCAGTTGCTTGTCACTAGTAAGGATCAAGTCATCAACATATAACACAATAATCAATGATTTACCTTCTACCACAATGTGATAAAGATTTGCATCTACTTCACTTTTGATGAAGGCCAAACCGATGAGATAGTTATCAATCCTAGTGTACCAAGCACATGGTGCTTGCTTGAGTCCATACAATGCTCGCTTGAGTCTACACACATGCGACTCTCTGTCAAAGGTCTCAAACCCCTCTGGATGCTCAATATACACCTCCTCCTCAATAACTCCATTGAGGAATGTTGTCTTCACATCCATCTGGTGGATCTTCCACCCCATATGTGCTGACAGTGCTAGAATTGACCTGATGGATGAGTACCTTGCTACTAGAGCAAAGGTCTCCTCATAGTCAATTCCCTCAACCTGAGAGAACCCCTTGGCCACAAATCTGGCCTTGTGTTTCTCTATGCTTTCGTCTGCTGCATGCTTTACCTTGTAAAGCCATCTCAAACAAACCGTTGATTTGTCTGTTGGTCTTGGGACCACTTCCCAAACATTGTTTCTGACAATGGAATCATATTCCTCTACCATAACATCAACCCATATTGTTTTCTCTATAGCTTCCTCAAATTAGGATGGCTTAGTCTCTACAAGTTTACTCATTAGAGCCATGTAGCCAGTTTACCGATCTGATGACCTCCTATGTCTGCACTATGATGTGGGTGCTCCCACATTCTCTCTAGCATCCTGCAATAATATGTCAGCTTCCTTGGTTCACTTCCTTCCTTCTCTAAATTTCTCTGCTTGATTAGATGACTCCACTCTCTGCACCTCTGCTTATGGCTACTCCACAACTTCCTGAGGTTCTTCCTTTGGAGCCAAAAGCTCTTGATCAGGCTGCAACTGAAGTTCCCTCTCAAGAGAACACCTCATTGCCTTCTCCTCATCAAATTTCACATCCCTTCTAACCATTGTCATCCTGGGAGATGGCAAGTACAAATTATAGTTGTGAGGTGTGTCAGTGTACCCCACAAATATGCCCAACTCTGTTGTTGACTCTAGCTTTTTCCTTGCTTCCTTGGAAACATGACAGTAAACTAATGATCCAAATATCCTAAAGTGTGACACAGCTAGTTTCTTCCCTAAGAACACTTCCTCTAGTGTACTCATGCCAAGAATCCTGTGAGGACTCATGTTCTACAAATAGACCGTTGTGTTGCATGCTTCAACCCACAAGTGCAAAGGTAGGCTTTGGTCATGCAACATCACCCTTGTTTCTCCCACAATACTTATGTTCTTCCTCTCAACCACCCCATTCTATTGTGGGTTATGGGATGTTGTCAACTCCCGTCAAATGCCTTCCTTTGCACAAAAAATTTTAAACACATTCGACACGTACTCACCTCCGTTATCGCTCCTAAGTGCCTTCATTCTCTTGCCAGTTTATTTCTCAACAAGTGCTTTGAACTCAAAAATTGGAGAATGTCTGGTCTTTCTTCTACATTAAGTATATCCAACACTTCCATGAGAAATCATCTACAAATATAACATAATACCTGTGCTTAGCAGTGGAGGCTGTTGAGAAAGGTATACAAACATTAGAGTGGATCCTTTCCAGGACAACATGCGCCCTGCTGTCCTCATAATTGAAGGTGGATTTTGTGTACTTCCCCAATGTACACCATTTGCATGTATACTATTGCTCTAGTGCTCCTTTGGGGAGGCCTATAGAAATTTGTTGCATGATCTTCAAAGCGCCATGATCCAAATAGCCAAGTCTTCTATGAGATAATTCGTCGACATCTCGGCTCTACACCTTCTCTACTTTTGTGCTCAATGCTGCATAGTCTTCCACATCTAATTTGTAAAGGTTCTTCACTCGAACCCCGATATGCTTCACTTGTCTCATGGTGATGTGTCTCAGGAAATCCTTCCCTTTGCTAAATATCAAATCGTACTCACGATCTTCTAACACTGCTACAGAAACTAGATTCTTCTTTAGACCCGATACAAACATCATATCCTTGAGCCTGAGAGGGGAGCCATACTACCTCTGAAAGGTAATTGTATCAATATCGATCGTGCTATGCCTTCCATCATCTCTCATCTTAATGTGCATCTGGAGACCCTTCTCCTCCAAGTCACTGAAAAATTATTTGTTCCCCGTCATGTGGAATAAGGAACCATTATCGATGTACCACACATTACCCATTACTGTGCTTTCCATGCATGCAATGAGGGTAAATTCAAGTTTGAACTATGAAGCCAAAGCTTCACCCATTGCTCCTCCTGCAATCTTCTTGCTTTCCTTCTTGTGTGGACACTTTGTTGCATAGTTCCTGAATTCATGATAGTGAAAGCACTTGATTATAGACAAGTATTTCTTCTTTCCCCTTTGACTCGAAAATACTTTGGATTGGGATTTATCCCCCTCCATTTCTTTGTATTTCTTGCCAAGGAACAATTCTCCTCATCCTCAAACCTTGGATGAGGTCATGTCTTTGGTGTTCCGCCTTATTTCTTCCTGCACTAGGTTGGACCACAACCGCTCCCAAATCAATAGTTTCTCTCTATCATTTACGAAATCTTGATAGCTATGCCATCTCTTGGGAAGGCCCAAAAGGGCTAGAGCTACCAAGTCTTCTTTAGGGACATAAACACTAACCCCGCCAAGTTCATCATGACAATGTGTAAACCTGCTTAGGTACTGTGGAATTGTGTCATTCTTTTTCATCTTGATACATCGAAGCTTTTCCTTGAGTGCCAACTTCCTATGGTCACTAATGTTCTCAAATAATTCTGTCAGTGCTTTCCACATCGCGAATGAAGTTTCTTTTCCATAGAAATTCAAGACAATATGTAGGAATTTACAGGGTAAGCTCCTCAGACAGAACACCAAATGACACTGCTCACAAACAGATCACAGATCAATACACCATTATTTTTGACGTGGTTAAAACCCTCAAAGAGGGAAACAGTCCACGGCTTGAGCCAACGCGGCCACTTCAGGCAATATATTAATAAAAGAATGAAAATTTACATAAGCTTCTCTCATGAACAGTTACCCTACAAATGACCCTCCATGCTCTTTAAATAGAGATCATGGACCAATCGGGTGTTAAGCCATGGATCAAGTGTCGGTAATACCGAGGAGAGAATGAACTGTCGGATCACTACATATCGTGATCGTCAGTTTGTAAGTTACAAAAAGTACATAGTAAAGAAACACACTTTACCTAACTCTATACTAGACCAAGTTATACTTAACTACTTCCTATGTGTCGGAATATCCTAACATCCCCCCTTAAGAACAACTTGGGATATGATTGAAGGATGTACAAATATGACACAATAGGAGAAGGAAGGAGGCACTAGAGCCTATCCCCCCTTAGTGACAACTTCCTGAACTCCAACCATAAATCGAAGTTTAGTAAACTTCGCCTCTGTGAGAGCCTTTGTAAAGATGTCTGCAACTTGATCATCTGTTGAACAATATTGCACTTCAAGAACATGGTCGTGAATGAGCTTTCTGATGAAGTGCATGTGCAGTTCAATGTGTTTGCTGCGCTGATGTTGGACTGGATCTTTGCATAGCTGAATGGCACTTTGATTATCACACCAAAGTGTAGTCAGATGCTGCTGCTGAAAGCCAAACTCTGACAGGATCTGACGAAGCCACAAGGCTTCCTTACTAGCTTCTACGGCACCACGATACTCTGCTTCTGCTGAAGAAAGAGAAATGGCACCTTGTTTCTTGCAAGCCCATGTAATAGGTCCTGAACCAAGAGTGAACACATAACCTGCAGTAGACTTTCGATCATCAGGGTCACCAGTGCAATCGGAATTAGTGAAACCAAGCAATAGAGGAGATGCTTTGGCAATGTAATGAATCCCAAACTGAACTGTACCTCAAACATAATGAAGTATTATTTTAGTTGCTTTCCAATGACTTTCATGTGGGTTTTGCATAAACCGAGCAACAAGGCCAACAGCAAAGGAAAGGTCAGGACGAGTATGGGTTAGATACAAAAGTTTTCCTACAAGTTGACGGTATAAGGTAGCATCAACTTCAGGGGAAGTACAAGTGACTGCAATTTTGGCTCCAGATTGAAAGGGAGAAGGGGCTGGCTTACAGTCTTCCATGTGAAAATGGCGTAGAAGATCACAGGCATACTTGGACTGAGAAAGGGAAATACCTTCCTTGGATTGCGAGACCTGAAGACCAAGAAAATAATGCAAATGTCCTAAGTCTGTCATTTCAAACTTATCTCTAAGGCTGGACTTCACATGGTTGATAAGGTTGGGATCACTACTAGTGAGGATAAGATCATCAACATAAAGAACAAGAATGATAAGAGACTTGCCCACTTTCTTGGTGTAGATAGTATTGTCAGAATGACACCTAGAAAAGCCAGATTCTAAAAGAAAGCTATCCATTTTGGCATACCAAACCCGAGGAGCTTGCTTGAGACCATAAAGGGATTTCTTAAGCCGACATACAAGGCTGGAGTTTGTTTGTATAAAGCTAATAGATTGTTCCATATAGATTTCTTCATGCAAGTCCCCATGCAAGAAGGCAGATTTAACATCCATCTGATGGACTTCCCATTTGAAAGACGCAGTGAGGGAAAGAACAAGGCGGATAGAGTTAATTTTGGCAACAGGGGAGAAGGTTTCAGTATAGTCAATGCCTTCAACTTGTGAAAAACCCTTAGCAACAAGACGAGCTTTATGTTTATCAACGTTCCCATCTGGTCCATACTTGGTTCTGTAAACCCATTTTCATCTAACAAGTTTTCGTCCCTTTGGTAGAGGAACAAGATCCCATGTAGCATTTGCCAATAATGAACGATATTCTTCATTCATAGCTGTGTCCCAATCTGGATGGCCTGAAGCTTCTGCAAAGGTGTCAGGATCATAATTCACTGAAGCTTGAGCCAGTAAAGAAGAGGCTCTATCGAACTGAGAACGTGTACATCGTTGATCTGTAGGATCACCGACAAGATCACCTGCCGCATCCTGAGTAGCACGAACCCATTTTGGAAGCTGAGGAGTTGAAGGAGGATCCTGAGAAGGTGGAGGAGGATTTTCATCCTCGCTTTCATCATCTGAAGAAGAAATATTTTCAAAAGTAAAAGGGAGAGGTGGCACATCCGCCGAACTAGGCTCGTAGGCCGATATATTTTCAGCAAACTTTACATCTCTTCTAATGATAACATTCTTGGACTTAAGTGGAATAAGTATATATCCTTTGACATCTTCAGAATATCCAAAAAAAAAACATTTTTCACTCTTAGGTTCTAAAGCTTTATGTTTCTCATCTGGAATATGGGCCCATGCTTCACTTCCAAAAACACGAAAGTGACTTACATCTGGTTTAATTGAGCTCCATGCTTCTTCTGGAGTGATATTCTTTAAAACCTTAGTAGAAGTGCAATTTATTATGTAATTTGCACAGTTAATTGCTTCTGCCCAAAAATTAAGACCAAGTCCTTTAGATTGAAGCATACAATTAGCCATTTCCTTTAAGGTGCAATTCTTCCTTTCAGCTACACCATTTTGTTGTGGAGTATATGGAACAATATGTTGCATTTGAATTCCATTCTCAGTGCAAAAGTTGATGAATTTGTTGTTAACATATTCTCCACCATTATCAGATCTTAGCTTAAGAATTTGATGTCCAGATTGTTTTTCAACAAAGGCCTTAAAGGCCAAGAACATGTTAAATACTTCACTCTTGAGTTTTAAGAAGTATACCCAAGTGCGTCTGGAGAAATCATCAATGAAAGTTAAGAAATACTTGTAGCCAGAGAATGAAACAACTAGAAGTGGACCACATAAATCACTATGCACAAGCTGTAAAGGGGCTGAGGCGTGCCAAGAGGCACGTTTTTCAAAACTATCCTGATGATGTTTTCTGAGTACACATCCGGAACAAACACCATCTCTGCAAGATACCATTGGAAGACCTGTCACCATATTTTCTTTACATAGATTCTAAAGAGAGCGATAGTTTAAGTGACCAAATCGCTCATGCCAAAGTTTGCTCACTTCATCGTGATGAGCAACAAATACCGAGGGAATATTTGATGACCCAAAGTTGTGAAACTTATACAACCTTGTAGAATCATCAGCAATGCCAGGAGCTAAAATCTGTCTAGGATCTCTTAGGTCCTTAATTACAACAACGTGAGGTGAAAATTCAGCGATTTTACCTTCACTTGAATGAGTTATCTGATATACATATAAAAGGTTGCAGGATAAGGTTGGAACACATAATACATCATTAAATTGACCATTGTCTATATGAATAGTTCCAGTCCCTACAACACTAAGAGATCTATCATCACCAACATATATATTTTTGGTGTTACAATCATTTAAAGAAGAAAACATGGCTTTGTTTTTGGCCATGTGATAAGAAGCTCCAGAATCAATGAGCCACTCATGAGAATGAGAAGAAGAAGATACATTTAGTGCATAGCCAGACCGGGATGCTTGACAACCACACGCAGAAAGTGTTATTCCTGAAGATGAAGTTGAAGTTGAAGAGTGCTCCAAATGGATGTTATGCTTCTTCATTGCTGCTTCCAAGGCTTCCATCTTCTTAAAGCATTTGGATTCTAAGTGGCCATCTCGATTACAAAAGTGGCAATGTCTATCAATCTTCTTCCCTTTGTTTTTATTTGTCTTATCATTTTGTTGAAATGATTTTTCATTTTGAGGCTGAAATTGCTTAGGACCCTTGTTTGGTTTAGGACCATTCCTTTTAGGATACAACTTCTTAGGATTCTTTGAATTTGGTTGCTCCTGGGCGGCTAACGCTTTCTTAGAAGAGTTTCCAAGATTAAGAAGACCAAGGTGTAAGAGTTTTTCCTGTTCTCTTATTAAAGAATCACAAAAGGAATCAAAGGAAGGGGACTTGTAGGCTTGTCCTTGAGAAATGAAGGCTTCTCTTGTAGAATGGAAGGTGGAAACAAACATAGAGTAGGCTGGTCCCAACTTAGTAAGAATGGAATATATAAGGTTACTATCTTCTTTCTTAACCTTAACACCTTCCAAGAGAAGTCTAAGGGTCTTGAATTTGGACAAAAAATCTTCAATGCAAGAAAAATTATTGGGGTCCAATGTAAGCAACTCATTTTCGAGTTAATGGGCTTTAAGTTCATTTTTAATTCCAAAAACTTTAGTAATCTGTTTCATTGCTTCATCAGGAGTATCAAGTTCTGCGATATGGAATCTAAGATCTGGAGAAATAGACATTATCAACCCTCGTGCTTGATCTTGCCTATTTTCCCATTTAGCTGCCTTATCTTCATCTTTCGGTTTGGTTTCTTGGCCTGAGGCTATTCTGTAGAGACCTTTACTTCTAAGTAAATCCACAATGTAGGACCACCATTGGAAGTAGTTGGTGCTGTCAAGAATAACTTGGCATGGACTTTCCATTTTAACAGAAACTGAAGCTATATATGCTGAAACTAAGTGTTCCAATGGAAATATCTCGAAAAATTAGGCTGGTTAAAAAAAAAACGGCTCTGAAAACGACTTCCGGATGAAGAAGTTATGGCTTTTTGAAGAAAATTTGATGAAGATGCCGACAAAGTGCGAGAATGTGTGGAAATGAATGATAATGTTAAAAAAAAAAAATCCATCCCCTTTCCAAACTTAATCTAATTAGCTCAAGAAAAAGAAGACTTGAACTCAAGACCTCTACTCTCATAAAGTAGCTTTGGAAGTGAGCTAAACTAAAAGTTTAGTAATTTTTGGAAAAGAGGAAGGTTTTTTTTTTTTTTTTGGTCGTTGCAGCTTTGGCCTACGTGCTTACTTGAGAAAGCTCTTTTTCCCTACAAAAAAAAAACACAAACACCCAACACTCACATACAAGAAAAACAAACCTTACGGCTCGAAGTTAGCTTTAGCCGGAAACTAAATATTTTCCTCAATGTTTCTGATTTTCCGAGATCACACTAAGGTGCGGCGGAAAAGAGCATACACATGAGAAAAATCCTTCCTTTCTGTTTCTGATTTTCCCAGATCGCACAGAGTCGCGAGGCAAAGAGCATACACAGAAATGAAAGGTATAGATCTGGTAATAAAAAAACAAAAAGCTAAATAAACCGAAACCGAAATAAACAGAGAGAAAATAACTGTAAACTGCAAATAAACACTGTATACCTCCAGATCTAAAAAATGATGTAGCTAGGGCTACCAGAAACCTTTTCGCGTGAAACGAAAGGGGTTCCTCACTGGAACAGATGCTCCTAACACAATTGAGCAGTCCTCTCGGCTCGAAAGTAGTCAGAAACAGTAGATTTAGGAAACGACAGTTGGATGCAGTTCTACCGGCTTCAAATTTGCATCACCAACAGACGCGGCCCTCAAATAGCTCTGATACCATGTATGAATTTACAAGGTAAGTTCCTCAGACAGAACACCAAAGGACACCGCTCACAAACAAATCACAGATCAATACACTAATATTTTTGACGTGGTTAAAACCCTCAAAGAGGGAAACAGTCCATGGCCTGAGCCAACGCGACCACTTCAGGCAATATATTAATAAAAGAATGAAAATTTACATAAGCTTCTCTCATGAACGGTTACCCTAAAAATGACCCTCCATGCTCTTTAAATAGAGATCATGGACCAATCGGGTGTTAAGCCATGGATCAAGTGTCGGTAATACTGAGGAGAGAATGAACCGTCAGATCACTACATACCGTGACCGTCGGATTGTAAGTTACAAAAAGTACATAGTAAAGAAACACATTTTACCTAATTCTATACTAGACCAAGTTATACTTAACTACTTCCTATGTGTCGGAATATCCTAACACAATATGATCCCGAACACCCTCCAATATGATTCTCCTCTCTTGGGCCACATCCTTCTTCCACTGAGCAATATTATGGGCATACAATGCTTGGGGTTTTGTTACATCTGCATTGATGTATTCTAGCAACCCATTATCATCCAATACTGCCTCCATGTGGTCCTTCCATGCAACAAAGTTTGAGGTTCCTTCCAAGGCATACTCGAGATTGAGTCCATTGAAAGCCATCTTCTAAGTCTTGAATAAAAACTGCAACACTGATATTCAAATTCAAATCTCCTGCAATCAAACTTTGAAATATATTCTCTACGGTGATTCCAACTCTTATACCATGTAGAAATTAATGTGTATATTCAATACTTCTCATGAAATTTGCTAAATCACAAGAATTGAAGCTACTCTACTGATCTGTGGAAATTGATTCACCATATAAAACAAGAATCATAGATATGCAAAAGGAAACATCACACATGCACAAAGATTTATCTAGGCGAAAGCAACTACTAAAAACCCCTTTCTATCTGTATTGCATTAATCAAAGAATAGAGAATAAATACAATGCTTTCTCAAGCCTGAGCACACCTTGCAAGTGTATAGTCTATCCCTCTGCCTAACTGGCTGAACTTGGCCCAACACTTAGCCAATTTCAGGCCTTCCCAAGCTCCTATTTCCTTATGATTCTCCCTTGGGAAATTTCTCCTATTTTTTAGGAATTTCACACCAAGGAATTGCACAATAGCCTTAGGTCAAATTTTACTGCATGCACCCTGTACACATGGAAATATGCTACAACTAATATTACATTGCCTTGGAATCTCCATCTCAATTGGGTAAATCAAATTATTTGCATGTAACAATTATTTTTGGCTGATTGATCACTGATTATGGTTGAAGTTAGACATCCACAACTTGACCTCCACTAATTCTTTTGACAGTTAAAACTAGTTAAACTGACAATAACTCAAATTAATTGAAATAGATTGCTACAAATTAGAAATCAATCATGTAGAACTGAAATAAAGTGTCTCCAACTCAAATTTACTAAGTTAACTGAGTGACAAGAGCCACATCACCTCAGTTAACTACCTCCAAGTATTATGCTGAAATAGGAATTCAAATTTTAATCTAGTTTGACCAAGGCAAAGTCAAAACTAGATTTTATTGTTGCATTTTCAACATGATGTGTGGATGACCTTTCTTGGGCTATATCTTGTGCCTATTTCTAGTGTTTCTTTGAGGGTGTGCACAACCTATATCTTGTTATAAGTCATGTAATTTTTTGCATTATGGCTAATGTGTTGTCCTTGATTGCAACCTACTTGATAAAGATGTCTACATTGTGACAACAAGATGTTTATACAAAGCGATACAAATTCCACAACTAGTATGAATAGAGAAAAGACAATATAGTAACAGATGAATGGTAAAGACAAAGATTGGGAAAGTATATGCTAGTCCTGTGAAGAAAGGTTGCGTATATACATAGGTAATGAGAAGTAAAATCACGTACACAATCTACACCATGGTAATTTGAATACCAAAGGTCTTTACCATGGTATTGGTCCATAGTAATGGGTGTGTCAACGATTATTTTATCCCTTCAAAGAATACTTACGGCATAACTAAGGTATTTACCTAAGGTATTGGCTAAGGAAATTACTATATAAAGAGATCAAGATAAAGGTGTTGGGTGTGCAAGTGTTGGGTTGTCCATGAATGATTTGATCTAAAACGTGTGTGCACCAACAAGCAAGGAGAAGACTCAGATCTGAAAGATATGAAATATGTTGACATACATGCTTGATTGATTTACTTGTTGCAAATGTCTAAGTAGATAATATTGATGAAACTATGATACTGTGATCTAAATGATTTATTGAGAAGTCTGTAGTATTGACAGTAAAGGTTGCAAAAAGTGAAATTTTGCTTGCAGTGAAAGTTTTATAGATCTGTACGCGAGTGTGTTTGGGAATAGTCGTGTACATGTGCATATCTGTCTCTATAGGGTCATGTATATTTTCGACAAAATAATTTATGCAGATATGTACACTGGTGCGATGAATTATAAGCATGTACTCATGCGGATCAGCTGGAGGGAAATCAATAATACATTCCAGGGTTTTACAGTATGACTTGTTGATGATATTTGATCATTTCTACTTTATTTTCTACTGTCTGTCGATGATGTATCTATCATGATAATCTATGTTTGACAGTATTGGTTGGGTTGAGTTGGATATGAATGTTGATTAGTGATGATGCTACAATATGGTGATATGTATTTGATTCAATAATCTATGATTGGTTCAAGTGATATGTGACTAATAAATGATCTATATATGATTCAGTGATTGATGATTCAGTATTCAATATTCTGAGATTTGTACGCAGGTCTTATATAGAGGAAACGTATATACGTGAGTCTTATTTAGTAAAATCGTGTACAAAAGTTGATATTTGTTATTTCTGGTTGGGTTCTGCATTTTGTGATTTGATACTTCAGAATTACAACTGATTTACAGTGTGACAGTATCCCAGATCATTGCTTCAATTTATTATTGATATGGGTTTATGATTGATATGGGTTCGCTTTCAAAATTTGATGAAAGGTGGCCTACAGGTTGTGTGATGATTATTTGATAGGTGGATCCATTCTAAAATATTGTGAAAAATGGTCCACAGGAAGATGAGGGTTGCAACCTTCAGAAAGAGTGTAGGAGCTCCCTTCTAGTAGGAGTCAGTAAACGAGATCAGGGAGTTGGAGCTCCCTTCCAATAGTTGTTGGAGAACGAGAGAAGATTGTAGATTTTTGCAAGTAGGTGCCTGCGTATTGACACGAGACTACATCAATACAAATGCAATATTTTTCTTTATATCATAAGAAAGAAGACAAAGACAACAACAATGATGGTTTTCTCCCACATTGGGTTTCCACCTAAAAATCCTAGTGTTCTATGTGTGTTTGGTGTGATTTATTTATGTTCCTTACTGCATACTAAAAATTAATTAATCTACTAATGCATTAATTAAGAATAATCATATGATGAAATACATAAAAAATCAATAAACTAGATATACGCAAGTTTTCTTCTCTAAAGTAGCATACATACACAGGTTTCCTTAATAACAATAGCACATATTTCTTAGAATATAAAAAAATTTGGAAGTTTAAGTTTAAAATACTGATTCAGCCCCCACCCCCCCCCCACCCTCTCTCATTATTTTTCCCAACAATTGGAATCAGAGCAGGTACCTTAGAAGAAGCTTGACCGCTTAAAGGGAGATCCATCAAGATGAGCAATCAAGAGGGAGTATCTTCTACTGACCACCCTTGTTTAATGGAACTAACTTGGTTTTTTGGAAACTTAGAATGAGAGAATATTTACAGTTGCTTGGAGCTGATGTTTCGGAAATTTTTGAAGGAGGCCATCAATATCCGTCCTTCATCCCCACAGATACTGCAAGGAAGAAACAATATGAGACCAATGCAAAGGCAATCAACACTCTCTTGGGAAGCTTGGCAGAATCAGAATTTATAAAAGTTATGTAGTTGAGTACTGCAAAAGCTATATGGGACAATATTATCTAGAGCTATGAAGGTGACACTAAGGTAAAGAGCACTAAACTTCAAATATTTAGAATTCAATACAAGACTCTCATAATGCATAATGATGAAAGTATTGCAAGTTTTTTCCTTAAGGTAGATTAGATCATTAACTCAATGAGAAATCTTGGTGATGAAATAAAAGATTCAATGGTTGTTGAGAAAATTCTAAGATCTTTAACCCCAAAGTTCGATTCAAAAGCCTCTGTCATTGAAGAAATGCAGGATTTGAAGAATATCACTATTGAACAAATCAATATCTTAACAACTCATGAAATGATAAAATGGGGTCCATCAAATATCAAAGTAGCATTCAAAGATACATATAAAGGAAAAGAAAAGGAGGAGCTTAAGGAAACAGGTTACATACTAGATGAAGAAGAAGTGAATTTCATAAAGAAACTCCAAGTAGGAACTGACAAGTTTAGAGGTAATTTCCTTTCAAATGTTTTGACTGTGGAAGGGTTGGTCACTACGCTGCTAAATGTCCTTATAAATAAAATCATGGGAAAGGGAGAATTTTTCAGAAGGGAATGCTAGAGGAAGGTTTGATAACAACAAAAGTTTTTATACACATGAAGATAGTGAATGTTCTTCTAATAATGAGGATAGAATCTGATCAAGAATATCCGTTGCTTATGGAATTTGAAGAAAATTGTGTAGATGAATCTGATGATGTTTTTATAGATTCTCTAGAAGAAAAGGATACTCTTATTGGAGAAATAAATCAGCTAAAAATATGTCTAGAAGAAGCTAGATTAGCTAAAGAAGTATTAGAGAAACAAATTTTAGAATAGGAAAGGCATAGTGAAAGCTTAGAACTTGAAATGGTGGGTCTAAGAAAGGAACTTGAAAAAAAAAAGTTCTAAAACTTAGATTTGCTAAAGGATTTGAGACTTTAGAAGAAATCATCAAAGTACAACACTCTCCTCTAACTAGGATAGGTCTTGGATACAATGGTGAATCATCAAAAACTATAAAATCTTCTGAAACAGGTACAAAAAGCTATCTTAATACAGTAAAAGGAAGCAATGATTAGAATTCCAGCTCTCAACATAGGAATGAAGGATCTAATATCTCTCAAATAATTGAGAAGATTTTTCAGCGTAAATCACATCATATTTCATTTGTCGACGCGTTTCGAACCAACAAGTGTGGTTCATCGTTAGGACAAGTTGAAGAACCAGACCATGGCATCAGTTTAAATAGAGAGAGCAGATCATCAACGACTATATTTGACCAGGAAACGATTATATTTGACCAAGAAATGGCTATATTTGACCAGGAAGCTGTATTGGACCGAGGGATAAGGATAGGGATAAGGAAATTAATTTAAAAGTTTGTTTCAATAAATTTATTACCATAATTTATTAAATTTAATTGTTTGTATTTAATGAGAAAATAGATTTATTATTATTGTTAAAAATATACAAACTAATATTATAAATTAAAATAGATTATTAAAGGCTAACCTACTAAGTTAGTTGGATTAAAATTATTTTAAAGTTAATAGTTAAATGAATTCTTTATTCATAATCCTAAAGTTAAAATGGGATCCCCATTTTTAATTTTCTTCATTAAGGTGAGACTAATTATATTAATTATTAACCCTATACTATTAAATAACTAAGTCTTAATTTAACAATATATAATTAAAGAGTATAATAGATTTATAATTAATGTTAAAGCTATATAAATATAAATTAATGTTATTAATCTTAAATGAAATCCTAAGAAGGACTAAATTTGTTTAATAAGGGTTAACCTACTTAGTTAGTTAGAAAGATGACTAAAAAGAAGGACTTAACAAAAATTGAAAAGGGGCAAATTCTTATTAAAAATCATCTAAAGGTTCATCTTCTTTTTCCATAGCTCCTTAAGAATATAGCCATTTCTTGGTCAAATATAGCCATTTCTTGGTCAAATATAGTCGTTGATGATCTGCTCTCTCTATTTAAACTGTTGCCATGGTCTGGTTCTTCAACTTGTCCTGAAGATAAGCCACACTTGTTGGTTCGAAACGCGTCGAGAAATGAAATACGATGTGATTTACACTGAAAAATCTTCTCAATACTTGATATGGATCACAGAAGCCTAAATTCAACAATCTCTCAAATAAGTCAACCTTACCACAACCAAAGGGGAAGTAAATCAAGAAGCTATGTCTATACTCCCAGGTATTCCTACTTCAATGGTCAATGCTTCACTTGTCATAATTTTGGTCATAAACTGTGTCTAGAGAAGAAATAAAACAAAAGAATGAGATTGGGGCAAATAAATCTTCTTATAATGTCTTCTCACCTCTTCAAAATGAAATTGAATGTTCTGCTTGAAATAACTTTGGTCATAAAGAAACTGAATGCAGAAGCAGAATATGACCATCCTATCAACATGAATAGAAGACAATGATAACCAAGGTACGGAAAAAGAATACCATAGGCTCTGAAAATTATGGTCTAGATTTATATGCAAGAGATCAAGAAAATATTTGGTACATTGACAGCGGATGTTCAAAGCATATGATAGGTGAAAAAGTTAAGTTTATGTCTTTTAATGAAATAAATAAAGAAAAGAATATAAATTTTGGAAATAATTCACCTGTTTCTATCAAAGGGAAAGGAACCGTGCTATTAAAGAAAAAGGTCAAGGCTGGAAATTTTCATTTGTTGATGGATTAAGACATAACTTGTTGAGTGTTAGTCAAATGTGTGACCAAGGGCATGAAGTTGTTTTCAGATCAAATAACTATGGTAAGAAATATGGACATAGGTAAGATCATAATAAAGGGAACAAGAACTCCAGGCAATGTCTATGTCTTGGAAGGCGACCAAGAACATTATTACCTAAGAAAATTTAAAGAAAGATGGCTTTGGCACAAAAAATTGGGACACCTTAACTTTTCTCAATTATTCAAATCAAGCAGAATGGGAGTAGTTCGTGACTTTCCAAACATATCTCCATCGAAAAATAACATCTACAAATCATGCCAATTTAGTAAGCAAACCAAAGTTTAGTTTAATGCTAAAGAAGGTAGTTCAAGTAAGCCACTTGAACTTATTCATACTGATTTGTGTGGTCCTATGAGAAAGAAGTCTCCTCAGGGTGAACAATACTTCATGTTATTAACTGATGATTTTACAAGAATGTGTTGGATTGGGTTAATTAAACATAAAGATGAAGCATTTGATAAATTTAAAGTATTCAAGGTTGTATTAGAAAATGAGTTATATTTGAAAATCAAATGTCTTAGATATGATAGAGGAGGAGAGTTTATATCAGATGAGTTTTTCAATTTCTGTGAACATGGCATCAAAAGACAATTTTCGATAGCTAAGACTCCTCAACAAAATGGAGTGTCAAAAAGAATGTGCAAAATAATCCAACAAATGGCACGTGCCATGCTTGATGAGTCCGAAACACCTCATACCTTCTGGGGGGAATAAACACATACAACCGTGAATATACTTAACAAAGCTCATGTTTGAGTAAACAATGATAAAACTACTTATGAACTATGGTTTGGTAAGCCTCCAACTTTCAAACATTTTAGAAATTTTGGAAGCCAGTCACATAAAAAAATGATGATAAGCTTAGAAAGTTTGAATCTAGAGTTGATGAAGGAATCCTTGTTAGATACTCTTCTAGAAGCAAGGGATATAAATTCTATAATAAAAGGCTTAAAAATATTGTTAAAAGCATTGATGTTGTGAATGATGAAGCATCCATAGGTACCAAAAATGAAGCACTAGCAGATGACAAACCTGTTCCTACTACAAGTCAGAAGGTTGTAGAAGAAGGAAATAGAGAAATAAATGAAGATACAGATACATCAGAAAATACACCTTCAAGGTATGTTTATAAAAATCATCTTGAATCTCAAATTATAGGTGAAAAGGACGCAAGAATACAAACTAGAAGAACTCTTGTTGGAACTTCTAGTTATCTAGCCTTACTATCCACAATTGAACCTCAAAATGTGAATCAAGCAAGCAAAGATGAATGTTGGGTTAAGGAAATGAATGAAGAACTTGATCAGATAGAAAAGAATCATACATGGGAATTAGTACCAAGGCCTCATGATAAAAATGTTATTGGGAAAAAATGGGTGTTAAAAAACAAACTGAATGAAAATGGAGATGTAGTTCGCAACAAAGCAAGACTTGTATGTAAAAGTTGTGCTCAACAAGAAGGGATAGACTTTGAAGAAACATTTTCACCTGTAGCTAGACTTAAAGCCATAAGAATGTTTCTTGCATTTTCAAGTTTTCATAGCTTTAAAGTATATCAAATGGATGTCAAATCTGCATTCTTAAATGGAGATTTAGAAGAAGAGGTCTACATAGAACAACTTGAAGGGTTCATTCTTGGGAATGATAAAAATCTTGTGTGCAAACTTAAGAAAGCATTGTATGGATTGAAAAAAGCTCCTTGTGCATGGTATTATCATCTTGACAGGTACCTTCAACTACAAGGATTCAAAAAGGGATCTATAGATAACAATCTATATATCAAGATGGATAAAGATAAACTTTTGATAGTTGTTGTTTATGTAGATGACATCATATTTGGAAGCAATGTAGAATCTATGAGTCAAGGATTTGCTTCAGTTATGCAACAAGAATTTGAAATGTCTTTACTTGGTGAACTAACATACTTTCTTGGTCTTCAAGTTCAACAAACGAGAATGGTATCTTTCTTTCTCAAACCAAGTACCTCAAATAGATTTTGAAGAAATATGGAATGGAAGACTGCAATCCAGTATGCACACCAATGGTAACAGGATGCAATCTTAGCCAAAATGATGATTCTCCTTCAGTTAATCAACCTAAGATCTATGATTGGTAGTTTGCTTTACCTTACAGGTACAAGACCAGGCATTATTCTTGTAGTTGAAATTGTTGGACGATTTGAAGCCAATCCTAAGGAAACTTATCTCCAAGTAGTTAAGAAAATATTCAAATATTTACAAGGAACTCAAGATTTTGGTCTATGGTATCCCAAAAATGCAGACTTTGAACTTCATGATTATACAAACACAGATTGGAAAGATAATATTGATGATCGCAAGAGTACTAGTGGAGGAGCATTTTATTTGGGACCCTGCTTGGTGCCACGATTCAACAAGAAACAAAGCTCCATCACTTTATCTACTGTTGAGGCAGAATATGTTACTGTTGCATCTTTCCATACTCAACTTCTATGGATGATCCAAACATTGCAAGACATTCAAATCACTTGTCCTCAACCTGTACCTATTCTCTGTGACAATACTAGTGCCATAAGTATCTCTAAAAATCTTGTCATGCACTCAAAAACCAAGCACATTCCAATCAAATATCATTTTCTGAGAGAACAAGTGCTTGAACAAAATATCAAACTGGAATATGTTCCTTCAAAGGAACAAGTTGCAGATATATTTACCAAGCCAATTCCATGTGATTCTTTTGAATATCTCGAACAAAAATTAGGAATGATTCCCGCTTTATCACTCTGCTAATTATTCTGACAGGTATTTCATGTTCAGGGGGAGCCGAGACTGTAAATTACTACAATTTACTCTATGTATGTGGATGATGTGAAGGACAGACGCATATGTATGCAATTTTTTAGTTAGACAAACATGCATATATCTAAGTGATTGGTAAAAATGACACTGATTCAGGGGGAGCCTCATATATGCATTCATTATTTCCTCTATTTTTGACATTGGTTTGTTGCAATCTGTTGGTTCAGGGAGAGCCACTATTTTCCCTTGTTGGCATTATGGTTTCCTAGCATGTCTTGTTGCATACATTTGCTAATGGTTGGATATTTATACTGTTACTACTAGAGCTATATATGTTGTTGTTTATCTATTGACATGATTGATGAGGTGGATGTGTCTGCTATGATTTCATGATGTTGAACAGATTGATGCTTCCTTGCCCTATCTTACTTCTTGATGAGGATGTTAATATTGCTTCTATATTGTTGCTATCAAATATTTATCTTGCAATTTCCTTATGGTCTACGGTGGTTGTTGGTGGCTATCATAATCCTACAACCCCATTGTTTAGGTCATGGTTTTTGTTAGCTATGTAAAGGTCATGCAAAGACCCATGATGTAATCATTGTAATATTTAGTCATGTATAGGCTATTGAGTCATGCTTTGTACTTTTGAGACATTGATGTAATGTTGGGATCAAATCATGCCTTGTATGTAATCCCATTATTTTGGGAAGTTGATGTAATATGGGTCAAATATGTAACCCCACTATGTTGGGTGATTGATGTAATCATGAGTCATTAGTGATAGGAAAGGTCACGTTTGGTCAAATCATAAAGTCTTGAATATCTTTAGAAGGTTCCACATATGCTTAGGGGGAGCATGGTCAACATATGTATATTCAACATATCAAACCTACCACAGTCATTGCTCCAAAAGGGCAGAGAAACCTTCATTCAACATTGGTCAGTCCTTTCCCCTTGATGTCAAAGGGGGAGAGAAGCTTGGTGTTTGGATTAGAATGCTTGGTGAGAAGTCTTGGGAGAGAAGCTTGGTATTTAGCCTGCTGTGTTTACAGATGTATTTGTAGGTGTTTACAGGTGGTGACCAAACAATGAAGTGGTTGTCATCAAGTCCAAAGGGGGATATTGTTGGCATTATGACTAATGTGTTGTCCTTGATGGAAACCTACTTGATAAAGATGTCAACATTGTGATAACATGATGTTTATACATAGTGATACAAATGTCACAAATAGTATGAATAGAGAAAGGATAGTTCAATAAAAAATGGATGGTAAAGACAAAGTTTGAGAAAGTATACGCAGGTCCTATGAAGCAAGGTCACGTACATATGCAGGTATTGAGAAGCAAAATTGTGTACATAATCTCCACCATGGTTATTTGAATACCAGGGGTCTTTACCTTGGTATTGGCCCATAGTAATAGGCGAGTCAACGGTTATTTGATCCCGTCAAAGAGTACTCACGAAATAACCAAGGTATTTACCTTAGGTATTGGCTAAGGCAAATACTATACAAAGAGATGGAGATCAAGGTGTTGGGTATGCAAGTATTGGGTTGTCCGTGAATGATTTGATTTGAAACAGGTGGGCACCAGAGAGAAAGGAGAAGACTCAGATATGAAATACCTGAAATATGTTGACATATATGCTTAATTGATTTACTTGTTGTAAACGTCTAAGTAGTTAATTGCTGAAACTGTGATACTGTGATCTAAATGATTTATTTAGAAGTCTGTATTATTGATAGTAAAGGTTGCAGAAAGTGAAATTGTGCTTGCAGCAAAACTTTTACAGATCGTTACACAGGTGTGTTTGGGAATAGTCACGTACATACGCGTATCCGTCTCTATAGGGTCACGTATATTTCGCGCAAAATAATTTATGTAGATCTATACGTGGGTGTGGTGAATTATAAGCACATACACACGCGAACCAATTGCAGGGAAGCCTTATATACATTCCAGGGTTTTACAATATGACATGTTGATGATATTTGATCATTTCTACTTTGTTTGTTGTTGTCTGTCAATGATGTATCTATCATGATAATCTGTGTTTGATACTATTGGTTAGGTTGAGTTGGTTATGAATGTTGATTAGTGATGATGCTACAAAATGGTGATTTGTATTTGATTTAGTAATCTATGATTGGTTCAAGTGATCTATGAATGATAAATGATCTATATATGATTCATTGATTAATGATTCAACATTCAGTATACTGAGATCTGTACACAGGACTTATACAGAGGAAACACGTACGTGAATCTTATTCAGTACAATCACATACATAATTTGATATTTGTTATTTCTGGTTGGGTTCTGCATTCAGTGATTTGATACTTCAGAATTTTAGTTGATTTGTAGTGTGACAGTATCTGAGATTCAATACTTTAGTTTGTTTGGGTTTATGATTGATATGGGTTCGGTTTGAAAATTTGATGAAAGGTGGCCTACAGGTTGTGTGATGATTATTTAACAGGTGGATCTAGTTTGAAATATTCTGAAAGGTGGTCCACAAGAAGCTAAGGGTTGTAGCCTTTAGAAAGGGGGTAGGAGCTCCCTTTCAGTAGGAGCCGGTAAAATATAACAAGAAGACAAAGATTTTTCCATCTAAAAATCTTGGTGTTCTATATGTGGTTGGTGTGCTTTATTTATGTTCCTTTTTGCATACTGAAAAGTAATTAATCTACTGATGCACTGATTAAGAATAATCATCTGATGAAATACATAAAAATTAGTAAACTGGATATACACAGGTTTTCTTCTCTACAATAGCGTACATATGCAGGTTGCCTTAATAACAATAGCATATATTTCTCTAAATATAAAAAATGGAAGTTTGAGTTTAAAACACGGATTCACCCATTTCAGTGTTTTCCCCAAAAATGTTGCCTTAATAACAATAGTGTATATTTCTCAAAATATAAAAATTGGAAGTTGAGTTTAAAACACGAATTCACCCCTTTAAGTATTTTCCCCAAAAAGAATAGAGATCGCTCCTGCACATATACTCTATACATATTTATGTAAACAAATTTTTCTTTAATAGAAAATTGTTTGTTTTTTTCTTTAACGAAAAAGTTAAAAAAAAACTATTAATAAATTTAAGATTATATAATTAATTTTTTTAACCATTATATTTATAAATATCAAAAGAAAAATTAAATTAACATAACATTACAAATATGGTTTATCCAGGTTGATGTTGGTGGCCACCTACCTATGCCACTTAGACCCCCACAACTGTCTCTTTTAGTTTTTCAGTTTCCTTAATTGTAGCACAATTTACTATTTTTAACAGCTTTTTGGGTCCTAAACTTTCAAATCCATTTTGAGGCCCTAAATGACATTTTTTTGGCACTCTTGTACGAGCAATTTTCTATTCAAACATCTTTTTTGCCATAGTTCTCGGAGAGATCTTTCAAACAAGGTATCATGCGCATCAAACAGAGATAATATGACCAAGTCACAACCCCGGGAAGTTGGTTGTCCAACTAACCCCAACGGGGCCCATAAACTCTTGGGGTTACATCTCCTCGAGTTAGGGTTTTGCTTGTTTAGGTTTTTTTCTTATTGTTCAATAATAAAAAGGTCCTTGAGCCTCAGTAACGCAATTCAGAGGCATGTAGCCACCACATTTCTTCTCAGAGATAAGTTACCATCGCTCGAGCTAGTTTATTCCCATTTATGTTTGTAAGCATATTTCAATATTTTACATTAATGAAATGAAGTATTATTTTTGTTGCATCTTTGTATTTATGGTTATATCTATAATTTGTTGCGTTCCTATTTAAATCCGGATCAGTGGTATCAGAGTGGTCTGCTCTTTCTCTGTTTTTCTTTGCATGTCCCCAACGAGGTTGGGATATAAGGAGTTAGGGCTTGAACTAGTTGAACCTTTGCAAGAACAGCCTCGCAAATCCCGACGACCTCCCATGGAGAAAGACAAGAAAGACGAGGGGGCAGGAGATCCTATCAAAATATTGTTCGAAGAATCCCTTGAGCGACAAAAGAACGCGATGATGGACAACTTTTCCCAAATCCTTCAGCGACTACCAAGGGACGACGCATCTACTACCAGCAGCTACTTTGGAAATTCCACACCCTTTACAGTACAAGTTAACTTTGAAATCCCCATATTCGAGGGTTAGGTAGAAGCAGATGCCGTAGATAAATGGTTAAATCTGCTAGAAGGCTAGTTTTTGGTTAATGATTTTTCCGGCCGGGAAAATATTACTTTCGCTCTTCTCAAAGCCGCCCCCCATGTCAAGGACTAGTGGGAAACCTACTGCAAGCAAAAAGATTAAAGTATGACCTCATTGTTTTCAGCTGCATCCACTTGGAATTCATTCCGGGATGCCATCAAGGAGCAATACTACCCTGTTGGGAGCTATGAGGATAAATACATAAAGTAGACCACGCTGTGGTAGGGAAGGGACCAATATGTGCCAGAGTTTACTAATATTTTTCATACCCTTCGCACAAAGTTGGGTATCAAGGATTCTGAGTGGAATTTGGTACTCAAATATCACGGCTACCTACACAGGTACATCTAGGATGAGATGGAGTTCCTGGACATCTCCTCGCTTGGCACTGCATACCGATACGTTGTCAAGATCGAGCAGAATTTTAAACAAAAGAAGCGAGACTTTGGATCTGCGAATCCGAAGAACAAAGTACAAAGCCAAGGCAGGGTGACCCAAGACAACCCGTTGAAGCTGCAAGAAAAGAACAACACCACAAAGTCAAAGAAGGACACAGAAAAGTGGTGTGAGTTCCATAAGAGCCCCATTGACAACACAAGTGAGTGTCAAACCAAGCAGTCGCTGGTGGCTGAGTTGAAGGCTTCAGAATCAGATGCATGTTCCAACCCTGAGTCAGAACCCGACAAGAGGAATGACAAAGGGAAGTAGATCATTGATGTGGAGCCCAATGCCACTATTGCCACCGCCAAGATCCAAAAGAATGAGCTCGAAGATCCAAAGGAGGGGGAGCGTCTTTTCCACTCACAAATGTGGGTGAAGGGTTTGCCGCTGCAATTCATTATTGACAGTGGGAGCTAAAAGAACCTCATTTCAACAGAGGTCGTGAAGCGGTTGGGACTACCGACCATACCACACCCGCAACTGTACAACATCGGATGGCTTCACCAAGGACAAGATCTCCGAGCCCGCCAGTAGTGCCGCCTTCCCTACAACATCAAGCCCTCCATAGATGAGGTATTGTGTGATGTTGCACAACTTGATGTTTGTGATGTATTATTAGGCTAGCCATACTTGTGGAAGCAACATGTTGTGTATGAGTCAAGGCCTCGCTCTGTTATTATTTCTTTGGGTAATTCATTATACAAGATATCGGAGGTAGCCCCACCTACTGCGACCACTTTGATCTCTGCTAAGAAATGCAACAAGATCATCTCCTAGACTAGGAAATTCATTTTTTGTCTGGTTCGCTCCCAAAGTAAGGGGAAGATCATTGCCACATCCATGACCCCTGGGAAGGGTTCCTCCACGCAGTAGCAATAGAGCGATACGGTCACAAAAGAATACATGAACATCTTCTCCTCACCCACAGGGGTACCGTTGCACTGTTAAGTCAATCATTCATTCGATCTAACTCCTAGAGCACCTCTAACCAACGGGTCGATGTATCGTCACTCCATTGTGGAAAAGTCCAAGTACAAGTAGCGACATGATCAACATCGGGTGTCACATAAGTTTCAGGCGGGCGACAAAGTCAGGTTGCATTTGCAAAAAGAGCGCCTTACAAGAGCCCATCAGAAGCTCAGACCACTCCCATATGGTCCTTACACCATTACCAAGGTTGTGGGAAACAATTCTTTGGAGCACAACATTCCCCAATTCCTTGGCTTGCACTGAGTGTTCAATGTGGACCACCCTCGACCATGCTTCCCATCATTACAAGACACATCAGAGATTGCAAAATAGCTCACCAGGGACCAGGTTTAGTAGAAGTTGCCCCATCTCATGGAAGGACTCAACACAATGGGGACCATTTCTTCCTAAGGGGGGAGGAATGATCCAGGTGGATGTTGGTGGCCACCCGCTTATCCCACTTGGACTCCCACAACTGTCTCTTTCAGTTTTTCAGTTTCCTTAATTGTAGCACAATTTACTATTTTTAACATTTTTTCGGGTCCTAGACTTTCGGAGCCGTTTTGAGGCCCTAAACAATGTTTTTTTTGGCAAACTTGTAACAACAATTTTTTTCCTATAATCTTCTTTTCTGTCGTAGTCCTCGGAGAAATCTTTCCAACGGGGTATCATGTGCGTCAAACGGAGATAATGTGACCAAGTCGTGACCCCGGGAAGTTGTCTGTCCAACTAACCCCAACGAGGCCCATAAACTCTTGGTGTTACATCTCCTCGGGTTAGGGTTTTGGTTCTTTAATGTTTGCTCTTATTGTTCAATAATAAAAAAGCCCTTGAGCCTCATTGTAACGCAGTTCAGAGGCATGTAGCCACCACATCTCTTCTCAGAGATAAGCTACCATAGCCGAGCTAGTTTATTTCCATTTCTGTTTGTAAGCATATTTCAGTATTTTATATTAATGAAATGAAGCATTATTTCTAGTGCATCTCTGTATTTATAGTTATATATGTAATTTGTTGCATTCCTGTTTAAATCTGGATCAATGGCCTTTCAATGCAATATTATAATGTGCGACTCAGGAGAAAATTTTGAAATAAACTTCTTTACAAGTGACATATTCACCATGATAAAATTAAACAAATAAAAACCATTAAATTTACCATAGTTTGAATAATATTACAACCAATCAATGGTTTGAATATGCAAGGAAACTCTATGAGAAATAATCTGAGGCGGAGTCCCCCCCTAGGATCAACACAAATTCAAAGCTCTTCACATTACAGGAGGTGGAGAATGGAATTAAGAAGTTAAACACAGGAAAGACAAAGGACTTGGTTGAACTCCACACAGAGTATCTAAAATGAGGAATGAACACTATTTCACCGCACATCATGGAAATATTCAACAACATCATTCAGCAAGGATTCCTAAGAGACTAGACAACTAGCCTAGCAATACTCCTTTTTAAAAGTGGAGATATTAATAATCCATCCAACTATAGAACAATTATGATCAATCCTTTGTTTGCAAAGCTTTTTAGCAGTATGGTAGAAGACAGAATTAGTTAGTGGGCAGAAGTAAAAGAAAAGAGGGCAAGAGGAAAAGTGGGTTTTAGGCTGAAACATTCTACAGTGGATCATGGCATCTCGTTGAGACTCATCATTGAAAAGGTTTGGGAGGACAAAGAAGAAGTATTTTGCTACTTTGTTGACTTCAAAAAAGCAGTTGACAAAATCCATAGGGATAAGTTGTGGCGTAGAATGGAAGAACTTGAAATTCCTGTGCATTATAGCGCTGTTGTCCATAGACTTTATGAAGAAGTGAAAGTCAAAATTAGAATCTCAACAGGTATTTCAGAAAGATTTAGAAGTGACATTGGAGTCAAGCAAGGTTGCCCTCTATCCCCTACTCATTTTGGTCTATATATTGATAAAGCTTCTTTTATATGCTGATGATATTGTATTGATTTCTAAATCGGCCCATGGATTGCAAATGCACTTATATGCCCTTGAGCATTTTTGTAGAGCAGTGGGGATGCAAGTCAATACTAGCAAGACCAAAATAATGATTTTTTCTAATAAAAGGAAGCAGAGCCAACATATTTTCTTCTTTGAAGACAACACGCTTGAAGAAGTAAATGAGTACAAGTACCTTGGGATTGATTTCAACAACAAACTCAATTGGGAGGACTGCAGAAAGAAGAGAATTTTAGGAGGGTGGAAATCATTATATGCTCTTCAAAACAGATGTAGAGAGGCAGAGTTATGGGATTGGAAAATGATTAAAGTGCTTTTTTGTCTCCTAGTTTGTCCAGTGATGCTACATGGGTGTGAATTGTGGGCTAGCAACACTCCCATCTCAAAATGAACACAAATTGAGAAAATCCAAAAACGCTTGATCATAAGCAAGTTCAAAATAAAAAAATTTCAATACCTTATGAGATAATGTTGAGTGAAACAAGAGCAACTCCCATTGAAGCAATTGCTATGGTGCGGCTCATAAGATATCTAAAAAGAATTGAGCAAATGAGAGTGGATAGATGACCTAATGTTATCTTCAATGAAGGCATGAGTGAAAGAAAGAAAACACAGATGAAACAAAATTACACATGGATGCAAAAATGGAATATCTACCTCAATGACTGTCCCACAAATAGCAAGGAGTTAAAGGATTTTGTTATGGAGAAGTTTCGTAAAAAGGTATGGGGAAAGGAGTTGGGTAGAAAGAAGAAATATTACATTAAAGAATTCAACCCTATGTGTGATCTACAACAAAAAGAGTTCATTGGAGTTAGCATTTCGTGGAGGGCAAAGGTTCTTATTGCTCAATTAAGGACCAACTCACATCAACTTCGGTGTGAAACAGGACGTGGAAAATGCCTAAAAAAGCTTGGGAAGAACAAGTGTGTACATTTTGCACGTCTAAGGCTGTGGAATCAGAAAAACATCTCATTTTGGAATGTAATGCATTCAAAGACAAAAGCATTTCATTTTGGAATGTGATGCATTCAAAGACATAAGAGAAAGTTATGAAAACATGTTAGCATCAGTTTCTTGGCATTGTCTTTTTAGTGAGGGGATTGTTGGAAGGTTGGGCCAGCTCATCATCAATTTGAATCAGAAAAAGATTGCACTGCAAAAAACAAAAAACAGGGAACTAATGGTCTCATAGACTATTTTGTCTGATAAGCCTTAAAATATCATTTCATTTCATTTTGGCAACATATGTAAAAATAAAATAAATAAAATAAGAACTGCACCGTATGGACATTAAAAGCCTGTACAATTTTGAATTGGACTTTTCAATTTCACGGATGTTAAATGCTGTACACTTTCATTGTCTGAAACCGTGTGAGTGGCCAAGGTAAAAGCAATAATTCAAGGCCATAATTTATCGCTGTGCTCCACACCACACGGCGTAGCGAATCTTTGATTTTTTGCAGCGCAATGGACGCTTATGATTCAGTCACCAGTCAGCAGATCCAGAAGAATTATTGTATGTGGCACACCAATTTCCATTATAAAAAGAAATAAATAGCCATATATCTGCTCACAGAAAAAGGTTCAGGATGGTTAGGCAGATTGGTTCTTGATTTTGATCTGGGGTTGGCTTAGGTTTGGAATTTGTTTATAAGATTCCCCAGGGAATCCATATATCTGGTTAACGGAAGTAGAGTTAGGCATGTTGGATTTTGATTTTGATTTGGCTTAGGGTTTGTTTATTGGTCAATCCAAGAGCAGCCATATATCTTGTTACAGGAGGGTTAGCCAGGTTGGGTTTTACTTTTGTGTTGGAGTTGGCTAAGCTTAGAATTAAATAGAATTTGCTTATCACAGACACCCACAAGTTTTCTGAGCTATCTGTTAAGGTTGGACAGACACCCATGTTATCTGTTACATGGTTGCACTGTTCAAAATTCGAATAAGAGTGTAGAGATTTTGAACTAGTTAATCTATTATATGTATCTTAAACAAACAAACACGTTCTTACCTTGCTCTGTTGGTTATCTGTTACCTGGTTGCGCAGTTAAATAATTATTACTGTTGTTTATTGGTTATCTGTTAATTCGATGCAGTGCAGAGATTAGCATGGCCTCGCTCTATGTCTAATAGGCTCCCATGTTCTAATTGTGTCTGACGGTTCACCAATTACCTGTTTCACTGTTTATAATCAAGGCAAGAGCGTAGCATAATTATGTTAACCCAAATATGTGTAATATATATTATTTTTATTATTCAATGTATGGTTGCTGTACATGGAGCAGTGGAGCCAGGGTCCAGCTTAAGCCTTCCTTCTCAGGGCAACAAAAGTTTTGGAAATCCCCAAATGGCAACTTCAACTTTGGATTTCACCCTGTTGGGAATGATGGGTTACATGTTCTGGGCATTTCAATTAATGACACTATGGTGTGGACTGCAGGGGAGAATGGTGGTATCAGAGTGGCTGACAACAAAGCTTCCTTTGATTTCGAGATTGATGGCAACCTCGTTTTGCGCAGTGGACTCAACACCACGCTGTGGCAAACCAATACTGCGAACCAAAGCGTATCGTCTGCTGCCATGCAGAACGATGGCAATTTTGTAGTGAGGAATAGCACTTCCGACAGCGTTTGGGAGAGTTTTGCCAATCCTACTGATACCCTCTTGGTTAATCAAAGTTTCCATGTGGGACAGAGCCTCCGCATGGATGCTTATTCATTCACTCTGGATCCCAATGGGAATTTCACATTGAAATGGAAGAATAACATCATATACTGGAATCAGGGTGCCCCTGATGGCTCCCGAGCACGTTTGAGCAGTCAAGGGATTTTTACACTCTCCAATTCTTCTGGTGAGCAGGTCTGGAAGGTATACAGCAGCGATTACACTGATGCCTCGGTCACATTGCGAAGGATCAAGCTCGAATCAGATGGGAATTTGAGGTCCTATGGGTGGGTCAAAAGCTCCGGAACATGGCAACTAGGGTGGAGCGCAGTAGAAGACCAACGCCAAGTGTATGGATGGTGTGGAAACTTTGGGGTTTGTGTTCAAAATCAGACATCCTCGTACTGCACATGTCCATCTGCAGATTTCGTTCCCATAGATCCCAAGGATTCCACACAAGGGTGCAGGAGAGTGCAGGACATTGTAGGGTGTATTAGCCAGAGCATGGTTGTATTGAACACTACTGAATTCTTTTCTTATCCTCCAGAATCAGAGTCAAAATCAGAGATATACTATTATGGCATAACAGATTGTAGGCAGAACTGCCTCAGGAATGCATACTGTTTTGCATCTACACTCATGGCGGGTGGTTCAGGCGCTTGCCGTGTGAAGACTGAGAATTTCACAAGTGCCTATCAATCCGCGGCCATTCCAAGCACATCTTACGTAAAGGTATGTGGTCAAGGTCGTCCTCTGGCACCGCCACCCCCCGCAATTATATTCTTTGGGTCAACCAAAGAATCTGCCTTTCGAATTGTAGGGGCAGTTGTGGGACCTATTATTGCCTTGATTACTATAGAGATATGCATCTGGTTTATTTTCTGTAAAAATAATCCGCGGGTTAGATTTGGGCAGCTACCATCTCAATATACACTTCTTGAATATGCCTCGGGGTCTCCAGTTCAGTTTTCCTACAAGCAGCTTCAGCACTCAACCAATAATTTTATGGAAAAGTTGGGCTCAGGAGGGTTTGGAACGGTGTACAAGGGAGAATTGCCCAACAAGACAATAGTGGCAGTAAAGCAGCTGGAAGGGATTGAACAAGGGGAGAGACAATTCCGTATGGAGGTGTCAAACATCAGCAGTACTCATCACTTGAACTTGGTTAGGCTAATCGGATTTTGCTCAGAAGGCCGCCATAGATTACTGGTTTATGAATTCATGAAAAATTCTTCTCTGGACACATTCCTGTTTTCTTCTTCAGAGCAATCCAGGATGCTAGATTGGGATAAGCGGTTCGGTATAGCCCTTGGAACTGCAAGGGGCATCGCCTACTTGCATGAAGAGTGCAGAGATTGCATTGTTCACTGTGATGTTAAACCTGAGAACATTCTCCTAGATGATAATTTCAGTGCAAAGGTTTCTGACTTTGGGCTGTCCAAGCTCATCAGTCACAAAGGTCATCGCAAGTGCTCAATGACTAGTATTCGGGGCACCAGAGGATACTTGGCTCCAGAGTGGCTTGCCAATTTACCCATCACTACCAAGTCCGATGTTTTTAGTTATGGCATGGTTTTGCTGGAGATCATAAGCGGTAAAAGGAATTTTGATACCTTGAAATCAAGGAGAAAGAAATTCTCACTGTGGGCGTTTGAGGAATTTGAAAGTGGAAACTTCCTAAACATTACAGATGAAAAACTTGGTAGAAATATGAATATTGATGAGGTACACAGGGCACTTCAAGTTAGCTTTTGGTGTATCCAGGAGCAACCCTCACAGCGGCCAACAATGGGGAAAGTTGTCCAGATGCTGGAGGGGGTTTTTCCTATTGACAAACCACCTGCTCCTAAATCTTTGGAAACCTTTGAAAGCAGTACCAGCGGCAGTGCTAGTGAAATGGCAATCTCAGTGCTTGCAACACCCTGCCACCCAGTTTCTTCTATCTCCTCTGTGAATGCCACTTTGTCATCAGATGTGAATGCCACTCTGTCATCAGATCTCTGACAAAAATCCGGATCAGAGACTCTCCAGCCACAATTAGCCATGTTCTCCCGACCAGTTAAGTTGTATGACAAGACAGGTTCTATCTCCATTCCTCTCCAGTCTGCTCAATAGAAGGATCACCATAACTTGGTTTCAGCTTAAAATCCAGGGAAAAGGAATTAAAATGATACTCGCTGTTATGCAATTTTCTTTTAGTCTGAAAGTTGCAACTATGGATCAAATTTGAAGATCCTCACTGTTATCTGCACTATTATGCTATTTTTAATTTATTATTTTTAATATAATGTGGGATTACAGTTCCTAAAAACTGATAATACATGTAAATATAAATATTTTAATTTTGAGACTGGTTTTTTTTGGGTGGTTCGTCGTTATTTTTTTAATTTATTATTTTTAATATAATGTGGGATTACAGTTCCTAAAAACTGATAATACATGTAAATATAAATATTTTAATTTTGAGACTGGTTTTTTTTGGGTGGTTCGTCGTTATTTTTTTAGTAGTAGTAGTTGTCAAAAGTGATGTTATTTACAAATTTAAAATGATACTCACTGTTATGCAATTTTCTTTTAGCCTGAAAGTTGCAACTATGGATCAAATTTGAAGGAAGATCCTCACCGTTATCTTCACTGTTATGCTATCTTCAATTTATTATTTTTAATATAATGTGGGATTATAGTTCCTAAATATTGATAATTTTTAATATAATGTGGGATTATAGTTCTTACAAATTGATAATATATATAAGTATAAATATTTTAATTTTGAGTATGACTGGTTTTTTTGGGTGGTAGTGGTAGTGGTGTATTTTGATATATTTTTTATAATTAGTGTAATTTTATTTACATAATGGAAAACTTATCATAATTTAGTTGTCAAAACAGCAATGAGGACAACTATCATCACCTTTATTCAAGGAAACCCACACCATCTGGAATAACCGGCTGATAGTCCGTAAGGGGCAGGCTTTCACTCCTGTAAGATGCCTCTCGGTCTTCGGCCGTTAACCTATTTCCTTAAATCCACGAGGTCTTAGTCAAGCAGAAATAGTTTTAGGGAATACTCCAGGCCCTTTAAATTCTTCAAAAATCAATTTTTTTATTTTTTTGGAGTATAAATTTTAAAAAATACTCTAACTTTTGATTACTTAATAAATTAGAAATTAAAGTAAAATTACACTGATTTACACGACCTATATTACTATAAAATTTTATTTTCCCTAAATCCCAATTTTAATTATAAATAAAATTACACTGATTTACACCACCTATATTACTATAAAATTCTCTTTTTCCCTAAATTCCAATTTTAATTATGGATTTCAGGAAGCAATTGCATTATTATTGGTTTAGATTTTGATAACCATTTGAATTATTTATCTCTTTTCCTAAATCCCGATTTTAATTATAGATTTTATTGACATTGTCATCTGTTCAAATTTTGATAACCAGTTGCATTATTTTTTAAATAAACTAATAAAAAATTGCGTATATTTTTTATTTATTGAATAAATTGTATGATACATTTCAATTAAATCAGTTGCATTACCATTGGTTTAGGTTTTGATAACAAATTGCATTATTTTTTAAATAAATTAATAAAAAGTTGTGCGTATGGTTGATTATGATATAAGTCAATTTCCGGTTTCATTGTTGGCAGCTTTTGAGTTGGTTGATTATGATATAAGTCAATTTCCGGTTTCATTGTTGGCAGCTTTTGAGTTGGTCTACATTTTGATAGCCAGTTGCATTATTTTTTAAATAAATTAATAATAAGTTGTACAAATGTTTGATTATGATATTCAATTTTCCCGTTCTTTGTTGGCAGCTTTTGAGCCCCGTTTTGTGTGAGATCAAATACTTTAAAATATTTTGTCAAACACAAAGTTTTGTGTGAGATCAAATACTTTAAAATATTTTGTCAAACACAAAGTTTTAAACTTATTATTTAATCATTTCGTTTTAACGGTTTTATTTCTTTTTCTTTATTATTTATTATTTATTTATACAATGTTTCTTTCCCCCGGTAAATTTCATATCTCTCATATTATCACATGACTTTAACATCATATTTTATTATTTTATTATTTAATCATTTAGTTTTAATTCTTTTACACCTGAGCACATTATTATTTATACAAAATTTTTCCGACTTACGTTGTTATATTTCACATGACTTCATCATCACGTTTTATTCTTTTAAACTGCAAATTATTATTTTATTATGTAATCATTTAGTTTTAATGGTTACCATACTTTATAGGAAAGACACACATTAGCAAATTATTATTTATACAAAGTAGTGGAGGCTAGCATTTACAGGTAGTTTGTGAGTTCACTTATGTATTTCGTGAGCGCACGACTAACCATGTGTTATGCAGTTAATCATCTTAGTCAAGCAATGGTTAAGTCAAGCAAACTATATTGGAAGACAACAAAGCATGTGTTGAGATAGACAGACAAAGGCAGTGAAGCTACAAGGATTCGCAAATGTAGATTAGGTGGGGAGTCCATGAGGTGGGAAGAAAACATAAGGAGGAATTTTTAGTCTTGGGTCAACAATGGTTTCTTAGTACAATAGGAAGCAAAGATCTGTGGCACTCAGCTCAACAGAAGTAGATTCGCAAATGTAGATTAGGTGGGGAGTCCATGAGGTGGGAAGAAAACATAAGGAGGAATTTTTAGTGTTGGGTCAACAATGGTTTCTTAGTACAACAGGAAGCAAAGATCTGTGGCACTCAGCTCAGCAGAAGTAGAGTACATGGTTGCAAGTCAAGCAACATGTGAGGTAATCTAGATGAGAAAGATTCTTGTTGGGCTATTTGGTCAGATGATGGTTCCTACTGTGATTTAATGGGATAATGAAAGTTGTATCAAACTCTCCGAGAATCTTGTATTTCATGATCGATCCAAGCATATTGATATCTAGTGTCACCGTCTACGAGTTTGTGTTCGGAGACAGATTATGTTGTTGCAGTGCATTTCGACAAAGGAATAAGATGAGAATATTTTGACAAAGGCTTTGTCAAGAGGCAAATTCAAGTTCCATAGGTGCAGGATAGGGGTGGTTGATGATCCCTTTCTTACTGAGAGAGAGTGTTGAAAATGCAACAAAAAAATTCAGTTTTGACTTTGCATTGGTCAAACTAGATTAACTTTGAATTTTTATTTCAACAGAATACTTGGAGGTAGTTAACTAAGGTGACATGACTCTTGTCACTCAGTTAAATCAGTAAATTCAAGTTGGAGACACTTGATTTCAGTTCTACATGATTGATTGCTAATTTGTAGCAATCTATTTCAGTTAATTACAGTTATTGTCAGTTTAACTAGTTCTAACTGTCAGAAGAACTAGTGGAGATCAAGTTGTGGAAGTGGAACTTCAAACACACTCAGTGATCAACTAGTTAATTACTAATTAATCAACCTAAAATAATTGTTGCATGCAGAGAATTCAAGTTACCTAGTTGAGATGGAAATTCCAAGGTAGTGTAATATTAGTTATAGCATATTCCCATGTGTACAGGTGGTCATGCAGTCAGAGATTGACCTAAGACTATTGCGCAATTCCTTGGTGTGAAATTCCTAAAATTTAGGGCAATTTCCCAAGGTAACAATGCAAGGAAATAGGATCTTGGGAAGGCTTGAAATTGACTATGTCAAAGATAAGAGTCTGATTTGGGACTCTGATTGGATGGCCTTCCCAAATGTTGATGAGGTCATTTTTGGCCATCGACATTTTTGGCTCTACGAGGGCCACATTAAATTTTTTCTTTAAAGATTTTGTGTTTTAAAAGTTTTATCTTTTTACAATGGCTCCTTCTAAGAAACCTCTTTGGAGTTGCTTCACTGAAATTCCACCTGCCACCACTCCAAGAAAGGTAGTAAAGCTCTTTTCAAAGACAAAATTCAATGGTAAGAAGAATGTTTCTGCTTTTGATCATGTCCTTCAATTCATTTTAAATTGTAATAACTTTGATGTTGATGAAGGTGTGGTGTGTAGGGTTTTCTCTCACTTTGACAGGCTCAGCCAAAGATTGGTGTAAATCATCACCATTTGGGTCCATTCACACTTGGGACGAGTTCGCAAAATTTTTCCTACATGCTTTTCAAGATTATGACTACGAAAAGGTATGTGATCAACTTAAGGAACTTCACCGATTTGAAGGTGAGTCGTTGGACACTTTCCTTATTAGATTTAAATTAGTTTGTTTCCAATTTCAACTTGAAGATTTTCCTCTTGAGTTTCAACTACCAGGTTGGTTTAGAGAATTAGTTTCTCTTCCTTGCATTCTAAATCCATACAAAACAATTTCAAGCTTTAATGAGTCTTCTTCAACTTCTATTAACATGACTGAAAATTCACATTTAGAGGATGTGCATGCCAATAATGATGAAATCGCTTCAGCCATGTATGATAAATTCCTACAAATGGTGCATACTTCCTATAACGTTAATGAGCACTGTGATGCTCTCTCTTATGTTAATAATTCATAACCACAAATCTTGAAATAATTGGACAATCAACTTCAAGAAGATGTCGACAACATGATTAAATAATTAGCTATCAATAGATCTACAAATCAATATGAAACAAAATCAAAAAATCAGCAAGCACAAACACAACTCGAAGATTCCAATAAAGTGCATTTTTCCAGAAAAACTTCTTAATTTCTCATGTTTATAAACCACAAAATCTAAGGAAACCAAGCATCAATCTTCAAGAAAGAATGATCAACCACATAAATGATTATGAATTTGAAATTTGCATTGGAGAAAATGCACAAGAGTCTGCAAATAGAGAGATTTTCAGGTTTATTTCTTCAAAATCTTATTTCTCTCTTTATCCCGATCTTTTTGTTGATAGCAATAAATTTCCTCTTTACATAGATATTATTTTAGAGAATAGAGGAGATGACATAAATGTTACCAATTATTTTGAATCAAGGCAAAGAGACATTTAATGATCATTCTTTTAACAATGTTGAAAATGTGCTCTATTTTTTTTCTTGTTCTGATACATCTTATGGAAATGATGGGAATACTGATCAAACTTATCAAGTCATTTATGATGATTATTTAGATTTGGAGTATAATGAGTCATCTCAGTCCTTATCAATTCATCACACTCTTGATAATTCTTGTATGTTTCAAAATGAAGTTTCTCCTTTTACTGACATTCCTATTGAAGTGTGTTATGCTCATAACCTGCAAAAAGATACCCAAATACAGAATATGCAAAGAAAGATACCCAGAACATAGAATAGTGAGAGACAACAGCAAATATTTTATTATTCAGAAAGCAATCGTCATTGGCCTCTTCGAGGGGGCAACCTCCGATAGAGCAGAGCTCGATTCAAAAGAAAGACACGATGCTCCTTGCAAGGAGTCTCTATCCTTTATATATGACTCATACATGCAATACCATGGATCAATACCATGGGTTTTATTAATACCATCTATCTAATACCATGGCCCATTTGCAACTAACTGTGGTCCCATCATTAATTGCGGGTTAACCACTTACAAATATTAATATGGGCTTTATTGACTCTTTACTATGACTCGATCCCTCTACATAAACAAGGGGGTTAGGGTGGGACCCTAACATGCCCTCCCCCTTAAGAATAGCATTGTCCTCAAGGCTGAAGCTGCAGAAACTGCTGAAGAATAGTGGCTGGTTCCCAAGTTGCATCTTCCGGAGAGGTTTCTTTCCACTTGACGAGAACTTCCCTAATCATGCGGCCATGTAGGTGCCTTTCTCGTGTGTCTAGGACCTGTTCAGGTTGGAGCCAGATTGACCCTTCCTCATCCAATTCAGGTAGACTGGTTTGAATTCTGCAATTGTTCCCAATCACTTTCTTGAGGCATGAGACATGGAAAACTGGATGGATTTTTGCAGTAGGCGGCAAAGACAACTTGCAGGCTACTTCTCCAATGCGCTGAAGTACTTGATATGGTCCATAGATTTTTGGAGATAGTTTCTGAAAACCCTTGTCTTTGAGTGATGTTTGCTTATATGGTTGCAGCCTCAAAAAGACCTGATACCCTTCTTGAAATTGGCGCTCTGAGCGATGCTGGTCTACCTGTTGCTTCATGCGGTTTTGAGCTTGATGAAGATTCTCTCTAAGATGGGCGAGCATGGTTGCGCAGTTTTGTAGGAGTTGATCCACTGCTTGAACCTTTGAGCACCCCTTGATATAAGAAGTAGGAGAAGGAGGGAGTTGACCATATACTACTTCATAGGGAGTCATTTTGGTGGTGGCATAATAGTTGGTGTTATACCACCATTCAGCCAGAGGTAACCACTGTACCCAAAGATGTTGCTTTTCTGAAGTGAAACACCTAAGGTAGGTTTCCAGACATTTGTTGACGGCTTCAGTTTGACCATCTGTTTGTGGATGATAAGAAGTACCGAGTTTTAGTTGGGTGCCTTGTAGCCTGAAGAGTTCTTGCCAAAAATTACTGGTGAAGATTGGGTCGCGATCGGACACAATAGAAGTGGGCATGCCATGTAATTTGAAGATCTGATCCATGAAAGATTGAGCGAACAAAGTCGGTGTAAACGGGTGGGGTAGGGTGCAGAAATGAGCATACTTCGAAAGTCTGTCCACAACCACCATGATGACTGACTTGTTTCCTGACTTTGGAAGACTTGTAATGAAATCCATAGAAACCTCCATTCATATTGTTGCCGGGATGGGCAATGGTTGTAATGTCCCTTGTGCTTTGACGGTATCCCCTTTGTGGCGTTGACAGACATCGCATTCTGCTACAAAAGTATGGATGTCCTTTTTCATGCTTGTCCAAAAAAATGATCTTTTGGTGCGAGCATATGTCTTCTGAAAGCCTGAATGTCTTGCAATGGGGGATGAGTACAATTCTGCCAAAATGCGACTTTTGAGGGTGGATGTTGGTGATATTATGACTCTGTCCCTGTAGCGAAGAATCTCATCCTGCCATGAGTAGCCCTTGGTGGAATTTGGATCCGCCTGCAATTGAGAAATGAGTTGGGCGAGCCCGGGATGTGAAAACCATTCCCTGCGAGCCTCTTCAATCCATTCTGGAATGGGAAGGGAAATTGCTAACAGGGTACTTCCCTCCTCAAATTGGCGAGATAATGCATTTGCTACACTATTTTCTTGCCCTCTCTTGTAAATGATCTCATAATCATATCCCAGTATTTTGGCGAGCCATTTATTTTGTTGTGGGGAGGATAGGCGTTGCTCCAAAAAATATTTAAGACTGTGATGGTCTGTGCGGATTTGGAAACGTCGCCCCAATAAGTAATGTTGCCAGGTCTCTACTGCATGTAAAATGGCCATTATTTCCTTCTCATAGGTAGATTGGCCCAGATTCTTCCCACTTAGTTGTTGGCTTGTGAAGTCAGGGAGTGCTAAGACTGGAGTGGAACACATGGCATTTTTGAGAGCTGTAAATGCCTGTTGTGCGTCCTCATTCCAGAAGAATGAATTTTTCTTCAGGAGTTGAGTGAGGGGCTTCGCTATGCGACCGTAATTGTGGACAAATTTGCGATAATAGCCTGTGAGACCCAAAAATCCTCTCAGACTTTTCAAGGTCTTAGGTTGAGGCCAATCCTGCATTGCCTGGATCTTTTTGGGGTCCACCTTGACACCTTCACGCCCCACAATGTGGTCCAAATACTCAACTTCTTCCATGCCAAACGAACACTTGGACATCTTAACAAATAATTTATGCTTGCGGAGCAGTTGCAAGAGTAGATCTACATGCTGAAGATGTGCGGCCCAAGTGCAACTATAGGTGAGGATGTCATCGAAGAAGACAAGGACAAATTTCCTGAGATATGGTTTGAGAAGGTGGTTCATAAGGCTCTGAAAAGTAGATGGGGCATTACAAAGACCGAATGGCATGACCAGGAACTCATAATGGCCTTCATGAGTTCGGAAAGCAGTCTTTGGAATGTCGACTTCCTTCATGCAAATTTGGTGGTAGCCTGAGCGAAGATCCAGCTTAGTGAAGAATTGAGCCCCATTGAGTTCATCCAGCAAATCATCAACCACCGGGATGGGAAATTTATCTTTGACTGTCAACTTATTGAGGGCCTTGAAGTCTGGACACATCCGCCACTCCCCATCTTTCTTGAGCACCATGACCACCGGTGATGAATAATGACTAACGCTGGGAGGAATGACACCGGCTTCCAAAAGTTCCTTGATTATTTTTTCTATTTCATTCTTTTGGGTGAACGAATATCTATATGGGCACACATTTGGGGGTTGGGCCCCTGGAACCAAGGTGATGCTATGATCATGTTCCCCTCTCGAGGGTGGAAGCTCATGAGGCTTGTCAAAGACCGGCAGATGGTTATTTAAAATCTGTTGCATCTCAGGATGAATTGGCAGATACTTGGTTTCGAATGCCTGGATGGCATTAAATTGAACTATAACTCCATGATGGCCCTTTTTTAGCAATTTTTCCATCCTATGTGAGCTGATGATAGAGGGAGCTCCCGCCTGGAGTCCATGGAGGGTATGTGTGGAGTTGTTCTGCTTAAAACTCATATATAACTCCTGGAAATCCATTGTGATTGCCCCAAGGGTGCGAAGCCATTCAACACCGAGGACAATGTTGCACCCTCCCATGTGTATGGCAAACATGTGGGTCTTCAACTGATAATCCCCCATTTGAAGTTTGACATTTTCACAGCGGCCTTCACATTTCATTGTGCCCCCATCCGCAATTTGGACTTGGAAGTTAGAAACTGCTCGTACAAAACAATGCACTGCTTCCACGACTTTTTGATGGATGAAATTATGTGTACTTCCACTATCAATCAAGACTACTACTGGGCGATGTTTAATAAAACCTCTGATTTTGAGAGTTTGAGGTGAAGAAATCCCTGCCAAAGCATGCAGCAAAATAACTGGTTCGTCAGGGACATTGTCCTTTTGGTTGTCCTCTTCTACCGCCTCATGTTCCTCCAGTGGTGGATCTTCCTCCGATGAGCTATAATCAGTGGCATCAATTTGAAAAAATTTGGGCTCCTTGCATTTATGACCTGGGGAGTATTTTTCATCACAGTAGTAACATAATCCTTGCTTTCTTCTTTCGGCCATTTCTGTAGGTGACACCTTTTGAACCTTAAGTGTTTGAGTCGTGCTGTGAGCCTGTGGGGGGCGACCCTTAGCGGTGAAATTTGGGCGACTGTACTAGGCTGCTAACGCACGTTCCACGTTACGAGCTACCTTGCAAGCCTCCGTCCATGTGGGAGGGTGGTGCAGTAGGACGTGGGCTTTTATGGCTTCTTTAAGACCGCTGATAAAACATTCCGTGTAGAACACATCTGAGAGACCCCTAGTGTGGAAGGCTAAGGCTTCAAAGGCTGTAACATATTCATCCACTGTGCCAGTCTGTTGAAGCTTAGTAAGACGACCCAAAAAAGAAGATTCCTGGTTAAAGCGTTCTGTAAGAGCTTTTTTGAAGGTGGTCCAAGTCACAAAAGTTCCATTGCAACGTTGATGCCATTCCCACCATTGCCACCTTTCATTGTCCAAGTACATGCTCCCCACCATAAGCTGAGTCTCATTATCTAAGATGTTATTCAGATTGAAATACTGCTCCATTTGTGCTATCCATGTTGCCGGGTGAGAACCATCAAATTTATGCATATCCAACTTGGGAGGTCGTGGACGGGATTGTTGGTGGGGACCCTAGAGGTGAAGAGAGTGGCTAGACTCACCCTCACTATGTCCATTGCCAATATGCGCCTCCTCATGGGCTTCCTCCTTACCCTTCGAGATTATGCTAGTGAGTCTGTCAAGCTGAATTTGGAGGGATTGCAAGGTTTGTTCAAGTTTTTCCATCCTCTCATTAGCCATAGCTTGAGCTCTAGTTTCTACCATGCACCGACTTGATGTTCTTGAAATTTGGGACCGCCCAAAAAATGTTTTCACTAAGAATTGAATGGTACCACCGTGCTCAGCTCGTCGTCCTGATTCTGATGGGCTAGATCACCAATAAGCACCCCGGGAGATCTCAGACTTTACTCGTAACGGAGTTTTACTCCTTCATTAGGAATACTGCAGTAACCGAATCCTCAAAATGTCAATGCTGCCAAAAGTCCTGCGAAAATCATGCCCTGGTATAGGAACCCCACACAACTACTCAGATTTAGTGGATCTAAGAGATCTGAATGGCGGATCGGATAGCTCTGAGCGGTGGAACAGATTTCTGCTGTGGATCTGATGGATCTAATAGATCGGAATGGCTGGTTGGAACTGCGGGACTGATGTCTGCTACTGCTGCACCCCTTTGCGCGAGCGGATCTGGCGGAGATGATGCGTGATCCCAAGATAGAAAAGGGAACTATGGTCTCGAGGAGTGTCAGGTGCTACAGATCGCAATATACATAAGGGTCTGACAGTAGTACTCGACCCAATGTTTCAGGGCTCTAACTAAGGAGGATCAACCGTACCCTTAGTTGTACAACCCGACTACCCTATCGTACGGGCGAGTAATCTCTCCGAGTGTTGTTCTCGGTGTACTGTAGCAGCAAGACGACTGACGGTTTATCTATGGCGAGGTTGCAGAGGAGCTAAGGGGCTTCCGATATACCCAGAAGGTACTTGGAAGACAGTCCGTATGCGGTTCTGTCTAATGCGTTACTACTCGAAGGGGTACCCATAGGGGTTACAAGGGAGTCCAACAAGCATGACCACCTCTTGTATTTCCTGCATGCTAGCCTCCCCAAATCCGTAGGTTTATGCGCTCAACAACAAATCTCGTGGTTTAAAGATGCCGGAACACGTCTCTAGCCAAATTTTTTTTTTTTGCTAAGAAATGGAGATCCCACCGGCCCTGGAAAGTGCTCTGATACCACTTGTTATGCTCATAACTTGCAAAAAGATACCCAAATATAGAATATGCGAAGAAAGATACCCAGAACATAGAATAGTGAGAGACAACAACAAATATTTTATTATTCGGAAAGCAATGTTCACTGGCCTCTTCGAGGGGGCAACCTCCAATAGAGCAGAGCTCGATTCAAAAATAAGACACGATGCTGCTCGCAGGGAGTCTCTATCCTTTATATATGACTCATACATGCAATACCATGGATCAATACCATGGGTTTTATTAATACCATCTATCTAATACCATGGCCCATTTGCAACTAACTGTGGTCCTGTCATTAATTGCGGGTTAACCACTTACAATTATTAATATGGGATTTATTGACTCTTTACTATGACTCGATCCCACTACATAAATAAGGGGGTTAGGGTGGGCCCTAACAAAGTGATTCATTTTGAAATTCCTTCAAATCATAATGACTTTTCCATCCCGTTTATGATTTTTTTAGTCTTCAAGTTCCCACTCCTAATCATAATCTTGAATCTCTTCCTCATTCACAAGTTGATGTTGGTAATTGTTCCAATTGAATTATTATGGCTAATTCTTGTGAAGATAAAATCACCTTAAATGAGCCCCAATTGTGCTATAACATTAGTTGTAAAACTACTGTGGATAATGATCATTTGATTTTGTAGTTTTTGATTCATTTTTTATGGTTATTTTCAGATATGTTTTCTTCTTTCATTTTTCAATTCTTGGATATCCTATGCTAGCATATTGAGAGACTAAGTCTCCAATACTAGTCAAGTGAATTTCCCAAGTGTGGAATGAAATTCAAAGCATTAGTCATGAACAACAAGAGATTTTGATCTTCCAATTTCATTATATGTTCATCTCTTATCAGCTCGCTTTTCCTTTTAGAATATATCTTCCACATGAATCAATACTTGTGAGTACATCAATACAATATGACCAACCATCTAATCAAATTAATGATCTTTTGAATTCTTCACTAATGTTCCATCCGTACTTTCAAGACCCAATTGAAAGTTGCTTGAAAGACTCAATTCAACATAATATTGCTAATATTATGTCTTATGTACATAACACTAACAATTGTTCGACCTCTCTTTCATTTGACCTCTTCCAATCTCTAAAAAATACTCATCGATATTTTATGACCCAATAGTGATTTGGTTGGAGGAAAATCTTTAAGAGAGGGTGATTATACATAACCTTTGTTTTGTAAATATGTTAGCAACATATATACATGTTGCATTCAGGTTTATTTTTGTTGTCTTAATTATATCTATACTTTTATTATTGATTTTGATGTGTAAATACATGTACAAAATAAAGTGCTTGAATGGTTATACTAGAAGTATGACTATACCTAGTCATATTTTCCCTCATACAATTAGATTAGGATTAGAAATAGGATAGTTTAAATTTAGAATGTTTTTTTCTTTTCTTTTTATTCTAAGAATGCAGGTAGAAGAATAAAGCGAACAACTAACCTTTTCCTAGTTACAAACATGTTTAGGGAGATATTTGCTTTCTCATCAGAATTTTTATTTTTAGGCTTTGTATAAGTGTTTTGCTCTATATTTATTTTTATTTGCAAATTTACAAGATGAATCATGATGATATTTTGCTTTTTTCTGCAGCTGAAATAAAGTGCTTGGCTCCTGCTTGTTTTGATTTTTCGTGGACCTTTAACTTCTCAAGTTTCAAATGATCAATCAAAATAATGGCCTGAAAGCAAAGGAAAACCACAAAGGAATCTTGCAATAGTTGTAAAAACACTCTTTTCCATGGTCATACCTTTTCACTTTCTAGAATCTTACAGTTGTTAAAACCATGCTGAATCAAACCTCTACACCACACTATTAATCACGTGTGTTCTCTTTAATTGTGCCCTTTCATGAATTCAGGGAGTTCCTACAAGTTTATCTAATTAACATATTGAATGCACATGTGTCTTTATTGTTGTGATGTTACTGGGCATTCATTCTTTGTTTTCCATGTGATCCTGGAGCCATCTCAAATAGGTTTCCTTTGAAGCATTCCTTCTAGGATAACATGTATAGTTGGGCCCCTCTTTCACCTTCACTCCATCCTTCCACATATTTCATGCTACCCTGCTACCCAGAATCCTATAACCTCTTAAAATCTAATTCCAAAAGCTTCCGAGCACGCAAGCTCTAGGCTCCACGTCATCATGAGTTTCGATTTACGTGCATTAACAGTTTGGCCCCCACTCCTGCATATTACCACACTATTTTATGGGGATTGGCCCCACTCATCTTCAATAGGCCGTGAACTCAAAAGCCTGTAACTTTTTCCAAATTCCAATTCATAATATCCTCACCGCATCCAGTCTCTAGGTAGTCCTCTCTCTTCTCTACTGATCCCTGACCTTCTTAATTACAAATTCATTGAACTTTTGGGCACTTGACCACTATGATGACGTCATACATTATTACCCCATGCATATTTATGAAACTCCAAAACCACTTATGTCCTCTTTCCCAAATTCTCGCTCGCGTGAGTTATTTTGGAATTGTATTTTATTAAAACTCCAGGACCTGGGCACTTTCATGTAATGTTAGGAGATGGGTCCCGCTACTATCACACCTGCTCATCAAGATGCCCGCTGGTCTGGAATGTTGCATAAATGAATTTTCCTAAATATTGGATTCTTGACATTTTCATACCATAATATGAGATGGGTCTTGCCTTGTCTTATCAGTTAGCATGTCCCTATTGAGCCCATAAGTATTTCTAAATTCATTTTTTCTAGACAAGTCAGACATATCGTCCTCTAAGCTAGCTTAGATGGGTCCCACCACTATTTTTCACGCTCTTAAAGAAATCGTGTAATTTCTTTTCAACAATTTCATGTTCCTCCTATGCTCCATTCATCCAAGATGATATTGATGTACATGATGTTTACCGACTCATATTGTTTTTCAAATCAAAATTTACTATTTTTCATCCCAGAGCAGCTACTTTGTGATGCAGTAAAATGATGAGCACACCCAAAATTTTGCAAAGGTAATTTATATAATTGTTCTTTATAGGAATTTTGGGGGATTATCTCGTGAATTAATTACATATATGCTCATCCACTCTAATGCCCATTATGAAAACATTGAAGTCCAAGTTCTCTCTCTATATTTATATGAACCATTAATCAGTTGGGATTTTGGGTTGATCTCTTAGGGATTTTATTGATATTTAAGGTCTGATATAAAATCAAAAGTGACAAGAGGAATAATTGTTGTTGCAATTCATAACCAAACACAATTTCAATTTTATTTCTGATGATTAGTTTATTTTTAGTTCCTTGAACATGAATCATTATTATTTAAGCTTGATGGTCACTCTAGTTTAGATTCAATAAGTGACGGTCTTGGACAAATGAAATCTTCATTAAAATGCAACTTATTCATGTTGTTAATCTCAATTAAAAGAAGAAGTTACCTTTTTGGAGAAAATCATTATCTTTCAAGTAAATCTTAGCGAAATTCCTCAAGATAAGTTTCATATGCTCATTATCATTTGTTATTTTTTTCTTTATGTTTTATATTTTATTTTAATGTTTTTTAATCTAAAGATATGCTTTTTCATATCTTTAAGAATCCCTTTGAAAACTTTACACCCGTGCTTGCTCATATTTGAAATTCACTCTCCTCATTTTGCTTGATTTCGAGCTTTGGAAAAGCAGTTATGATATTGATCAAATTGAAAATCAACTAAATTGGGAAGTATTTAAACCTCTAATTTGTTTTAGAAAGCCTTAGTATTTTTATTAGAAAATCGTTACAAGGTTTCCAGGCATCGTCAGTTTCAAAACAAGAAAATTTTCAAAGGGAGAAACTTCTCATTTGGCTTCACTTTCTATCATAACTGCTATCTGGAGTTAGAATTTTTGTTTGAATAGAAGTCTAATTAGTTGCAACTTTGCAAGACAACTAAACAATATATCAACTAAAGAAAAACTTAAATTCTATCCCTCCTACTTTTTATTTTGTTTGAGACATTATTCATGAAATTTCTTGTTGAGATTTTCTTTTGATTTCGAATTTTCATTCAACTTTTTTCATATGTTCCCAGCCCTCATACGTTCAATGACATAATTTTAAATTAGAAAACATTGTGTCGGAATTCAGTGCTCTACGATCTCGAGATTGAGAGTCGTCCAAGAATTCAATAGATTCATTGGATGGGACATGATCAAAAGAGGGGAATAATGCCTCCTCCATATCCTCAGAGAAACATGAGTTCAAGTCTGCTTCAATACCACCACAAAGGGATTTTTTTTTGTATTTTGTTTCTTTTCTTTTCCTCTTATAAGGATCATATTTATCCAATTTTCTACCCACAGAGATTACCCCAATCTGTAAAAATTTTATCTTAATGGTCATTGGTTCTAGTCCCAATGACGAATTATCTGCTAGAGCCTCTAAATCAGTGTCGAGGGGGAGAGGTTATTCAAATGATAAGATTGATGGTAGATGGGTGATAATAATGTGTTTTTTCTAGCCTTCCATCCTGTAGAGTCCTCACCTTTTTGCTTGCACTTTGTTGGCGTGATATTTAGATGATGAATTATGATCTCAGATCCCTTATTAATATTGAATCTAATATGGTCCTAAAGGACTTCTTAGCATCAACTGTGGGGCCAATCTGAACCTGGAGATCTTCACAAAGACGAGTCTGGCTCTGATTCTAAAAGGACAAAACAAATTGGATCGATCCCTACCTATTTTTCAAGCCTCATTGGAAGACGATTTTCGATTGTTGTCTATATGTCTTCTCAATACCTCCCACCATTGTGGCAATTGGGACATTCCACAAGCAAGTGCCTAGTATTATGATAACCAAGGCATCGATAAGGGACCCCTCGATAGTCAATTTATTGTATGATGGAGAAGGTGCCCATAAATATGACGATGGTAGCTAGAAGACCTCAAGAGAGGTCAAATTCAAACAAAAATCGGGCCATCGTTTTGTCCAGCAAACCCAAGCATATTTCATCATTGTAATATAGATTTCCAATCCTACAAGTAATTTTCATGATTGTGCCCTTTGTCCATAATGCTATGGGAAGGCCTGGTAGTTTGGCCCATATAATTTTCCTTTTGGGCGACTTTGATATGGGATAAAAGCTAAATTTCCAACTTTGTAACATGAGAGAGCCTCGTCCTTTCACCCAAGGCATCACTACAATCTTTCAGACATATTCCTCCTCGAGGAAATGAAACCCAAACCATCTATTCACCATCACACTAACTTTGGATTTGTATCCAAGAAGGGAGGGCCAACCCTTTTGGACCAAGTATTTTATTTATGCTCCATTCATCCTCATGAATTCCCAGCAACCCATCCACATGTGTTTCCTCAATATAACCACGTCCTCCTAGTAAATATCGACACTAAGAATAATATTTTGTACTTCATTTGTTGCCTTGGTTGAATTTTTATTTTTGCTTCTAGAGCTTATTTTATGAATGTTGGTCTTGGGGGGGATCCCCGCTGGAAATGCATCTCCAGTCCTTTGTGACAAACCCACCTATCCTGCTGCAAAAGCATCATTTGATTTGTTGTTTCAGTGTCTGGAAAACACCTCATTTTCAGCTGCCACAGTGACTTCAATATGTTTTTACACATCAATGATATGGTCAATTAGATATGCTTGACCCACAATGTGTGATGCAATTGAATCGCTACACCAACCACCAACAGATTTGAAAATTTGAGCAATAAATTAATGGGGATGGGAAATATATTCCAAGCCCATTTGGTGGACTTGCATGCACAGGGCCCAAAAACTAGGGCTAGTAATATTTTCTGATGTTGTGATCATCACTCTCACCAACCAATAAGGTGCAAGCATCTGAAATTACGATGCTAGCTTAACATTGGTTAGGGCATTTCCGACATTCTCTACTGAGCTTTCTCAATTGTTTGGCGGGTCCAAAGAGAATTTAGATCATCTTAAGATGAAAACTTGATTGGATGCTTCCAACCAATATACTTGCTATGGGCTCACCACCCTTCTTGGCACCAACAACAATTTGAAAAGTACTCTTCACTATATATGCCATAGGTAACTCAAAGAGTTCAAAAGAATACATGCATTACTTGATTGGAGCCATTTTGATGGTGCTTAACACGTTGATGGCAAGAAAAAACCAGATTGTTAGATGATTGCCTAGGGATTTCTCCAAATCTGTTTAATTATACCATTCTCTTGACCTCATTAATATCAAGAGACCACAACATTCGAATTAGGTCCCAATTCACCAAACTCATTAATTTCCACTTAATGCAATCAATCGCCCTTTACCACCCCTTGCCCTAGGAAACAACCAACTCCTGATATTGATGGAGAAACCATATTTCTTTGTCCATGTTTAAGAAGAACAAGAACTAGAATCAATGTTGAACTAACTCAATGATGATTCATTCATTTTTCCTGATCAATCTGAAGAAAAGTGCTATCCACTATATCTAGTTAGACAAAGCACTTTCTATTCAAAAGTCCCGATCATTATCATACATATTGAGTCCATCCACAAAGTTTGTACACTAACATAGGCTACATTTAAGTCATCTGCCAATCCATCTGCACTTGAAACTCCCATTGTTGTTGCTAGTTTCACCACCAGCTTCGGTCAATCCCCTATTGTTTGAGTCTTCCTCCTCACACATCAACTGTTGCAGAGTTTTGGAAGGTTGCATTGAGATATAAAATTTGTTGTAAACATTACACTATTTGGACTAAAATATTCCAAATTATTTCACCTTCTTTATATAAATCCTCTATGGGACCCTACCAGAATCGTTTTATATAGTGTATTTTGGAGAAACCATCCATTTAGCCAAAAGGGAATTGGATATCTAACGAGATTTATGCCTTCCAAACTCTCTATAGTCAGCTATAATTAGAAAAATCAAATAGAAAACAACAACCACTAACCCCACCAATTGTAATATTGAAAAATCTATCATTTTTTATTAGTTTGTTATTATCAGGCATCCAAAGATCTTCAGGGAAGGGAGCTTACCACTTATACTGTTGGATGCGATGCCAAGAGATTCCATCTTAGCAACAACTACATCCCATCATCCCAACTACTTGTTTCTTTACCTTTCTACACAACCAACTCTCCAATTGCACTGTATGGTCTCCATATCCAACTCCCTAGAGTGTTTAATAATTGTTGGGGGGATTTCCATTTTTGGAAGTGTTCACTATAGCCATCTGGTTGTCCTTCCCTTGCCATTTTTTGGTCTTCATTCTATAGTTGAAGAAATTTCAGGCCGCACACCTTGCTGCACTTCACATTGATTCAGATTGCCGTTGAGAACTTTCAATAGTTGAGGTGTAAACAGAACCCCAACTGAGACCAATCACATGTAGCATATGCAAAATTTCGTATTAATTTATTTAAAAAATAGTGCAACTGGTTATCAAAATCTAAATTAATGATAATGTAATTGATTTCTAAAATCCACAATTAAAATCGAGATTTCGGGAATTTTTTTTTTTTTACACCTTAGAAGAGGTGAAAATTTTATAGTAATATAAGTTGTTTAAATCATAAAAATATATGTTAATATCCAATTTATTAGGTAAAATATTAAATTGAACAATTTTCCAATTTTGTACTCCAAAAAAAAAGGAAAACTTTAATCCTTAAAGTTAAAATAATTTTACACTAACTATTAAAATAATATTTAAAATATCTAATCCATTTTTTATATTAAAAATAACCATTATATTAACCTTAAATTATATTTTAATAAAAATATCACACTCCAACAGTAATAAAATGAAAAACTTTTAAAATAACCCAAAAAATACCATCTTCAAAATTAAAATATTTACACTTATGTTATATTATTAGCTTTTTAGTAACTTAACTCCATTCGAACTAAACACTTATGTGATCATTTAGTAACTGTAATCCCACATGATATTAAAATAATAACTTTAAGATAGCATAGTAGTGAAGATAACAGTGAGGATCTTCCCTCAAATTTGATCCATAGTTGCAACCTCATAACAATGAGGGTTTGTAACAAATGACATTACTATATAATTTTAAATATGTAAATACCATATCACTTTTGACACTTACAAAATAATTCATTTTCCTTAAATTTTAAGCTGAAACCAAGTTATGGTGATCCTTCTATTGATCAGATTGAACAAGAATGAAGATAGAACCTCTCTTGTCATACAACTTAACTGGTCTGGATAAAATGACTAATTGAAGGTAGAGAGTCTCTGTTCTGGATTTTTGTCAGAGATCTGAAGGCAGAGTGGAATTCATAGATGACACAGAATAAAATGGATTCCTGGGTGTTGTAAGCACCGAGATTTCCATTTCACTGGCACTACCACTGGTACTGCTTTTAAAGGTTTCAAAATATTTAGGAGAAGGTGGTTTGTCAATAGAGAAAATTCCCCAAGCATCTGGACAACTTTCCCCATACTTGGCCACTGTGAGGGGTGCTCCTGGATACATCAAAATCTAACTTCAAGTTCCTTGTTTCCCTTTGCCACTGACACAATTTTATGTCCGTCAAAGTGTAGATCGTTTAACATACACTGAAATTGAAATTTATTAGATATGTTTTTTATGGGTTGGTATGTTCAATTCAAAATTGTATAATCGTTTAATGTAAATATGTTTGTTGCTATCATATTACAAAGATTTTCTATATGCACCCAAAATTGTATTCACGTGAAATTAATAATACAATATGAATACATTAGGCTATGTCTCGAGATAGCTAGTCTATTTTGGACATACAATCTCTTGGTTGAGTGAATATCTCAACCACACACCAATATAGGAAGCTAACTAGTGTTAGTGTCAGTATCTTCCTCCCTCCGTCAATGATCAAATTCTATTGTTGCATTGCATATTAGGTGTATCGCTCAGTCAACTGCATAATGTTAGTGTCGGTATCTTCATCACTCCGTCAATGATCAAATTCTTTGTTGCATTGCATATTAGGTGTCTCGCTCAGTCAGTTGCATTCCATTAGGATCATGGATCATCTAACGGTAGTGGCTCATTGTACATTTTCCCTCATGTCCTTTACCTGTTGGCCTATTTCCGCTCATTTAGATCATCTTCAATCATTTTTTGTCTTTAAATCCGCAAAAGTCATTTTTAGGGTTTTTAGTCCCATTAGGTCTAGGGTTTCGTCAAAAAGGTCTTCAAAGGGTTCAATAACGGTCAGCAGGTGCATGAGGAGGTTGAATAAAGTTCCAGTACTAATAAATTCCATCATCATATGCCCAAAAATGAATTTTTCCTCAAAACTCTGTTTTGAGGAAAAACAGAGTATTTTATCTTTTCATGTATATAATTTGGTGTAATCCCAATTTTTCATATGTAACAGTTTCAGTGGAAACCCTGGTCACCTTGCCAAGCTTTAGCAACTTCATCCACTGCAATGCAAACAAAAAATCAAGTCATTCAGTTAATCAGAGACAAAATAAAGTAAAATTGCCTCAAACAGAGTTTGAAAAGAAAGTGTCAAATGTAAACATTACAAAAGTGAGTTTTATGAAGTGAAAAATTAAAGTCTTTTGTATATAAGTTTTTTCTTGTGTTTAAAAGACTCATTTGCATCCAAAAGAGTAAGAGAGAATTAGAGCAAGCTCGTGGTAACAAAATCGCAGCAAAGAGTTTCAGTTTCGGGGGCGCGGCGCATTGGGTGAGTGGCGCGACGCATAGAGCTGGTACAGTGCACTAGGCCACCCTCCACAGTGTAAAAACTATACTGGTGTGGTGTGTTGGGTTTGTGGCATGACGCATAGAGATGCAAGCCATTTTCACCACAAATTCATCCAAATTCTCAATTTGCTAGGCTTCCTCCGGTCCAAAGTAAGTCAACAACTCTTCAAATGCCAATGAAAGTGCGTCTTAAGATGTTTATGATGATTTATTAGAACAATTTCAAACCCTACCTTGCAATTTTTGCTCAAAACATGATTGCTTAGGGTTTGTAAATTTGTTTTTGTTGCCATCACTCCCTCACCTTTTTATTCCCCCACTTCTTTTCTAGTTTCATTAACCCATTTTACTATCCCCATATCCCTAAATTCATTCACCCCTATCCCCAATTCCCATTATCCCAAACCCTATCTACAAAATTCCCAAACCTTAATTGCTATCCCAAAAGCCTAAAAACTGTCCCTAAAATCCTTCTATTCCCCAAATTCTAGTCAGCAACATTCCCAAAATCCCTTTTACCCTCTCCCTTCATAGTCCCTCATACATTTTCATATACTTGGCAGCAAAAGATCAAAGACACCTAAAATCTCTTCATACTCATCTAAGACAACACAAACATTTGGTAAACATGGAGTGTGATCCTTCCTATGACCGAGATGAAGAGACACACAGTGACTCTCCTATCGAAATGCATGCACCAAGGAGACCTCACAAGGGTGGTAAACATATAAGAGAGGATTCCACTTCACTTGCCGAGCTACAGGCCTGCCCTCTTGCTATCACATGCTTTCAACACCAATCATGTTATCAGTTCTGTGAGATGGTTGCTAGAGTCCAATACCATCATGAGTTGGCCAGGTTGTTTGTGCCTCATCTACATAATGGTCAAGCCACTCTAGCTGATGTGATATTCACCTTGACACCAGAGTCTATTTCTCTAGCAACTGGTATTCCTAATGTCGGAGCGCAGTGGAATAAAAGGCAACAAATTGACAGGGAACATTATGAACCATACGTCAAGCCCCGTGAGACAACGCAGCAGAGTTTTTCCCTTTCAGTACCTGAAAGACTCATATGCTCCCTTGATGAAACTCATAATTAAGTATTTCAGCTGTGAGGGCCGGTTTTCAGATTATTGATGCACTTTACCAGGGTGAGAATGATGAATCTCCCCTACTTCATGTGTCGAAATATTGAGAAGATGACCACCCTAGTGCAAAAGAAAACTCATCAACAGCAGTATAACAGTATATATCATTTTTCACTCATCAAAATTGTGGTCATACATCAGCTTGGTTTGCAGGACATTTCATGGGAGGATTTCATTTCTCGTGAGTTCTTCACGGCTCCTTAGGTAACTCCAGAAGATTTTCATGAGATAGGTGGACCTTCACATCAGTAGGAGGGTCATGAGACATAAACCGCTAGTGTGCCGGTGTTTGTCACCTATCAAAAGGGCACTAGAGGGTTGTTTGCAGCAGCAAAGCAAGTATTATCTCCACCCAGGAGCACAATAGGTTCAGGACAAGGGCAAGAGGCCATTACATGATGAGGGGCCTTCAGGTGAGCAGGAGACCGATTTCATTCTCATTTAATATGATGACACTGATTTGGGCCCACAAAGCTCAAAGCTCAAGGAGGTCATCCAAGAGCAGGAAGAGGACATCCAAGGTTTGTCCCTCAACCTGGAAAGAGCCAAATGGATAATCAACTATCTGGAGCAAAGAAACAAGCAGTTAGAGGATCAACAAACCATAATGGAGCTAAGAAACATACAAGAAAACCGGCAAGCTGCCAAAAGGAGGAGAGTCAAGATCACAACACTTGAGCAAGAAATCAATGATGATTGTGAGTCTGGGGTTGGAGAGGACAAATATCCACTTGGAGAGGATGCTGGAGAAGGCCGTCAACGAGAAAAATATGTTTTTTTTTCTCGGTAAAAACTAGCTAAACTTTTAAATTATATGTACAAAAGAACTTTACACACAGAAAGACATGCCTTCCAGGGCCTGCAATAGCACCCTGGGAACCTTGACTGTAGACCGAAAAGCTCCCTCGCAGGGGCAGCATCGCCAGAACTTCTCAGAACTTCTCATGACAACAAAAGCTCCCACACAGGGGCAGCACCGGACCGACTTCTCAAAACAATGGCAAAATCTATTAGAATCCCTGAGGAACAACATTGTATAGACCAGACACATGACTGCCCACGCAGGGGCTTGCTGCTAAGATCGACTGAACCATATACCGGACAGATTTAAGCACGACAGAGACACAAGTGTCAACTGCCAGCGTAGACCAAACAGAATTGAGACTGAACCATAGACCTGACAAATTTAAACACGGCAGAGACACAAGTGTCAACTGCCAGCAAACATAACCGAATAACAAAATCAAAATACCCGCAGCTGCATTAGTCCTGGAGTCGGGCTGGGGATGGAAGGTGGGCTGCAAGATGTGCTTCCGCCTCTTCACAGAGGCTGTTGTCTTCGACCACGTACGCCCAACCGTCACCTTCTTCACGTCCTTCCCATATTTTCTTCCATTTCTCCTCGTCAACGCCTGGAGGGGCTGGCCCCAATGGAGGTGAGAGGTCTTGCGTACTCTTTTCCTCCATGCCTCCAGCTTCAGACGGTGGTTGCACCGTAGCAATGACCTTTTCCGCAGCCGCTTCTTCTCCAACCTCAATTTCCTTTCCAGAGCCTTCCAGTGGCATCTCCAGCGTGCCCTGAGGACTTCCATCCTCAATTCCTTCCGGAATTTTGGTGAATAGGACTGAAATGTGGGCATTGACTCCTGCATTGTCCGCAGAGTTGCCCAGAGTGAATACCACAGAGCCGAAGGCTGGAAGCGCCGGCTCCCCTTCGCTGGAACTCCCGACCTCCATGAATTGTCTAATGGGGAGCTGGGTCGCCCGGGCTCGCCTATGACAATAGCAGCAACAGCAGTGATGATGTTCATCTGCTGCAGGGGTTCGTGAGGAGGAGCCTCTCCATGGTCCCCTTCTGCTGGGCTGTCGCTCCCGTACTTTAACCATAGTGTCCCTAATGCCTCCTTTGTATGCCTGAGGGTAAGCTTAGCAATGCCAATTTCTTCCCAATTCGCCCTCTGGTGCACAGAACTCAGCTTGAATTCCTCCTCTTGGTGCCAGACTATTCCATTTCCCCAATTGTCGTTGCGTATTTGCCAATTGCCCTCCCCTTCCAGACCAGCGGCAAGGATGGCAACAGAGACAGGCTTCAACTGTGCCGCGGGGTGGTGAAATCTTCCCCGGCCTGAACTCTCTGTGCTTCTGCACCCACCAACTCTCAGCAAACCAATATTCCTTGCTCGACCCATCGAGCTCCTCATATGCTGCTTCATTCCCTCGTTGCAGGCGCTCAATAACTGCGCTCTGCTCCTCCATCTACCTCTCCCCTCAGCCATCAATTGCATTAACTGCAGCTTTGCGCGGAAGGGGAGTTTAATTGCCAATTGACGGCCTCCTCCGAGGAGCCGTGGAGTTAACACGGGGCGGCACATGCTGGGCATGTGGCTCGCCCCTCCTCGACACTCCAACACCCGCATCCGGGGCTTCGTTGTCCCTGTGGATGAGACTCTCACATTCCTGTTTGCGTTGGTTGCTAGGAATGATGTCCAGGTTGCCCTCAAGGAAGGGCTGGTCTGAGTCTACCCCAATATTAGCAAGAAGATCTGCTATCTTATTACCCTCTCTTTTTGTGTGATGAAAGGAGATGGCATTGTAATTGCGCACTTCATCAGCCATGCTACTGAGCCTGGCCTCAAGTCTCCAGCTGTTGGCTACCTTCCTGGCGTGCGAGCCATTCTGAATGCGAGTGGCCATGTTTATAAGAATTTGAGAGTCTCCTTCCACGATCAGCGGTTGAAGATTATGTCGCCTTGCTGCAAGTATCCCCTGCCACATACCCTCCAGCTCTGCTGAGTTATTGGTGTCCCAACCTATATTGCCAAAGTAGATCTGTTGCGGGGTTCCTTGGTGATCCCTGATGACACCTCCAAATCCTGCTGGGCCAGGATTACCTTTAGATGCTCCATCAAAATTGAGCTTGTATGAGTGTGTAGGTGGAGCTTCCCATCCTCCGTCCTCCTTGCCCTTGCAATTTGCTGTCTGCTGTGTAGTTGGCTCTTGTGGCATTTGCAACCCCCAGTTGTTTAGGATGTTTTTCTCATTGTCTGCAGTGGGGAGATCCTGTTGAGTCCAAGCCTTCAGTAGCATGGTTTCTTGGAGGTTATCGTGCACTCTGTTCCATATGTCCTCCATATTCGAGCTGAGATTTTTGAATATGCGCCTATTCCTTTCCTTCCAGATGTTCCATAGTAGGATACCTGGGATTATGTTCCACAGGTGGTTGAGCAACTCACTGTTGTAAGGTCTTTTCGGCCATTGCCGAATGGTGTCTATGATGCCACCCGCCTCTCTGCATCTCCTTTGACTTCTGAATTCTACCTTCTCCCACATCTGAGTAGCAAGCGGGCAGGTATCTAGAAGATGCTACAAGGTTTCTTCATTCTGAAAGCAGTTGTGGCATAACGAGGGTCCGTGGAAGTTGCGTTTCCTCAGTTTGTCCCAGGTAAGAATCTTTTTATGCCCCACCATCCAAAGAAAGTGAGTTATTTTGGGCCAGGCCTTGAAGCTCCATATTCTTGCCCAGAGAGGATCCGGCATGGTGGGGGCGTCTTCTAATAGATTATAAGCTTCAGAAGTGGAGTAAGAACCTTTGGGAAGATAGCCCCATCTAAGAATGTCCTCACTGTTGTCATACCTGATGCTTCTCTTTTTCAATTCGTTTTCAAGGGCTGCTACTTCCTGGGTGCTGGTGATGTTGGTTATTTGATTACTTGGTTGCCATTTCTTGAAGCCAGTTCCCAGTTCCTGAATCCAGAATTGATGAACCTTAGCCTGCTGCTGCTCCTGTCTGCCTGGGGTAATGGCTGCCGGCAGAACACTTGAGAGTTTAGGTAGCTGGTTCCAAGCATCGTTCCAAAATCTAGCACTGTGACCATTTCTTATTTCCCAGAAGCTGTGTTTCTGAACTAGCTGGTGATTCTGTTTGGCCGCGTTCCAAATGAGTGATCCTGTGATGGTGGGCTTGAATCTTATGAGCTCTGCTTGAGGCATGTTGTTGGTGTATTTAGCTGTCCATATTTTGGCCCATAACTTGTCCGGATTTGTCAGCCATTGCCACCAGATTTTGGCGGTCATGATGATGTTACTGTGCTCAGGATCTCGGAGGCCAATGCCGCCTTTGTGCTTGGGCTTGCAGGTGGTGTCCCATTTTACTAGTGCCCATTTGCGGTTAGTAGCTGAAATTCCCGAGAGAAAGTTGCGTTGCAAATTTCTCAGACTTTTTAAAACCCACTTTGGAGCAGCCAGGATGGAAAACAGATAGAGGGGCATGGCTTGGAGGATGGATTTGAGAAGCACAGCCCTACTGGCCAGATTGAGGGAGCGATGCGTCCATAAGTTAAGTTTGAATTCCAGTTTCTCAATGAGGCCTCGCCAAGCAGGTTGCTTTATGGCTGAGGCGGTGAGAGGCGCACCCAGGTAAATGGAGGGGAGAGAGGCGGTTTGAAAACCCAGGATGCGGGAGACGGCAAGTTTTACAGAGGGTGGAGTGTGGAAGAAAAATATTTGGGATTTGGTGTTATTGACCTGGGTTCCTGAGGCTCTTGAGAAGTCATTGAGCAAGGATTTCAGACAAGAGGCTTCCTGAGCAGAAGGATAGCCATAAAGCATGGTGTCATCCACAAATTGCTGATGAGAGGAAGCTGGGGTGTTATGAATGGAGATTCCTCGAAGTTGATTGGATAGCAGAGCCTGCTTGATATGCCTTCCTAAACCTTCCGCCATGATCACAAATAAGAAAGGGGATAAGGGGTCCCCCTGTCTGATGCCCCTGGAGGGTTTAAAGGGACGAGAGGGCAGCCCATTGACGAGAATGGAGAAGTGGGAGGAGGAAATAAGGCTCATGATCCATCTTACCCAGGTGGCACAAAAGCCAAAGGCTTTCAGCATGTGCTGAATGTAGGACCAGCTGAGCTTGTCGAAGGCCTTGGAGAGGTCGAGCTTGAGTAACATGCCCGCTTGTTTGGATTGCTTAAGCGAGTGAATGATCTCATGGGAGAGTATTATACCATCCATAACGAGAAAAATATGTTGAGAAACATGGCATATCACTATTTATCAAGGAATATGATGTGCCAAGCTAGAATCTGGAACTTGAAGGCCAAGTTCAAAAAGAGATCAAGGAGGCAAAAAGCACAAGATAAACTTTAGATCTTGGCCGAGGCTTCCTTGGCCCAGCATAACACCTAATGGAGGACATTCAGCCCAAATTTCAAAAAATTTGGGACACTTTTTGCATTTTTGAAATTTTTGGGCCAAAACACAGATTTTTCATGAAAAAATATGCATGATCACCAATGGCCAAGAGATGTTGACAGGTTTTGAGCCCCCAAAAAGGTCAAAAACACCCTAAAAATGACATTTCTGCCCCTTTTTTGACACACAGGAAGCAGTCTTGGGAGAACTCAGTTTTGGAGGGGAAAATGGAGGCCAAATTAAAAAATTCCACTTGTGTTGAAAAGTAGATAGGTAGACCTTTCCAACAAGCCCACTTGGAGCAAATGTGGACACCGGGAAGGCCTCCAAAGCAACTGCAAAAAGGTGATATGCATAGGGAAATTAGCGCGGCGCATTGGAGAAATTTTGCTCAGTTTGACCAAAATACTCTGTTTTTCGCCTAGCTTCTTGACAGTTTGACTTTTCACCTTCTTAATGTCAAACTCATGATGTAATTTAATGTAATTTAATGGATCTTGATGTAATTATGTTGAATTTTTACTCATAGAGGTAGATTCATCCATGAAAAGGTAGTTTGCAACTAAATGAATTAGTTCCCTAGTTTTTAGAGGCATGTTGTTCCACTACCTACTTTTTAGTTCTCAATTTAGAATTTGTTGGAACAGCTCCTAAACTCATGAGCTCGACCCCTAGAGGCTAGGATGAGTTGTTGGTTGCTTATATCTTGTAATTTTTCAGTCATTAGCATGGTTGGACTTTTGAAAAAGCTTGGAGCTTCATTGTATACTCATCTCAACAGTTTTGGCTAAGGAATAGACCAGGGTTTGCAGTACTTTATGGGATTCATGTGGCATCTTGCTTTGGTATTGTGTTTCCTTCTGTAAATTGTAAGTTTATATGTGTTTATGTATGCCATTATCTCTCTTGCTTCTTCTTAACTAAAACAAACAAGGATAAAGGTAGAATCCATTGAAATTGTAGTGCTCTACCTAGGGTTTGCTTAGTTATTGATGTTTTCAGCTGTTTGAAGAGGATCCCTGAGGTTTTCTTGCCCTGTTCAACTCCTCACCAGTCTAAATCTCTTCATTTCATTCAATTTGAAGTGCCAAATCAATTGCCTACCTTGCCCCATAGAGATCTCTGCAAAACTGAGCCTCTTTCCCCAGACCCAAATCTGCCTTTCCATTTGAGCTAACAAAACATCATTATATTCAATCAAGTTCTTTTGCACACATACCTAGCCTAAGATTAGTATTCACATCAATCATCTCAATTCCTCATTGATCATATTTTGCTGATATTGACAAGGAGAGAGCCCTCTGCCGACCTGGTAGGGCTAGCTACCAGGTTAAGCGTGGTTTGATGTTATCTTAGATCTTACCTTTCTCAGCCTGAGGTAGATTTAGGCACTAACAACTAGTTGGAGAGAATCTCTCAACCAACTAGACATCAACAAATCCCAAATACTAGGAACAAAATTCCCCTGTACATAGGATGAATCACAAAAATACAAGTAGGGATTATATTTTTACAATACCCCCCTTTAATGACTACTTGTCTCAATCTCAATAAACAAAGTCTAATTGTAGTCCTACTGTTTATAAACATGATCAAAAATAATATGTCGACGTCCATATAAAGGAACAACCATCTACCAAAATGCAAGAGTACCAACCGCTGTAACCTCCAGTTTATTAGGATGTTGTTTTTGTACATGGTTCAATCAACCATTATCTTCATACTTGTATCTGTACTTGTAAATCTCCCTCCATCATCATCATCATGGTTTTTCTCGGATTACCCATAACCATGCTATGGGTTTTATTAGGTTACCCTAAACCATGCCTATAGGAATCTTTGTCCACTTCACTCTCACATGTGGTTTTTGGCTTACCACAAACCGACACTACAAAGTTGTTTCCGACTTACCACAAATCAACACTACAAAGTGGTTTCTGGCTTACCAAAAACTTGAACTTACAAAGTGGTCTTAAAATTACCACTAACTTCATTAGGGTGCACATGCCTTATAAGGATAAAAACAAAACTTCAGATACATAATATTACAAACATTTCAAGGACCACTATAAAACACCATAGACTTTCTTACAGTTAATATGTGTGACTCATAGTACAACATGCTCGTGAGTCTATCCCACAAAATCACACAAATCTTCACTTAGTTTTCCATCATCCTTTAATCTAAAATGCACCTTCTTTCAAATGCCATCTTCACTGTCATGTATTTAATACATCCGATAGTCAATAATTGTTGCAAATAAATTTGTTTATTGTTGGAATGGCCAATTCCAACAGAGACTCCAACGTGTGACAATAGTTGGCCAAACTAATCGTCACAACAACAAACATCTAATTTTTAACTAGATTTACATTAATGCATTTACATCATCATCATCTCCCAACACACACAAGAGATGAATGGAAATAAAAAAAATTGCACAGATCGCATAGAAAGTCTGTTCCTCCAAAGCTAAAATGCATGCAACTCCATATTCCTCGTTCAGCAACTGCGTCTACTTTAGTTTTGTTCGCTTAACAATCTCAACAGATCGTTGATAACCATCACTAATTTCAGTCTCTTCTTGTTCACAACCCATTTGGACATCCAACCAACATGGTTAAATTGAACGATAAATGTTACCAAGCATGCATTCAGATCTTCTACGCTCTAAATTACACATCCAAATTGCATGATACTTCCTCTTATCCACTTACTGTCCTTAGGCACCAAACCCCAAGCTATGTCATTGGGAAGAGATGACATTTCTACCACCGTGGATCCATCCTTCATAGTCTCCCACTTTTCCTACACAACAAAGTCGCATTTCCTCAACATAGGGCCATAACTTGCGCTGAATATCATTATGTAAATATTCATATTATCGCTTAAACTTAAGATATGTTTCCCTTGAGTGAAATCTGAATCCCATTTCTTGGCAGTATTAACCGAATTGACCACGTTCTTGAATCTTGAAGAAGGGACCTTGAGCACTCTATGACCACAAATGGTTGTTACCGCTTCCTCTCTCATTTCTTGGTAGAAATATCGATTCCATTTTTGGAACAAATGATCTCAAACCATGGTGAGTCTGATCTCTGGTTGCATATAATTCAATCTATTACTAGACACATTTATCGCTGGCGTGCAACACATATCTCCTCAATGACGCCTCGTTCATGGATCCTGAATGGATATTTTCTTCTGAGTTGTCAAGGGCAGTCAATATTCTACAGACAACATGATAGACAAACAACACGATGCTTACAAATAATTTATTCACTCTCCAATTCCCTTGGCCAGGGAAGGGCCAAGGTCTAGGCCCATACAGGCTCCGATACCAATAAAGACTTTCTAAATGCACTCAAAATTGTATTCACATGAAAACAATAATACAATATAAATACATCATTCTATGTCTCAAGGTAGCTAGTCTATCTTGGACATACAATTCTTGGTTGAGTGAATATCTCAACCACACACCAATCTAGGAAGCTAACTAGTTGGAGAGAATCTCTCAGCCATCTAGATCTCAACAATCTCCCAAATACTAAGAAGAAACTCCTGTACGTAAGATGAATCACAACAAAGACAAGTAAAGATTATATTTTTCCAAATATAATTTTACATATATTACTATTGTATTTTTATTATAATAAATTTATTATTTGTTTGTTGCTATCATATTTTTTACATTTGTTACTATTGTATTTTTACTATGATAAATCTATTATTTGTTTGTTGCTATCATAATTTTGTATATATCCCTATTGTATTTTTATTATAATAATTTTATTATTTGTTTTATTTTTATCATAGAAAATCTATCACTACTCATTTTTATAAAAAAATACAATAATTTTATTATTTGTTTTATTTTTATCATAGAAAATCTATCACTACTCATTTTTAAAAAAAAAAAAAAAAATGTTTTATTACCGTTTTTTATTTTAAGTTTTATTCCAACAGTTTCTTATTATACTATTCGTAATATAATGAGTCAAACATATTTTTTGATATTGAATCGATAAATTTGTATTGTATTCCCAATCACACAAATTCCTTCCCGAAACTATTAACAAATTCCTTCCCGAAACTATTTAACATGTCTTTTCATGATTTGGTTTAAGTTCAACTTAAATAGACATCATAAAAATGATAATAATTTTTTAATAACTCTCATATTGTGTTGAAAGACCATACTTGTAATGTTACATTAATTCAAAGATTCTTTTCCTATTTATAAATATAATAGTGATTTTTTTTTTTAATTGTGTAATCCTAAATTTGATAATAGATAAATTGTAATCTAACTACTTGTGACAAGATAGTTTATCAAATACATACTTTGGTTGATAGAAATGTTACATACTCTTGTTGAAAGAAATGTTTTATTATATACAGAACCCGGTTGATAGCAATGAAAAGGTAAATAGAGTTGGTAACCATGAAGATATAAATTGAAATATATCATAAATTTCATCATAATTTAAATATTTGTATTTTTTTAATTTATTGAAAATATAATAATATTGATTAAAATAATTTAAATTAATAATAATGTTTGATTAAAATAACATTAATAATAATAAATAATTGATTAGTGGATATGACAGGATGGATGAACATAAAATAGAATGGAAATAATGTTTACTTTCATTGAATTAAGTTGGTTAATAGATACTGAATTTGAATTTAATTTGATTGTAAATTTAAGGAAATGAAAAGTTTTAATCATTATTATTAATTAAAATAATATTAATAATAATTAATAATTGATTAGTTGATCTGATGTAATAGATGAATATTAATGTGAATAGAATGTGTTTGTTTTCAAAGATTTTAGTTTTGCTAATTTGAATTTAATTTGATTGTAAATTTGGATTAATGAAAAATCAAGCAATAAAGTTAATCAATAACTTTATAGGAAGGTTGTCAAATCACCCAAATTTATATTCAATTGCCATAATTTAATTAATAACAAGAATAACTATGATGTAGCATAATCCCTGCCTCTACCGCTATTCAATTGGTTTTTTGCATAATGTTTTCTCACTAATTACGTATTCGTTTTCTAATAATAAATAAAATAAATAGCTCCGCACAATGAGTTAAGTTCAACACAATAGGCTATAATCTCTCCACAATGAGCTAACTTCCGCACAATAGGTTAAATTCCAATAAAATAAATAGCTTCGCACAATGAGATAAGCTCCGCACAATAGGCTATAAGCTTCACAAAATGAGCTAAGTTCCACACAATAGGCTAAGTTTTTCACACATAATTTATTAGTTGTTTTTTCAGTAATGATGTATTTGCTTTCCAATAATAAAATAAAACAAAAGCAATATTAATAAAACAATTTTATAGCTTATTATGATGAACTTAGCTCATTGTGCGGAGCTCTACTATTAAAATGTGTGGGGTCATGGGCTATAAGTCTCACATTTATGAAGTATGGTGTTTTCTCGGTAATGACATATTCATTTTACAATAATAAAATAAAATAAATAGCTCCACACAGTCTACTTATGGTTTATATGAATAGGACATTTTGTGTAGAAGTGTGAACATTTTTGTTTAATAGTAATATTTGTGTGTTGATTGTGTGAAAGTGTGAACATTTTTATTTAATAGTAATATTTGTACTTTCGTTGTGCGAAAATGTTGTCCATATAAAATAATTATCGAAAGCGGAAAGAATTAATGTGAGAGAACTAATAGCTATAATTAAATTCATAATAGTCTATTAATAGTCAAGTTAATAATAGTTAAATGTAATAGCTATTGCAGTGCAAAGTTTAACTCATTAATTGTTAACTACTAGCAATTGTCCCAAAAGGTAGAAAGAGAGGCTGATAGAATTATGAAGTTGGAATTGTTGAATTTCTGTAGAAGATTAAAAAGTATAAGTGGTTAGTGCACATCTCTCAAGGCACAGTTATAAGTGTGGAAGATGAAGGCTCGAAAAATTTGGCTTCACTTCAATGTTGAATGAAGGTCACAAGGCATAACACCAAATAATCAACAATGTTAGTTTTAGGGTGAGGAAGGAGGGAGTAAGGATACTATCAGGAACTTACCATGAAGCCAACACTTTTAATTTGAAATTCTCTTCGGTTTCAAAAAGACAATGTATTTTTCAATATCAACAAAAAACCAACCATGAGATCTTGTATGGGTATACTTTTTTTTCATATTCTGATATGATAGAAGAATTCTGGGCTAATACTCAAATTATATACTTTGGATCAAGTGAAAAGGAAAATCACTAAAACCACATTTTCTATTCAATTAGATGTTGTGAGGGCCTTTGTGAGAACAGTCAACAAATTCTAGCAGAAGCGATGGGTAGAATGGAGGCATTTTGAAGGGATTGGAAGCACAATTATGAAAAAGAACTAAAAGCAACAAGAAAACAAATGCTTAGGATGAATACCTAGCTGGACAAGCATAGAAAGAAAATAATCCTTGTGGAAGTAGGGGAAGACTGCATTAGGTAGAAACTACAATATCAAGAATACTTAATACAAGAATTCGTGGAGGGAGTTCGACATTTGGAGCTTGAGCAACATCATGGGCTTGTAGTTCTGAAGTCCCTTGTGCCTCACCAGCAAAATATTTGGTTCTTTTGGACAAGAGGAAGCAGTAGCAAATAACGAAGACTCTGTGGAACAACATTTTGAGCATTTCAAGAGAACATACCCATCCACGATGTCATTAGTTGTAGGAAGAATAAGGACAACTCACTTTGGGCATGATAACAAAAATGGTTAATATTATGTTATATTTCAAGTTTGTGATTTTGCTAGGCCAGTTTGTAAGGCTTATACTGGCTAGACAGTTAATTGTGAGTGCCTTTGTGACAACAGTCAACAAATTCTAGCACAAGTGATGGGGAGAATGGAGGCATAGATTTGCATATGGCCCCGCCCCACTGGAGAAATCAAACCCAAAATGGAGAAATCACTCTAAATAATAAGAAAGGAACTTTAGTTCATCTCCACTCATTATGTTACAAGTTTACACTACATCATTTCAGTAATTTTAAGACATCCTGAAACAAAACATTAGTGTAGTGCCATTTTCAGAACAATACTACACTAAAATTAGATTCAAAACATCTAAAGTACAATATAGAGATTAAAAATTCATACACAATCTCCTTCTAGATAAAGTCAACAACTTTCTAATAAATGTAAAAACTCAAAGTCACAGTACTTGCATAGAATTATTTAAGGAAACCATTAAACATAAAAGAGGTTTAGTTTATGGACTCCACATGACACTAAATCATAGCAACATTTACAACAAAATGAAGTTTGTCATAATGTAAGAAACTACAACCCCCAAATGAAAATATATTTTTTCTCACTTTCTTTTGTAACAAAGAGAATATATGGGAGAAGATGAATATGTGATTGCAACTGCTGCAAATTCTGAACATGATGCAAGATATGCTTTTGTGGTTGTGGATATTTTTAATGCTGGAAATGCTGTCTTTTTAGTCTGTTTCACATTGAAGTTGTTGAAACCAAACAAGTTGTAGTCATTGAAAATGCAAAGGCTATTTTGAAGGATCAACTCTACAGATTTCTTGCAATGGTGTTGTCACCATTGCTTTGTATCTAAGCTGCATGAAATGAGAAAACATGTACTAGTTTTGGAAATGGAACCACCTAAAAATGCACCCGCCCGCCCTCCCCTTCCATGGTTTAATTTTTTTTTTTAACTTAATATTTGTTCCACGCCCCTCATGGTCAGTTGGGGGTTTCCAAGAATTTCTCAAGGCAATTCCAAATTTCCATGAGTTTCCGGTAGTGGTACATTGGCATTTTGGTACATTGATTGGATTGCTGTCACAAAATATTCAAATCTCTATTGTATCTGTATCCAGATTCCAAGGATCCATGCCTATTGAAAGTTTAAACCCTGACTTGTCTATTTCATTATCTTTTCTACCCACCTAAAAGTTTTATTTATGTTTCCCTTGTCATCCTTAATAACAAAAACTTCAAAGTAGATTTGCTGGTGTCCTTCTTCCATCAGAACATACATGGTTTCTTGGTATGGTTAACATGTAAGCAACCAAAAAATGGATAGACTCAATATTCATTCCTCTTGCAACCAATGTACTAATAAAAGGGGTTATTAGTGAAGTGATATCCAAAATTTAGTTTTTAGATTATACCCAAGATAATTTACTGTAGTCCTAACTTTCCCAAAGCTTTTTTCGCTAACCAAATTATGACTCTTTCTGTCAGATTTGAAAGCAATTGCTTTATCATCTTGTACCAAAATCATCTCACAAGATATATGGTCTTATCTCAAATTCATAATATTTTTAAATTTGCATTTGGTAAAGTATATTCCACATAAAGATGTTAACTAAACCAAATCTCAATCATTTCTAAACAAAACTACAATCTAATTTTGAGAGCAGTGAAAGACTCTATCTTTCAGTTAAATGATTTTGAAATTTCATGATAGTTTATTCCTAAACTATTTTCCAATAATCAGATAAACAAAGATGCTTTTCCAATGAAACAATGACAATGGCTTTTAAATTTTGTAACTCCCATTCATGAATGACCAAATCATCTTCCTCCATGAGTGTTTCTCAGCCGTGTAAAAATTACAAGACTAAAATCTATTAAGTTCATATCACTTTATATGCAAAAATGTAATAAATGATGAAGGCAGCTATTTAAACCCAGCTTCCACCCCACAGACTACAAATCTAGGCTTTACATGAGCCAGAAGAACTTATTTTAGTTAAAACTTTCAACGATGTCTGCATTGAGATCCTTCAACAAGAGAAGATCCAGAAGAAAATGACAAATTCCTTGCAACAACTAAAAAATTTGATAGAAGGATAAGATTTCCTGCTAATTATTCCCCAAATTTTGATTGCAGACATAATGCACAATATTTATTATATCTAACCTGAATTGTGATCTTGACCAAGGCACTGAAGCGCAAAGATGCCTAAAGGACCCCTCTGTCTTCCACTTCTAGCAAAAACCATTAAATGACCCCCTAGAAATTAAACTACTAATCCTTGTGAACCAAACTATTGTGTACCTATAGTGCCAACTCATCTGGAAAACCCATCAAGTGTGCTGCTTGTAATCCAGAGATGGAGCAAGTGCACAACATAATGCATCTTGTAAATTATTATTTAGACATTGGCCTGTCTATCCATGCCCCTTCCACATGCCCATTCTCGCAAAAATATGCCCGAACCCTGGGCTCACCATCATGATGATATTCAAAAGACCTTCTAAAAAAGAATGCAACAAGCATGTCCCAAGTCCCCGTGGATGAACAAAATGCACAATTCACCAACGATTTCTCAGCTTTCATGTCCTTGATGTTTCTCAAGACATAAGAATTCCTGAAATTCTTAAATATACCCCTAAATAATCTATAGTTTCTCTTCTCTTCGGAGTGTAAACAACCAGGCCAATCACATATATAAAGACTATCACCACGAAACCTACTTGCAAGAAGCTTATTACCTTGTTCTCTAGTGAGATTCCAGATATCGCTGGCCAGATGGGGATCACCTAGGTTCCCTTTATTCCATTTTTTTGCATCACAGTATTGATGATCACCAGCCTAGTCATACGAGGTTTTCTCTTTTCTTTTGACCTCAATTGGGTCTCTTGAATTGTAGGTGACCCCTGGTGATTTATGCGCAGCTCCACTAGGGCTATCAATGGACTTAGAAAACTCACTCGTCTTTCCTTCAACTCCTGCTATTTTTCCAATTGGAAAAGCATCATCTATAATTTCTGCATTTAAGCATTCTCTCACCGCCCTTGGATGGACTTGGCAGCTCTCATCCATCTCTGTAGCTCCATTGGGCCTATCTAGAATTTGTCCATTTGAGCATTGAGTAATCCCATTGCCCATCTCTCCAATCACATTATCTGAAACCTGATTCAACTTATTAGCAAAATTCATGTTTTCTCCATTTGGGTTCTCTGCAGCGTTGTCTATGATTTTTCCACTAGGCCATTCTGTAACTGCGCACCGATTGCTTTTACAGCTATCACCCATATCCTCAGTTGGATTCTCGGCAACTCTATTGGGCTTATCTAGGATTTGTCCATTTGGATCCTGTGCAACTCCATTACCCATCTCTCCAATTCGATTCTCTGCAACTCGATTTAGACTTTTTGCAATATTTCTATTTTCTCCATTTGAGTTAATTGTACCTCCACTTAAGTCAGCGTTAACTACAACTTCTCCATTTGGGTGTCCTCTACTTGCACACGAATTGCCTTTATAACTCTCACCCATCAGCCAAATTTGGTTCTCTACAGCTCTATTGGGCTTGCCTGGAATTTGTCCATTTTGGTTATGTGTAATTCCATTACCCATCTCCTAACTAGATTTTCTACAACCTGATTAAGCTTATTTTCACTATTCCTGTTTACTCCATTTGGGTTCTCTGTACCTCCAATTGGCTCAGCGTTATCTCCAATTTCTCTATTTGGTTCAACATTATCTTCAATTTCTCCAATTGGGATCTCCGTAACAGCACATGGATTGGCCCCAAACCCCTCCCCCTACTCCCCAAACCCCTCCCCCTGCTCTCCAATTGAGTTTCCCGTAGCTGCACATGGATTGCACAATAGAAACCAGGTTGTGCACAACAGAAACCGAAAGCATGGTTATGGAAGCATGTCCTGGAAGAGCAAAAATCAGAACAGTTTTGGAGAGGGATAAATCGTCCGAGATATGTAGCCAGATGTCAGAGATAACCATAGGCCAGATGTCAATCAGAGAATCAAAGTGTAGACTACTAAAATAATTCAAAATAAGGCCTATCAGCCTAATTAGTTAAAAATGTTAATAGTTATAATGTTATAATAGTTGTTCATGTAAAATAATTATCAAAAGAAAGCATTAATGATGGAGAATTAATAGCTATAATCAAATGCACAATAGTCTATTAATAGTCAAGTTAATATAAGTTAAATGTAATAGCTATTACAAAGCGGAGTTTAACTCATTAATTATTAATTATTAATGAAAATAGTTAATCACTATATTATTATAGGTTAGTAGGCTTCCTTGTAATAGCTATAGTATCATAAAAATGTAATAATTTTAGGAAACTATTGTTGTTTTTTTAATTATTACAATTATTAATAGTTATAGTTCATTTTTCTATTACTATTATGGTGCTATCATTTATAGCTTCATAATCAACTCCGGATAGCTAATTAATTAATAACTATTAGTTATTCTTCATGGTTTCATTCTAATTTTATCATTAATGTTTTGTGTAAAGATTTTTTTATTTCGTTTTCATTGTGTGTAGGCACTCCTAAAACAATTGAAATCGAAATAACTAATTTAAAAAGTTTAATGGTTAAAGAGTGTGTGGAGCATTGCTTGTGCAAAACTTTTCGCACACAAATCTTGACACAAGCAAAGCTCAAAAGAAGAAATCATTAATACAGGAGAATTAATAACTATAATTAAATGCACAATAGTCTATTAATAGTCAAGTTAATAATAGTTAAATGTAATAGCTATTTCAGTTTGGAGTTTAACTCATTAATTATTAATTATTAATGATAGTATGAATATTTTTTTAATAGTAATATTTTTGTTTTCGTTGTGTGGAAAAGTTGTCCATGTCAAATAAATATCAAAAGCAGAAAACATTAACGTTAGAGAATTAATAGCTATAATTAAATGCACATTAGTATATTTATAGTCAAGTTAATAATATCAAATGTAATAGTTATTTCAGTGTGGAGTTTAAATATTAATTATTAATAAAAAAAGTTAATAGCTATAATATTATAAAAGTTGTCTATGCAAATTAATTATCAAAAGAAGCATTAATGATGAAGAATTAATAGCTATGACTAAATGCACAATAGTCTATTAATATTCAAGCTAATAATAGTTAAATGTAATAGCTATTGCAGTGCATAATTTAACTCATTAATTATTAACTATTAATGAAAGTGTGAGCATTTTTGTTTAATAATAATATTTGTGTTTTTGTTGTGCGAAAAAGTTGTCCATGTAAAAATGTTATCCAAAAGCAGAAAAAATTAATGCAAGAGAATTAATAAATATAATTAAATGCACAATAGTCTATTAATAATAAAGTTAATAATATTAAATGTAATAGCTATTGTAATGAAGAGTAAACTTATTAATTATTAACTATTAATAAAACAAATTAATAGCTACAGTATTATAAAAGTTGTCCATGTAAAATAATTATAAAAAGAAAGCTTTAATGGCAAAGAATTAATAACTATAATTAAATGCACAATAGTCTATTAATAATCAAGTTAATAATAGTTAAAAAAAAATAGCTATTGTAGTGTGGAGTTTAACTCATTAATTATTAACTATTAATGAAAATAGTTATATGTTAGTAGGTTTTCTTGTAATAGCTATAGTATTATAAAAATATAATAGTCTAAGGAAACTATCGATGATGTTTAATTATTACAGTTATTAATAGTTATAGTTCATTTTGCTATTACTATTATGTTGCTATCATTTATAGCTTCATAATACTATTATGTTGCTATCATTTATAGCTTCATAATGAACTTAGAACAACTAATTAATTAATAGTTGTTAGCTATTTTTAATGCTTTCATTTATATTTTTATCGTTGATGTTTTGTATGTAGATTTTTGCTTTCATTTTCATTGTGCAGAGGTACTGCTAAAACGGTTGAAATGAAAATAACCAATTTAAAAATCAAACACAACAAGCATAAGGATCTCTCTACACAGTGAAATCTTTCCACACAAAGCTCTCTACACAATGAAAACTTTCTACACAAAGCTCTTCACACAAGCTTCAACAATAGTTTTATTGAGATGACATGTTCTATGAAATTTTTGAGGGGTATTCTTTTGGAAATTGTGATAGCCTTAGAGATATCGTTTGTAGTAGTAGTGTGAAGAAGTTGATTGTGCGGAGAAATATGTTTTTTCCCCATTGCCACACAGCTATTCACTCATGTTGTGCACTTAAGCTTTTAATAATTTGAATATATAATTTACAGTTGGATTGAGTTACAATTACATTTTTTAATAATTTGAATATATAGTTCTATTTATGGTTTCGAGATAAAAAAAATAAATAAATAAAAAATAAAAAATAAATAAAAAAAATACGTTTTAATAATTTGAATATATAGTTTTATTCATGTTTTCGAATTGAAAAAATATCATAAAAGAATAATTTTTCACATCAAGCGTAAGAATAATAAAGGATAAGATAATATTTGTAGTAGTAATGCAGAGAAGTTCATTGTGTGGAGAAATGTGTTTTCTCTACACTTCGCACAACCATTCATTTGTTGTGCAATTAACTTTTAATAATTTAAATATATAGTTTTATTTAAGTTTTTGAAATTAAAAAACATCATAAACGATTACTAATTTGAATATATAGTTTAAAGATGGATTGAGTTAAAATTATGTTGTTAATCATTTGAATATATAATTTTATTTATGTTTTCGAAATTAAAAAACAATTACATTTTTAATAATTTGAGTATATAGTTTTATTCATGTTTTTGAAATTAAAAAACATCATAAAGTTTCTCGCTTCCGCACAATGGGCTAAGTTTTGTTTCTCACACAAAAGTTATTAGTTTTTTTCTTGGTAATGATGTATTCACTTTCCAATAATAAAATAAACTAAAAATAATATTAATAAAATAATATTATAGCTTATTGTGCGGAACTTAGCTCATTGTGCAAAACTATGCTATTAAAATATGTGGGGTTATGGGCTATAAGTCTCACATTTATCGAGTACAGTGTTTTGCCAGTAATGACGAATATGGTTTATATGAATGAGACATTTTGTGTGGAAGTGTGAACATTTTTGTTTGATAGTAATATTTTTGTTTTCATTGTGCGGAAGTGTGAACATTTTTGTTTAAGAGTAATATTTGTGCTTTTGTTGTGCGGAAAATATATCAATGTAAAATAATTATCAAATGCAGAAAGCATTAATGCGAGAGAATTAATAGCTGTAATTAAATGCACAATAGTATATTAATATTCAAGTTAATAATAGTTAAATGTAATAGTTATTGCAGTGTGGAGTTTAACTCATTAATTATTAACTATTAATAAAGAAAAGTTAATAGATATAGTACTAGCATACCCACATTTATTAAATAAATGTGTTTGATATACGTCGATAGGCATATATCAATGACATGCACAATCACATTAGTAAATGAGGTTGAAATAATTTGATATGTATTAATCCTATAAATTTAATATTTATATTAATATTGATATTCATAAATATATAAAAATAAAAATAATATTTATTTTATTATTAAAAAATACAATATTAATTATAATATTATAAAATATTTTATAATAATATTATTAGTAGTAATAATAAAAAAATTAATTAATAATAATAATAATAACAATAACAATAATATTATTATAATAATAAAGTAAAATATCAATAAAATCAAGGGATGTGTATTATAAACTCTATGGATTAAAATGTAAGGATTATTTAATAACCTATGGATTAATATTATAAACCATAGGGATTTAAATCCCAAGGGATTAATATTATAATCCCTAGAGATTATAAACCCAAGGGACTAATATTATAAACCCAAGGGATCAATAAACCCTAATTTTGTAATGTTGAGAGGCAACATTGGATTGAATTTTTCACAATAAATATGAAATTAATTGTCATCTTGCAACATTATTTGTCACAATGTGACGTTAAAAAATTGCAATGTAATATAACTTTCCAACAATGATTGTCATATTGCTTGTCAAAATGTGATAATGTTTGTCATAATGTGAAGTTGGATAGATTTCTTCACAATTGAAATATCACAACATTAAACACTAATGTTATTTTAAACACAAGGGATTAGTAAACCCAAGGGACTAATATTATAAACCTTAGGTAGTAAAAACCATAGCGATTAATATCATAAACCTTAGGGATTATAAACCCTAGGAATTAATATTATAAAGCCAAATAATTAATAAACCCAAGTGATTAATATTATAAACCCAAGGGATATATAAACCATAATTTTGTGATGTTGACAAGTGACATTAAATAACTTGCAATGTAATGTAACATTGTAAGAATGAGTATCAAATTAATTGTCATCTTGCGACAATGTTTGTCACAATCCAATGTTGGTTTGATTTTTCTAGCATGCAAACATCACAATGTGAAGCCCCACTGTAGTGTCGCAATGTGACGTTGAAAAAATTCCAATGTAATGTTAGGTTCCAACAATGATTGTCATATATCTTGTCAAATTATGATAATGTTTTTTGCAATGTGACATTGAAAAATTGCAATGTAATGTAGCTTTCCAACAATGATTATCAAATTGCGACAAAGTTTGTCATAATGCGACGTTGGATAGATTTCTTCACTATTCAAATGTCACAACATTAAACCCTAATGTTATTTTAAACAAAAGGGAATAGTAAACCCAAGGGAATAATATTATAAACCTTAGGGATTAATATTATAAACCCTAGGGATTATAAACCCAAGGAATAATATTATAAACCCAAGGGATTTCTAAACCCTAATTTTGTAATGTTGAGAGGTGACATTAAATTAATTGCGATGTAATGTAACATTGCAAGAATGAGTTTCAAATTAATTTCCATCTTGTGACAATGTTTGTCACAATTCAATGTTGGCTTTATTTTTCTATCTTGTAAACATCACAATGTGAAGCCCTGTTGTAGTGTCGCAATGTGACGTTGAAAAAATTACGATGGAATATAAGGTTCCAACAATGATTGTCATATTGCTTGTCACATTGTGACAATGTTTGTCACAATCCGCCCTTGGATAGATTTCTGCACCATTCAAACGTCACAACATTAAACCCTACTGTTATTATAAAACCTACGGATTAAAAACCAAAACGGTTAATATTATAAACCCTAGGAATTATTAACCCAAGGGATTAATATTATAAACCCAAGGAATTAATACACCGTAATTTTGTAATGTTGAGACTCGACATTAAATAAATTGCAATGTAATCTAACATTGCGACAATGAGTATCAAATTAATTGTCATCTTGCAGTAATGCCTGTCACAATGTGAAGTTCGATTGATTTTTGTACCCTGCAAACGTCACAATACAAAGCCCTGTTATATTGTAACAATGTGACATTGAAATATTTTCAATGTAATGTAAGGTTCCAACAATGATTTTCATACTGATTGTCACATTGCGACATTGTCACATGGTCAATCATGGTTAACCATGATTGGCCATGGTTGACCGTGATTCATTTATATATTGAGAAAATCCTATGATAAACCCTAAGATAAATATTATAAACCAAGCTATATAAACCATATGATAGATATTACAAATATTATAAATAGTAAAATAAACATGGTTGACCATGGTTGATTTTCATATTCATACAATCATTGTCACAATGCGACGTTGTTCCATGGTTGAGAATGGTTGATCGTGATTAATTCTCATATTGAGACAATCTTTGTTAGAATACGACACTCGGCATGGTTGACTTTCATATTGAGACAATCTTTCTGACAATGTGACATTGGACCATGATTAACCATGATGAAACCCTATAAATAATCATATACCCTAGGAATATGACCTATAAATATAATTAAATTTGATAATTTAAAATTAAAATAATTTTTTTAATAATATAACAAATTCTCATAATAAATTTAATAAACATTTAAATTTATTTAAAACTAAAATTATTATTTATTTATTCATTTTAAAATAATAAAATATCAGATGGATTAAAATATTAAAATTATAATTATTATCAATATTCAAATTAAAATAATAATAATAATATTATTAAAATTAAAATTAAAATTAAATTATTATTAATATTAATATAACATATTATCATAATAAATTTAATAAATTCAATAAACATTTAAATTTATTTAAAAGAAAAAATACTGTTTATTTATTCGTTTTAAAATATCACATTAAAATTCAAATTACCATTAATATTAAAATTAAAATATTAATAATAATATTAAAATTAAATTAAAAATACTATTAAAATTAATAATATTAATTAATATTAATATGAATATTAATATCACATACTAAAATAAAAATTAGGAAAAACAAGTTGTGTATGAATATGTAATGTGTTTATGAAAACACAATATATAAGAATTTTTAATGATGAAGTCAATTGATGGCAACAATTCACGTGTGCACATGCAAGCGTTCACCTCTTAACCCCTACTAATGGTATCAAATATATGGAATATTTTTATATATTTATGATATTTTTATGAATTAAATTATTTTACGGGTTTTAAAATCCATATTTTTATATATTTATGATATTTTTATGAATTAAATTATTTTACGGGTTTTAAATGATATTAAAGTAGTTTCTTACCGGCTTGTATCAACAACCATTTTTCCAATAGACAGAAGTTTAACGAAGGTAATGACTCATCCTTCCAAATAATTTAACTGTAGAATGCGAATACAACCCCCTTTCATTGGATCAGTGTAAACCATTATATATATATATATATATATATATATATATATATTCTTCTCCTCCTCGAGCTATTAGCACTAGCAAGCTTCATGCCACCCCACCCCACCCCAAAAAAAAATAGTGAGTTGAGCTATGGATTGTTACTCCCAAAGCAAAACCTCCCACCCCACCCCAAAAAAATAGTGAGTTGAGCTATGGATTGTTACTCCCAAAGCTTTTTCTAGAACAACTTGCGGAAAATAATGCAAAAAACAGAGAGTTAGCTTCCACAACTACGAAGAATTTTTCTGAAAAAAACTACGAAGAATTTCGATCGAAAATAGTTAATCTTTATAATAATATTATAAGTTAGTAGGTTTCCTTGTAATAGCTATAGTATTATAAAAATGTAATAATTTCAGGAAAATATTGTTGTTATTTAATTATTATAGTTATTAATAGTTATAATTCATTTGCTATTAATATTCACTGCTATCATTTCTAGTTTCAAAATGAACTCTCTAAAGCTAATTAATTAATAACTATTAACTATTTTTTATGCTTTCATTTATATTTTTATCATTAAAACTCTGTGTAGATATTTCTGCTTTCATTTTCATTATTCGGAGGCACTACTAAAATAATTGAAATAGAAATAACCAATTAAAATATTAGAATGGGTAAAGAGTGTGCGTTGGAATTAGAAAGGGATGTATGGATAATTTTGCTTTCATTTTCATTGTGCGGAGGCACTACTAAAACAATAACACGTTTAAAAATTCAAATCGCTAAAGAGTGCGTGTTGGCATTAAAAATGGATGTAGAGTTAAAACAACTAAAATGAAAATAACAAATTTAAAAATTCGAATAGGTAAAGAGTGTGTGTTGGCATTAAAAAGGGATGTGCGGATATTTTTTGCTTTCATTTTCATTGTGCAAAGGCACTACTAAAACAATTGAAATGGAAATAACCAATTTAAAAATTCGAAAGGCTAAAGAGTGTGCGTTGGCATTAAAATGTATGTAGAGTTAGCAGAGCATTGCTTTTGCAAAGCTTTCCACACACTGAAAGCTCCCCACAAGAGGTATTTTGTCACCACTTTATGAAAAGTAGAAAGCGTTAATGTGGGAGAATTAATAGCTATAATTAAATGCACAGTAGTCAGTTAATATTCAAATTAATAATATTAAATGTAATAGCTATTATAGTGCAACTTTTAACTCATTAATTATTAACTATTAATTAAAAAAGTTAATAGCTATAGTCCATGTAAAATAATTATCAAAATAAAACATTAATGACGGAGAATTAATAGTTATAATTAAATGCATACTAGTTAAATGTAATAGCTATTTTGCTGAGTTTAACTCATTAATTATTAACTATTAATGAAAGTGTGAACATTTTTTTTTAATAATAATATTTGTGTTTTCGCTGTGAGAAAAATTTATCTCTGTAAAATAATTATCAAAAACAAAAAGAATTAATGCGAGAAAATTAATAGCTATAATTAAATGCACTCAAAAGAGCATTAATGATAAATAATTAATAGTTATAATTAAATGCACAATAGTCTATTAATATTCAAGTTAATAATAGTTAAATGTAATAGCTATTGTAGTGTGGAGTTTAAGTAATTAATTATTAACTATTAATGAAAATAGTTAATAGCTATAGTATTATAGGTTAGTAGGTTTCCTTGTAATAACTATAATATTATAAAAATATAATAGTTTCAGGTAACTATTGTTGTTGTTTAAGTATTACAGTTACTAATAGTTATAGTTCATTCTGCTATTATTATTGTGTTGCTATCATTTATAGCTTCATAATTAACTCCGGAGAGCTATTTAATTAAATAGATATTTAGCTTTTCTTTATGTCTTCATTTATACTTTTATCATTAATGCTTTCTACAGAGATTTTTGATTTCATTTTCATTGTACAAAGACACTGCTAAAATGATTGAAATCGAAATAACTAATTTAAAAATTCAAACATATCAAGCATAGACATCTCTCTAAACAGTGAAATCTTTCCACACAAATCTCTTTATACAGTGAAAGCTTTACGCACAAAGCTCTCCACACAAGCTTCAACAATAGTTTGATTCACATGAAATCTTCTATAAAATTTTCAAGGAGGGGTATTCTTTTGTCAATTGTGATAGTCTAAGATATAGTTTAGAGTAGTAGTGCACAGAATTTGATTGTGTGGAGAAATATGTTTTCTCCTCACTCTCGAACAACCATTCACTCATGCTGTGCAATCAAGTTTTTAATAATTTGAATATGTAGTTTAAAGCTAGATTGTGTTATAATTACATTTTTTAATAATTTGAATATATAGTTTTATTTATGTTTTCGAAATTAAAAATAATTAAGTTTTTAATAATTTGAATATATAATTTTATTCATATTTTCGAAATTAAAAAACATCATCAAAGAATGATTTTTTACATCAAGCATAGGCATAATAAAGGATAAGATATCGTTTGCAGTAATAGTGCAGAGAAATGTGTTTTCTTTGCACTCCCACACAACCATTCACTCGGTGTGCAATTAAGCTTTTAATAATTTGAATATATAGTTTAAAGCTGGATTAAGTTACAATTACTTTTTTTAATAATTTGAATATATAGTTTTATTTCATTTTCGTGTTGAAATTAATGGAGAAATGTATTATTGGAGAGAGTTCGTTCATTAGTTACGTGTGAGACTTAGATTAGGAATTTGTTCCTACCTTCTAGGTGGTTGTTCTAACTTCTCCATTTGTTTGTAAACTATATATTCTTGATGGTTAATGAGAAAGTTGTAGAGCGTTATGCCAAAGGCAGTCTCCAAGTGAAGCTCCTCACATGTGAGCTGCTCAGTTTGATGAATATATTTTCTGACTTCCAATTTTAACATGGTATCAGAGCTAGATCAACTTGCGTATTTAGGAATATCACTAGAGTTGTGAAGATCAGACTGTGGTCTTTTTTGATTCAATGAGGAGAGAGCGGATCATGAGGAAAGTTGTTCCATACTGGAAGCGTTGTGTATATTTGTTCATCGTTGGAGTTGTTGGAAAGTGTGAGTCACTGCTTGAGATTCTAAGCAAGGTTTGCAGCATCGTGGTGAGTTGGCGCCCGGTAGTCTGCATGCACCTATTTGAATCATGGGTCGAGTTGTTATTGTTGTGCGTTGAAGCATCATGGTAGGCAGCATTTGAAGTGGCACCAGAATGGATTCGAAGTGGCAGTGTTTGATCTATTGGTTTTTTTGCAGAGGCAACGTAGTGGTGAGTGTAACACCCCCGAGTTGGAATCGAGATTAGCGACAGGCACATGATGGGCGAGAGGGCGAGTTGGAGTAACCGGCGAGCCAGTGCACTTGCACGGTGTGATGAGTCGGTCGAAACGAAGGGGAAACATGGAAGTCATTTGGGCGAAAATGGTTAAGTGTTGAAGTCTTCGGGTGGGCGGACTTATATGGTGAGGCGGTCGCGGGGGCCGGCGCCCTCACCATGGCCGACACGAAAAGATAGCCAAAAAGCTAAAATTTGGGTCGGCTGGCTTGGGCCGATGTGCAACAAACATGGCGAAGTGGCGTATATATAGGTAGAGATGATTTGGTGAAAGATCAATCCAAGAAGTGTGAGCAAGTATTCACATAAGACAAGTGTGAGCTAAAGGATTGGGTTCTGAGATCTTGGCGAAGGGTGCAGGTAGATCTAAGGGCCGAAGCACCTTAGCTGCAAACCGGAAGGAGTTTGGTGGTAGTTGTAGTGGAGCAGGAAGCAGGTGCAACTAAACGGGCGTGTGAACTTGTTTGGCGGGTCGAACGAACGGACAAGGTGTAGGTCAGCCGAGCGGGCGCACACGGAGCGCCGAGTTGGTAAACCGGGTCGGCGAGCAAGCTTGCACGAGAGCGCAGGAGGGCGAGCTCGGGTGAAGGGCGTCAGTGGTTGGCGAAGGTCGGTGTGTTGAGGAAAACACACCTGGCAAGCGAAGGTTTGGCGAGTTGCGGTAGACGCGCTCAGTGAACGACGATTCGGGTGGGTTGAACGCGCCGGGCAAAAAACGATGAGTTGGGCGGTCGCGGTGGGCATGCTCGAACAAAATGATGAAATGCTAAACAGGCGGTTGCGGTGAATGCGCCCGGGCGAATGTGCCGACGAGCGAGTCGGTCGAGCATGACGAAACGGTGAATGATGGGCGGTTGTGGTGAAACACGCCCAGTTGAATGAAACGACGAGCGGGTAGGTGAACGCTTGGGTAGGTGTTCACGTTTGACACGATGGTTGAATGGGCACTGAATTATGCGACAAGTGCGACAGGTGCACGAGTTGGGCAGCAACTTGTGTGACTTTTCCCGGTGGTTGGGCGAGGCTACACGACAGTGCAGGAAAGTGAAATTTTACAAGTATGAGATGAAACTGGGGGTTTCTCTCCATTGTAAGTTTTATGTGTAAAACTGAATATTATCATTGTTATATGGGTAGACTCATATTTACAGGGAGTTTCCCCTCCTGAGATAATCCGTTGTGCATTTGAATGATAATGATGATAATGTGTTAATGATGTTTATGAAAGATTAATGTTTCCGTTGTGTTAACGAATGTTGTACTTAGCTGATCGAAAAATAAACCAAGTATAAGAATAGGCGTAGTCCACAACCGTGAGTATTGTTAAAAAGAAAAGGGTTGGCGGTGCCGCACCCTTGATCGTGCGGTTGAAAGATCACCACCAGGGTAGGGGCGCGACAGGTGGTATCAGAGCCCTGATTCAGAGAATGAGTTGAAGTGCAACTAATAGGTTGATTCAGAGGCCGATACGTGATGAAGGAGTTTGATAGGTAATTCAGATTTGCAGTTTATGGTCTACACCAGATCACAAGGGAAGCGGATGGCAGCGATGGTGGAAGAACCTCAGGTGAATCTAGCCAAGATGTTAGGGAATCTTTCCTTGATAGGGTATTGGATCATGTGGAAGAATTGGGTTCCAATATGGCTTCTATGAAGGTTGAGAACATGCAGGTTCATGAAGGCTATGCGAAGGTGAAAGAGGAACTTGAAGACCTCAAGGTTAGATACGAGTATACTGAATCGGAGTATGTGCAAATGAAAGAAGTCAAGAATATTGGTGAAGTAAGGGATCAAGGTTTGGCTGAAATAATGAAATTGTGGTAAGCTCTTGACGATGCTCTGGATGAGATTGTGGTTTTGAAGAAGGTTGTGAGACACAACTCAGGTGGAGGTGTGACTCATGTCAAAGTCAAAGATTCAGATTCTTATGACGGGACGAGGAATGCGAAAAACTCTTGGTAACTTTTTATGGGATATGGAACAATATTTGGAGCGTTTGGGATTATCCAATGAGGAAACCAAAGTGAAGGTAATTGCTCAATTCTTGACAAAAGATGCTAAGATGTGGTGGCAAAGGAGGATGGATCAGATTTCCAATGGAAATGCTGAATACATAACTTTGTGGGATGATATGAAGAAGGCTTTGCAGATCCACTTCAGTCCACAAGACGAAACATGGGATGCAAGGATGAAGATAAAATATATAAAGCAAACAAGAAGTCTACAGGCATATCAACGAGAGTTCTCAAGTGCGGTTTTGGAACTTCTTGACATGGCGGAAAGGGACAAGGTGTTCAACTTTATCATAGGTCTGAAACCTTGGGCGCGGAATGAAGTGAAGAGACAAAAGATTAAGACACTTGAGGAGGCTTTTGCTACTGTGGATCGTTTGGTGGAACACTATGATGAGGGTTCCGAAGAGAAGAAGAAGACGTATGATAAACCGAAAGAAAGGAATACGAAAGAGGAGACTTCGAGATCAAATGACAAGTCGAAGATGAAGAAATCGTTGAAGTGTTGGATATGCGAGGAACCACACATGGTGAAGAATTGTCCTTCAAGACCAAAGGTGGCTACCTTGGCACAGTCCAATGCGAAGAAGAAAGAAGAAACTTCTGTAGGGGTTATGCAGATTCTAGGAGCTGTGGTGGCTATGGAAGTTGTCTCAAGGAGAGACCCGAAAAGAAACAAGTTGGAGTATGTCAAAATGAAGGTTGGAAGTGTTTATGTGCTTACTATGGTGGATAGTGGCACAACTCACAACTTTATGAGCGAGGATATTGTGAGAAGGATTGGGCTAAATTTTGTATCGATGCAGGCACAAATGAAGACAGTGAATTCTCCTCCGGATTCTGTGATTGGTGTGGCTGAAAAAGTGGATGTGACACTTGGTGAATGGACAGGGAGGGTCGATTTCACTATGGTGCGGATATATGAATATGAGGTTGTACTGGGCATAGAATTCATGAAGGAATTTGATGTGATGATTTCTACCCATATGAAGAAACTGTACATTTACGATGGACAATAGAATGTTCCCATTGGTGTACCAACCTTGGGAGTAACTAAGCCTGAATGTAAGTTGACAACGATGAACATGGAGAATGAGAAGCGAGATGAAGAGATTTGTAAGCGGTTGTCTGTTGCAGAGGAAAAGCTTATGGAGCAGTCACAGGTTATCAGGACATTGTTAGATAGCATCTTGGATCTATCTAAGAGGTTGGAAGCAGTGGAGGATGACGATGACGAAGAGTATGTGAGGCCAAATGTTCAGATGGAGGATCGGGAGGCATACTTGCAGAGAATGGAAGTGGAGGATCCGGATAGGTGGATTGAGTTGATTAGTGAGGGAGAGCCTTCAGGATCTACTCCCTCCTCATCATCTTAGACTATCACAAAGGATGAGGCTCATTGTTAGCTTCTCATGGCAGTGAGTCTCCAAACACTTTGAGCAGGCATCTAGGGGTGAGATGACATAAGTTGACAGGTAGCATGCAGTGGACAATCATGATCATGTAGGGGCATGAGTTCTTATGGAGGCAATGCATGGTTGGATTAGCTACCCAACTAATCACCGACATGAGGGGTACTAGCACATTATTCCTTGCAGAATAGTGGCATATCTATGGTGTGAGGCAGGTTGAGTAGTGGAAATCTGGATTACCCATATACACGGTTGTGTGGATGGTTGTCTTGGCGGTGGATGGTTGTTGGGATGAGGATTTGTCGACGACGACTAAGAATTGAAGTGGGGGAGGATGTATTGCCACCCAGTTGGAACCGAGATCGGCGACGGGTGCACGATGGACAAGAGGGCGAGTTGGAGTAACCGGCGAGCCGGCGCCAACACGGTGCGACGAGTCAGTTGAAATGAAGGGGAAACACGGAGGTCATTTGGGTGAAAATGGCTAAGTGTTGAAGTCTTTGGGTGGGCGGACTTATATGGTGAGGCGGTCCCGGGGGCAGGCGCCCTCACCATGGGCAACACGAAAATATAGCCAAAAATCCAAAACGTTAGGTTGGTTGGCTTGGGCCGATGTGCAACAAACATGGAAAAGTGGCGTATATATAGGCGGACATGATTTGGTGAAATATCAATCCAAGAAGTGCGAGCAAGTATTCACATAAGACAAGTGTGAGCTAAAGGATTGCGTTCTAAAATCTTTGCAAAGGGTGCAAGCGGATCTAAGGGCCGAAGCACCTTAGCCACAAACTGGAAGGTGTTTGGTGGTAGTCGCGGTAGGGCAGGCCGCAGGCGCAGCTGAACTGGCGGGAAAACTCATGTGGCAAGTTGAACGAACGGACAAGGCACGGGTCAGCCGAGTGGGTGCACATGGAGAGCCAAGTTAGTAAACCGGGTCGGCGGGCAGGCTTGCATGAGAGCACCAGAGGGCGAGCTTGGGCAAAGGGCACCGGTGGTTGGTGAAGGTCGGTGTGTTGAGGCAAACGCGCCCGACGAGCGGAGGTTTGGCGAGTTGCGGTAGGTGTGCTCGGTGAACGACGAGTCGGGTGGGTTGAACGCGCCGAGAAAACAACGCCGAGTTGGGCGGTTGCGGTCGACACGCCCGAATGAAATGATGAAACGGTGAACGAGCAGTTGTATTGAATGTGCCCGGGCGAACGCGTCGACGAGCGAGTGGTCGGGTACGATGAAACGGTGAATGACAGGCAGTTATGGTGAAACACGCTCAGTTGAACGAAACGACGAGCGGGCAGGTGAACGCTCGGGTAGGTGTGCACGTTTATCATGAGGTTGAACGGGTGCCTGAATTGTGCGACAATTGCGACAGGTGCATGAGTTGGGCAGCAACTTGTGTGACTTTGCCCATTGGTTGGGCGAGGCTGCACGATAGTGCAGGAAAGTGAAATTTTACAAGTATGAGATGAAACTGGGGGTTTCTCTCCATTGTAAGTTTTATGTGTAAAATTGAATGTTATCATTGTTGCATGGGCAGACTCATATTTACAGCTAGTTGCCCCTCCTGAGATAATCCACTGTGCATTTGAATGATAATGATGATAATGTGTTAAATGATGTTTATGAAAGATTAATGTTTCCACTATGTTAACGAATGTTGTACTTAGCTAATAAAAAAATAAACTAAGTATAGGAATAGGTGTAGTCCACAACCATGAGTATTGTTAAAAAGAAAAGGGTTAGTGGTGCCGCACCCCCAATCGTGCGGTTGAAATATCACCACCAGGGTAGGGGCGTGATAGTGAGTCTACCAGTGGAGTCATGGATTAACGGTGGTGTAGCAGCGGAGGTGACAACTGTGCAATCAATCTGCGTGTTTGTTTTTTCCTTTGTCGATCGGTGAAGTCCATTCAGAAGTCACATCTGTGTGGATTGAGAAAGATAAGTCAAATTGCGTGGTGCATTTTTTACAGACCGATCTTCTTCCTGCCTCCTCGCCTGTGGATATGTGGATCAGACCTATGCCTCTGCTTAGCGGATTCATGGTGGGTCTGTTAGTCAAAGTGTTTGCATGAGGGGGCCTAACCCAAGTTCAGAGTTAATTAGCCAAACAAATCCCTGTACTGTTGGCCCTTTGGGTAACAGCCCGCGGAGCGCGGACTGAGGTCTCACCCGAAGCAGTATGGGGGGATGCTGAAGCAAGTTTCTGCACCCTTAAGATGTCTGAGGGGTCAATTTAGTCCAACTGTAAATACCTTCGCACAGGTCACTTCTCGCACTATCCTAACCTGCGAGGCCTTCACGATCAGTTACAATCGCCTTCACACAACCCTAACTAGGGGCTGAGGTGATTTCACGCTGCCTTAGCAGTGATTTGCGCTACTTCCCCAAGTTACACTGCGTAGCTTACTTATCTTCTCATAACAATAGTTATCTTCGCATAAACAGATTCTTTATCTTATATTCACTTAACATTCATATACATTCACGCATCATATCAAAAAGAGAAATTCAATTTATATCCGATATATTCAATGCACAAAACAGGAAAAAGATACACAGAAATGATGTAAAACTTCTCTTTATTGCTTCTCCAAAGGTTACAGACTCAACCTGCCCTATGCACTCAGCTGCAGGGGTCTGTGCACTCAGCTATGGACTACTAGTTCTCTGCGCACTTAGTTGCAGAGCCTTCTCCTACTCTACGACCCAAAGACTCGACTCTACACTTAGATAAGACTCAATTCTCCATCTATTACTTCCATTCCTTAATTCTCCACTTTACAACTTAGAGCCTCGCTCTATTTATACAATCCCATGGTTTGCAGACAATGGGTAGATCTCTAAAGCCAACATTACATTACAAAAATGAGGGCGGACAACCCTATGACTCATTTACAATCTTCTCGCTCCACGCTCACAAAACGTAGAGTCTTTACATCAGATTTGGTCAAAATCTGGGCTTTAAGATGCAAAATGTGCCTTAGGGGATCCTGCGCCCAACATGCCCCCGACACAAGCATCGTGAATCGCCCTCGAGTCACTCTATCGGTGCAGAGATCTTCGTGCAGGGACCTCCCAACTCTATCTGAACTGCTGCAAGATCGGCAGTGCATTAAGCAGTTGCCTGCTGTATCTCTTCCACGCACTATTCAGAGACCGCTGTAGCTGAACTGCTTCCCTGTATCTACTCCTGCGTTCCCTACATCTACGCGAGCTTGGCTTCGATTGAGGCTATAATGACGAATGCCTCTTCGATCCAAGGCTGGACATGCACCTTCAAAACCACTTCTTTATGTCGCACTACGTCTACCTGCTCCTTAAGTGCTTTGGCCTATTGCATCCGCACGAGCCTCTGTGTAAGGGCCACTGTCTGCGCGGTCCCTTTTATATCATCATATCTTCGCTGCATCTCACACGTCTCTGTTTCTAAGCGTTGTATGTTCAGGTCCTCCTGCAGAGTGGTGAGGACCTCAAATGACTCTTCCAACATTTTGGTGCAGTCCTTCACTACACTGTTGATCTCCTCCATTCCCAATGTAATGGCACTGCACACTGTTTCATTACCTCAGAAGGAGTTGAAGGTTGCGCCTTCAACCGCAGCTCTTCTATTTGAAGGTTCAACTCCAGCTGAACCTTAGCCATCTCTTCTCACACCTCGCGTACCCTTGATGCTAACCTCCAGATGCGCGCCTTTGCTGGTGCCTCTGCTGGGATGGCCAACTCAGGGACTATCTGGCAGGCCTCCTCAACCACTTGCACCATCTGCTGGTTTTGCGCCACTACCTCGTCGCGCTGCAGGTTTAATTGTTCCATATTAATTTTTTTCTCGCTCAACACCTGTACTGCGCGGCCCTCCCTAGCTCGCAGTTCTGTAGTCACTTCGTCTTGCAGGACATAGAGTGTCTCTCAAGGGAGCGTAGCCATGTTGATTCATACTCCCTTCAATGCACTGACCGTAGGCATGTCAGCCTCATTCTCTATAACCAGTGCCCCTTCTGGTAGCACTATTGTGTTGTTCATGAGGGCGTGCAACATTTTCTCAACCGTGGTTGTTCCTACTACAAGGCTAGTCGAGAGAGTACCAGCATGAGAAGTGTGCACCTGCAACTCCTGTATCTATGCCCGGAGGGCCCCCAACACAATTTGATTCTCCTGCGTGAGCTGCTGGAGAGCGTCCGCGGTGAAATCGTGCATGGTCTCCCCTATATCATGGAGATCTCCTTCGGTGAGGGTGATCGAGTCGAAAGAAATCTTAGAAGATTTCAACTTCTTTTGTGGCCCCACCTGCTCTCTCAGGCGCTGGTGCTTCAACTATGTAGACGTTGTTTCTGGGTCCGCGCCACCTTCCTCTGTTTTGGGCTCTTCCTCAGGCGAGGGTGACTTATGGCCCTCGCGCTCCTTCTCTACTACCTATTGCTGCTCAACTTCTGCTGCCTCTTTTCTTCTCTTCTTTGCCAATTGTACCATCCATAGTTTTGCCTCCTCCTTCTTCCATTATGCAACAGAGTTTTCTGTTTCCGTTGAGGAGATGGCTGGAGCGCGCCACTCCGGTGGCCATGAGTCAAGCACAACAAATATAAGATCGTCTATGGTCAGGTATGGTAGTTCATTCCACTTCTTCGTAGGGTCCTTGCACACCTTGATGTACACATGATGGAAGTCCGCCTTGAACTCCATGAAGATTTGTAGGCTATTGTAGACAATGGGCGATAATTGCGGCTTGTGGTTAATCCCCATTCTAATGTTCATATCCATGAACACCTAGAGTATCTTACTGTCTTGGATCCTCTGCGCGTCTTTAGTGGCCCACAACGAAGCGTACTTCACCGACTCCAAAAGATCCCGCACAATTGTGGGGAACTAGCTGTCCTTAGGCAACTCCCAAGCTACCAGCACTATGGACAGCAAAAGCCATGCATAGTGGAAGTTATTCCCTTGTTCCTGTGCCTCACGACAATTCTCCAATAACTCCTTGCACAGGTACTCCAACCACTTAAACAAGATGCCTTCTGCAGACTGTGCAGGAAGTGTTACCACCAGCACGGGCATATCATCCGTGTGGCACTTCTACATAACCTTGCTAGCCAATATCTGGGTCGCAACTCTGACTGCCTTATTGTTGATATTGGAGATCGCGTACCCTCTCTTCTTCTTCTCCAGCTTGAATTTTTCCTTCATGGCCTCCGTGATGGCTAAGTTGGTGCTCTTACCCTCTGAAATATCTGTTGGGTCCTCCCCCTTGCAAGGGAGTCGAGTAATTCTATGAATCAGGTGGTTCGTGATGGGGATGGGCTCCTCCAGCCATAAACACCCATCATGCACCAGGAAGAGTAGCTGCCTCATGACAAAGATAGTTACTGGAGCGTGATGGTAATGTAGCACCCAGAGCAAGTTCAATAACCCTGCTTTCTCTACCCCGTGTAGCCATTTGTGTGGCTCCAACTCTATGACTCTCGCTGCAGTGTTTTTCTTTGGCTTCATGAGTTGTGCGGTTACCCAAGTGTGGGAAATTTTTGTGGTCCGCGAGATCCCAATCTTCAAACTTTAGACTTGGCACCCGTCCCAAGTGCACTCCTTCAAAAACGATATCGTTAGGTAGTAGCAGAGTGCGAAGAGCTCTTACTCTCATCTAGGTCCTTGGGCACCCTTGCCTTTCCCTTTTGTGAAGGAACATATGCGGGCAACCTGGTTAGAGGGTCTGCGTCCTCGGTTTCCACCTCCATGTCTTCGTCCTCCTCCTCTTCGACAAGGATTTCCTCAAGGTCTTCCTCCTCTTCATTAGTTTCCAGATTAACCGCTTTCCCCTTTTCTTCCATGGTCAATTTAGTTCACAGCAGGTTTCTAGGGGACACGCACACCGAAACCATGGGCTGCTTATCTTTCTTGGGTCTTGGCATGCATGATGATTTAGGGATTTCTGTGACTATCCCGACGCTCTCAGGGGCATCTCCTATTGTCATGGCCTGCGCGGCCTCTTTAGCGGTCATTTCGCTGATATCCATGGCTTCCTCTGGTGTGGTCATATTGTTGTTCCACAAATCTCTCAACGGCTCACGTAAGTGCTCAAACAATGCCTTCGACTTCAAAACATCAAACGGATCTGGGTTCATAGATCTCTAGCCACGCAATAGCTCAATTCTCAAATGGCCAAGTGTTGTTTGCTGGGTAAAACTTTGCAATTTATAGCACCTTTTGAATTCGAATTCGACCATTCCCCCCAAATATGATTCAATAATGCTCCCTTGGCGGCAGATTTTCCCAAATCTAGCCCATAAAGCCTGACTTAAATGCTTGCCGCCCACTCCATGTTGTCTCAAACCAAGCATCACATCGTGAATAGTGACTATAACGGCCACTTTCCTGCCAACCCGCGTGGTAGTGCAACTACCCTTGAACTTTCACAGACCTTGTGACACTTCGCTCCTACGCATAGTCCTGACATCGTGCAGTTTTTGGGCAAAGTAGTTTATAGTCTCGTGCCTCCTTTCAACTGCCTTGAGCACTAAGACTGTGGTTCCCATGGCTATTCAGGTGGCCGGGCCACCTGTATATGCCTTCAATCGACCATTAATCACTTTTCCTGGGAAAGGCTCGCCATTTGACTTCACCAACTGCATTGCGCCACCATCTACTATCCCCTTAATAACATATGGTCCAATCCAAGGCATCAAACTGATCAACTCTCGGTAGCGGTCCCCAAATTCATTAACATAATCGTGCACATCCTATTTTATCACCACGGTTTTCTTCTCAAGAAAGTCCTTCTGTATTCCTTCCTCAAGCTTCTTGACTTCTGCTTCCATCATGGCACTTTTCTCCCTTAACCAAACTTTTTCCTTCATGAGTTCTTCGAGCCTAAGATCACCCTGTTGAATCTCCTCATCAGGTCCCAAGCGTTCTTCTTCGAGTTCTTCCAACTGCATGATCCCTTATTCCAAGGCTTCGGGATCTGTCATATCCATGGGTGCTGCTATGCATGAACTAGGCATGATAGACTCCATCGGAATTACAGCATTCGCTCCATAGGTTAGCCTAGAAGGCGTTTGTTCCGTCAGTTTCTTGCACATCACCCTATAAGCCCATAAAACTGCTGGCACACGTAGGTCCCAATCACTTCGCTACGCATTATATACCTTGTTCAGCGCTTTGCACACCTCGTTAAATGCTTCTGCGTGGACAACCTTATGTGTGCTAATTCTCTCCACAGTCTGTTGTTCTAACTTGAGGAGTCGTTCGTGCATTTTACCCCCCAACACATGCTCATTGACCATATTTCTCAATGCGCAATTCATGTGTATCCGCACAGGTTGTTTACCATATGCCTATACCCATCTATATAGATGCGCGCGCAGACCATCCCATCCATTGTATTTATCTGCCAGTCGCACTATAGGTTTCCAAAACCATGTGCGCATCATTTTTCTTCATGCATGCCAGTCTTCAAAGCTTCCTCTGTGTGTACCCCACCACCTTGTAGGCATAGCACGTAGTACCCAATTTAAGGCCTGGAACGTTGCTTTTTCGGCACCTCCCTTTCAAATTTATCTAGGAAAGTATCTACCTCACTTAACCCATCATAAGTAGGCAAATACCTTACTTTTGTTGATACATAATGTATTGATCTTGTCATCATATTACAGTTCAGCGTGGTTACCTCATGTAACCGATTCTACCATCGCTCTATCTCCTCATCCGAATCGGAAGTGCAGGAGCTTTCGCGTTCCCATGAAATTCATCCATCCGCAGTGGGATTTACCCAGTCTTTCTCTCGTGCAGTTATCTTGTAGATATAGTCCAAATCGTCGTTGCTTTCATAGTCGCGCACCGGCTCTGTATAGCGCGATCCTTCCACAGGTCCAAGGGTATAACTATGCGCAGATACTTCTTCTCAAAAATAATCTTGCGCTTCTTCAAATTAATCACCCCGTTCATGTCAGTGGCCCAATCAATTCCTAAGAGCGTAGGGTAGGGATTGTTGTCAGCAACAATCTCTATTACTTCAAAGTCTGCTAGCGTGCTCGCTCCCTCAATATCCACTGTGATTCCCTTCAATCACCTCATAGGTATTATCTTTTACTAGTTCACCATTCACAGCAGAATAGGAGACCATTGCAACGTAGGCCTCCCCATGCACTCCCATGTCTACTTCGATAGAACGTTTGCATCTGATCCTAAATCCATAATTACTTGGTCCATCTCATATTCTCCAATCTACGTGGTTAGCCTCATTTCTCTCCCCGTCCTCATCTTGTGTTTTCCAATCTTCCGGACTACGCGCGGTTCTTCTAGTGCGGTTCCAACGCATCTATTAATGAATTCCTATAGTCCCTTTACAACTTTACTATTGTTTAGTAGCTTCATGCATGTTTCCAGGAACATCGTAAGCATAGATGGGTCTGTTTTTGACTCCGATCTATCTTTGCTTCCTGAAGTGGAGGCATCAGCAAAGCTCTTCTTAGCTTCCATGAAGGTTTCCTTAGCGCGCTCCAAATCAAAATATGCTTCTTTTATCAGAGCCTTACAAACCCAAGTACTACCTTCGGGTTGTTTGCCTTTATCATCTCTCGTCGCGATTCCAATTCGGAGCACAATGTTCACATTTGGATCTTCCTCGCACAGCTCAGACCTCATCATCTGCAGGTTCTGAGTCGGGGGAGGTGGTAGTGCTCCCTTGTCACGTATCATAGCTATCAGTGTAGGACAGTCCTCTGTCTCATGATCAAACAAGGTACAATACAGACATGATGGGCACGTTGGATTCATACAATCACGAGCATAATTGTAGCATATCAACTGTCCGTAACCTCTTCCAGGTCCTCCTCCACCTCGACATCGTCCGCGCCCCTGAAATCCGGTTCACGCCACTCCTGCGTTTTGGTCTAGGGGTCGTGTTTCAGCCTGAACTCTATAGGTGGGAGTTCTATCCATCATTAGATCATAGCTTCTACAAGTGCGCTCATCGTGTCCAACTGATCTACAAAAATTACAGAACCACTGTTGCGAATTCTGCGTGTACTTCTGTAGCAAATGGCAGTTGTCCGTAGCATGCTTTCCTCCTATTTGACAAATCACACACCACAAAGCAGGTGCCGCGCTAGATCCTGCTTATGCTTCTGACCTTAACGATGTCATTGCTCCTCCCACGAGGTAATTTGCGAACACCGAGCAATGGTCCTTATCATGACCCTGACCCTTGCATTTTACGCACCATACCTCTTCGCGCATTTCTAGTCGGGTTGTCCTATCCTATTTTAGACTGTGCATCTCAAGGAATAAGTTTTTTAACTACACGTGGATCTGCTAAACTCCCAAGTTAGGATCCTGCATTAGGGTTTCATGCAGCCTCATCGCGATCTCCAATGCCTCTGCTTGAGTCGTTAACCTCTGTTGCGACAATGTGTTCCTCAAATGCAGCATTAACGATGCTACAAACTATTCGTAGTGTTGTCCATCTGTCAAAGTCATATTGGCTTCATGAATCATACACTTCAGTCTGTGATCTAGCTCCCAAGGAGTCTCGCCTGGTAGCATTGTGATCTATTTGAATCCAATGATCGACTGCGCTTCTAACTTCGGCCTGCTAAATTCCCTGTTTAGCGCAATTTGGATATCTGTGATTCTTGCATTTCGATTGTCATTAGAATGCTTAATATACCAGGTCAGCACGCGATCCTACAGAGCGCTGGCTAGTGTCGCTTTCTTTATATTATCATCCGTAACTCCCTGTGCTTCCCATACGGCTCTTATTATGAACCAAAACTGGTTCAGATCTTCATTTCCTACTCCCTTGAACACAAGAAACTTTATTGCGCTTGCCCTATTTACTCGCAGTGGTGGCAGAGGTGGTACGGGTGAAGATGGAGGTGAAGGTGAAGGGGGTGAAACTGGTGGTGGTGTGGGTGGGGGTGGTATGCGCAGAATCCTTTGCATTATCAAATAGATTGCACTTCATGGCGAGACCTTCGCGAGTTCTTCCTCGTTCCCTCGCGGAGGTGAAATCAAAGGGCTATTATCTGGTCCCTTACTTCCTTCATTTCTGTAGGTTTTTCCACTTCGCGTAGCTCTGGACATCAAGGTAATTGCATAACCTTCTTTTCACATAATAGCATTTTAATCTAGAGACTTTACGTACTTACCTCACGGTCCTTTGAGAAAGCGTCGCTCTGCTTCGCTATAGCTGGCTGAAGTATCTACCACGAACTCAGTAATGAATCCTCCTATAATCCGATTGAGCCAGTGATCAACAACGCGTGTGAGCTTATCCTCTGATGATTCCAATCTGTGCACCAACTCTGGGGTCCACACAATAAGATTGCCGAGTTTCCACCTTCCTTATCTATCTGCTAGCTTTGTGATCCACACGTAAAACTCAGTAGGGAAAGATGCGAAGAATATTTCATGGATCTCTATGTACAGGTAACAGTCTAACCACTCTTATTTTGTTAGTCACGGATTCCTATTCTCCTACACCCTGAACTCGTGAATCCTTATGTCCAACCAGCCTTCGATTTCCTTCTTATTTGGATTCCAATGATACGACATCATGCAGATTCCGATCCAAGCAACGGAACCATTTGTTGGCTTGAGGGGGCCTGACCCAGGTTTAGAGTTAATTAGCCAAATAAATCCCTATACTACTAGCCCTTTCGGCAACAGCCCGCAGAGCTCGGACTGAGGTCTCACCCGAAAAAGTATGAGGGGATGCTATAACCAAGTTTCTACACCCTTGAGATGTCTGAGGGGTTGATTTAGTGCAACTGTAAATACCTTCGTGCAGGTCACTTCACGCACTATCTTGATTTGCAAGGCCTTCACGATCAGTTACAATCACCTTCACGCAGCCCTAACTAGGGGCTGAGATGATTTCGCGCTGCCCTAGCAGCAATTTGCGCTACTTCCCCAAGTTACACCGCGTAGCTTACTTATCTTCTTATAACAGTAGTTATCTTCATGTAAGAAGATACTTTATCTTATATTCACTTTATCAACATATTCATATAAGTTTGCGCATCATATAAACAATAGAAATCCAATCTATATCTGATACATTCAACGCACAAAATAGGGAAAAGATACACAGAAATGATGTAAAACTTCTCTTTATTGCTTCTCAAAAGGTTACAGACTCAACCTGCCCTGCGCACTCAGCTGCAGGGGTCCGCGCACTTAGCTATGGACTAGTAGACTTCTACGCACTCAGCCCTCGTTGCAAGTTGGGCTAGGTCGTTAGGGTTCCTAGGTCTGGGGCATCCATAAAACGAGTCAAAATAACACAGAGAATAAGAAGGCGAAGTCAATAGTGAAGGAGGGGAAGGTAGAAAGTGAAGGAGGATGGAAGGCGAGGCAAGAAGAGGCTCGCCTAGGTCTTTTTGGGAAGAATGACTTAGGTTCTCTCCACCAAATTTGTATCTATGAGAGATAAATAAACTAGGTTAGTGCCTTGGCTAGGGCAGAGCCTTCTCCTACTCTACCACCCAAAGACTCGACTCTACACTTAGATAAGACTCAATTCTCCATTTATTACTTCCATTCCTTGATTCTCTGCTTTACAACTTAGAGCCTCACTCTGTTTATACAATCCCATGGTCCACAGACCATGGGTAGATCTCTAAAGCCGACATTACATTACAAAAATGAGGGCGGACAACCCTATGACTCATTTACAATCTTTGTGCTCCACACCCACAAAACGCGAAATCTTTACATCAGATTTGGTCAAAATCTGGGCTTTAAGCCCCAAAACTTGCCTTGGGGCATCCCACGCCCAACACGGAGAGCGTGATCCAAGCGGTGGTGTAGCAACGAAGGTGACAGTTGTGGTGTGGTTGTTGGCCTAGGTTTCCACGGAGTGACACGAGCAGTGGTGTTGCAGCGTTTCGTGCCTAAAGATCAGAATTCATGGAGTAGCTGTGAGTGTGGAGCAGTGGGAGTGGGATGAGCAAGTGACTATGCAACAGAGTGATATCAACGTCTAGAGGAAGATCATCATGGTTCCTTGGAGCATCCTCTCTTCCATTACTTTTAACATATCAGAGGAGTGGCATCGTGGTGGCGCAGCAGAAGAGTGGTTTTTCAAATTAACGTGGTTGTGGGATGCTACTTGGCTTCTGTTGATGCCTCGAAAATCGCTACAACAACATCGGGGAAAACCACCCAGTCTGGACCTTAAAGGCAGCTCCTTTTCCATTTGGTGTGGTGGCTCCGACTGGAAATAATGGGACCAGTTTCCCAGTAATTTGAAGATGGGATGGATAAGTGGTGGATTTTCTATTATCTAATGATAATGGATAATGATTTAATATAAAAAGCAAAATTATAAACAACTAATCTATCTCGAGAAATTTCTGCTTTAGTGTAACTTTTGATGATCTTTATCCACAAACAGGCATATAGATGACTCTATTGGTAAACAAAGACATTTATTTATATGATAATTACTTTGTTCAAGTAGTTGAACAAAGTAATCATTAAAACATTATTACACTATTCTTCATATATCATTGACATAGATATGATTCAAAGAATAACACTCCTTAAACATTCAATAGTGATAAGCATAAGGATTGCTGTTAAAACACATATATATATCCAATGATAGCAAGATTAAATAAATGCCGATTGACATGAAAGAATGAAGCAAGAGCATAGATAATAATACCATATGTTATTTGGATCACTCCCGATATCAATCACATTTAAATTCCTTTTTCTAACTTAAAAATACTTCCACAACAAGGCAATAGTGCACATCTCATCAAAGCTTTCTTCGTTAAAATTTAGAATACTGGCCCAGTCTTCATAAAAAATATATCAGAAGCACAATAGTGTGACTTACTGATTTGAGTTTATAAAAAAACCGAGGACCCTTTCCAAAAGCATGAAAGGGCCTATAAATATTATCTAAGCTAACTAATTATGAAATAAAAGTGCTATTAGGTGGTACAACTAAATCATGAGAATCTCCTTGAAATAGGCCTGTTTGCAGTTAGCAACATGATTCACTGTTTCGGATGATCTTCCTTTGGCTTGAGCTGGCAGATAGCAAGCATTGGTTGCAATTATGGAGGATGACTCAGACGAGAATGCAGTTGGACTGAGTATGTGGCATCATGGATTTCAGGGATCATGTAACCGATTGCATCGATTAAACATTTGAGTGCTGCCCTTTGACTGTATGGCTTAACTAAGAAAAACCAAAAGGTATCCCAAGTTAAACTTTGGATGCCGGCGATTAATCTTCCATTCTTCTCCAATTCTTGATTGCATGTTTGTTCCAATGCTTCGGTTGACGGCAATTTACCTAGAGTGCACTGTGAAATCAAGTTAGACAGATAAAGAGTATCATTGGTTAACTCAATTAAATTATTGGTTGATAATCTGCATCTTGAGTTTTCTCTTTCTGCTTTCATCAATTGTTACTGCCATTCTAGGAAAATGATTTCTTTGTGTGACTCTAGAATTTTAGGCAGATTCGCGGCTTGCCCTTCACTGGTTTCTTGCCAAGCAAGAAAGTTGGTTAAAGTCTCATCGGCCTGTTCCAAATCCTGCCTAGCATCGACTAATTTGTCAATTATTGATGAAGTAATCTCACAGAGGGGCTCAACCAGGGAAATATTATGACATAGCAATTTTAGCTGTGTAATCAATGCTTTATTGATCTGGAGAGCTTCGGACCTGAAATCTGCTGGTTGAGGAAGACTTTTGAACTTTTCTACTTGGTGTGACAGTTGAGCGATTTTCTCATCTTTCGTCTTACTCATTTGTTCATTCATTGTCTTCAACTTGGCCAATGCTTCAGATAATTCTTTTTGTTTCTGTACTACGCTTAGGTCTATCCTCTACTTCTCCTTGAGCAATTGCTCATTTAATTGGTTGTTTATCTGCTGCTGTGTTGATAGTTGCTATTCTAACTGTTATATTTTTCACTGTCTTTTGGACACCTGTGACTGCAATGAAACAATTGTTTGGTCTTTTTCCTTAAGTAGATTGCTTACTTCCGATGCTTTATCCATAGTGGCTGCCGAATAGGCTTCGGCATACTGAGAAATTTTTGTGAGGTCATCAGAAGGATTAAATTCTTCTTTCCACACCACATTAGCCATCTTTGTTTGTGCTGGTAAAAGGGAAGATTGATCAAGTCTTCTCCTTTTCCTTTGTCTTTTCACTATAGCCCTGTGTTTGGGACTGTAAAAGACATCTAATGGTGGTATGTCTTCTATCTGCAAAACAATCTGATCGGATGGATCCTTAGGAATTATTTCTACATCTTTGCTGGTGGGTAGGCCACTGGTCCCTTCAATTGGAACCATAGTTGTCGTTGTCTCTTGACCGACTGTTACTTGAGGTGTGTTGAAGCCTTGTGAAGTTTCAGGATTGCTTATAATGGAGTCAAATTGTTGCCATTCTTTAAGGAGTTTGGGATCAATCTGAGTATCTATATCAATATGTTCACTGCCCTGTTTCTTTTCTTTCTCCTGCTCTGTCCCCTGTTCTGGCTCTTTTCCTTTCTCAGGAACCTTATCTATAGCAGGAGGTTTGTCAATAATTTTCTGTTCAGGCTCGCTTGACTGGGTTGTTTGGGTAGTAGCTAATAAGTCCAGAGGTAGAATTTGCAACCTCTTTTCCTTGAGCCTATTAAATTCTACCAACCCTTCATCTTTATATCTCATTTTGGCTAATGTTTTTACCTGAAATAATGATTGTGCTGAAGAAAACAGGTCATCAAATTCATCTTTTTCATGATCAAACTTTGTAAGTTTGGCTTGTTCAAGCACATTATAGGCAACTTTCCTTGGATCATATTGCCTGTTAGGGATGGTTGCAAGATTGAGCATGTTTATTTTTTTTGCCTCCTTTTCCACATGTTTATAATCATGTAGAGTGTAAACATCGCATCTCAAAGGAATGTAGGCCATGCTTGTTTTTTAGAATTCCTAAGAGTTTTGGATGTTCTTGCTGTTGTTATCTGGTAGGCCAATTCCCAAGCTAACAGCTTATCAGGTACATACAGAGGAAGGACATGGGGTCTTGCAAGGCTACCATAAACCCTTATATATGTGAATTTGTCTTCCCTGAACCAATTTCCTACAGCAGTCAAGTCAATCCTTGCTTCCTCGGAAATCCTTGGGGCAGGTTTATAAAAAATGGCATAATAGATAGGTAACATGAAACCATTACAGATTTGGTACAAGTGGTCTTTATAGTGCGCCTTCCATAACATTTGATGATAAATGTGGATTGGCTTAGGGTCTTGTCAAGTCCATCTCCACCCGAGTACAAGATATTCAGAATTAAAGCAAAGAATATCCATAATATAAGCACTGTAATAAAAAGGGGGAATAGTCCTGGTGGTTTTACGTGAATTTGATCTAAAGTCAAGAATTGCAGTGGTTAATTTATCGAACAATATATTCGCCCAATCCATCACATAACTATTAACCGCCGCTTCTATTAAAGGAACCATTTCAATAGTGAACTTTGCAGAGTCATGCATTCCCCACATTCTACACATGATTGCCCCAGCATAACAGTAAGGAGATAAAAATGATTCCATAGAGTACTTACCTGATGATTCATGTTTGGGCTTTGTGGAATTTTGTCTCCACTGCTTAATTGGGGCCAATTCAGTCTCGTTCTCCTCTGCGAACTTTTCAAGAAAGGCTTTGTTGTATTTTTTTTTTCAGGTTCGAGCAAGTGATACATCTTCCTTAAGTCATCAGGCTGAAATGAGCCAAAAATCCTTCCGTCAACGGTGCAAAACGTTCTATTTGAAACCAGAATTTTTTCTACCACCCATCTCACTACATCAGTGTATGGAAGAATTTTCTCACGTGCTGCTATCCTGTGCAAATATGAATCAACTAAATCTTTAAGAGAAGCTTCCGATTTATTAGTTGAGTCTGCAGTAGCTTCTTCTGATACTTCCTCAGGCTCCTCTGCTTCAATTAAATTGTAGATGCTTTGCCAACTTGTATTTCCAAGGCCGAGACATATAGTGTCTGAGATTAAACCTTTTTACTTGGTCCTAGATCATTGGTTGGCTGCATTGTTGCTGTAGGAGCCGCTGCTGCTACGGATTTATTAGATTTCTTTCCCACTTGTTTCAAATTCGTTATTTCGGAGGAGTTCTGCACAAGGAATGAAACCAACATGATACAGAGAATAGCTAGTATAAACCAATATAAACGAATTATGTCAACTGGTGTATAATAAAGGATTATAGTGAAACTGTCGCAGATAGAATCTAAAGGAAAATCTCGCCATAACTGCTTCATCAATTGGCCGTTTAACCTGTCAATCATGGTAAAGGAGTTTATAAATACCCATTATATCGTTTATATGATGAATGATCCATTCAAGCGTGGCTTAGATTCTTTGATGGACAATCAGAAATAAATTGCAATCGGAGATTGGTAACGTGAACAAAAAGGCTTTAATAATAGTCCAAAATATCTTCTGATTACCAAAAAGTGATACAATGCATGCAAGCCTTTTAAATATGTTTCGAAACACGTGCCTTGATTTAATGCATCGTATTCAGGGATGGATTCGGGTCATATTACTTATGCCATTGCAACATCGCCGATCGCCGATGGCGATACGCCTTATCGCATCGGAGGATTTGAATGTGTCATAATTCATGTATTGGGTTGTTACGGCCGACTGCCGATGGCGATACACTTTATCGCATCGGAGAAATGAGGGAGGTGTTTCTTTATGCTATGTGTTTTTCCTTTTCCCGATATCCAATAGAGATTTCTTTTTCGGATCGGAGTGAGTCAATGGGTCTTTTATATATGTTTTTCTTATCATTGCGATATGCGACCTTGCGATCGCTTTATCACAATAACAAAGAACTTTATAATTATTTAAAAGACATACTTTATTTCTATTCAAAAGGTTTATTTTAAAATATATCATTTCCATTGGACTTTTTGATGAGGTTTATCTAATGATGAGTTAATACTCATTTATTCACACATCTAAGTTTAAAGGGACCCATTCCATATTATGATTTTTTAAAGTAAAATTTTATGAAATGGGGAGTTGTTGTATAGCACAACAATTGGCGATTCACTAGGAGAAACAATTATCTCTGAGAAATGTTAAAATATTTAAACTTTCTTAATATGGAAATCTTATCTGACAGAAAAATTCTAATATAACTAGGCAATCATAAATTCTGAATATAATGATAACTATTTCTGCTATTTTCTTCTCGTGTTAAAATTAAGTACATTCTAAGTTTTAAATTAGCCTTAATTGGTTGATAATGATAAAACAAGAAACTTTTCCAACTTAGCTTTATAATGACTCCTTTGTCATAGGTAAAACCTCTGCTACCAGCAAACATTTATAGTCTTGACAGGGATACCTTTTAACCATTTGATCATTCATTATCCCATTCATTTCAGAGTATAATTAAAAATAATGAATCCAAAAATATGTCTCCATATTTTTGTATAACTTTTTTTTTCTTTTTCTTTTTTTAAGATAAAAGCCATTGTCCTGGTTTGGTGGCTAGCTGTTTCACAATGCCATTCACTGGTGTATTTTAACTGAACAAGCTGGCTCGTGATGAGACCCCTTGTCTTATAATTATAAGCTAGTACCCTGTTTTGGTATGCAGTATTGGTAATGTCAGTTGAACTATTCCCCTATGATCATGGTAAGCAGGCTTGTAATAAGACCTCTTATCTTTTATATCAAATATATTTTAGAATTACACTCTGAGTAATTATAAACTTTGATGAATGGGATGAACAATTTTCTCCTTAAGAGAACATGGATGACAGGGTGAGAATTGAAGATGCTAAGATTGAATTAGTTTCTATTTTGTATTGATAACCATTTTTAGGCTAGTTGAAAACATTAAAATGATTTACAATTCTTCTAAGTCTTGAGAAGATTTCACAAAAATAAGATGGGGTTTCAGAATCTAAATATACCTAATTTCCTAGAAATTTTCCTTTCGTTTAAGGCTTCCATTTTTCAAAAGTAAATATCAGAACTATTTATTTTGAGTAACTTTTTCAATATAGCAAAAACCAATGGGAGGATTCTTACAACTTTATTTTCCCAAAATCCTAAAAAATAAGGCAGTTGTCTATAACGCGACTTTTTGAAAGCCTTTCCGGCGAGTTTTTCCGGTCAAAATCCGGCAGCAATTTATTGGAATCGCAAGTTTGATAGCTAGTTTCTGCACAATCAAAGCGTCCCAGGGGTTTTTCAGGGTGCTGAATCCAAATATGCAGTTAAAAAACCATTTTAACTGCAACAATCAAGATTTAACTTCAATTTTTTCCGCCGGATTCCGTCACCGGAATCTCCAAAAAGTCGCATTATAGACAACTCCAAAAATAAGTTATGCACACAAACTTTGCTGAAAATTGAATATTTACAAAGAGAGAAAGGGTTACCTCCTCAATTGAAGAATTTTTTCAAGATAAGGCCGTTAACAGGAAGAGAATCTCTCTTTCCTGATAAATTTTGCAATATGAAAGTAGAAGGGTCTATCTTCTCGTTGATTTGAAATGGTCCGAGCCACATTTTCTAGAACTTAGTGTGTTTTCCTTTATCTTCATGGGTTTTTTTCCATTTCAAAACTACATCACCAACTTGTAATTGCTTTGAACTGGTTGAAGTTGTATCAAAAGATGACTTGATAATTTGCTGATGTTTTGCATGTATAATTCTGGCTTTTTCCCTTTCTTCTTCTAGTTTCAAAATTTGATCATGTCTTAGTTGAATAGAAGATGAGGGACTTTTTTCAATAAACTGCACTAAAGCTACGGATGGAAGTACTAATTTTGTTGGTATGGCAGCTTCCTTTCCATATACTAGATTAAATGGAGAAGTTCCTATGGAGGCCTTTTGTGTTACTCTGTTAGCCCATATTGCAAATATCAAAGATTTATGCCAGTTTTTACAATTATGCTCAATAGTTCTCTTAATAATTTTGATAAGATTTCTATTGGTGGATTCTGTTAAACCATTACCCTGGGGGTAGTAATTTGCAGAATACTTCAATTTAAATCCCCTTTTGATAGCAAACTCAAATATAGAATTTCCATAGAAATAAGATGCATTATCATAAACAAGAGCGTTTGGGACACCAAACCTGGTAATAATGAATTGATCTATGAATTCCATGATTGTCTCAGAGTTTTCTGTCTTCAAAGGAATTTCTTCAACCCACTTAGTGAAGTAATTAGTGGTGGTGAGGATATACTTATGCTATTTGTATGAATGTGGAGTGATTTCCCCAATGATATCCAATCCCCATTGCTCAAAAGGTTGTTCAATGTTCACTGGTTGCAAAGGGAAAGCTGGCTTCCTTTGTCTTCCACTGGAGGTTTGACAACTTTGGCATTTCCTTACATATTCATGAGTATCTCTGAACAGGGTGGGCCAATAATATCCAGCATGAATGATTTTGTGAGCTATTGTATCAGCTCCAAAATGTCCTCCTGCTGGTCCGTCATGTAGCTCCTGCAAAACCTTTTGCGCTTCAGGTTTTTCTAAGCATCTTAATAAAATTGAATCATAATTTCGCCTAAACAATACATCATCTATAATTATGAAGTTTTTCGCTTTCAATCTAATGGCACGTTTTTTTTTATAGGAAATATTAGAAGGAGCGTATCCATTTTTTAAATAGAAAATCAGATCTGCATATTGTGATTTAGGATCTGTGATACTTATCTGATTGATTTCTTCAGTATCTTCTGTACCTTCAGGTTCTTGAATATTAGATGCTCCTGCTGACAACCTGCAAAAACCTTGGCCTTTGGCAATCTTTGCTGGCTTGATTCCTAAGTCATATTCTTGTAATGTTGTGACCCAATTTGCTCTCTTTTCTCCTAATTCCCTTTGAACTAGTAATTGTCTTACTGCTGAAAAAGGAACTATAACTTTTGTGTGAGCTTTTAAGAGAAAGGGTCTGTAGTGTTTAATGGCTTTGTACACAGCAAAGGCTTTTTTTTCAACTTCCGAGTAATTAAGTTCAGCACCTTGAAGATTTGAGTTGTAAAATGAGATTGGTGCTTCCAAGTTTTGATCATTAATCTGAGTCAGCACTGCTGCATAAGACGAAGCGGATGCGAGGGTATATAGCATGAAATGACTTGAAAAATTGGGAGTGCTTAAAGTAGGGGCATTAATGATTGATTGTTTGATAGAATCAAATGCCTCTTTCTCTGCAGGTCCCCATTTAAACACCGCATTTTTCTTGATCATCGTTTGCAATGGTAAAATAATCTGGGAAAAATCTGGAACAAATCTTTTAACAAAGTTAATTTGACCTCAAAATGACTGCATGGATTTTTTATTATGAGGAAATGGAATATCAGAAATTTCTTTAATTCTATCTGGATCAATATAAATACCATCCTTTGAAACAATGAAGCCCAAAAGCTTTCCTTGATTAAGAGCAAAAAAGGACTTCTTTGGATTAAGTGAGATACCATACCTTCTGCGGCGTTCAAAGATTTGTTTCAAATCATGTAAATGATTAGATCTTTTCTTGGAAAATACAGTAATATCATCTAAATAGACAACTATTGATTTATTGATCAATCCTTTGAATGCTATATCCATTGCTCTTTGGAATGTAGCTCCAGCATTGATAAGTCTAAAAGGCATTTTTTGGTAAGCATAAGTTCCCCACTTAGTTCTGAAGGTAGTTTTAAGCCTGTCCTCAGGATGGACCAAAATTTGGTTATATCCTGAAAAACCATCTAAAAAGGACATTAACTCAAAACCAGCTACTGAATGGAGTGTTTGCTCCATGGTAGGTAAATGGAAGTTATCCTTTTGTCTTGCTTTGTTAAGATTTCTGAAATCGATACAAATCCTAATGTCGCCATTTTTCTTCCTTACTGGCACCATATTGGACACCTAGTTTGAATGTCTGACAGGAAAAATTATCTTAGCCTTTAAGAGTTTATTTAATTCAGCTTTTATTTGACTCTCTAGGTTAGGATGAATCTTCCTTAACTTCTGTTGCACTGATTTTTGTTCGGAAAGCATTGGAATAGTATGTTGAATGATCAATGCATCGTATGTTTTCAAATCATCATATTTCCAAGCGAAGACATATTTGTTTTTCTGCAACAATCTAATGAATGTTGTTCTTTATTCTAAAGAAAGTCCTAATCCCAAATTGATGTTTTGATGGTTTTCCTCAGTACCTAGGTTTATCAATTCAAATCTTAAAGTGGAACTCTGGAGCTTTGAATTGGTCACCTATTTAAACCTGTCTTTAATATCATAAAGATTTTCAAGCTTGACCACTGGTTTAGGTATTGAGCTTTCTTCTTGCTTTTCCTTCATTTGAAAGTCATGATCACTTTCATCAATGATGTGATCATCGTAGGACTTGTCAGAAGTCAAGAAATTTATAATGTCTTCATCATGATTGAACACTTGCCAATTGGTGACGTTATCGGGAATTGATGGTCTAAAAATTAATTCTACTGAAAATCTGTCTGGGCTAGAATCTTCAGAGTTTGGAGGCAACATTAGCTAGTAGGTCTGATGTTGCATTCTAGGACCTAGGGATGGTAGAAATATTGAATGCTAAAAATTGAGATATGAGTTCCTGCACCAAAGACTAATAGTGTTTGAGATGACTAGAAAGGCAATGAATTGTATTTCTAACTTGTTTTATAACAACTTCTGAATCACCAAACACTTTCAAATATTGAACTTTAAGACCAATTGCTTTGTAGAGTCCTTGAATTAAGGCCTCATATTCAGCTGTATTGTTTGTGCATTCAAATTCCAATCTGCATGATAACATGGTATTTTCTCCCTCGGGACTAAGTAAAATACATCCTGCTCCTGCACCTTCACTAGATTTAAACCCATCAAAGTATAATGATCAAAATAAAGAATTATCAACAATTTTATTTACAGTTTCTTCAGTAATATTAACACATCTTGATCTATCTGTTTGTGAGAAATTTTCGATTTGAGATGTGAAATTATTAACTGAGAAAGGAGATGGTTGGGCAGTGAAATTGCCAAAGAATGATTCGGATGAGTAATTCCCCAAAATATTGTTATTGAATGTTGTTGGTTGATTTTCTTGCTCGAATTCAGTAACAGTATGGGTTATGTGTTTCTCCCGATCGATCTTGATCTGATTGGGCTTTCCTTTATAAGGTAGCCACATATGAGACCAATCGGTGGAAATATAACCATGGAGTTTCTCAGATCAATTTCTACTCAAAATCAAACCATAGAATTCAGGTATATCAATGATTAAAATATCAATTCTTTGAACCACTCTTGGATCAGCTGATAACCTAATAGTCACTGAGTTGATTTCCCCCAAAACCTGGACCTTAGTTCTATCCAACTGTACAATATGAATTGCAGACTTTTGGGGTTCAATGTTCAGTTTTGAACAAACTGAAGCTGGCATTGTATTAGAGGAAGCCCCTGAGTCAATCAAACAGTTGTGTAGATTTCTATTATAGATCTCATAGGTTAAGAGGAAAGGAGGAGTATGTGAATTCGATCTTTCTCCAAGTAAAACAACATCAGTAGCTTCCACTCTACTAGGAGGTGGTTGGCCTGAATCATTAGCAGCTTTGGAAAATACAGCATTAGGAAGAGGTGAAGAAGGTACATCATTTAGCTCCTTAAGAAGTAATTTCTGTTGATGTTTGAGTTTGCTAAGTTCAAACATAGTAATATTTGCCTTTTTCTTCTTCATATCTTCGATAATATTGTAGTCCATAGAATCTGTAACTACTAATGTCTTAGATGTTGAAGGTGAATTTGAAGATGATGGCTGATTTTGGGATGGTATCGCTGCAACTTTCTTTGTGGGAACCTTTTCTTTACTAATAGTGGTATCTGCATTCCTTTTCTTCGTAGTTGTCTGAACAGGTTCAGGAGTACCCTTACTCCTGGTAGTCACAGGGAAAGCTTCCTGTTCATTCTCTGTATCAGAATTAGGTAAAATAAAGTCCCACATCCCATGACATTCTACAGTCTCCTTCTTATCCTCTTCTTCTTCTTCGGGATCTGAATCTACATTGGATATAGCATTTGGTGGTTTTGATCAGATTTCTTAAAATTTCTAAATGGCCTTTTTGTTGAAGTCTCAACTACTTGCTTCTTGATTTCTACCATCTCATTTGACATGGTCTTGAGAACTTTTTGGAGACCCTCCATATCATATGGATCTTTAGGGGTTTTCTTCTTCGAATCATCTTTGAAAGAAACTTTTTTGGATTTTATATCTTCAAGAGCCGCTTTCTTTTCTAAAGAAATAATGTGTTTCTCTACAGCAAGCGCCTCTTTCATGTTTTCAGCTAAAGTTGGTTTTGCAGCTCTATCTACAAAAATAGCTATATTCGAAGGTAGGGTTGTTATATACCATTCTCTTCTGATTTGCTCACTTGGTTTAGAGGTGGTTGGAATCTTATTCAAGAGTTTATTGAATCGTGAGTTGAACTCCTTTATAGGTTCTTTGGATTCTATCCTAAGATTCGAGAGATCGTTGATTAACGTTGCTAAAGATCTGTCATCACCATACTTAGTCAGAAACTGTTCTTGAAAAATGTTCCAACTTGTAATGGATCCAGAGGGCAGGGAAAAATACCAAGACCTAGCTGATCCTTCTAAAGTATAAGGGAAAAGCCTAACAACAACATCTTCCTCTGTTACTTCTTTTAAATTAACCAACAACATGAAATTGTTAATATGCTCATCGGCTTGTGTTCCTGCATCTGGGTTAAATTTCGGAAACCATTTTTCAGGATGTTCAGGCAATGGATGTAATGGTGTAGGCATAGTGACCGCACCCGGATTACTCCATGGATTTTGAGCCATTGTCAAATTAATAATAGATGATATTGCCAATGAAATTCCAGATGTTTGGGAAGGAGTTGATATTGAGGTTTGAGGTGGTTGGGATGTTGAAGTTCTTGATCCCTGTTGAACAACAATGTGTAATGGAGGGGTGGGTGGCTAACTTTGCACTGGAGAAGATGAGATGGAGGATGATGATGAGAAAGTCTCACTGTCAGATCCTTCAGTGGTATTTTTTTCCCTTTTCCTTTTGGGTAAAGGCAACTCAGTAGGTTCAATACCGAGCTCTCCGCTTTGAAGTCTGGTGAGAGGGTGAGGTGGATTGAATTGCGAAGTCTCACTGCCTTGAGATACCTCAGATTTCTGTGGTGATATTGAAAAGCCTTGAAGTTTATGGATGAGAGACTGAACTTTAGGAGACTTAGGACTTAATCGTTCTGTGGTATGTTGGGTTTGAGCAGTTGTGGTTGACTCCTCTTCTTCTCGTTTGAATATTGGTGTTCCAGCATTCCAACGAGAGTTCTGAGGTGAGGTGGAGGGAGATTTACTCTCAGAATGGGTTATAGATTTGGGTTTACTCGCCATTCACAGTTCATGCCCTCCTTCTAGCGCCAAAAATGTTGATGCCTAGAAAATCGCTGCAACAACATCAGGGAAAACCACCTGGTCTGGACCTTAAAGGCAACTCCTTTTCCGTTTGGTGTGGTGGCTCCGACTGGAAATAATGGGACCAGTTTCCTAGTAATTTGAATATGGGATGGATAAGTGGTGGATTTTCTATTATCTAATGATAATGGATAATGATTTAATATAAAAAGCAAAATTATAAACAACTAATCTATCCCGGGAAATTTCTGCTTTAGTGTTACTTTTTATGATCTTTATCCACAAACAGGCATATAGATGACTCTATTGGTAAACAAAGACATTTATTTATATGATAATTACTTCGTTCAAGTAGTTGAACAAAGTAATCATTAAAACATTATTACACTATTCTTCATATATCATTGACATAGATATAATTGAAAGAATAACACTCCTTAAACATTCAATAGTGATAAGCATAAGGATTGTTGTTAAACACACACACACACACACACACACACACACACACACACACACACACACACACACACACACACACACACATATATATATATCCACTGATAGCAAGATTAAATAAATGCCGATTCACATGAAATAATGAAGCAAGAGCATAGATAATAGTACCATATGTTATTTGGATCACTCCTGATATCAATCGCATTTAAATTCCTTTTTCTAATTTAGAAACACTTCCACAACAAGGCAATAGTGCACATCTCATCAAAGCTTTCTTCATTAAAATTCAGAAGCACAATAGTGTGACTTACTGATTTGAGTTTATACAAAAACTGAGGACCCTTTCCAAAAGCATGAAAGGGCCTATAAATATTATCTAAGCTAAATAATTATGAAATAAAAGCGCTATTAGGTGGTACAACTAAATCATGAGAATCTCCTTGAAATAGGCCTGTTTGCAGCCGGCAACATGATTCATTGTTTCGGATGATCTTCCTTTGGCTTGAGCTGGCAGATAGCAAGCATTGGTTGCAATTCTGGAGGGTGAATCAGACGAGAATGTAGTTGGGCTGAGTATGTGGCATCATGGATTTCAGGGATCATGTAACCGATTGCATCGGTTAAACATTTGAGTGCTGCCCTTTGACTGTATGGCTTAACTAAGAAAAACCAAAAGGCATCTGAAGTTTGGATGCCGACGATTAATCTTCCATTCTTCTCCAATTCTTGATTGCATGTTTGTTCCAATGCTTTGGCTGACAACAATTTACCTGGAGTGCACTGTGAAATCAAGTTAGACAGATAAAGAGTATCATTGATTAACTCAATTAAATTATTGGTTGATAATCTGCATCTTGAGTTTTCTCTTTCTGCTTTCATCAATTGTCACTGCCATTCTAGGAAAATGATTTCTTTGTGTGACTCTAGAATTTTAGGCGGATTCGCGGCTTGCCCTTCATTGGTTTCTTGCCAAGCAAGAAAGTTGGTTAAAGTCTCATCGGCCTGTTCCAAACCCTACCTAGCATCGACTGATTTGTTAATTATTGATGAAGTAATCCCACAGAGGGGCTCAACCAGGGAAATATTATGACATAGCAATTTTAGGTGTGTAATCAATGCTTTATTGATCTGGAGAGCTTCGGACCTGAAATCTGCTGGTTGAGGAAGAATTTTCTACTTGGTGTGACAGTTGAGCGATTTGCTCATCTCTCGTGTTACTCATTTGTTCATTCATTGTCTTCAACTTGGCCAATGCTTCGGATAATTCTTTTTGTTTCTGTACTGCACTTAGGTCTATCTTCTGCTTCTCCTTGAGCAATTTCTCATTTAATTGGTTGTTTATCTACTGCTGTGTTGATAGTTTCTGTTCTAACTGTTCTATTTTTTGTTTTCTTTCGGACACCTGTGACTGCAATGAAACAATTGTTTGGTCTTTTTCCTTAAGTAGATTGCTTACTTCCGATGCTTTATCCATAGTGGCTGCTGAATAGGCTCCGACATAATGAGAAAGTTTTGTGAGGTCATCGAAAGGATTAAATTATTCTTTCCACACCACATTAGCCATCTCTGTTTGTGCTGGTAAAAGGGAATATTGATCAAGCCTTCTCCTTTTCCTTTGTCTTTTCACTACAGCCCTGTGTTTGGGACTATAAAAGACATCTAATGGTGGTATGTCTTCTATTTGCAAAACAATCTGATCGGATGAATCCTTAGGAATTATTTCTACATCTTTGCTGGTGGGTAGGCCGCTGGTCCCTTCAACTGGAACCGTAGTTGTCACTGTCTCTTGACCGATTGTTACTTGAGGTGTGCTGAAACCTTGTGAAGTTTCAGGATTGCTTATAATGGAGTCAAATTGTTGCCATTCTTTAAGGAGTTTGGGATCAATCTGAGTATCTATATCAATATGTTCACTGCCCTGTTTCTTTTCTTTCTCCTGCTCTGTCTCCTGTTCTGGCTCTTTTCCTTTCTCGGGAATCTTCTCTATAGCAGGAGGTTTGTCAATAATTTGTTTTTCAGGCTCGCTTGACTGGGTTGTTGGGGTAGTAGCTAATAAGTCCATAGGTAGAGTTTGCAACCTCTTTTCCCTGAGCCTATTAAATTCTACCAACCCTTCATCTTTATATCTCATTTTGGCTAATGTTTTTACCTAAAATAATGATTCTGCTGAAGAAAACAGGTCATCAAATTCATCTTTTTCATGATCAAACTTTGTAAGTTTGTCTTGTTCAAGCACATTATAGGCAACTTTCCTTGGATCATATTGCCTATTAGGGATGGTTGCAAGATTGAGCATGTTTATTTTTCCCGCCTCCTTTTCCGCATGTTTGTAATCACGTAGAGTGTAAACACCGCATCTCAAAGGAAATGTAGGCCACGCCTGCTTTTTAGAATTCCTAAGAGTTTTGGATGTTCTTGCTATTGTTATCTGGTAGGCCAATTCTCAAGCTAACAACTTATCAGGTACATATAGAGGAAGGACATGGGGTCTTGCAAGGCTACCATAAACCCTTATATATGTAAACTTGTCTTCCCCGAACCAATTTCTTACAGCAGTCAAGTCAATCCCTGCTTCCTCGGAAATCCTTGGGGCAGGCTTATCAAAAATGGCATAATAGATAGGTAACATGAAACCATTACAGATTTGGTACAAGTGGTCTTTATAGTGCGCCTTCCATAACATTTGATGATAAATGTGGATTGGCTTAGGGTCTTGTGAAGTCCATCTCCACCCGAGTACAGGATATTCAGAATTAAAGCAAAGAATATCCATAATATAAGCACTGTAATAAAAAGGGGGAATGGTCCTGGTGGTTTTACGTGAATTTGATCTAAAGTCAAGAATTGCAGTGGCTAATTTATCGGACAATATATTCGCCCAATCCATCACATAACTATTAACCGCCGCTTCCATTAAAGGAACCATTTCAATAGTGAACTTTGAAGAGTCATGCATTCTCCACATTCTACACATCATTGCCCCAGCATAACAGTAAGGAGATGACAATGATTCCACAGAGTACTTACCCGATGATTCATGTTTGTGCTTTGCGGGATTCTGTCTCCATTGCTTAATTGGGGCCGATTTAGTCTCGTTCTCCTCTGCGAACTTTTCAAGAAAGGCTTTGTTGTATTTCTTTTCAGGTTCGGGCAAGTGATACATATTCCTTAAGTCATCAGGCTAAAATGAGTCAAAAATCCTTCCGTCAACTGTGCAAAACGTTCTATTTGAAACCGGAATTTCTTCTACCACCCATCTCACTACATCAATGTATGGAAGAATTTTCTCACGTGCTGCTATCCTGTGCAAATATGAATCAGCTAAATCTTCAAGAGAAGCTTCTGATTTATTAGTTGAGTCTGCAGTAGCTTCTTCCGATACTTCCTCAAGCTCCTTTGCTTCAATTAAATTGTAGATGCTTTGCCAACTTGTATTTCCAAGGCCGAGACATATAGTGTATGAGATTAAACCTTTTTTACTTGGTCTTAGATCATTGGTTGGCTGCACTATTGCTGTAGGAGCCGCTGCTGCTATGGATTTCTTAGATTTCTTTCCCATTTTTTTCAAATTCGTTATTTCGGCGGAGTTCTACACAAGGAATGAAACCAACGTGATACAGAGAATAGCTAGTATAAACCAATATGAAAGAATTATGTCAATTGGTGTATAATAAAGGATTATAGTGAAACTGCCGCAGATAGAATCTAAAGGAAAATCTCGCCATAACTGCTTCATTAATTGGCCGTTTAACCTGTCAATCATGGTAAAGGAGTTTATAAATACCCATTATATTGTTTATATGATGAATGATCCATTCAAGTGTGGTTTAGATTCTTTGATGGATAAACAAAAGTAAATCGTAATTAGTGATTGGTAACGTGAACGGAAAGGCTTTTTAATAGTCCAAAATATCTTCTGATTACCAAAAGGTGATACAATGCATGCAATCCTTTTAAATATGTTTCGAAACATGCGCCTTGATTTAATGCATCGCAATCGAGGATGGGTTCGGGTCATATTACTTATGCCATTGCAACATCACCGATCGCCGATGGCAATACGCCTTATCGCATCAGAGGATTTGAATGTGTCATAATTCATGTATTGGGTTGTTACGGCCGACTGCCGATGGCGATACACTTTATCGCATTGGAGAAATGAGGGAGGCGTTCTTTATGCTATGTGTTTTGCCTTTTCCTGATATTCGATAGCAATTTCCTTTTCGGATCGGAGTGAGTCAATGGGTCTTTTATATATGTTTTTCTTATCATTGCGATATGCGATCTTGTGATCGCTTTATCGCAATAACAAAGAACTTTATAATGATTTAAAAGACCTACTTTATTTCTATTCAAAAGGTTTATTTTAAAATATATCATTTCCATTCGACTTTTTGATGAGGTTTATCTAATGATGAGTTAATACCCATTTATTCACACATTTAAGTTTAAAAGGGACCCATTTCGTATTATGATTTTTTAAAGTAAAATTTTATGAAATGGGGAGTTGTTGTACAACACAATAGCTTCATAAGGCAACATAGATAGATCTTATTTGCAATTTGTGTTGGATAACCAAGGATCCAATTCCGCAATCAATGAATTCAGTTGGGATATTTGTGTTGTTGGATTAACGTGCAGGAGGCCGAGCAGAGTGGTGCCTCTTGAACCATTGATTTCCCGTTGACCTGTAGAATCCACCAAGAGTCAATCGATATCTTGACAATGTTATATGGGGCTAGGGTGAACTAGGTAAACTATTTTGTTGTGAAAGAGGAGAAGATTTGTACTAGAGAAGGTTAGTTGTTGGAGCTGTGAGGTGGTTTTGTTTGCGCAAAATTGTTGTCGCATCCGGAGGTGTGCATGGAGTCTCGAAAAGGAATTTGGAGTGAAATAAGTGGTGTTATCAATATGTCTATATTTTCAGATGTCTTTGACATGGATCTTTTCAATGATGTCTTTTTCATGTGGCCATTTGGAGGCATTTCTTGCTTGGGTAGTATTTTTGATTCAAAAGAATTTTTCGACGAACAATTGATCCGAATTGCATCCTAAAACACTCTCTAAGTTTTCATAGCTCTGTAAAATTCATGCCAAAGTTTCAAAGACTTACAAAGGTCGAGCTTATCAGGAATACCCTTGGAATAGTTGTAATTTGTGAGCAGCGCGAAGCAAGGAGGACCCTCGGTCAAGCGTGCAGACTGTTGGCCCATGGTAATGCGCGCTGCCACGAAACAACGAAACAAGAGGTCTTTTGGAGAAACAGGGGAGGTTTCTGATATGCGATTAGTGACAAGTTGTTAATCGCATATCATCAGGCAAACTCCTCAAAGAAGAAAAAGCCCCAAGTGACCGGAACTAAAAAGTCAAAAACCGTACGGAATTCACCGATTCCGTCAAAGGTGGGTCCCACACGAAAACCGGTAGGGTATTGTTAGAATATTATATATTACGGAGGAATGGAACACATAAAATATTGCAAAAATATAAACACAGAAAACACATAAAACAAGAGAGACACAAATATACGTGTTTCACCCAGTTTGGGCTACGTCCACCCCAAACAGCCAGTCCTTCCTTTCTATTATCCAGTAAAATGAAGAGACACAACCTACAACAGATCCGCTGTAATATCCTCTATTTTCTCTCACAGTCTCACCTCTCTGCTTCTCGCTCAGAGAATACACATCTATTACACAGCCTCAAATACAATGCCCTCATACAAGGAGAGGGGGTTTCCTTCTAAGGCAAAAAACCCTAAACTAAACATAAGTTCTACCATCATATCATCCGCCTAATGAACGGCCCAGATTGACTAGAAATTACTATACTTTTACAAGGCAATTTTACATCTGTTTTTAGCTTCGGGAGCACTGCTCTCGAGCCACCACCAGGGGACTGCTAGCCCCCCCACACCCCCATGGGGGGGACAATTCCCCCTTGCACCCCCCCTTGTGGAGGGGTGTACAAACTTCCTGGGGTATACATCCGGCTGAAACAAAGACCTCTGAACAATCATGCTCCACACACAACAATCTCCCACTTGGAGAATGATTGTAGCAACTCCATCGCTGCTTCATTTGTTGGACAATGACTCCTCTTTGGACCTGGCTGTTTCTCATCTTCATCGTCATCCTTGAAGACCAATTGAAACTGAGCATATTCTCAGTTTCTCCCTGGTTACAACTTTTCTTAGCATATCTGCAGGATTCTGGCTAGTGTGTATCTTTTCCAGCTTCAACTCTCCATCTTCCAACACTGATCGTATGAAATGGTACTTGAGTTATATGTGTTTGGTCCTGGAATGAAATGTTGAGTTCTTTGCGAGATGAATGGAACTTTGGCTATCACTGTATAATGTGCCCATATCATGCTCCTTACCCAATTCACCCATAAACCTTTGTAACCAAATCATTTATTTACTAGCCTCTGTAGCAGCAACATACTCTGCTTCTGTTGTTGAAAGTGCAACAACACTTTGGATTTTTGAAACCCAACTGACAGCTGTTCCACCTACAGTAAATACATATCCTGTAATGCTCCTTCTGTTATCTCTGTCACCTGCCATATCTGCATCAACATATCCCTGTAGAGAAATGTTTGAACCACCAAAGCATAATACTTGATTTGTGGTACCTTTCAAATATCTGAGAATCCATTTCACTGCCATCCAATGTTCCTTTCCCAGATTGTTCATGTACCTGCTACAACTCCCACTGCATGTGCAATATCAGGCCTTGTGCAGACCATTGCATACATTAAGCTTCCAACTGCTGATGCATATGGAACTTTAGACATATAATCCATGTCTTCTTGGGTCTTTGGGCACATTTCCTTACTAAGTTTGAAATGGCTAGCAAAAGGTGTACTGACTATTTCTGCATTGTGCATATTAAATATTTTCAACACCTTTTGTATGTATTCATTCTGAGACAATGTTAATTTTCAATTTTTCCTGTCTCTAGTGATTCTCATACCAAGGATTTGTTTTGCAGCTCCCAAATCCTTCATTGCAAATGAATTTGTCAATTTTCTTTTGAGCACATTTATTTCCTGCATGTTAGACCCTGCAACAAGCATGTCATCCACATACAATAACAATATAATATAACTGCCATCATTTTGCTTTTTCAGATAGACACAATGATCAGAGTGACATCTAGTATAACCTTGTTCAGACATAAACTTGTCAAACTTTAGATACCACTGCCTTGGAGCCTGTTTTAAGCCATACAAGCTCTTCTTCAACCTACACACCGGTTTCTCCTTCCCTTTCACCTCATATCCTTGTGGTTGCTGCATATATATCTCTTCCTCCAAATCCCCATGGAGAAAGGCTATCTTTACATCTAACTGCTCAAGATGCAAATCTTCAACCGCTACTAGACGTAAAATAGTTCTGATTGAAGTCATTTTAACAACAGGAGAAAATATTTCATCAAAATCAATACCTTTCTTCTGTGCAAACCCCTTCACCATAAGTCTAGCTTTGTACATCTGTTTTCCTCCATCTTCTTGCTTCAGCCTGTAAACCCATTTGTTCTTCAATGTAGTTTTTCCTACAGGAAACCTGTCTAAGTCCCAAGTCTGGTTATGCATTAAGGAGTCCATCTCTTCTTCCATGGATACCTCCCACTTCTTCCTACTTTCAACCTGCATTGCTTCTTCATAACATTCAGGTTCACCAGAATCAGTCAACAATAAATAATATAATGAAGGAGAGTATCGTTCAAGGGGTCTACTTATCTTGGTAGATCTTCTAACACCACTTTTAGGTGTTTGGGGTGCTTGTTGCTATTGCGGTGGTTGCTGTTGTTGTGGTTGTTGATTATTATTATTTTCAGACACCATTACTTTTTCAGTGATTTCATCAAGAACTGCGCATTCCTTGTTTTCCTTTTCCTGCAACCGATTCTTATACAAGACTTTTTCATTGAATATTACATCTCTGCTCCTAATGATTTTTTGATTTTCGTAATCATATAAGCGATACCAAAATCATTAACACCATATCCAATAAAGGTACATTTCTTTGACTTTGCCTCAAGCTTTGTTCTAATTTCTTTATCAATATGGACAAAGGCCTCACAACCAAAAGGCTTTAAAAAGGAGTAGTTTACCTTTTTACCTGTCCATGCTTCCTCTGGAACACCACCATCCAAGGAACTTGAAAGCCCTCTGTTTATTAGATAAACAGTGGTATTTACAGCTCTTAATATAGTAAATCCAAGTTTTTCTAGTTGCATCATCAATAAAAGTAATATAATAATGAGAGCCACCAAGAGATGATACCTGAGCAGGTCCCCATACATTTGTATGCACAAGCTCTAATTTTTCGCTCTTCCTTTCTTTCCCAACTCTGAGAAATCTGACTCTCTTCTGTTTTCCATAAATGCAATTCTCACAGAAGCCCAAATCAACATTCTTCAAACCCGACAACAAATTCCTTGAGTGAAGAATCTTCATCCCTTTTTCACTCATGTGTCCGAGCCGGTGATGCCATAATGCTGCATCTGCTCCTTTGGAAGTTAAAGCATTAACATAGTTAGAAATACCATTACATAAATACAATGTACCAACCTTTTCACCTTTTGCTGTTACCAGGGCTCCTTTGGTGACCTTCCAAGCTTTATCTGTGAAAGTTGTCACACAACCTTCGCCACCTAACTGCCCTATTGAAATCAGATTTTTCTTCAGATCTGGAACATGCCTTACCTCCTTTGGTAGCCATTGGTTTCCATTCTGTTGTTTTACAAGAACCTTACCCATTCCAACAATTTTACAGGGTTTATCATCACCCAAACGGACTTGTCCAAAATCTCCTTGAACATAGTCATGAAAGTATTTCTTATCAGGTGTGGCATGGAATGAGGCCCCTGAATCTACCACCCAGGAATAAGTAATATTTTCAAAAGAAATAATCAAAGCATCTTGTAACACCTCACCTGTCACATTTGCTTCATGATTGTTTTCTTGCTATGCATCTCCTTCTTTTCCCTTCCGAGATCTACAATCTTTCTTTAGGTGTCCTTTCTTTCCGCATTTCTAGCAGACTATCCCAGATATGGACTTGGATATGTCTTTCCTTTATTTACTGTGATATCTGGAGCTCTTTCCTCTTTCCATTTTTCTTCCCCTAGACTCTGCACTCAAAGCATTACCCGATGTCTCACCACAGCTTTTCCGTCGCATTTCCTCGCTAAGGATAGCACCGACAACATCATCAAACTTTAAAGTACTAGATCTAGAAACAGAGTTACTAATGGCCATTACTAAACCATTCCAACTTTATGGTAATGAGCATAAGAATAACAGAGCTCTAACTTCATCATCAAAGTTTACCCCTACAGAACATCACTGACTTGTAACAGTATTAAAATCAGTTAAATGGTCTGCAACAGATCCACCTTCCGACATCTTCATATTAAATAACTGTTTCATAAGAAATACCTTGTTTGAGGCCGAGGGTTTTTCATATAGTTTCTCCAATGCCTTAATCAAACCCTCTGTTGTTGTTTCCTTCGAAATGTTGAAGGCGATCGACGCTGCGAGGCACAACCGTACTGTTCCGAGTGCCTTTCTATCGAGAAGGTTCTATTCTTCATCTGTCATACCCATCAACATCTTTGTTTTTCAGCCCAATGGTAGGTATAGATCTTTCTGATACAGATAATCTTCCATCTGCATCTTCCACAGCGAGAAGTTTTGGTAGTTAAATTTCTATACCCTAAACTTACCATCTTCCACCATTGCTCCCACTCGAACGAGGAACCCTTATTTCCTACGAGTTTATCAGCCAAATAGACCTTCGGCTCTGATACCAGTTGTTAGAATATTATATATTATGGAGCAATGGAACACATAAAATATTGCAGAAATATAAACACAGAAAACACATAAAACAAGAGAGACACAGATATACGTGGTTCACCCAGTTTGGGCTACGTCCACCCCGAACAGCCAATCCTTCCTTTCTATTATCCAGCAAAATGAAGAGACACAACCTAAACCAGATCCGCTGTAATATCCTCTGTTTTCTCTCATAGTCTCACCTCTCTACTTCTTGCTCAGAGAATACACATCTATTACATAGCCTCAAATACAATGCCCTCATACAAAGAGAGGGGGTTTCCTTCTAGGGAAAAAAACCCTAAACTAAACATAAGTTCTACCGTCAGATCATCCGCCTAATGAATGGCCCAGACTGACTAGAAATTACTATACTTTTACAAGGAAATTTTACATCTGTTTTTAGCTTCGGGGGCGCTGCCCTCGAGCCCCCGCCGGGGGACCACTGGCCCCTAGACCCCCCAGCCGGGGGGGATCGACCCCCCCGCACCCCCCCGTGTGGAGGGGTGTACAAACTTCCTGGGGTATACATCTGGCTAAAACAAAGACCTCTAAACAATCATGCTCCACACACAACAGGTACAAGCGGTAAGCGGTTTCAACTGAGTCCCGCCCGATGCTGCACACTGGGTGCCACTCGTCCAGCAGAAGAGAGAGAAAACCGTTCACATCAGACGGGTAAACGTCATGCAACTTACCTGCCCGATATGGAAGGAGACCATAGGATCTGGAGGCTCCAGATCAACGACGGACATGCGATCCAATGGATGACTGGATTCAACAGGGTAAATAGGCCGAGTTATATAAAGTTTAAAGTCTGGCATGAACGATGACTTAGCAGGGCAATCATGTTCGCAGGCAATCTGGGAGTTAAATGGAAATAACAACCATTCAAACATTTCCAAGAGAATGGACACTCAGTTCGTTATGAAATAGGTGGCCACCTCCCTATGAAGCGTTACACAGTGATGATGACGCAGAACAAGGGAATTCAAACGAACAGAGGTAGAAGAACTACAACGCCGGGAAGCGGAAACGAATAGTCAGAAAGCAGATTGGCTTTAAAGCCACAAACTGATAGAGACAAAGCAAGCAGCTAGAAAGCAGTGAGAAAAGCGAGTAAGAAAGCTAAGAGCAGAGAACAGAGAAAATAAGTCGAGCTAACTTGCAGAGAAAAGGCAGCATCGAGACAGATCCAGAGAGAGTCAAAGAGTCTATGTACTCCATAGAAGGTTTGCAAGGTTCAAGCGAACTCCTCTGTATATGCCTGCCGTTTATGAGTCTCAGATTGGGCTCATATTACTGTGACCAGTAGAGGTCAAGGTTCAATAAGGAGAGTCTATGTACTCCAGTCCTATTGATTCATATCTGTTGAGTGAGACTCAAATTGAGCTCATTGTTGTGAAAACTCTGCTTTGAGAACATAATAGAGAGGCCACCACTGAAGGCTGGACCAGGAGACGTAGCCCAGGAGCATTGGGTGAACTCCTTATTAAAATTCTTGTATTGCATGTTTTCCTGTTGTGTTTTCCCTGACTGCTTCAATGTCTATGTATTTCGCAATATTATCGATCCGTTGCATAAAGTAACATAGGCAAATCCATGCACATGAGTCTGTAATACCTTTAATTCTTTGTCTTGGATAAATTCCAGATCAACAATATGGTTTTATTAATGACTAGACGTATCATGAGTCACAATCTGCTCAACAGGTTTCTACAATTGAAGAGCTACCAGTGGTTCATGAAGAAGGGCGTAAACACTTGAATCATGAACCTATTTTTCAAGATCTAGATGATGACGAGGGAAACAAAGGCGCCTTCAATGTAACTAACAATTCTTATCAAAGCCAATCATCATCTCAAGCTTTTCCATTTGAAAGCTCCAAATTAATCTACAAGGGACAAAATAAATTATATTATGCATCCTTAATAATAAGGAGAATGGAGCACATGGAATCAGATAAAACCGTGTGTGGGAAAAAGTTTCTCCTGCTCAGAGGATTGATACTAGAAGTAGTGCTTTAAGTAAGCTTGCACTTCATGAAGTGTTATCTATCACCAATGATCAAGATAAACCACATCAAGTGGCCTATGTTAAGCAAAGGAATGAAAAACATGACTTTGGGTGAATTTCTCCATTAAGGGGGAGTGGTGAACTTAATGGAGAAATGTATTATTGGAGAGAGTTTGTCCATTAGTTATGTGTGAGACTTAGATTAGGAATTTGTTCCTACCTTCTAGGTGGTTGTTCTAACTCCCCTATTTGCTTGTAAACTATATATCTTGATCCTTAATGAGAAAGTTGTAGAGTGTTCTGCCAGAGACAGTCTCCAAGTGAAGCTCCTCACATGTTGCCAACAATGGGGAAAGTTGTCCAAATGCTGGAGGGCATTTTTCCTATTGAGAAACCACCTGCTCCTATATCTTTGGAAACCTGATCCTATATATTTTTCCTATTGAGAAAAACCCTGCTCCTATATCTTTGGAAACCATGAGGATACACCCCCAAGGACCTCCTCTGTTTTTAGGTGCCTCCCCTATGTTCCCACCAAGAACGGTTCCTCTATGTCTCAACCATCCAGGAGTTGTTCCGTTGGGACATTACCCTGCAGGCCAGATACCTTACTTATTTCCTCCTCTGGGAATCTTGTCTGTCCCTATCATGGCTTCATTGGTGCTCCCTAATATGACTTTGGGGATCCCAGCATCATACATTTATCCCCCTCTAAGCACTCCTCCCGGACATCTAATACCTTATCATGCTTTGACCTTGGTTCAACCGGTCCCTACAGCCCTTGTAGTTACTCCAGTTCCACCGCAACCTCAATAGGAACCCACTCTTATTGCGAAAGCATCTGTAAAGAGGGGAAAAATCAAGAGGAAAGAACTTAAGGACAAGGATCCCCAAGCTCCTCCATCCCCCAAAGCCCCAAATTTGTCACCTCCATGCGCTTTGTGTAAAGTTGTTGGGAGCGCCACCAATAATTGTCCTAATCTTCCTCATCTCAAACCTTTGGTTCATGAAACGTTCTTTGAGTCAAATATCCCTCAGGTTCATGTTAACTTATCGGGTCCAACCAAGAAACTCATAACGTTACGCACAAATCACCCTTGTGTCTTGTTCGATCATCATGGTCACTATTCCCAATGTTACCCTCGTCTCGATGAATTTCGTGATTGCCTTGAGGCATTTCACGAATACGAGACCACTCATAGTGGATCGCTTAGTGCTCTACCCGTGGCTTCTGGTACCACTAGTAAACTAGAACATGGGGTCTCTGGTTCCACCATTATGATCCCTCCCCTCGATGTCGAGATGACAGACTCCACAAGCTATATCCTTTACCTGTCATCATCCTTGAGTTCCTCACTAGAAAATCTTTCTGATGTTTCTGCACACGCTTCTATCAAACCTCTTTTGGTAGAATCCCAGGTCTCAACATCGGTAGATCTTCTATCTACTAGCTTGTCGTCTACCATTCCAGATGATGTGTATGTGAACCTCCCTTCTCAAGATGATGCACCAGGTACCTCCATTGCATCATGTAGTTATTATTCCTCTTGTCTCTCCATCTTCCATTCTGATGAGGACATAAAGGAAGCCATGACTACCCATGATTATCCCTGGGATGATATGCACCATCGTGTGTACTTCATTCCATATTTGGAGTTTGCAACTCTAAATACATCCAGTATGCCCATAACATACTGGGGGGCACATAGACCCCTACATCTCCTTATCATCCTTTGGAGGATCTCGTGCCAAGTTGGGCTGAGATGCTTGAATCCATTTTTCGAGCAATCGACACACAATGGCACTCCACAAACTCCTCTTGCTAGGGGGCATCATTCCCACCTTTGCATACCAGGTCAGTGCCCTCCATAACATATGTTTACAGGAAGTATCCCATGCTTGAGGGCATGATGGTTTTCCCCTATCCATCTTCTCAATTGATTAAAGTCTCAGCCTAGATCGCACAAGATCTAGGTATGGTCGATTATCCTCCCATTCCTTGGATAGTTTGTCCTACCAGCCTCCCCGACAAGCCAAATTCACATCGCATATCATAGACATTTGATACCATATCTTCAAATATCCTACTCTATGTCATACCAACTTTACCACCTAGTCCCCATGTTTGACTTAGTGGGTGAGGATGATTCTAGACCTCCTCTAGGAGTTCATTCTTGTTTTCCTCTTCCCTTAATTCTTCACCAGGAACCATCATTCCAAGAAGCATTAAGGCCATCTTTAGACAAGTAAGGCCACTTTCTTGAAAGTCATAGATCCCGATTCTGATGGTCGGTTTGTCCGCTATGATCTCCACAAGATTTAGGGCCTCTTCCTCCTCTCCAAATTCAACACATCTCACTTAGCAAATCAATTCAAATTGGAGGGAAAACATCCTTTCATAGAAAAACCCACATTTTTTTTGTCACCCACTGCAACCAAACCATAGCTCAGTTTGATGAACCATCAACACCATTGGAAAGCTCTCATTGAGTACTATAATGGGTCTTTTTCAGTTTTTGATGATTTGACACTTCACCCGGAAGCCATTTTTCCAAGAAGGGTCACTTTGTCGCCTCTCAAAATCGAATTTCTTCATATGTGACACTTGTACTTTTGGGACCACCTTCCCTTGGCACTTGTCATCTCACGTGTCAATTTTCTTCATGAGTAACCATCATTTACTCATGCTTTCATGGTCCCCACCGGGCCTATTCTGTGTGGCAGCATCATCAAGTCACCCTTGTTCAGAGCATCCGCGATGAGTCACCTTTGCATCCATGGAGTCTGTTTTGTGTCCCATTTTATCATGATTTAGTATTCCATCCATCTTTGCATACCATTCACCCTGTGTTTCCCATTTTGGATTTCAGTCATACTGTCCCCCATTCCCTCCGGAGTCGAGTCAGTCGCTGCCAGGTCAACCATGCACTTTATGCTTTGACAAGGTAAGTTGTCTGTTTGTCCCTTAGTCCCATTATTTCTATTGTCCCTGGTGTCAGTCCATCAGTCACATTACTATTTTCCCTCGTTCCTTAGTTGAGGATCCTCATTGCATCACCTATCACAGCCCTTATTCTGTCGACATCAGCTCATTTATTCCAGAAGAATGGTCTAGAGGGCGATGTATCTCGGTTCCAGCTTCTATTCTTGTTCGGTACCTCAGATCGAGTAGAGGGACTCATTTTTTCCCTTTGACTTCGTTGTTTCATGCTCTTGATTCATACACTTGATGTTCCAATGATGCAGCATATTGTACCAATGATTTCTGGGTGTGTGTGCGATGTTTCAGCCCTCATGAGGGGGTGGCCCTTCAAGTAGAGCCCCACATGCCTGGATGTCTTCATATTATGCTACAAACTTAGAGCCCTTCCCTATTCAGCAAGGCTTCTTCGATTGTTCTATCGTCCCTCCCACCCATTTTTTGAGGGAAGTTCCATTATATCTCATGTACTCAGATGACACTGTATTCAATCATGGCTCATGCTTTTTCCAAGTTCATTATGTATATGGGAAACATTGTATTATTTTCTGGCTCAGTTATGCCAGCATGTCATGTACCATTCAACATGTACTTCATTGCTTAGTTTTATGTTTCTGGGCGCATCATTATTTTTGTACTAAGTTATCTCGGTGAGTATAGGTATGCCTCCCCTGCCTCACTGAGATCCGATACCACAACATAAAAGGAGACTTGCATTGGTCTTGCCCCCTCTGTCCCTATCCTCTTTCACTTCAGCTCTATTGCTCTCTCTCTCTCTCTCTCTCTCTCTCTCTCTCTCTCTCTCCACTTTGTTGTCTAGTGATTTTGTCTTTACAACGTAATTCGATCATGAGTTTTTCTCCTAACACTCGTACGTTGGGGGGCAATATGTTATCACCAAAAAATTGATCATCTAGCTCAATTTACTAGATGGATTGAAGTACACAATTTAAGGCCAATTTTACCATAGTAGAATTGCTTTCACTGTGAGAAATTACTTAATAAACCACATTTGTTAAGTAATTTATAATTAAACCCATGAAGAATAATTAAATAAATCATTATTTATTTAATTTTCTTCTAGGAATAATTAATTAAACCATTGATTAATTAATATTCCTTGCCATATTTGACCCAATTATGGAATATAAACAGATAAATTATTAATTATCTTATTTTTCTCTAGGAATAATAATTAATCACTAATTAATTATTATTCCCTATCAAGTTTGACCAAATCCCTGAGGAATAATGAAATAAATCATTATTTTTTTTTATTGTTCCCTAACCATATTTCTTGAGATGATAAATAAATTATTTATTTATTTATTATTTCTAAATAAAAGTTTAAATACTTTTTTCCCTCCTAATCAAATATAATAAAATATTCCAAATGGTTATTCATAGAATGGGGTTAATAATATTTTATTATTGCTCATTATTCGAGGATAACTCAATATTTTGTTACAAATAGAAGAGTTTTCCATTCATTATTTGCTTTTGATTATTTTCATTGTTGCACTCACTGTTGTAACTTTAATTATTATCATTGTCACACACCATTTTTCTTTCATTTGAGTTCTCACTGAGCTCAAACATTTCATTTGCTGGGTTTTACACATTATAGAGGAGAGATACTATTGAAAAGCTGAAGACGTTTGAGGATAGCTAAGAACCCATCCCATAGAGGGGGACTGGTAAAATTTATATGTTCCCTTCACAGGGGTTATTTAATAAAATTTGTTCTTTGTATATCTGGTTTCCATTGGATTTGGAATTACCCGCATTTATTACGATTTCATTTTGCTATTTAACTATGATTGTGGCATAGATCAAGACTTTGGAAAGTTTTGTTTCTATCATTTGCTGCAGATCTATAATGTTTAGTATCCATTTATATTGTTGAGACTGTTTGTCATCCACAATCTTAGGTGATTTCTTTCCGTACACATTTGAGAAGAAAACAATATAACAAATGGGTAACTAGAAATGTGTTAGGAATTTGGTTGCTAAGGCATTGAAGTTATTGAACGAAGCTCGTGATAGTTCAATATACCATTTTGTTGTTGTACCGATAAGTGTCCACTGGAAAAGACATAAAAAAACAAAGTCATAATTGAGAGAGTTCGAAGAACACCACAAATGATAAGTCATAATCTTTGTAGATGGGTCTTCTCCAAGTTTTCTATTAAATTTAGGGATATCACTAGGAAATTTGGTTGGAATAACTAGCCACCAAGGAGAATGGGAAATGGGATCATTGGTGAGCCGAGTCAGATATGCCTTAGCAGAGCATGTTCACTCTTCCTCACACTACATCTGCATGGAAGAAGCTAAACTATATAAAAAAGAAGATCATTATCTTAAAAGAAAAATCAAACAAGCCATTGAAATATAAAAAAGAAAAAACAACTTGAATCGGGACAATGGATTAAAACTAAGCAATACTTGGAAACCATTACTGGAAATCATAAAAAAGCAATAATTAACTCCTATTATTTAGTCCCTTTAGAATTAATCTAGGTCTCATAACTTACTTAGTCCCAATAAATTAACTCTAATATTAATGCATTTACACTCAATCATAAAATGCAAAATATTTTTAAAATTTAATCCAATTTTTTTAGATTCAATTATTGAATGAATCCAATAGTCTCCATAAGACTTTCTCATCCTAAAGGGTAATTCATTTAATTTTATAAAAAATTGTTAGGTCCCTATATTACTAGTGATTCCCCCATTACTATTGTCATTGCATCCCTTATTGTTATTGTTGTGCCCCTATTGTCCCCATATTATTATTATTGTGCCCCATAGAATCCCACTATTGTTATTTTTGTGTCTTTATATTATTATTGTTAGGTCGGCTTGGTTATATTATGACCCCTTAGACGCCTATATATAGAAAGGAGGTTTTGTCATTTGTATCATCCAAGAATTGTTCATTTGTGTAATGTAAAGGAGGTTGCCCCCTCGAAGACGCTGAATTCTAAGGCGTTGATCTATCTTTTTATCTTTTTGTGAGTTGGCTTCCTAACATTTGGTATTAGAGCTTTGGATTCTAGGGTTTCATTGCTCCAAATAGGTCATCGTGGAATTTTCGCTATAACGTTTTGTCTACGACCTTCTAGAAGGGAAAAAAAAAAACCATTTGAGACGAAATTGTGCTGAACCTTGGGTCCAAATTTCAGAGCTTGTCTCTCTATATTTTTGGAGATATGATCTGAGGAAGTTAGGGTTTTTGTAAGGTCTAGAATTTAAGCTAAAACAGGTCATCATGGTATTTTCGTTATAACTCTTTTGCTACGAAGTTTCAAAAAAAAAAAAAAACCCATTTGAGAAGAAATCGGTCTGAACCTTAGTTCCAAATTTCAGATCCTTTCTTGCTACATTTTCAGAGATATATTATGAGGAAGTTAGGGTTTTTGCAGACCCCTGAATTACATTCCAAACAGGTCACCGTGTGAAAATCGTCATAACTATCTCTCTGAGCATCAAATTGAAATTTCATGAGAAGTTACAGAAAGTGGATGGACTATAGTTTCTTTTATATATTTTTTATATCTAAAGGCTAAAACAGTGACACGTGGCATGTCGTACAAGTTCGCTCTACTGAACTAGTTTATAATCAGGTCACCGTGGAGATCCAAAATTATAGAGGTACATCAGATTCAATATCGAGCTCCTATAAGTGAAAAAAGGTGTGTATTTTTTAAATTTTTACATAAGCATGGTTTGAAAAATTAGTTTGAAGGAATTAAAAGGGTATAGTGAAGCATTATTATCAGTGATTGATGCCCCGAAAAAAGAAAATGGAAACACCTAGTAAGCAACCTGAAAGCTCTAGCATGACTCAGAAGAAGAGGAGGATCAATATTACGAAGCCAAGTGCAACAAATTTCACTCGCACAAAAGGTAACAGAAAATAAGATGGATGGTTTAAAGAAAGACATAGAAGCTAAGATGAATGGCGTGGAAGCTAAGATGGAGGGTGTGGAAGCTAAGATGGATGGCGTGGAAACTAAGATGGACGATTTGAAGACAGATTTGACAAAGTTTCTACAAGAAATGCTTACTAATGGTAAAAGGGTAGTAAAGGAAACTCATGATGAGAACAAAATAAATGTTAATCATGATTTCATAGACTCTAACATTGAATCAAATAACCACCATGTTCCAAAGATCAATATGAGGAAGTTTGATGGCAAGGATCCCGGAACATGGATACTACAGATGGAGCAATTTTTCGATCTCCATAATGTGCAAAACACACAAAAGGTACGCATTGCAACTTTATATTTGGAACCAAATCAGTTTTGTATGGTATCGATGGCTTTTCTCTCGTAAACAAATTGTCACTTGGGCTATTTTTACGGATGAAATGATAACACATTATGAGGATACAAAAAGCAACACTTTTTTTAGCTAATTGATGAATCTCAAACAAAAGGGTTCAATGATGGAGCACATTGAGGACTTCCAAAAGTTGAATATAAGGGTAAAATATATTCCAGAGGAGCATAGGATTGATATGTTCATAGGAACTTTAAAATATAACATCCAACATGAGGTTCGCCTTTGGGAATTAGATTCATTGGAGAAGGCATTCAAGTTGGCAAGAAAAATGGAAAGCAAAATTATGGCAACAAGGAAGCCTACCACTCACAATCATAAATGTGGAAGTGTTGTTGCCCCTAGCCATCCACAACCTACAAGGTTGACACCACAACAATTGGAAGAAAAAAAAGCAAAAGGGCTTTGTTACAGTTGTGATAGCAAATACACTAAAGGTCATAAGTGTGCTAAGAATAAATTATTTTACATAGATTGTGAAAAGGAGGAAGAAAAGGAACAAGAAACGTCAAAAGAAGAGGATATACACTAGGAAAAAACCCTAGAAAAAGAAGAAATGAATTCGACCATATCTTGTAATGCATTGGCTGGAATTACCACTCCTCAAACTATCAAGATATAAGGACATATCAAGAAGAAAAAGGTAATAGTGTTGATTGATTCGGGAAGTACCATAATTTTATTCATTATAAGATAGCCAAAGAATTGAATTGCTTCCTATATCCAGCACCAGGATGTCAAGTGATGGTTGCAAGTGGAGGAACCAGAAATTGCTCAGGAAAGTGCCATAATATCAAGCTATCCATGGGAGAATATGTATTAAATAACCCAATGCTTTCCATTCCAATGGGTGGTGATGATGTTGTACTAGGAGTCCAATGGCTACAATCCTTGGGTACAATAGCTTTTAATTTTCAAGAACTTTTCATGAAATTCTCTTCGGAAGGAAATGAAATTGAATTAAGGGGTATTGCAAGGAAACCGGGAAAGATAATCAGCTCTAATGGAATGACAAAGCTTCTAAAGAAAGAACAACGAGGCATAATTGCACAATTATGTTCACTAGAGGTTCCCACATCGAAACCATTCATTTCCCCAGATCTCCAATAAGTCTTGGACAATCATTCCAAGGTATTTGAGACTCCCAAAGGCCTCCCACCTATTCGTGATCATGATCATGCTATCAATTTGATTCCAGGAAGTGTTACTCCAAACATCAAGCCTTACAAATATCCCTACGTCCAAAAGAGTGAAATTGAATGTATGGTTGCATAAATGCTAGAGGTTGATATAATTCAACCTAGTCAAAGTTATTTCTTTGCTCTAGTAGTATTGTTTCACAAATTGTTGAATTATTGGATGAATTGCATGGATCAATTTACTTCACCAAGTTGGATCTTCGTTCAGGATATCATCAAATCATAATGAAGACTGAAGACATTCCAAAAACAACATTTAGAACTCATGAGGGTCATTATGAATTTTTGGTGATGCCTTTTGGCCTTACTAATGAACCTTCTACATTTCAAGGTTTGATGAATTCCATTTTCAAACCCTTCCTTAGAAAATTTGTGTTAGCATTTTTTGATGATATACTAATCTACAGCAAGTCTTGGAAGGATCATGTCCAACATGTTGACAGGGTGCTCAAACTATTGGAGGAGAAACAATTATATGCAAAAATGTCCAATTATTTCTTTGGAGTACAAGAGGTGAAATATCTGGGTCATATTGTATCTCATGAAGGTGTTAAGGTAGACCCTATCAAAATTAAAACCATTAAGGAATGAAAAATCCCCACATCCATAAAGCATCTATGAGGATTTCTCGGGTTGACAAGGTATTATCGCAAGTTTGTTAAGAATTATGGGAGAATAGCAGCACCTCTAACAACATTATTGAAGAAAGATGCATTCTCATGGACTCCAGAAGCAACGAAGGCCTTTGAACATCTTAAAGAGGCAATGTGTCAAGCACCAATCTTAGCTACACCAGACTTCACAAAAACCATTATTGTGGAATGTAATGCCTCAGGAAATGGAATTGGTGCTATTTTAATGCAAGGACAAAGACCCATTGCTTTTGAAAGTCATCCAATCAAAGGAAAGTATCTACACAAAGCTATATATGAGAAGGAAATGCTGGCAATACTACATGCACTTAATAAATGGCGAGCCTACTTAATTGGAAGACACTTCAAGGTAAAAACAGATCAAGATAGTCTTAAATACTTTTTGGAACAAATATTATCTTCAGAAGAGTAGCAAAAATGGGTTACAAAGATGTTGGGATATGACTTTGAAATCATCTACAAAACATGGAAGTAAAATGTTGTGGTAGATGCACTCCCAAGAAAATATGAGGATGTGGAAGCATTTCTTTGCACCATTTCTATTATCCAACCAAATTGGATAAACGAATCAAGGGATGAATGGAAGAATGACGAGGAAGTGTGGGTACTCATTCAAAAGATACAACAAGATCCCAGTACATTTGATGCATTTAGCTGAAAAAATGATTCGTTATGGTACAAGGATCGGTTATACCTATGTAAGAATTCCCAACTCAAACAAAAGATTCTTAGGGAATTGCACACGTATCCCTTAGAAGGGCACTCAGGATTTCTAAAAACCTACCACAAGGTTAAGAAGTATTTTTTTGGGGATGGCCTTAAATCAGATATTCAAAAGTTTGTGGCAGAATGTTTGGTTTGCCAACAAAATAAAGTTGAAACAATTAATACCCCATGACTATTACAACCCTTATCCATTCCAAGCCAACGTTGGGAGGAGCTTTCAATGGATTTTATCAAAGGTTTACCCAAGTCTGAAGGAAAAAGTGTTATCATGGTGGTAGTTGATAGACTTACCAAGTATGCACACTTTTGTGCATTATCTCATCCATTTAAAGCGAGTACAATTTCTACTGCATTTATGAAAACAATTTAAAATCTACATGGAAACCCAAAGATTATTGTAAGCGATAGAGATCCCATTTTCACTAGAAATTTTTGGACAAATTATTTTCTTGTTTTGGGACTCAGTTAGCTCATAGCTCATCTTATCATCCTCAATTTGATGGGAAAACTGAGATAGTAAACAAATGTTTAGAAGGATATCTTTGTTGCTTTGTATATGATAAACAGACACAATGGGTCAAATGGTTGCCTATGGTTGAATGGTGGTATAACACTTCCTTCCATACTGCAACAATAATGACCCCATTTATGGAACTTTATGGATATCATCCACCATCCATCACATCATATTTAAGAGAAAATTCTAAGGTTTAAACAGTGGAAGATCACATCGAGCATCAGCAACAAGTTCTCCAACTCTTAAAGGATAACTTTACCTTGGCCCAAAATAGAATGAAACAGCAGGCAAATCAACATCGTAGTGAAAGAAGTTTTGATGTAGGTGATTGGGTACTCCTATGGCTACAACCATATAAACAAATGTCCGTCAAGCAAGCTAAGAAGGATAATAAATTATCACCAAAGTATTATGGTCTGTACAAGGTGTTACAAAAGATAGGTACTATGGCATACAAATTGGAACTTCCTGAAGCTTCCCGAGTGCACCCAATTTTCCATGTTTCATGCTTAAAGAAGGTTATAGGTGACAAGATTCCAGTTCAAACAATATTGCCAAAACTTGATGAGGAAGGAAAAATCATATTGGAACCTAAAGCAGCCAAAGAAACAAGAACTCAACAGCTACGAAATCGATCAATTTCAGAGTATCTCATAAAGTGGAAGAACTTACCCGTTGAATATTCCACATGTGAGGATGAGAATTTTATACAGAAGCACCCAAAACTAGTCAAGCGTTGAGGACAACACCTTTTTTTAAAGAGAGGGGCATGTTAGGTCCCTATAATACTAGTGATATCCCCATTACTATATTCATTGTATCCCTTATTATTATTGTTGTGCCCCTATTGTTATTATTGTGCCCCATGGAATCCTACTATTGTTATTTTTGTGCCTTTATATTATTATTGTTAGGTCGGCTTGGTTATATTGTGACCCCTTAGACTCCTATATATAGAAAGGAGGTTCTTTTCATTTATATCATCCAAGAATTGTTCATTTGTCTAATGTAAAGGAGGTTGCCCCCTCGAAGAGGTTGAATTCTAAGGCGTTGATCTATCTTTTTATCTTTTTGTGAGCTGGTTTCCTAACAAAAATAAATAAACATAATATCTCTAAAAATAACTCAAAATAACGCTGCTTAAAAACTTTACGTAATATATGGATATTAATAATTATAATTATATAGCCTCATAAAATAAAATTAAAAGTTTTTAATTAAAGAATCATCAATTAAATTAGTCAAATGGAAAAGGAAACATTAATAAAAAACTCCTATTCCATAACAACCCTAATAACTAATTAAACCCTAATTTTACATTAAAACCAATACATTACATTGGACAGTAATAATAAATCCAATTAAAATATCACTAATAATGGAATCTCCATTTTAATTAAATCAACTAATGATCTAAACCACATAATGTAAATTTACCCAAAATGTAAAATAACCCTAGTCGACTAAATCATTTCATATTGATCATTTCCATAAACTACATATATACATAATATTAGCTCTACGATACATCATTAATCTCATCTTAAACAACTGGCGCATCCCCTGAGGATGGACTCACTTGGAAGTCTGAAACGTTGGGTTAAATAAACTCTATAAACATGTTATTCCTCTCTTATTAAAATTCTCCCCACTTGTGTTATGAAACCAGCTCACAAAAAGATAAAAAAGATAGATCAACGCCTTAGAATTCAGCCTCTTCTAGGGGCAACCTCCTTTACATTACACAAATGAACAATTCTTGGATGATACAAATGACAAGACCTCCTTTCTATATATAGGAGTCTAAGGGGTCATAATATAATCAGAGCCGACATAACAATAATAATGTAAGGGCACAATAATAACAATAGTGGGCTTTTATGAGGCACAATAATAACAATATGGGGACTACATGGGTACAACAATATAATAAGGGGGTTGTACTAATAACAATAAGGGGTTACACTAGTAGTATAGGGGCCTAACATGCCCCTCTCCTTCAAAACGTGTTGTTCTCAATGCTTGAGTAGTTCTTGATGCTTCTATATAAAATTCTTGTCCTCCCATGTGGAACCATCAGCGGGTAAGTTCTTCCACTTGATGAGATACTCTGAAATTGGTCGATTTTGTAGTTTTCACGTTCTTGTTTCTGTGACTGCTCCAGGTTCCAATATGATTTTTCCTTCCTCTTCAAATTCTGGCAATATTGTTTGAATTGATATCTTCTGCAACTTTTGAATGAGTGTCCACACTTCTTCGTTCTTCTTCCATTCATCCATTGCTTCGTTTATCCAATCTGGTTGGATAATAGAAATAACACAAAACAATGCTTCCACATCCTCATCCTTTCTTGAGAGTGCACCTGCAACAAAATTTTTCTTCCCTTTTCTGTAGATGATGTCAAAGTCATAACCCAACATATTTGTGACCCATTTTTTTGTTTTTCTAAAGATAATATTTGTTCTAAAAAGTATTTAAGACTATCATGATCCATTTTTTCCTTGAAATGTCTTCCCATTGAGTAAGGTCGTCGTTTCTTAAGTGCATATAGTATTGCCAACATTTACTTCTCATAAATAGCTTGCTTGAGATGTAGTCGTAAAAATACCCAATCACCTATATCAAAAAAAAATTCACTACGATGTTGATCTACCTGTTGTTTCATTCGATTCTGCACCAAAGTGGCGTTATCCTTTAAAAGTTGGAGAACTTTTTGTTGATGCTCGATGCGATTTTTCACTACTTGAACCTTTTTCTTCTTGATATGTCCTTCTATCTTGAGAGTTTAAGGAGTGGTAATTTCTTCCAATGCTTTACAACATATGGTCGGATTCATTTCTTAATGCTCGATGTGATTTTTCACTTCTTGAACATTTTTATTCTTGATATGTCCTTCTATCTTGATAGTTTGAGGAGTGGTAATTTCGGCCAATGCATTACAAGATATGGCTGGATTCATTTCTTCTTTCTCGTTGTGATCTTTCACTTCTTGAATATTTTTCTTCTTGATATGTCCTTCTATCTTGAGAGTTTGAGGAGTAGTAATTATTTACAATGCTTTACAAGATGTGGTTGGATTCATTTCTTCTTTCTCTGGGGTTGGTTCTTGGTGTATATACTCTTCTTTTGATGTTTCTTGATGATTTTCTTCCTCCTCTCCACAATCAATGTAAAATAATTTCTTCTCATCACACTTATGACCTTTAATGTATTTTTTATCACAATTGTAACAAAGCTCTTTTTCTCTTTTTTCTTCCAATTGTTGTGGTGTAACCCTTGTAGGTTGTGGAAGGTTAGGAGAAACAACACTTCCATCTTTATAGTTGTGAGGGGTAGACTTCCTTGTTGCCATAATTTTTCTTTCCACTTTGTCACAAAGCCTTTTTTCTCTTTTTTTCTTTCAATTGTTGTGATGTTGCTCTAAAAAAAGTGTTGCTCTTTGTATTCTCATAATGTGCTATAATTTCCTCCATGAAAATTGACCATGTAACAAGTGGTTTACGAGAACAAAACCCTTTATACCATAAAAATTGATCTTGTTCTAAATATGAAGATGCAATACATACCTTTTGTAACAGTGGTACACCATGTAGATCAAAATATTTCTCCATCTGTAGTATCCAATTTACCAGATCCTTGCCATCAAACTTCCTCATCTTGATTTTTCTTGATTTTAGGAGCTCGATCTTGAAATGAGTGTAACTCTATAATTTCAGATCTCCAAGTTCTTAAATTGCTTCTTGCAGTAGTTATCCGAGTTCTCTTTCTAATCCTGCAAGACTGATCAAAATTTGATTATCCAAGAAAGAGTTATGCCAAATCTCCCACGATGACCTGATTATAGACTAGTTCAGTAGAGCGAACTTGTACAACGTGCCACGTGCCACGTCTCACTGTTTCGACCTTAGTACTTAAAACTGATATACAGAAAACTACAGGAAGTCCTCTTTCTGAAAATTTTGACAAAATTTCAATCTGATGCTCAGAACAAAAGTTATAATGATTTTCCCCCAGTCGCCTGTTTCGAATGTAATTCGGGGGTCTGCAAAAACCCTAACTTCCTTAGACTATATCTCCGAAAATATAGCGAGACAGGATCTGAAATTCGGAGACGAGGTTTAGACTGATTTATTCTCAAATGGGTTTTTGTTTTTGCTTCTGAAACTTCGTAGCGAAAGAGTTATAGTGAAAATCCCACGATGGCCTGTTTTAGATTAAATTCTGGAGCTTGCAAAAACCCTAACTTCCTCAGCGCATATCTCTGAAAATATAGCGAGACAAGCTCAGAAATTCGGACCTGAGGTTCCGCGCTATTTCGTCTCAAATGGGTTTTTTTGTTCGCTTCTGAAACATTGCAGAAAAAAAGTTATAGCAAAAATTCCACGATGACCTATTTGGAGTAGCAAAACCCTAGAATCCAAAGCTCTGATACCAAAAGTTATGAAACCAGCTCACAAAAAGATAGAAAATATAGATCAACGCCTTAGAATTTAGCCTATTCGAGGGGGAAAACTCCTTTACATTACACAAATGAACAATTCTTAGATGATACAAATAACAAGACCTCCTTTCTATATATAGGAGTCTAAGGGGTCATTTATAATCAAAGCTGACATAACAATAATAATGTAAGGGCACAATAATAACAATAGTGAGCTTCTATGGGGCACAATAATAACAATATGGGGACTACATGGGTACAAAAATATAATAATGGGGTTGTACTAATAACAATAAGGGGTTACACTAGTAGTACAGGGGCCTAACAACTTGTATGGATTCATTATTTAAAAATTCAAGAGTTGCTACAAATGGAAACTGCATATTGAAATCTGACAGAGGATACCTTAGGTAAGATAGGACGGCCTGAGCAACAAAAATTTTCCCTCCGTGATAAGGAGGGTTCTAATAAATAGGTATATGTGTTCCATAATAAGGAGGATTCTCATAACCAAAATACACATAACCATGTTTCCTAGTTCCAAGATAACCTTGTAAAGGTTGAAATGGTCGAGTTTGGACTTGTTGACCTTGATAAGGTACTTGAGGGATACCTTGATACGATGTATATGGTTTCCCTGCAAGATTTTGTATCATCTCAGCATAAGGTTGGTTAGTTGAGCCTGCGCCATACCATATGCATTCTGACCCACTTGCATTAGAGGACTAGCTTGACCAAGTGGTTGGGATTGTAAGATATTTTGAAAAGGCTAGGTAAGTGGGGCTTGCAGGGCACTAGATACTGGATGAATAGGTTGAGTCAAAGGTGCAACCTGCAAAGGTTGACTTACATTCACTTGAACTTGAACAGGTTGGGGTACAAATTGATAAAGTAGGAATTTGAGATGCAGATGGAACAAGTTGAGATATTAAAGATGGATCCATAATCAAACCAGGATGTTCAGGAAATGTAGGTTTCCAAAAATTAGCTGTTATTCCAGGATGTGGAAGACTCAAATAAGGCTGCGCACTAGCTTGAACTATTTGATGAGGAGAAGAAAACATTACAACAACATGTTTCCTCTTGCTGAAAGAAGAGGGGAATGTGGAGGCAACTGCCCCCCAAGAGGAGGGTTCCCAACATGAGTAGGATTGGGTTGTTGTAGGTGTCCATACCCACTGGCATAATGGCCAGTCTATTGCTCAATTGTAGGTGTAGGTGGAGGAGAGAGAGAAAATTGTGTAGCGCTTATCAAAGAAGTTCCAGATAGGATTCCAGAAGAGGATGCCATGAGATAAGTCCATGGACTGGATGTTGCACCAAGAAAGTTACCAAACAATGACTAGTAATCGGGCGAGACATACGGACCACCAGAAAAATGTGTCTCTCGCAATGTTACAAACATAGATGATGTCGCAACATGGGTTGTCTCGGTCACAGTAGTAGATACAAGCTGAGAAACCATAGCGAATTCAGTCATGGTTAACTATCCCAATGAAGATTGCAGCGGGAGACTCAAGGGTGAGTTGAAAGGAAAAGAACTAGATAAAGGAGCTTGTGATGGAGTATGAGGAGGAGTAAAAGGATGAGCTTGGTAAATATAAGTCCCTCTCAAATGAATAGGAGAAGAGGGGGTTCAAGGTTCTTCTTGAGGAATCTCTTCAATACTCACAAAACTAGGTGGAAGGGGTTCACTATCGAGTCCAAGATATATAGATTGTGGTTGAGTCCGAGACAAAGGAAGAGAAGAAGGTCATGAAGTAACATGTATAGCTGACTGAGGTGCCTCAGGTTGTAAAACCTCATGTTCTATTGTTTCAAATTCAATATAATCAAGTTCAATAACCTAAGGTAATGAAATCTCAGGTGCTTCTATTTCGACTGTGTCAGATTCACCAACAAATGAAGATGTAGTCTCGGGTTCAATACTCACAAGAAGAGATGATTCTAGTGGATCTATCTAGGATGGAGGACCAGAAGGAGTAACTCCCGAAGTACCAGATTCAGTAGTCTGTGTTTTCTTGTTCTTCTGATGACGACCAGGAGTTGCCTCAAGTGGAAGCGGAGGCTTACTTTGCATTCTACATGAATGATAGAGTGGGGGATCTTGTTCTTCGATGTTGTCTTAATAAATTTTAAACATTAACAATAAAAAAATAAATCAAAAAAGGGTAATCTAGGTAAAAGGTTTACCAAGCAACCGTGAACTACAATATACCACTTTGGAGAACCAAGGATTTATGTACAGGCATGCAATCTCCCCAAATGTTGTGTTCGATGTATCACGATATACAAGGTGACCGACTCAATTACCTAAGGTGATGATAGAAACCTATATTTGACGATACATGGAAGTGCAGTCCATGTTAGTGTTGTCTAATGCATAATCGTACAATGAGAGTGTTCCCATATACTTTTCATGCGTGGAGCGTCATCCAATATACCCGAAATTACATGGAGAATGGTACGATACACTTACGTTCGTGGAACGATATTTCACCCTCGGAGTGCAATGCTGGCAAAAATGACAACTCCTATGTTTATAGACATCAAAACACGTCTCTAGTCTAAACCTCTAAATATTTGCATTAATGTTACAAATAATCCTTAAGTTGATTTAGTAAATTTTAAAGTTGATCTTGAATACTGCGAATTTCACTTGAATATCGTATAGATGCAATCTAGTATGAAGAAATGAAACTTTCTTTCCAATGAAAACTATGTATGGCAGGGAAGAGGACAAAGAGTATTTCAACATACAAGATGCAATAAACAAAATTTGTTAAGTGCAATTCGCCTAATGCAACTGTTCCAATTTCCAATTTCACACACAAAACCCTAAATACACTGTAAGATGCAAAACTATGAGATTTTTCTTTTTAATCCACTTAATTTCCAAAATGAAATGAAAACTAAGATGCTTGCTAAATCACTGATAAAAGAAATGATACAGAATGATCACTGTAATATCTATTCTTTCAAGCAATCAATGATCAAACAATCAGTTCGCTAATGACCTAAATGACAAGAACAAAGAAAAATCCAAACAAATTCTTATCAAAGGATATCAAAACCAAAATAAAACCAAGTGAAGGCTTCCGAGAGACCAATACACACTCAAGGACACAAGGAGAACCGGCTGGAACAAAGCTAATCAGAGAGCAAGGAAACAAAAGGCACATTTTTGCATGCAACATGGGTCAACGGAAGTGCTTAAAGGGAACCGATTCTCCGCAAAGCAGGTGCAGAGAGGGATAAGGTGAACTGGAGCACTTTGTCTCCATACCAGGGGGAGTGCTGATCCTAATCCGACCAGTTAACAACACAAAAAATCAAATCAGGCTCAATCAAAGGTCTTCCTAGGGTCAATCAAAATCTGAGTGAGGCAATGAAGGTCGGTTTAAGAGGTGAAACAAGTGCTAAGGTCAAGAAAACCAATAAGGGATAGAAACGATCCATAGTATGGTCGCCAATTTGTCATGTATAATTTACGATTATAAACAAAAGTATTTTCCCTAGAACTAGTGGAAAAGTCTAGAACAATAGAAATCAAAGGATATAAAGTTTTCCTTAGAGTGATTGAAGAATGGAAAGAGACTTACTTGGAATCTGTCGCAAGATTTACTCTCCTCCTGACTTGTGAGATCCAAATGTAGCTCCAAGTGTTATAATTAAAACCTGCAGATGCAACCAAAACAAGCCAAGGATCCACAACATCTATGTAGCATAATTCAATTACTCCATTCAATGAATTAGTGAGACATTGAAATATATGATGTAAACATAACATAACACATATAGAAAAACAATGTACTCTTTACAGTAATAGAAATAGGAGAGAGTTTACAACCAATAATAGTAGCTGATCTTGTAGAAATCTCCCCAAGTTGACTTGTCCTTCCTTGTCACAAAGCACACCTCAATATCACCCTAATAAGTTGACTTGTCCTTCCTTGTCACAAAGCACACCTCAATATCACCCTAATGCATAAAGATGATGACTCTCTTAGATTCAAAGCAACAACGTGAGGGTATGATTAGTCTCCAAAAGCCAACCTTGATGTTGAGGATGACGTAAATATGTAGGAAAGTGTGGTAGTTTAGGAATTCTTATCCATTTACCAATATAGGCTTGAGATCCACTTAAGATGGGAGGATGGGCTCAAGGGATAAGAGGTGAAATCTCCAAGGTAGGTCAAGATAGGTCTTGAGCTTCTTATCCAAGATAAATGGTTGAAACAACCCCTAGAAGCTTCTGGAAGATGAAGCTTTGGGATTCTTTTTAATTTTCCTGAATTTCTAGAATCAGTGCACCCCCAGCAAGGAGTAAGTTGTTGTTGATTAGAGCAAGTGCAAAAGGGAGCAACCTATTGTTGAACGCAGGTCTCTAAAGGGGTAGGGTGTGTTTGGCCTTAAAAGCATTGACTTGAAGCAATTAAGTCCAGAACTGTAGTTATTTGAAGAGGTCATGATTAGGGCTTCATGTCGGGATGATGAAAACATGTTCACGGATGATGATCAATCCGATTTGCAGGCGTATTGACTAGATGCGACAAAATGACCTATAACACTCCTCTGGTATATCCCATTTTTCTCAGCAAATTAAGACCCAATACTGGTAGTATGGTTTTCAAAACTGGGTGTGACAATGGCATGTGATGAGTCAACATCAAGCTTCTGGCATTCAACATCATCAAGTGTGGAAGAAGGAGAACTTGGGACCTTAACATCAACTATCTCTATCTCAAATTTCTGAAGACGGCTAGCTTCCAATTCAAGTTCCATCTTAAACTCTCACAACTTTTGAATGACCTCATCCTTTTCAATCAATTGTTGTGATAATGCATCATATTTTTGTTTCAAGAGTTGATATTGTTCCAACATTGTTTCTTTTAAACAATTAATCTCCATAACATGTTGATTATTTTGATCTTCCAGTTGCTTCTTCAAATTTCTCAATTCTTGAGTAAGAAAAAGAGTCAACTTCCTCCTCCAAGTCATCAACGAGGTCAATCTTTTCTTGAAATTCATCTACAAGCACCTGGAAATATTTTCCCATGATTGAATCCAAATGGTCAACCTTCTGGATTTTCCTATCTATTGTAGTTTGCAGCCTATTCTTAAGAGTTGCATTCTCTTGTTGCAAAAAAGTTACGAATCGCTATAATTGAAGGACCTCTTTCCCAAGCTCATCTGTTGCCTTCTTCTCACGAAGCTCCTGCAATCTTTTACCCATCTTGATAACACAAATTTGGAAAATATGTTTCCAGTAACCACATAAATGAAATTGCTAAAAAAAAAGGCTAATGATGGCAATAAAAGATGCTTTTACACTTCCAAGAATGACACAACTTATATCAATTAGCAAAATTTCCATGGATAGCCAATCAAGGAAGCATTTCATAACCCCAAATTTAGTACAATAGAATGCCCAAATCTCTTTTTACCCAATAAAAAAATTGCCAAGAATTTCTGACAAATGCGTTGCTCCAATAACAAAGTATTCAACAAATCTCTACCATTGACGTCGACCAGCCACGAAGTTAACAATCTCGCTCTGAATTATGAACTTTATTATTGCCAATTGGAAGAGACAGTCAACAAAAACTGTTGCTCAGTTGTGCGCGTTACTCAGAGCCAAAGAAGTGCCAAAGAAAAGCTGCACCCATTGTTACAAACTTGCTCCTCACAATCAGCCACAAAGAACGTACAAATTTGAGTAGAGACTCTCCCGATCTTGTCTCGACTCCTCCACAAAATGCAGATTTGAGAAGCAAAAGTAAAAAAAATCGCCTAGAGCTTGATTTCTGATCGGCCTGGAGGTAGCGACGAACAATTTTAGATTGCGTTGGAAATCAACTTATCGCATAAGCCATGGCAGAGTGAACACCGAAAAACACGAGCAACAGTGGAAATGTCACCACACAAAAAGAACTAGAGTCGGTGTATCTATGGAGCGCGAGCTCAACATCGAAACCATGATCCACTATTCAACTGACCAAAGCAACAAATGAAAAGTTTGGAAATGTTATTAATCATTTCTGGATTCAGTTCTCTAAATTAGCAAGTGTTGGTTTGATGGAGAGAAGGGATATGCTACATGTGGCCACACCGGTAAGAAGCGTTGCTCCTCCAGTGGTTTCTCCAAAAAGGACCGACCCGGTCAAGCTTCAGATCTCCATTGCCCACAATAAATTTTAACATTGGAGGAAAACCGAGGGTTCCATAAGTGTGCCCATAACCCTGACATGATAGGCCCTCAATTAAGTAAGAGCCTTCTTCTCAGTCAAATCTGAGTGCAACACCACGATTAATACTAAAACTCGAGCATCATTCCAGAGCTGAGGGCGAATTGTAATGATCTGAGGAAGAATGGAAACTCTATTAAAAAAGAATTACCAAACCCAAAATCAAGACATCGTAGATCTGATCAAACTCTGATCTGACTTGGCTCTAATACCGTGTAAGAGTCTTCTAGTACTCACAATCTTATGTAAAAGTACATAGAAGATCTCCATTATACAGTGATGGAGGAAACCCAATGTTGGTTAAGGATAACTACTACAACTAGGCAGATGCAAGCACCTATGTTAGCTTACAACTCACCACACTTAGCTCATAGGGAAATGAGGTGTTGGAAAAGCCAACTCTAACATTTCTTGGTATCTTGAGAGGATGATTTGTTGGGAGATGCCTTATGATTCTGGGGATTGTTCTTCTATTGAGCTGCTAAAATCTTTGACTCTTATGTGGCCTTCAGATCTCTCTAGTTGTGATGGTTTCTCTTCAGCCCTTGGTTGTAGAAAGCCCCTTTGGAAGAGGGACACACATGCTAAAGGTGCCCAGGCCGCTAACAAATTCTACACCTGCAGACAATTTTTCGTAGTCCAATGGTTGGATATATTCCTTGCCTTCCCATGGAAATACAATTTTGTCTAGTAACCCTTCGCTAAGATCCACTTCCACACAAATGCAAACAAAACCTACAAAACCCTGCGATAATATGTCACTATCAACTTTGATGAAGCTGCCTATAGAGTCTCCAATATCCTCCAAGATCCATAACGAGATCCAATAAAGAGGCAAATTAAGGATCCTAATCCAAATAGGATTTCATGGTAAGAGGATTAAACTCTATAACCATGGCTGAATCGAAAGGCCAACCGGCCCCAAAACGAGTGCCCTTCACTGAAAACCTTCTTCCAGTGTTTTAGATCTTTGAAGAACACAAAGAAATATCCCTTTGAACAAAATAACCTATCAATATTTTGGAACCAATTCTGGTGGACAACATTAGGTGTCAACATTCCCCAATCATGAAGATTAGGTGTCAACATTCCCCCCCTTAATCTGAAGGGATGTTGGTGAGCCCAAGCATCATTCTGAATCGTTCAAGCTTTTCCTTTCCAAGTGCTTTGGTGAAGATGTCTGCAACTTGCTCATTTGTGGAACAATGACGGAGATGGATTGTTTTGGCCTCAACATGATGTCGAATGAGATGATATTTAGTATTGATATGCTTTGTTCGATCATGGAACTTTGGATTCTTGGCCAACTTTATTGCAGAGGTGTTATCAATCATGAGTGGAGTTGATTGTACTTGTTTTACCTGCAAATCTTCAAGAATTTTCCTGAGCCACACAATTTCTTTCGTTGCTTCAGCTGCTGCCACGTATTCTGCTTCAGTTGTGGAATCTGCTGGAACTGATTGTTTGCGTGATCTCCAGGAGACAGCTCCTGATCCAAGACTCATAGCATATCCTGAAGTAGATACCCTAGTTTCTTTGTCTCCATCGAAGTCCGAATCAGAGTATCCAATCAAGCTGAAGTCGTCCACCTGTGTATACTTGATTCCAAGGTCTTGAGTTCCCTTCAAGTACCTTAGAACTCTTTTTGCAGCAGACCAATTTCCCTCACAAGGCTTTTGCATGAACCTGGAGAGGATTCCAATAGTAAATGAAATGTATGGTCTGGTAGTAGTGAGGTAGATGAGACTTCCTACAAGCTGTCTATACTTTGTTGCATCCTCAAATTCGTTTCCTTCAATAGATGTGAGCTTTAAGTTTTGTTCCATTGGAGTAGAAAGAGGATTGCACTCTGTCATGCCAAATCTGTTTAACAAATCTCCAATGTATTTCTTTTGAGAAAGAAATATGGATTTTGGATGTTGGGTTACTTCAATGCCAAGATAGTAATGAACATAGCCCAAATCAGTCATTTCAAAACTTTTCCCTAATTCCTTCTTTATGGATGCAATGTAGCTTTCATTGTTCCCTGTCATTAAAAGATCATCTACATATACCACAAGATACACAACTGTTTTGCCAACTTTCTTGACAAATAAAATTGCATCATCAAGATCAAAATGATTGAAGTTGAGTTTCAGAAGATGCTCAGTTAGTTTTTCATACCATGCTCGCGGTGCTTGTTTGAGGCCATACAAGGACTTCACAAGTTTGCATACTTTATGTTCATGTCCTTTCACAGCAAATCCTTCAGGCTAGGACATCAAAACATTTTCTTTTAGATCTCCATTCAAGAATGCAGTTTTTACATCCATTTGATGGACTTTCCAACCGTTTTGAGCAGCTAGTGCAAAGAGTGTCCGGATGGTGGCCCATTTTGCTGTGGGGGCAAAAGTTTCCTCATAATCGACCCCTTCCTTTTGTGCAAAGCCTTTTGCCACAAACCTAGCTTTGTGCTTGTCAAGTGAGCCATCAGCTTTGTACTTGTTCTTGTAGACCCACTTGCAGCCAATTGGTTTGGTTCCAAATGGAGGATCAACCAGCTTCCAAGTGCCATTCTTTATGAGGGCATCATACTCCTTTTTCATCGCTTCTTTCCATTCATCACAAGAAGCAACTTCTTTGAAGGAAGTTGGTTCAAAATCTGTAGACAAGTTCAATTCACAATCATAAGTAACATCCATATCAACAGGTGAATTAGAGTCATCTACATCACCTCCATTTTGTCGGTTTGAATTTCTGGTTCCTCTTTTTCCAATTTCATCAGGATGAACACTTTCAAGTGTCTTTGTCAGCCACTTCGGGGGACCTTTCTGAGATGGTCCAGGCTGCTCTGTTGATTGAGTTGGGACTGAATCAAGATTGAGTCTCCCAATTCTATCAATTACATCACTTAAAGCATCATCCGTTGTTGGAGTTTCATGCAGAGGAGATTGTTCTTCAGAAGAAGATTCCACATGTTGTTCTAGTATAGGAATCCTCCCTTCAAGATGTGGAATCTGATTATCAAATTCTTGAAATGATTTCGTTTTTGCGAATCTATCCAAGCGATCAAGTTGCCGCTCAACAACATTGTCAGATTTGGATGATTCAAGAAAAATGACATCTCTAGATACAACAAAATTTTTATTTACTTCATCACAGAGGCGGTATGCTTTAGAGGTGTTTGAATACCCCAGGAAGATACACTTACGACTTCTAGCACCAAGTTTGTTTCTATGTACCTTTGGTATCAAAGCATAACAGGTGGAACCAAAGATCCTGAGATGTTTTACCGAAGGAACATGTCCATACCACAATTCATAAGGAGTCTTGTTTCTTATAGCATTAGATGGACATCTATTCTTTATATATGCAGCACATAGAACCGCATCAGCCCAAAACATTATCTTTACATTTTTTAAGAAAAGCATGGATCGTACCATATTCAAAATTGTTCTATTCATTCTTTCTGCTACACCATTCTGTTGGGGATTATAAGGTACAGTTGTTTGATGTTTGATCCCATGTTGGCGAAGATAGTTTTCAAATTCATTTGATGTATATTCTTTTCCATTATCAGTGCGAATAGACCCAATATGAGATTGTGCATCATTTTCAATCCATTTATGAAAATTCTTGAATGTTTGAAAAGCATCAGATTTGTTCTTCAATAAATAAACCCAACACATTCTGGTGTAATCATCAATAAATGTCATGATATATTTATTTCCATTTGCAGAAGGAACAGGCATTGGACCACATAAATTAGAATGAATGAGTTCAAGCTTCCTATGTGCTCTTGAATGTGAATCATGAAAAGATTGTTTGCTATGCTTTCCTAGAATGCAAGCATCACATTGCTTATGTTTCCTAGGAATTGTTGGCAAACCAGTAACACCATTTTTCTTCAATAAGCGGAGACTGTCATAGTTTAAATGTCCAAATCTAGCATGCCATAATAAACTTGATGGAAGTGTACCTTCTTCATGATGAGAAATATATGAGAAATGTTGTGCATGAGCAGAGGTTCCTTGCATTTTGAGAAGTCTTTCTTCTTCTATTCCCCTCATGACAAGTGAGTGTTCAGATGCTTTTCTTACCTCAAGCTTGCCATCAAACATATGAATGGAGTGACCTTGCTGGCGGATGTGGACCAAGGACAGCAAGTTTCTCTTTGTCACACGGAATCAGTCAAGAGTGCGGACACAACCGACCTTCCTAGAAGTCTAAGACATTCTAATGACAAACAAAACAAACTGGAGCTATCCTTCTCTAAACATGCATTATGATATGAGAAATCAAGTGTTTCGTTCTTACCTTTGTCCAAACGCTGTTGTAGAAGTCCAAGCTTTGTTGATCTGGATGAGCTCCTCCTTTTCTCCAAAACCTGCAATCACCAACAGTCAAACAATTAAATATTACCTGATTATAACATAAAACAAAGCATATTCAACATATAGACCAAGGAGTACATGAAATAACCCATAAACAACAAGTTATTGAGAAGAATGGACCAATTTGCATTAAAGGTAATCAAAAGGAACCATTACAACCTGAGCCTTGGTGTTGTGCAAGCTCCTTCCAGGGTCCACAAGAGTCTTCCTCTACTTTGACAAAGCTCACCCACTTCCAAATAGAACAAGCAAAGATGGCAATCTCTCCTCACAAGCTTCTAAATGGGAGTCCTAATTCCTGCAGCATTTACCCTTAGAAAATGTATAGCTTCAACCTCTCCTCCTTCTGGCCCAATGCCTGTATTTATAGTACTCAAGAGGAGGTTAATCAGGTCCACCATCAATGGGATAATCCCCTCTTTGGGTGGGATAGCTCCCTTATTGATGGGATAAGTTCCTCTTTGATAGGAGTGCATGAACCATCTGGAGGCGCCCAATACACGTCGAACAACCTTCTAGAATGCTCTAGAAATGACCACAAGTAACTTTTTAAAGATGAAACTTGCGCATTCTAACTTTTACAGGGGGACGCACCTGTCCCTTTACATACAGAGCGTCTTTGGACGCAGCTTTTGTGAACATTGGGAGCGTCCCCGCAGCTAAGTTTGAGAGAACCTGCGTCCCCAGAGATAAATACATTTATACAAGACTTTCTCTCTTTTTTGGAGTTTGACATGGAGAGCAGAGGCATAAGACTTGCCTAAGAGGGTAGCATGACTGTTGATTGAGCCATACTAACTGTAAATAGTCATGGTGACATTTTTTAGTGTAACAGATTGCCCCCTAAAGTGCGAAGCCTGGAATAGATTAGGGTTTGTAATATCTAGGAAGGGTGAAGCGCTTTATCATTTCAAGGATTATCCCGTGGAGAGCCTGGTCAGAACCTGCAATTTTCAACACAAAATACATGTATAAGATTATATCATCACTGAGGTAGGCATTCCCATACTCAGATCAAAACTTTAACTAACAGACTAACTACTCTGATACAGGAATGATTTTGCAGTACATCACAATCATAGACTTTTGTAGACACAGTATGGACGCAGCCATCTGTTTATGATTAGTCTACTTAGATAATGAATACAAAACTCCTCGCAGCCTGGATGGTGGAAACTAGATCCAGGGTCTTCATTTCTACTTCCCGAATTGGTACGATTCTAGCCATGCGAATAAATGAGTTGATGTCGAACATGGTAGAAACCACTTGATTACCAGTCAATGATGTAAACTGTTAACAAGCGTGAGAGAGACCACTAGTAATGTCAATGGTTCTCAAAGTACCCAGTACAATCCATGAGATGTGAATGAATGAGTTGATGTCGAACATTTCACGGAATCCTTCGATCGAAAGTCAATGATGTAAACTGACGTCAAAGGCGAGAAACCTGCCATTGATGCATGCAGACTTCAAGGTACTGACGATTTCTAAGTCATCTCTCTAGATAATGTGCTGATGTCGATAGAAAGCGACCTGTTGCAGGCAAGCCCGCAACACGAAATCATTGTTCAAGTTGAAGAAATGTTGCTGTAAGGACTGACTCAGGGATGGTCAAATGGATGACAAGTATTTTGCAGATGAAAGTTTTGCTTGCAGACCTCTTGAACACATAACGACACGACAGATGGCTTGGTGACAAATAAATCAAAGTTAATCCCCGAAACCCGGTTAAAGACTTTCAAAGGTGGTTTGATCAACTGTGAGGTGAAGAATTTCCCAACCCAGGTGAATGAAAAGTGTCGTGTTCAAGAGTGGTAGTAAAGCTTCTTCTGAGACAAAAGGTAACAAATAGGCTCATTCTTCTCTCTTTTCCCCCACCATTTCTGGCAAGTACCTCTTTATTTTTAACAAGCTTGAGGAGGATAACATGTGCTTGATTATAAGCTCATCCTTCGGATGAGTCCAACCTAGTTTTGATTCGAACCCTAGGAAGGAGTGGTTCGTTCCTGTTTGTAATTGAACAGGTCCTTTACTGTGAAATGTTTAACGAGCCCAGTATAGGAGAAACTCGGTGTTTTTCAATTTTAGAGAGTCTGAAAAACTTAAGAAGACTCCAAGTTGAACTTTTTCGTAGATTTGTGTCCCTCAAGCCCGAAAAAGTATAAAATAATACCTGGGGGAACCGCTTGATCTTGCGACCAAGGAGTACTTTCATAATTAGTGCCACTGACCTGAAAAGTAAAAAGCGATCAAGGACACGTCGTTTTATTTCCGTATCGAGTTTGAAACGACAAAAACCCGGCAAACTTTTCCTGATTTTTCGGTCAGAAAAGAGCTATAAGGGGACCGTCTTTTAATTCCGTTTTAACGAGTGTAAAAGAAACGCTCGGCAATCTTTTCATATTTTAGGAGTCAGAAAAGGGCTTAAAAGATGACTCTGATATTTTGTTCGTGAAAAAATGACAATTTTCCCTCTAAGTCCCTTTGTCCTGCACAAAAGCGACACATTACTCATACCTGTTTAAGATAGACAAAAATACATCGAAAAACATCTTTCCATGGTGAAAAATGAACAAATTCATCCAAAAAACCTATAAAAAGACTTTTTACCATGTCATTTTTACCGTTTGACTGTTGAGGTTGAAAAAGGAGCTTTTGACAAGAAACTTCCCGTGGTCGCTGCGGAAAATCCGACCGTCAGAATCGAACGCCGTCTCTTCCAGGTATTTTACAACATCTTGCTCTTCATTTCTATCCGATTAAAATTGTTTTTTAGGTTTTAGTTTTGTTTTTTGGGAGGGTTTAGGTTTCAAAATGCGCTTCTCGGTGGACGCAGGTGCCCTTCGGGTGACCTGCGTCCCCCGACTTTTTCCTATATAGGAAAATGGTCGGGGGACGCAGCCCACCTTCAGGCCAGCTGCGTCCCGACGCCCTGTGTTCCAAACGCGGGGTGCGTCCTCCGTGGAACGCGGAAATTGAAACCACAATCCTCACAAATAACCATTCAAATTTCCCCAAATTAATTCTAATCATCATTTCTTGGTGTGTAGGGCACTCACCATGTTGGATTGGAGAGAAAGAGAGCACGAAGAGGTTGATGAAGCTGCAATAGAACACCAACCTTCCCTGGATGCCCTAAAAGCATGCGGGTTATACAAATACTGGGCCATACCGGGCATGAGGGCTCAGGTAAGATTCTTAGAATGGCTGGTTGAGAGATGGAACGTTCAAGAGCAATGCTTTTACATAGGAGGGCACCAGCTCGAGATAGAGCCCTCGGATGTATACTTTCTCACTGGCTTGCCAAACAGAGGCGAGCAACTCAATCTAGCCGGGACTAGGCTGGGTGGCCAATCCCTTGTTAGTCTCCGGGAAGATTGGTGCACACCTGGGGCACACCATTCGAAAGGCGTGGAGATCAAACACATCTCTCTGCGTGAACTCAAAGTTATTGCTTTCATGGTTACCAGAATTTGCGGCGCGGCCGCTTTGCACATTGCTTCTGGGTCCCAAATGCAGATGGTAATTGACTGTTACCAAGGCACCATTTTCAACTGGTGTGATGCTGTGTCGGCTAATATGAAGAGCCAACTGACTAAGGCAAAGAACGGACGACTGAAAACTTTTGGATATGGGCCTTTAGTCGTGAGCTTTGCCTTAGAGAGAGTTCCGATGCTGATCCCTCAGCAACTCACTGTTGATATCTTGGGTCCTCGGGAGCCAAAGCTGGTACGATGGGTTGCGGTGATGGCCCGGCATCCTGACGAGGGCGCGGCAGTTGTTCGATTTTCTGATAGTTACTTTCACTGGTTGGAGGACCATGTTTTCTCGATCCAGGACTTTCCGTACGCCGGAGTAGATTTTCGACATGATCCGGACATGGTTCTTCCACAGGGAGAACAATGGGATGACAGAGGTACTTTATTTTTCACGAGTTTTCAAATTATGTATTTTTTTTGTTTTTTATATATATCGTCTCAAAACTGACAGTAAAATTTTCAAAATGCAAATGTTGGTCCACAGCGTCCAGCCAACCTCCGGCCTTTTGAGAGGAGACATCCAGTTGCACCGGTACCAGCCCCACAGGACACGGCGGCTGCAGAGGTACTAGCTGAGTTGGAGCATGATCTACAACGTCTGACGGCGGATATACCTGAGACTACTATGGATGACATTCCTATCAGACTTCAGCGCTATGTAGTCGCGGTCCCTGGACCGTTTAGGAGATTTTTGCGCAAGGTAGCCCGTGCAGTGGTGTCGTACAGGGAGCACCACCAGTGATTGGCTAGTCACTTTGTAGACACATGTGACATTTTTGACTTTTTGTACTCTATCATTTTTGCCGATCATAAGGTGTTTTTCAACCTATGATCGAAGACGATGTATATTTTTTGACACACTCCTATCTATATATATATCACTATTACCGGCTTGTCTTGTTTAACATGTATGATGAAATGTTTTTAAATTTACTTGCATGATTATCGTAAATGTCTGTCCAACACTCGAGAAGCAATTGCATCTGCTAATGTATTTAAGGACCTTGGAATATGCTGATATTCAATGTAATCAAATTCACGTTCCAAGAGACGCACTCTCAAAAACAACCTAAATAACACAGGATTTCTAATGGCATAAACTCTATTAAGCTGTAATACAACAAGTTCAGAATCTAACCTCACTATCAAACGTCGAATTCCAAATGAAATAGATTCGGATAATAATTCAACCACTGCACTGTATTCTGCAATGTTATTCGTTGTTTGACCGAGGCTTACCCCATGCATAGAAACTAACTCGTCAGAGGGTGAATAGATAACCCAAGCTGCGGAAGAGATATTCTGTGTACTACGACAAGCACCATCAGCAAATCCAATGTATGTTTGGAGAGGCGTCGACATCTGTAATATCAAGAGTAAAACCAAGATAAGCCAGAATAACGACGAAAAACACACTCACTAAGCTAAGCACACTGACTAACTAACAATCATACTAGCTAGAAAGAAAACCTAACCTAACTAAAAATTCTCCATACCCACCTTTTAAGCATAATACCTCTTTAGGTAAAGTCCATTTCTGGGTTTACCCAAAGAGTCCCCATCAAAATCTACCAGCTCATAAGCCCCTTTTGCTAGCTTTCGCTTTACAATATAGGGTCCATGCCACATAGGAACGAATTTTCCAGCACCTAGCTTATCGTTAGCTTGATCATATAAAAGCACTAGGTCTCCCTCCGAAAAACTTCGAGGGGTCACATTTCTATCATACTGAGCTTTCATTCGCTTCGCGTGAGTCTCGATTGCCAATGCAGCGTCACGTCGAGTCTCATCTAATTTAGCTAAGTACAATAAACGTTTCTCCTCTTCGGAAGTAGCTGGAAGTAATTCGACAGCCATTTGAAGTGATGGGATTTCACATTCAATGGGTAACACTGCTTCCAAGCCATAAACTAGCTGGAAAGGAGTGAACCCTGTTGAGGTTTTTACTGAGGTTCGGTATGCCCATAGCGCCGAAAATAACATGTTGTGCCAATTCGACCGATGAATACCAATGGTTCGTCGGATCATGATAACCAGAACTTTGTTGATAGACTCAACCAAGCCGTTGGCTTGCGGATAATAAGGAGTAGAGCTGTCGTGGCGCAAACCAAGCTGGCTTGTAAGTTCAGTCATCATGGTGTTTCGAAAATGGCTCCCATGGTCAGTAATGATTGCTTGTGGGACACCAAACCTAGTTATTATATGATTGAATATGAAAACTGCAGCTGTTTTGCCGCTTGCGTCGAATGTAGGCATCGCCTCGGCCCATTTAGTGAAATAATCAACCGCGAGGATGATATACGCATGCCCCCCGGCCGAGTGAGGGTTACAAGTAATAAAGTCGATACCCCATTTGGCGAATGGACCAACGGCAATTATAGGGTGGAGAGGAGCAGGCGGTGCGCGCATCTTTCGATCAAACACTTGGCAGTTGTGGCACTTCCGAACTGCAATGATACAATCTTTAAACATAGATGGCCAGAAGTAACCAGCGCGCAACACCTTCTGAGCTGTGGCATACCCAGACATATGACCGCCACATGCTCCAGAGTGACAATCATTCAAAACTCTCTCAGCCTCTTCGTGAGTTAAACAACGTCGAAAAACTAAGTCTGCCCCCCGGCGATAAAGTGTATCTCCAATAATTTTGTATGGCTGGGATTGAAACCGAATTTTTCGACGTTCTGCCTTGGAAGCTTCAGGCCGAAAGGTTTGGGTTTGGAGATAGATGATTATATCCCCGTACCACGGATCTACAGTACTGATAAGAAACAAAGATTCGTCCGCAATGGACTCTTCTGCCACAGTCTCTGTGTCAGCACTCGGGAAATCACACATCAATTCCGCGAAAACTAAGGATTTCTTAGACTTGGACTTCTCGAACTCCAAGTCGAACTCTTGCAGGATAACGATCCATTTAGAGTACTTGCCCCCTAGCAATTGTTTTGTCAAAATGTAAATCATAGGGTTGCAATCCGAAATAACTGTAGTTTTACGGAGAAGAATGTAGTGACGAAAACGCTGGACAGCTTGAACGGCTGCCAGGGCCAATTTCTCCACATGCGAATATTTTAGCTCAGTGGGATTTAAGGTCCTACTAAGATAATATATCACATGCTCCGCTCCGAATTCATCTTCTTGAACTAACACCATTCCAATGGTGGAATGCGAAGCTGCGAGGTATAAGAAGTAGTCCTGGTTGTAGTTGGGAGGATGCAACAACGGTGCATGGGTCAACGCGTGTTTAAGTGCATCAAAAGATTGTTGGGCAATCTCGTCCCAAAAGAATTGAACGTTCTGTTTCAACAACCGTGTAAAACCTTTAGTGACCTCGGCGTAGTTTGGGATGAATCGGCGTAAAAAGTTCGCTTTCCCTTGCAAACTTTGGAGTTGGCGCAAACTCGAAGGAGGAGGCAATTTGATGATAGCCTCGACTTTCGAGGGATCGACGCGAATGCCGGCTTTTGAAACAACAAATCCCAGCAATCGACCTGTTTCTATACAGAAAACACACTTGTGGGGATTCAAACGAATTCGATAATGCCTACACCTCATAAAGATTGCTCGTAGGTGGACAAGGTGATCAGCTCGACGTAAAGAATGAGCAGGCAAATCATCGAGATACGGTTGCACAATGTGCTTGATGTCATGAAATGCATAAGACATCGCCCGTTGAAAAGTGGCCCCGGCATTCTTAAGCCCAAAAGGTAATTTGCAATAAGCAAATGTCCCCCATGGACAAATGAATGCCGTTTTTGGTTGGTCGGCAGGTAGAATATTGATTTGATTATAGCCCGAAAAACCATCCATGAAGGAAAACATTTCACTTCCGGCACAATCATCAATAATTTGATCGATATAAGGCGTAGGATAGTTGTCTTTTGGACAAGCTCGATTGATATCCCTATAGTCGATACAGATTCTTATTGTTCCTTGTTTCTTGTTGACGGGAACAATATTCGATACCCAATCCGTTAACGGGATCGGATAAATGAAACCTGCTTTCAACAGCTTTTCGACTTCTGCTTTAATCGCAGCCGCTTTTCGAGGGTGAATTTGACGCAACCGTTGCCGGACGGGTTTAGCATCCGGGTAGGTCTTTATTTCATGAACAACAATGGCAGGATCGATTCCCGGCATTTCCTCGTAAGACCAGGCAAACACATCGCGGAATTCTTGGAATAGGGCCTTGTAAGTTTGGATTTCTTCTTCTGTACATGCGGCACCTATATGAATGTTCTCCTCAATTCCGGGCTTCACTGAAATATCAATGGGAATAGTACGAGAAATATTCCCTAAATTCAACTCTGAATCAGAATGTTTCGTTGGATCCTGAGCGTCTTTGACATATTCAGCGGTAAAGATAGATGAAAAATCATTTTCAAATGCATCATCCTTAGGTAAAAACGAAGATCTGTGATGGAGATCCTCCCATGGTAGATCGTCTACACTTAGGATTTCGCGAAGTTGTTCGTCAGATGACACGACTTCGGGAAACGCTATCCGTTCTAAGGGTGAGGTGAAAAGTGACTCTTCACTGACCACATTCATTTGGTCGACCTCGGTTGAATGAAAGTCGGTAAAAGACATGAGAGCTTCATAAGCAATTTCATATGGACTCAAGGGCATAACATTACCGAATGAGTCTATCTCAGAGTCAGATGGGACAAACCAAGGATCATCATAAATAATGTTTTCTGATGTAATCATATGAATTGTTGCAAACGAAGGTTCTACGCTGAGTGGAGGGAGAGGAAAAGTTCCCAGTAAACCGGAATCCTTAACTAAACCTACACCAACGTCCCTATAAGGGATTGTCGTCTTACCGACATGCTGGATACTCTCTGAAGAGGCTGGGTCGGATGAAAAGTATGTCAGCTGATCAATAGTCACGATCTTACCGTTATGTGGAAACTTAATTACTCTGAAGACCGATGAAACGACCGCTGTCATAGCATATGACCAACTTCGACCCAAAAGAAGGTTGTAGTCTAGAGGGGCATCAACCACTTCCACATCCAGACTAACGGTTTTACCTTCTACCCCTATAGGCAATTCCTGTAGAATACCAAACGGACGGAACCCACGGCCATCAAAGGCCTTAAGGATGGTGGGGGATTGGTTCAACGAAGGAGAACCAAGGGATCTCCAACATTGAATCGACATAATACACGTAGAAGCTCCCTCATCAATCACAGTCCTATGAATAGGCCTGTTTTTTACTATCACTGGAATTTGGAAAGCCATTTGATGGGGGAGACGCGGCGTACTATTTTCTAGATCGAAGATCATTAGATTCGGATCCTGAACATCAACAGCTCCTATAGCCGACAAAAGCAATTTTCGTTGTGCTGGACATGATTGCAGCACTTCTAACGCCGACATTGCTGAGGGTGAAACAGCTAAGTCCTCAACAATGTTGTAATTCTGGGCCGCTCTCGCATGTGGATTGAAAGCAGACCTTCGAAGTACACCCTTGGCGGGCGGTTTAATTACTAAGTCTGGGTTAGGTTTCTCGATCTGTAGTGGATCGGAACCAGGAGCTGAGGTTGATGGATTAGAATGAGAAGATTCTGCTTCCTTACCATCAACAGGATTCTTACTACCATAATCTTGCGATCGAGTCGCAATCCTCACATGAGACATCATCAAAATGGGTTCTTCACTGGCATTCGAGGAAGAACCTATCATCTTATTCTCCTGCTCCGGAAATGGATTTTTTAACACAGCAGGAGTGGGAGAACCTTTGACTATTTTCACTACCTCGGCCCGATGAGGGCAATCTCTCGTAAAATGATCCTCTTCACAAATAAGACAAGGATATCGAGGTTTGCGCTTTTCGTCATTAGTTTCCGACTTTTCTGTTTTCTCCTTCGGAGCCTTGTCTGCTTTAGCCTTCTTCTTTCCTTTCTTCTTTCCACCGTTTTTTGATTTGGCCGTAGATGACTCTACAACGTGAATATCGGCGGTAAGTTCAGGAGAAGACTCTCCTGTCGGAGAATCAGGCAAAGTGATAATTGGAGTAGTTGAAGCCTTGAAAGACTTCTTCTTGCTCTTTGTATTCACGATACCAATCATACCATCAGCGGCATGAGATCCCGAAGGAGCAGCAGCGATTTGATTCGACTTTGGAAGATCCGGAATCTTCTCGTGTAACGTACCCGACTGAGTGTAAACTAAGTCAAGGTATTGCGCCTGAGCAATGACTTGCTCCTCAGTAACTACTCCGGCCTTAGCTACATCTTCAGTAATCCTTGGTAATAATGATTTAACAAACCATTCAGCTAAGATTTGGTCCGGGATAAAAACTTTCACTAGCCTTCTTCGACGTCTCCACTCATGAATGTGATCGGAAATATACGTGGAGGTTGATTGTTTTAGTGAAGTTAATAACTCCGTACCATTATCGTATCTGACCGGTAACTGAAAGTGAGTTAAGAATGAGGTAGCTAACTGGCTAAAATTGTAAAAAGAGGCCCGTGGTAACTCAATGTACCACTTGGCCGCGAGACCAATGAGTGTACGCTGGAAAAGACGTAGGCGGATCGAATCATCCGAGATAGAATTTGAAGCACACCAGAGGTGGTAAGTCATCACGTGATTGGACGGATCCTCTCCAGACTTACCTTCAAACTTGGGTATATCACTGGGCAACTTATTTGGCATTGGCGGCCAGAACTGAAGATATTGAATTGGATCGTTCGTTAGGCGCGTCAAGTCTGGTAAATCCAAAGTTGCGATAAATGGTAACTGCCGGTTAGGATCTCTAAAACTCTGGGTCACAATACCAGCCCCAGGAGGAGGATATCCAGGATAACTAGGAACAGGAGTCGCATTTGGGATATTATATCCTCCTGGAAAACCAGGATTAACCGGACCGTACTGGGGTTGTTGAGGTTGTTGATAAGTGTACCCAGGATACGGTTGATACTGGTAAACCGGTTGTTGGACAGCTTGCCCAGGTTGGTACTGTCCCTGGTACGGAGGTTGAACAAATTGAGGTTGAGTAGTGACAACCGTACTTATACCAGGCTGGCCTACAAGCATCTGGACCGTGGTTTGAATCGTAGATCCGGACAACGGTACAGATGTCTGAGGAGTGGTTACAGAGACAGTAGAAACCGGAGCCGTCGATACTCCAGAAGTAAGTATGGTAGATGTGGCGGTAGTTGCAGCAGCCGTTTGAGATGGAGTACTAGGTGCAATTGGCGGCTGAGTAACTACCGAAGTTACAGAGGTTTGAACACTTGACTGGACAGGTTGCGGTTGCTGGGGTGGACCAGAAACTACAGGTTGTCCAGCTTGAGGTACCGACTGCATACTTGGCTGCAACATCTGTTGACCCTGTGAAGGATCCCACACTAACATTCCAGGGTATTGACCCATAACAGGTTGAGGATACTGAGATCCATAGCCGGATTGAGGATAGGATTGATAATTGTAAGGTGCAGTTCCCATAGCTTGACCATACGATTGACCTTGAGGTGGTTGATAACCTTGATTTGAGTATTGACCTTGAGGTTGATAACCTTGAGGTAAATACGGATACTGGGGTTGACCTTGACCTTGAGGTTGGTACCCTTGAGGTTGATACCCTTGGGGTTGATACCCTTGGGGTTGCCATCCTTGAGGTTGCCATCCTTGAGGTTGATATTGATACTGAGGTTGACCTTGGGGTACATATTGAGGCTGGGGTTGACCTTGAGGTATGTATTGCCCTATAGGAGCGTACTGACCTTGAGGTTGCCCCCCAGACACGAATGAAGTACCTTGAGGTTGCCCCCCAGGCATTAACGGAGGCTGCCCCCCAGGCGGTAATTGGCCACCTTGAGGTTGGGAAACGGGAACTGAACCTGACATCATGTAAATGTCTCCTACACCCAATGGTACATTACCACTGTTTCCAACTAATAACCCATGATCAACGGGTTGAGGAGATGCTCCCGCAAAGGTACCAGAAAGAGATTGATACCCAGTAGGAACAGAAGGACCGCCATGTAAAAAAGATTCAGGACTTTGTGTAAACACGGACGACTGACCAGACATATTTACAGGAGTATGAATACCTCTAGGTGGAAAAGGAGTACGAGGTGTAGAAAAACCTAGCCCAAAGTTGTCTAGATAATTTGTTAACGAAAGGTACCAAGTAGTACTTCTAGGAGGACTGTAAAAGATAGATTCACGCTCCCTTAGATCAAGGGTAATTTGATCTTCAGGATCAGAGACGCCTATTTCTTCCTCTGGAACAAGTTCTTCAATAGCAATCAAACCAACAGGAAGATTTTCGGTGATAATTCTTTCTATTCTCGGTGAATCAGGAACACTAGGAGTCGGAGTAACAGGTTCGGATATTTCTGGTTCTTCGCCTGTATCACTAGCAGACGAAAAACTACCAACAAGCTCAGAAACTGTAACAGCTTCGGGATTATAACCTGTCTCTAAACTTTGGTAATCTGGATGGACCACCAAGGAAGATTCTCCTTCTTCAGGTGAACCTACTCTACTGCCACTAGGAGGAGTTACAAGGACCTTCAAACCTTCTAAATGACTGGACTCGTCTTGAGGAGGTTCACCCCTAAGTCTACGGGATCTTCTCAACAATTCGGCCACAGAAACAACTTCAGGAGACTGGCCCCGCAGTCTACGGGACTGTCTCGGTAATTCCGCCACAGCTAAAAACTTTTAACTACTACACACGAAAACAAAATAAAATTTCAAATCAAACCACCTAAAGTCTCTAAAGAACCAAACAAATTTGAATCACACGCCTAAAGAATCTAGGGCGTCAAACCAAACACAAACAGTAGTCTTCCGGACCAAAAGCGCTAGTTGGTGATGAAGCCCAACCTCGCTGGATTCAGTACAGAAATGGCGGGTGGAACAGTTACCCCGGCAACCTGCTTAATGAATAGACTGGACCAAGTTCCTCCACTTTAACCGTCTCGAGTGAAGTGAACCCCCCAGAAAATCCAAGTGAGTATAACCGACGTCTGCTCCAGGTACAGTGGGACCTTCCCTCCACCGTCACCTCGGTAGAATCCTAAAGATAATGGCCACTAAGGTTACCAACCGCAACAAATGCACCTGGGGGAACAGTCTAAACTCCGACAGCACGCAAGGGCAGAGTAGCAAGCTCAATCCCCTTACCGGCTCCTTGACAATAATCCAAGGTTTACCGACAAGTGACCCCTGGCTCCTCGACAATGGTTAATCCGAGGTTTACCGTTTGTAATACGTGCGTGTCTGGCGTCGTTCCCAACGAGGGGGGAATGATCCCCTCATTGGTTCGGACACGAGCTCGTGCTTCTCCTTTAAGAGGAGCTTTCCCAGAGTACAAGTGAGACAATTGGATTTATTCTATCACAAGATAAGCTACTTGTTTGGTTTTGTTGTCTTGGAGAGTTAATTACTCACCTACTCCAAGACACTAGCCTGATCTAAATTGGTGCTTCAGAGCCCTAGTAAATAAAAGTTACTATTTCAATTTTACTTTAAGCGTTACTTTTATGGTTGTTCTTTAAAGTCACAAGGTAGTGGAAGTGAAACCAATGGTGTGTAGACTCGACTCCAACCACTACAAAGATGCACCTAAGATGATTTACGCTACTTTCCTTTTTCAATGAAATTCTTAACTAAGAGAGTTGAGAGAATGCAAATTTTTAGAGAAAACAACTTCCTTAGAAAAGACAATCAAAGAAACAATTCTCTTTTTCTTTTCAAGCACACAAACATGACCACTCTTTACTTGCACGAAAAACTCTTTTTCTTTCAAAACTTTCAAAGCTACTTGAAACAAGACTTTTAAAGAAGATGTTTTTGTATTTTTCTTTTAATAAAGCAAATAAATCTAATTTAACAAAAATCAATCTTAACAACTATTAAAATCTACGAAAATTCACTCACAAGCAAACTAAAAGGTAAATTTACTCTAAGCAAACTTAATGAGGCCAAAACCTACAAGGATGTTTCTAGGTTGTTTTACTTGACCAAAATCAAATCAAGGACCAGCTATTGGAGAATCAAGAGCTGATCAAAACAAAACTCAAATCTTTTTGTTCTTTTTGTAAAATGGAATTCAAGACTTAATCAACAAGCACTTTGAAATTTGACCAAAGAGACAACTCAACAGGTTGGTTGCTCACACGGGTAGACTTACGACAGATCCGACTCTTAAGAAGGTTGACCAAACCAGAGAGATCTAAGGCTTGACAACTTCCACCATTAAAGTCACTACAGGATCTACTCAAAAATCAAACCCTAGGCTTAAATTTCAATGAAATCCACTAAAACACTTAATGCTATGAAAACAAGTTCAGGTGAAGATTCTTGGCAAGGGACTAATGAATCTGGGCAGAAAAAACTAAGAAACAACAAAATCTAAGAGTAAAAAAGCAAAAAATAGAGTTTTCTCAAATTTTAGCAGGGGACGCAGGCAACCCGTTAGCACAGGTGCGGGCCCGCTCTGTGCACACAGCAAAAGTGCGTCCAGGGACGCACTGTGCAGCACTCAGAGGGTGCGTCCTACTGAAAAACTCAAGAAAATGCAAAATAAAACTAATCCTAAGCTAACCCACCCAGAGACAGAATCACAGAGCCAAAACCAGAAAAATAAACCAATTTTCTCAAAGCAAAGTTCACACAAAAGAAAAGACTCTTCTCATCAATGGTTTCCCCAGCGGAGTCGCCAATTTGTCACACGGAATCAGTCAAGAGTGCGGACACAACCGACTTCCTAGAAGTCTAAGACATTCTAATGACAAACAAAACAAACTGGAGCTATCCTTCTCTAAACATGCATTATGATATGAGAAATCAAGTGTTTCGTTCTTACCTTTGTCCAAACGCTGTTGTAGAAGTCCAAGCTTTGTTGATCTGGATGAGCTCCTCCTTTTCTCCAAAACCTGCAATCACCAACAGTCAAACAATTAAATAGCACCTGATTATAACATAAAACAAAGCATATTCAACATATAGACCAAGGAGTACATGAAATAACCCATAAACAACAAGTTATTGAGAAGAATGGACCAATTTGCATTAAAGGTAATCAAAAGGAACCATTACAACCTGAGCCTTGGTGTTGTGCAAGCTCCTTCCAGGGTCCACAAGAGTCTTCCTCTACTTTGACAAAGCTCACCCACTTCCAAATAGAACAAGCAAAGATGGCAATCTCTCCTCACAAGCTTCTAAATGGGAGTCCTAATTCCTGCAGCATTTACCCTTAGAAAATGTATAGCTTCAACCTCTCCTCCTTCTGGCCCAATGCCTGTATTTATAGTACTCAAGAGGAGGTTAATCAGGTCCACCATCAATGGGATAATCCCCTCTTTGGGTGGGATAGCTCCCTTATTGATGGGATAAGTTCCTCTTTGATAGGAGTGCATGAACCATCTGGAGGCGCCCAATACACGTCGAACAACCTTCTAGAATGCTCTAGAAATGACCACAAGTAACTTTTTAAAGATGAAACTTGCGCATTCTAACTTTTACAGAGGGACGCACCTGTCCCTTTACATACAGAGCGTCTTTGGACGCAGCTTTTGTGAACATTGGGAGCGTCCCCGCAGCTAAGTTTGAGAGAACCTGCGTCCCTAGAGATAAATACATTTATACAAGACTTTCTCTCTTTTTTGGAGTTTGACATGGAGAGCAGAGGCATAAGACTTGCCTAAGAGGGTAGCATGACTGTTGATTGAGCCATACTAACTGTAAATAGTCATGGTGACATTTTTTAGTGTAACACTCTTGAGCTGTGGGAGATATAGAACATGATCCAGAAGAAAGTCTGGAAGATCAGGCAGTTTAAGCCTGATTGTGCCAAGCCCTGATGGCTTGATTTTTGACTGATCTGCAAAGTATACTGCTCCATCAACATTGTCAGTGAAATCTTCAAAAAAATCTTTCCTATGAGTCATATGACAGGTTGCTCCTGAATCAAGCAACCAATTATTTTTCGAAGAAGCAAGTGAAGCATTAAACAAATCTTCATTTACTCCAATGTTACATTGTGCCTCAATATAGTGAGCGGATTCAGGTGCTTTACCTTTTTCTGTATCATCAGTTTTACCTTTATGCTGGTTTCTTTTCTACTCAATTTTGTCCCATGGTAGCTTGCATGTAGAAGCATCATGTGATCCATTTCATTTGCAGCGAATGCAATGCAGATTTGCTTTTTCTCCTTGAGAATGTCTGCCCCCCCATGCCTCTGAAGTATCTTCCTCTTCCTCTTCGTCCACCTCTTCCTCTTGTAGAATCTTGAGCAGGATGCTTTTCTTTATGAGCAAGGCAAACAGTCTCTTCAGAAGATTCAGGAACTGTCTTCTTTCCAAAGGCTTTCTCTCTTTCAACAAACTTTTTCACAAGAGAGTCAAAGGTTATATCTTTAAGATTTCCATTTGCTTGTAAAGACTCAAGATAATTGGAGTAAGTAGGATAGAGTGCCTTGAGAAAAGCAATAAGAGGGATATCCAGCTCAACCTTAGTGGATTTGATATCATGCATTATGGATTTTACTTCAGATGCAAGAGCAAGAGGATCATTATTTTTCAGTTCAAGAGTGAAGAGTTTAATCATGAGCTGAACAACTTCAAGTGCGGAATGTGATTCATAGAGTTCTTTGAGCTTTTGTAAAGATTCAAAGGCAGTTGAATATGATGAAATATGGCGACTTACTTCTTCATTTACAGATGCTGCGATTAATGCATATGCTTTGCTGTTCTTGTTATCCCAAATGACGAGCTCTTTGTCTGATGTAGGTTGTACTGGGTCTTTCACACTCTGACGGCCTCAACAACGGCATCCACGCCTTAAAATGGCCTTGGTGTCCCTTCGATCTTTTGGCGAACTTCCTGCGAACTTGGGATGAAAGCACAGAGAAAACTACTACCACAGCGGACTTATAAATACACAGAGGTACTCAATAACAGAATGGCATACTCATTTTATTTCAGAATGGAGAAAATTCTTACAGGATGCTCACAGAGCTTTTATAGAAATGGATTCTATACAGAGATAGACTAATCTCGCATTTACCGGACTTTTCACAGCTCAAAATTGAGCAAGTTACTACCGGAGGCTCCTGGCGAGGTATAGGCTCTGTCTCAGAATCAGACTTAACACCCAAACACTTGACTCTTCTAATGGTTCGGCCACTTTAGGTTCTTATCAGTGCCGAGCACACTGATACGCAGGCTTCTCAAACCAACTAAGGACTTTGAGTGATTTCTCGTGTTGCAAGCAGATCAGACTAGATGTCCGCAGATGCAGAGCAGGAGAACACTCGACTCAAACACACACACAAAACTCTCCAAATGCCGATGCCCAACAAATGAACCTTACCCTTCTTATATAGGATGAGAAGGGGGGACAAACATTACTGTTGGTCGGACAGAAATGACTTAAAGCTTAAAGAATCATTACTTTTCAGCCTCTATCAGAGCGACGTCCGCACAAATATTCGGGTCCATAAAGCAGACCGAATAATTGCTTTCGGGTAACGCATGAGATATAGTCTGTAAAGTAGATTCATGTACCTAAAACAAATTATGGCTATCTACACAGTGGATACTTTTTGTACAAAAAGCCCACGGGAAAAGACTAGCTGAGAATATTTACACTGTGGAAGCTTTTAAACAGTAAAGCCCACGGGAACTCTGGTCACAATTAAGCCCTTGTGACTGGTACGTAATCAGAATACAGTCAGATCAGGGAATCTGTTTCTTTTATAAAGTAGATCATCACATGCCTTTGTATAAATCCTCCGGACTATCATGGGTTTACCCAGTATGATTTGATGCTGGACTTTGGTTAAGACATACCATTCTAAGTGCTCTCTCATGTATTCCTGGAGGGAATAATTTGTCATGTGAAAAGGATCCCACTCTTGAACTGTCATTTCTTTTACTGTGTTGTATATGCGATGAAAACATTCCCCAATGTTGTACTCAAAACATCTGTGACAGTATTTTCTTTCATATCTTTCATGATATACTGGGTCCATGGCTGTTCTGCTGACTCCGTAATCTGTCCACCAGTTCTGAAACCATTCACATTGTAGATTTTTCTGGGATGCTGCCAATGTGCTGAATTTCAACTTTGTGTAATGGGTTTCTTCTCTGTCATCAACATTCATGAAGTCCCACCACAGCTTTTTATAATCTGAAAAATCATAAACTGTGTCGGGGAATATTACCTTGGGATCATTTCTGGGCCATCGAGCACATGGTTGGACTTGAGGGTGGTTGATCCACAGGTCTCTGGTTCGGTAGATGCAATAATAGCTTTCATATATTCCTGTGTCACGGCCTCCATGGTGCCAGATACCTCCAATGTCATGAAAATTCGTTTCCAGGGCCCGCCTTGCGGTTCCAGCATCTGCTTTTGCTTTGTCATACATCATATCATGGATCCATTTTCTACCCTTTGGGTACACCTTTCTTTCAGGTACATAGTGCTGGAGATCAGTGTGAGGCTGTAAGTTGGCATCAAGGACTTTTGTGTTCCTTAATTGCCATGTGGGTCTCCAGTTGTCTCTGTATGTATCCCAGTCTTGATTATCTGGAATGGTTCTCAAGACCTCTCGTTTTTGGTGCTGGTCCCACTCAGTAATAATCATCATGACATGTGCTGCGTTTTGTTCAAGGAATTCCCTGCTGAGAAAGTCAGGAAGACAATTGTCCTTTCCTTTGATGTGCTCAATGGAAAAATCAAAGTTTGCAAAGAGTGCCTGCCATCTGGCAAACTTTGCTTCTTCTGGTTTCTTGATGTCCTTGGTTAGGACTTTCTTCATTGCTGACGCATCTGTTCTGAGAAGAAAAGGCTTGTTTATTAGATATACTGCAAACTTGCTGATGCAATTCCATGCAGCTTTTACTTCTCTTTCAATAACAGAATAATTCTGTTCTGCTGGGTTCCATACCCCTGAGGCAAACTGTACCACTTGTTCTTCTTTGTCAACTTTTTGTTTCAGAATCCCTCCCCAGCCTATGTCACTGGCGTCGGATTCAACTATCTTGAATGCCTCATCATCTGCTATATACAGTATAGGCAAAGATTTTACCTTTGCTTTGATTTCTTGCACTGCTCTGGTATGGGCATCTGACCATTGAGGGGGATTTTTGCCAAGCCGCTTATTGAGCACGTTCCTGTCACTGGCACAGTCTTGATAAAAACTGCTTACATAATTTAGGCAGCCAAGGAACCTTTGCAGTTGTGTCTTGTCTTTTAAGACATCTGGAAATTTGTCTGCAAAGTCAATGGCATGTTGTTGCAGAGAGATTTGTCCATTAGAAATTTGGTGGCCTAAGAACTTTATAGAAGTCTGAAATACTTCTATTTTCTTTTTGCTAAGCACAAGCCCATTTTTCTTGACCAACTTCATGAAAATATTTACATGTTTGAAGTGATCATCAATATTTTTGGAAAAAATTAAAACATCATCAATATATACAAGTAGCCAATCAAAATATGGCTTAAAAATATCATCCATGACCTTTTGAAACTTTGAAGGAGCATTTTTAAGACCGAATGGCATGACATTCCATTCATAGTGCCCTGCAGGAATACTAAAAGCAGTTTTGAACTTATCTTCCTCATTAATGGCAACTTGCCAAAATCCTGCTTTTAAATCAAATTTTGAAAATATTTTGGCTCCTGCAATTCTCCTGATCAAATCTCCTTTATGTGGAATGGGATAAGTATCATCGGCCAAGACTGAATTTAGAGGCTTGTAATTTATCACAAGTCTAGGGATACCTCTAATTTGTTCAGCTCTTTTGTTTACATAGAATCCATAGCAATTCCAGGGGCTAGTAGATTCTCTGATCAATCCTCTGTTGAGCAATTGCTGAATTTCTTTTTGGCATAGTTCTCTGTATTCTTGGCTCATAGGGATTGCTCTGCTTTTACAGGGCTTTCCTGTGTATCCTTCTTTATAGGGCAACTTAATGGTATGTTGCTTTCTGTGCCAAAAAGCATTTGGCTCTTCTGAACAACATTTTTCTTTCAGTTTTCCTTTCAGTTCTTGGATTCTTCTTTTGATTTGGGGTAGTTTCAGCTGTTCTTCTACTCTCAATGTGCTTTTTAGATCTTTAAGATCTGATAGCAAAGATTCTGCTTTGTCTAATTTCTGCATGGCTTGAACCATTGTAGAAACTCTTGGAGTTGAAACATAAGGAAGCTCAATTCTTTTTCTTCTACCTTTAGATGTGGGTACAGAAATAAAATAACCAGCTCTACTTCCTTTCAACCTGGCTGAGCCATGAGGTTCTACTGCAGTTAAAAATACATTCCCTAATATACAATCAACAGGGATGTCTGCTATGGCAAACTTCATGTATACACAGTGGGTATCAAAACATAGTGAAGCTCTAGGAATTTCATATTTGAGTTTCTTATTTCCTAGGCCTACAACTTCTCTTTCAGCAGAGACCCAATATTTCGCTGGAACATTTCTGATGTTAAGAATATTAATATCTGCACCAGAATCTAATAATGCAGTCATAGAAAATATCTGGCCTTGGATACATATTTTTACCTTGACATGATGTTGCTGATATGTGATGGTAAACAATCTCATATCTTGAAAGCCAAAATTTGGGTCTGACCTTCCTTCAGCAACTTGAATTTCTTGGCTATGGGCTGTTGTGTTCCAGGTTTCTTCTTCTTTTTCTTCTTGAATCTCCTTGCCTTTCTTAATTTCTGCAATTTGAGCTTTGATTGCAGAAATCTCTGCTTTGAGTTGGTGAATTTCACCACTCACTTCTCCCAAAGTCAGGGATCTTACTTTCCCTGGTTTCTGGTGATGCATTTGGAAAGACTTAGTGTTCCTTTCATAGGATGCATCGACAAACAAAGGTTTCTTACCTGATTCTTTTGAGGCTTTTGATTTAAGCTGATCTGTGAAAGCTTCTATCAGGCGGTTCTTCATGGGTCCTTCTTCCATTGTCCTAATATGTGATAAAATCTTCATTTCCGCCTCTTCTTCAGCAGATGCCATTAGGACTTTTTCTTTAGGAGGCTTTGTTCTTTCTTCCTCTTCGCTGGAACTGTACAAAAATTCAGAGTCATCTTCATAAAATATATGACATGCACATTCTTCTGAATTATAGCAAGAACATTCAGATGATTCAGAATCAGTATACTGGCCCATATTAACTTGAAATTCTTCTTCTGAAGTGCTAAAAGAATCAAGAGACGATTCCTCTAGTTGGTGCTGCTGGGCTGAGTCTTTGATAATAAGATTTGGGCACCTTTCTGTAGCATGGGTCTTTGATTTACATCTCAGACAAAAGCTTGGGCCTGAATACTCTTTCTTAACTTGTTTAGCCTTTTGAGCATAAACAACTGTCTTTTTTCCCTTATTAAGCTTTGATTCTTCCCCTTGGGGACATCTTGAAGCTGTATGCCCAGTCTGGCCACACAACCAGCAAGTAATTTTGTTCCATTTTTCTTGCTTGGATGTATGCAAATGGATGTCAGAAGGAGTATAATAATGGGTTTTTGGGATATATTTGTAGTGGCCCTTCTTTTTATGGCTTTTATCCCTTGTAGAATACTTCCTATTTTTTGGATAATCCCTTCGATTTTTGTAGAAAGTCTCTTTGAATTCTCTTTTGGCCCTTTTCCTAGACTTTCTCTTTTTGACCAATGGGTCATCTATTGTCAGTCCATATTTGCTACAAATGGACTTTCTATCTGGTAGTCTGGACAGTTTTTCCAAAGACTTGTTTACCTTCGAGCTGGTACAAAGACTTACCAGCGTCTTTGTAATAAGGGAATAAATTTCTCCCCATGTATAAGACTCAAAAGGTAACTGAAAAATTTCTTGCAATCTAATATAGTCAACAAATCTAGAGGGTAGAGCAGCTAGATATACCTGCTTCCAGAGCAAGTTTTTGGAATCTTTCACCTCATAGATTCGTTGCATCCAATCTCTATGGAAATCATCAAATTGAGACATCTTATGACATTTGAGGTTCATCAAAATGACCTCATGTTTGTTGGCAATTTCTGTCTCACAGCCACACCAATGTTCTAGAATCATTGATGTTAGCGCACCAATCATATTGCTTATTACAGTACCATCAGGATTATGAATAACATCTCCTTTTTCATCTTTGAGCACTTATGCTTCCATGGTTTCAATAAGTTTAGGAGAAGATTCAGTTTCCCACCATCTGAGAAGAGTACCTGTAAAACATTGGATGATGGTTCTGCAAGCATCTACCTCTGATTTTCCTCTAAGACACATGAGTTTATATTCAGTATACATTAAATCAATCATCTGGCGAATTTGGCCAATGCTCATGTTGTCTATGTTCCATTCTCTGTGGGAATCAGGGAAGAAAGTATGGGCTTCAGGCAATTTCCCTTTCCCTTCAATGTCAGGAGCAGAATATCTGGAAAATCTATGTTGAAGAGGCTCATAGATTGGGAAGATTTGTGTTTCCTGATATTTTTTTTCTTCTGTTTCTGGTTCCCTGAATAAGGAAGCAATACTGATGTGTTCAGACTCATCAGTCTTTGAGGTGGTTTCTTTGGGGAACAGCAGCGGGAATTTCTGTACATTTCTTATTGGATTCTCAATCTTTATATTTCTTTTCACCAAGAAAGAATTTGGAACTGGCTTCTCAACTTTTGTGACCTGCATCCTTTCAAATTTCTCATTTAAGCCAGTAAGGAGTGTCTTAGTTACATCAATATGTCCAACTAAGTTTTCTCCTATTTCTTCAATCTTATTCAATGATTCCTTGGTGTAAGAACAAGTCATGCTGGAATCAAACTGTAAATTATTCAAACAAGAATTTACACTATTAAGTGAAGACTGTACAATATCTACTTGCTTCTTTACATCTTCTGCTTTAGCCACATTCATTTCTAGACCCTTTAGAGCAGTATTGGTCCAATTTAACTGTTCACTAGCCTTTTGAATTCTTCCATCAATTCCTAAGGCATTATCATCTTTTTGAACCAAGGGAATGGCTTTGGCTGCATTTGTCTTTTCTCCCAAGATGATTCCTTTATATGGGGGAAAAGTAGTAGGGGTTTCAACTGTGGATCCATCAATTGCAGTCCATCCATGCTTGTCAATCATACTGCTAGAAGTAGCACCAGTTAAAACATTTATAGGAGCAATTTTATCTTTCCATGAGTAGAAAGATATCCAAACATTATTTACTTCCATATAATGTTTCCAGTCTGTGGCTAACTTTCTTTTCTGATCTGGGGTATATCCTTGGTCAAATTCATCTGCTTGAGGATTTGTATACAAATCCCAATTCAACATTTCTTTCATCCATTTAGAACTGATTTGTGATTTTAAGCACCCATCCATAAGTGCAAAAAACTTATGCATTTCCATGACTGCAGGCTTTTTACAGTCAGAAGGAATCTGTTTGAATCTGCATTCTGGAATCAGTTCTGATTGCTCAAGTTTCCCCAACCCATACCTCGGCTTTGCTGGTCTGGATTGAAGGAATGAATGATGAAGCGTTACATACATTGATTCGACATTCAAAGATCATACGCTACTGACAGTGCCTATACGATTCCACATAAGCCTAGAACTTTTAGCCAAGTCCACGTCCAACCAGCAGTCCACAAAGTCGTTCCAGTCCGCGTAAGGAACCTGCCCAGTCCACCTACTCCTATGGCACTCTAGATCTGACCTGCACCAGGGGCTAGAGCCAGTCATTGCCAGTGGTCGGTCATAGCCAGGTCATTCATCGCCGCCGATAGCCAAGCATAGCCAGAAGGGAATTGCCAGCCGGTCTCATTGCCAACCGATAGTCAATCATTACCAGCCAGTCATAGTAAGTCATACAGCCAGTCATAGATCATAGCCAATCATCATAGCCGATCATAGCCAGTCATTGCATAGCCAGAAGGTCAGCCGATAGACGATCATTGCCAGTCAGAGCCAGCCGGTCATTGTAAACCAGTCATTGTCAGGAGGTCATTGCCTACAGCAGACATACAGATTACCCATACAAGAGAGAGGCTAGCCCTGGGGAACCCGGACCCCTTGACCTGGGAAACCCCTGGAAGGACAAAACTTGCCCGGGGGGGGGACGGAAACAAGAAGGGCAGGATGGAGCAATGTACCTTTCCACCATCCCTTAGACGTCAACCAGCAGTTGCCATTTCTAGCTACTTTGGACTTACCCGATCTATCTTGGTGTATTAATGACCCTATCATGCATAACCCCTTGTGGCTGACCATCCCCGTCAAATTGCCTTCCAATATCCCAAAGTGAAATGGTAAACCTGGAGAGGATCCTATGACCCATGTGATTACCTACCATCCTTGGTGTTCCTTGAACTCATTGATGGATGACAGCATCAGTTGAAATGGAATTATTTGAATCAGTTGAAGGAACATAATTCCTAGCAGTTGAAGAAGCAATCCCAGCAGGATCAGTTCCAGCAGTTAGAGTTGCACTATGACAAGCAGTCCTAGCAGCTTCATTAGAACCAGCCTCATTCCAAAGAGCAGCTGAAGGAGCAATCCCAGTCTCATTTATAGCAACAACAGCCTAACCAATTGAACCTGAATCTCCTCCAGAGGCATCTCCACCAGAAGTACCAGTTTCACCATCCTAATTTTAAGCATTACCAGCAGCCTCATTGGCATAAGTTGAACCTGGATTCCCAGCGTCACCAATTGAACCAACATCATTCTTATTCCCAGGAACAGTTCCAAGAGCATTTCCATAATCAGTTTCACCGGGATTCTTCCCATCAGCGTAAGCCCCGGAAGTAGTCACAACACTAGACAGAAATGGAATGATTTCGATCAGCAGTTGAAAGAGCAGAATTTCCAATCAGTTGAAGCATAATTCTTAGCAGCATTACGGCTAGCAACCTAATAAGCACCAGTTGAAGGAGAAGAATTCCTAACAGTCTTCCCAGCCGCACCAGCTGCACCCGTTGTTGAACCTACTGCAGTCCCAGCAAAAGCAGTTGAACCAACAATTGAATAAGGATCTGTCCGAGCAGCAGCTGTTAAAGGAGCTGTTGAAAGTCTAGTAGTCTCAGCAGTTGATGACCCAGCATTTCCGGCTGAAGCATTCCTAGCAGTAGAAGCAGTAGTTAATGAACCAGCAAAGAGAATGTAAGAAGAAGTAGATCCTGGATTACCTGCTTAACCAGAAGTCCTAGTTTTAGCTACACCTGTTGAACTAGCCTCCCCAGTAGCAGTAGTCCCTGCAGCAGCCCCATCAAAAGTTGAAACAGAAGTCCCAGCCTCTCCAGTAGAACAAACATTGATTGAAACCAGTTATCTAATTATTGACATAAGCATTATTTGGACCAGCATTTCCAGGAACAAAAGGTCCGGAGGGTCTTGCGCTTCCGAGTGCAAGGATTCTCAGCAAAGGTATTATTTCCAACAAAGGAGGAACAGACCTAGCAGCAGAATCAACAGCAGTTGAAGCGGCATAACCAGCATTTCAAGCAGCTTCATTAGAACCAGCAGGATCAATTCCAGGAGAATTCCCATCAGTAATATTCCCAGTTTCACCAGCCTCATAATTTCCAGCCTCAGTACCAATAGCAGTTCTATCAGCACCAGTTGAAGGAGCATGATTCCCCATCAACACCAGTTTCACCAGCCTCCTCAGGATCATTTCTAGAAGCATAAGTCGAAATGAAATGATTTCAATAAGCAGAAGCAGGAGGATCAAAATCCCCAGAAGCACCAATTGAACCGGAATTTCAATAAACAGTTGAAGGGGGCATCATTGAAATGAGCAGTTGAAGAAGCATAATTCCCAACAGCCCAATAAGCATCCCCACCATCAGCAGCACTAATTGAACCATATGCGTAAGCCCAAGCATCACCAGTTGAACCAACATCAATTGAATAAGGAGTCTTACCAGCACCAGTCCCAGCCTCAGTTCCATAATCATTTGAAGAAGCATTTGAAGAAGCTGCATTTTCACATTGAGCCATTGAGAAAGGAGTCCCATTTTAGGATGATCTCCGATCTCAAGATCTACAAATTATGAAGATTATGATTTGATTAGCATAGGTATAGATTCTCTTACTTGCCGGTTCCTCCCCCCCCCCGGCTCGGGTAGGATCGCGCACTATTAATAGAGATAAGCGGAATTCGATTGGAACAACTTGTTTGGGTTCGGTCACTTGCTTGGAGGTAAGGCATAGCTAGAAAACCAAGAATCCACTATTATATATGCATATGGCATACGTCTCCTTTTAAAAACTCAATTACCAAGTGAGATGGTAATTTCAAATATAATGACAACCACAAAAAAAGGATCATACGACTTATATTCAGCTCGTACGATGAAGATGAATAAATAACCAGCTCTCACCATAAATTCTGAATCTGTGAAATGCTCAGAAATGTGATCAGTTAATAGATGATTGCATCGATTCTTCAATGTCCACGGATTACTGCTTAGTTTACCTTTCACGTGATTACAAATTCAATCTTGGAATTTATATAAAGCAGCGTTTATATAAAGCAACGTTTTAACACAGCATTTCTGGGATTTATATAAAGCAGCGTTTAACACAGTGATTCTGGAATTTATATAACAACGTTTATATAAAGCAGCGTTTAACACAGCATGACAGCGTATAGCCAAAACACATTCAACGTATATATACCAGTGTTCTTCAGAACGGAGCAGCATTCCAGAGTGCATTCAAATCAGGAGCAGCATTCAAATCAGGAGCAGCGTTCATACATTCCTTTGGCATGTAGATAGACTCATTCCAATGCGTGCTCGCTTCTGCCTGCCTCCAACGCCTACCATTGTCAAATCCTCTAACGCTTCTGACAACGTCCAGAATGTATTTCAGAGGATGAGCAGCGCAGGTTACAGTGAATATGAAAAAAAATGGTCAGAGAAGAGGGCGCAGCACCAGTGTTCAGGTGACAGTGTGGAGCAGGCTACCATATTTATGAACAGGCAACATTTTTGAATGGAAAGCAGAGGAGCAGAGGGAGTTACAATAGCTAAAAAAAGGAGCTAAAAAAATAAAAAAAAGGCTAGCTAAAAAAAAGCGCTGGCTATGACACCATGTCAGGCCAGGCAGTGACTCTCCAAGGGCAGAAAAACTGATTGGTGTGTTTATTTCATAGGTATGTTATTGTTTTATACATTAGGAGTGATTGTTCAGTTCATCTTCCGATGACTGTTCACATTCCTGATTTATTTATGTTACAAATTCCCCAATCATGAAGATTAGGTGTCAACAGTATGGATGGTGTGGAAACTTTGGAATTTGTGTTCAAAATCAGACATCCTCGTACTGCACATGTCCATCTGCAAATTTCGTTCCCATAGATCCCAAGGATCCACACAAGGGTGCAGGAGAGTGCACGGCATTGCAGGGTGTATTAGCCAGAGCATGGTTGTATTGAACAATACTGAATTCTTTTCTTATCCTCCAGAATCAGAGTCAAAATCAGAGATATACTATTATGGCATAACAGATTGTAGGCAGAACTGCCTCAGGAATGCATACTGTTTTGCATCTACACTCATGGCGGATGGTTCAGGCGCTTGCCGTGTGAAGACTGAGAATTTCACAAGTGCCTATCAATCCGCCCATTCCAAGCACATCTTATGTAAAGGTATGTGGTCAAGGTCATCCTCTAGCACCCCCACCCCCAGCAATTATATTCATGAGGTCAACCAAAGAATCTGCCATTCGAATTGTAGGAGCAGTTGTAGGACCTATCATTGCCTTCATTACTATCGAGATATGCGTTTGGTTTATTTTCTGTAAAAATAATCCGAGGTTTAGATTTGGGCAGCTATCATCCCAATATACACCTTTGGAATATGCCGCAGGGTCTCCAGTTCAGTTTTCCTACAAGCAGCTTCAGCACTTAACAAGGAATTTTATGGAAAACTTGGGTTCAGGAGGGTTTGGAACGGTGTACAAGGGAGACTTGCCCAACAAGACAACAGTCGCAGTAAAGCAGCTAGAAGGGATTGAACAAGGAGAGAGGCAATTTCGTATGGAGGTGGCAACCATCAGCACTACTCATCATTTGAACTTGGTTAGGCTAGTCGGATTTTGCTCAGAAGGCCGCCATAGATTACTGGTTTATGAATTCATAAAAAATTCTTCTCTGGACACATTCATTTTTTCTTCTTCAGAGCAATCCAGGATACTAGATTGGGATAAGCGGTTCGGTATAGCCCTAGGAACTGCAAGGGGCATCGCCTACTTGCACGAAGAGTGCAGAGATTCCATTGTTCACTGCGATGTTAAACCTGAGAACATACTTCTAGATGATAATTTCAATGCAAAGGTTTCTGACGTTGGGCTGTCGAAGCTCATCAGTCACAAAGGTCATCTCAAGCGCTCAATGATTAGTGTTCGGGGCACCAGAGGATACTTGGCTCCAGAGTGGCTTGCCAATTTACCCATCACTACCAAGTCTGATGTTTTTAGTTATGGCATGGTTTTGCTGGAGATCATCAGCGGTAAAAGGAATTTTGATATCTTGACATCAAGGAGAAAGAAATTCTCACCGTGGGCGTTTGAAGAATTCGAAAGTGGAAACATCTTAAACATTACAGACGAGAAGCTTGGTAGAAATCTAAATATTGATGAGGTAAACAGAACACTCCAAGTTTGCTTTTGGTGTATCCACGAGCACCCTTCACAGCGGCCAACAACGGGGAAAGTTGTCCAGATGCTGGAGGGTATTTTTCCTATTGAGAAACCACCTGCTCCTATATCTTTGGAAACCTTTCAAAGCAGTACCAGCGGCAGCGGTAGTGCCAGTGAAATGGCAATCTCAGTGCTTCCAACACCCAGTGATCCAGTTTCTTCCATCTCGTCAGTGAATGCCACTATGTCTTCGGATCTCTGAAAACATCCGGAACAGAGACCCTCCAGCCGCAATTAGCCATTTGGGAAAAGGAATTATTTTGTGAGTGTCGAAAGTGTTATTTATCTTATATCTAATATAACTAAATATGAATGTATTTACCTGATACCTTTCCTTTCTATAAATTAAATAATTAATTTATTTTTTGCTATTATATTTATTAATTTTTTCATTTATTTATTTATTTAATAAATAAGTAGTTTATTATTATTCTTCATTTTTATATTAATAAATAATTTATTATTATTATTTTTTTTACACCTAATATAACTAAATTTATATTTTTTTTATATTTTTTTATATATTTTTATTTACTTTTATTATAAATTAATTTAATTTATTTATTTTTTTATTTATCTAATTAATAAATAAGTTGTTTATTGTTATTCCTCATTTATATATTAAATAAATTAATTATTTTTCCTACACCTAATATAACTAAATTTTATATTTTTATAAAATTTTTATATATTTTTATTTATTAATTTAATTAAGAAATAAGTAGTTTATTATTATTCCTCATTTATATATTAAATAAATAATTATTTATTATTTTTCTTACACCTAATGTAACAAAATTTATATTTTATATATTTTCATTATTATATTATAATTTATCATTTATATATTTGGTTATTTATTTATTTATTTTTTACCTAATTCAACTAAATTTGACCTTGCTCCTTGAGTCAACCTCTTGCCCAGGTAACCGTTGGTGTCTCTGCTCTAGCTATTTAAACATGCTAAGCTGGATCTGTTCTTCAACTTGTCCTGACGATGAACCACACTGGTTGGTTCGAAACGCGTCGACAAATGATATTCCTTGTGATTTTCGCCGAAGAATTCTTTCTAAATTGATATGGATCACAGAAGCCTGAACTCTATTAGTGTTAATGTTATTACATATGTAAAATGATTTGGCAATTTTTTTTTAATAATTTGGTTGCGGCAACCAGGTATCAAATTGGCAGGAAGAGCCTCATCGTTATCTTCACCGCTATGCTACATACCTGGGATTTATTATTTTTAATATGATGTGGGGTTACAATTGATACAAAATGATAATATGATATAAATATAAATATTTTATTTTTGAAAATGGTTGAATTTATTATTATTATTATTATTATATTATAGGTTAGGTCCGTAGATTGGTAATTTTTAAAAATTTATTTTTAAAGTTAATATAATTATTAATTATTAGTTTTAAAATGATTTATATATTTTAAATATTAATTTTAAATTTATTAATTTTTTTTTTTAAATTATAAAATTGGAAAATAATTGCATTTTTAAAAAAGTGGTCTTAAGATTTTTGATAAATCAGAAATTAAGATAGATTTGATAAATCAGAAATTAACATAGATTTATACTGATATCAAATCCTTTTTTTCTTTTTACTTTCTTTTTCTAAATCTTAATTTAATTATTATTTATATTAGTTGTAATTTGGATTTTAATAATTAATTATTTTTTTTTAATAAATTAAAAAAAGTTATGCAGATGTCTTATTTATTGATTACTTTTTCCTTGTTATCAGCCACATTAGGTATGCCATAAAATATTTTAAGATATGTTTTTATAAAATATTTTAATATATGTTTTTATTAAATATTTTGTTAATAAAAAGTTAATTTAAATAAATTTATTATTTAATTATTTGGTTTTTTTTTTTTTTTTTTTTTTTTTTTTTTAATTCTGGCTTTTGTGATTTATATTACAAAGATTTTTTGGTAAAAATCACATAAAGATAATGATATTGATGATAATGATGATTAATGTTTACTAAGACTAATATGGTTTATCATACTTTAAGAAAGAAATTAATAAAAAAAATTAACATATTATTTCTCTTCTTGAGAAATGTCACCACACTTTTGTTGCCTTAATAGGTCGAGAAAGTTGGTAGTGTGACATATATTTTGAAAATTACAATAGATTTGACTATAAGTTGGGAAATCTAAGAGAAAATGCTTTTCATCTTCAACCCTCTTAGTATGCCACAATTGACAAATTTAGGTTGGTAGTGTGACACATATTTTGAAAATTAGAATGGATTTGACTATAAGTTGGGCAATCTAAGAGAAAATGTTTTTCATCTTCAATCCACTTAATATTGCACAGGTGACAAACTCTTTCTTTCCATGGCATTTTGGGAGTAGACTAAGCTCATGAGCATTAGTTCTTCTTTTAGAAATGTTCATTTATTCAAAATGCTAGTCAAGAAAGATAAATAATTCTGGTTTTCAAGAATGGGGTTGATCACTTCCTTCTAATATCTTGAAAGAGTATTAAAATACCTATGCATCAAATTTCAAAGCTAAACAATCCTTCTACCAAGATATCACAAGATGAAGAATGAAGATAAGTCACACTTCATTACTTAAGAAAATGTGTTGTACACGAACTTAATTTATAGGAACAATAGAGGCTTCTAGCAATAGCTAGAAGATAAGACTAACAACTCAACAATAAGGATAAGATTGACAACGCCACTGATAAGATCGCTACGTAAGCTTACAAGTTTCAAGACTCTTTTATTGGAACTCTAATGTCTCCCCATAAGCAAAATGTAGAGAGGAAATAAAGTAAAAAGTACACAAAGAATGGGTCCTGACAACTATACCTTTTTAGGTATCCATGTACAACCTTTCATAAAAGAGAAGAAAGAAAGAAAGAAAATGAAGCGACGAAGGAGGATTCAAGATGACCGCCGAAGGACAACTTCCATCACACAAAGCATGTGTTATAACTGAAGAAACCTTGCTGATGCCAAGGACTTTGTGGAAATATCTGCTATTTGTTCTTCAGTAGGGATATACTCCAGGCTCAGAACGCCATCTTGAATAAATTGGCGAATGAAGTGCATATGGATCTCAATGTGTTTAGTCAATTGATGCTCCATAAGATTTCTAGAAATTTGTATTGCACTCTGATTATCACACCACAAAATTCCAAACTCAAGCAATAATTGTTGTAGCCAAAGAACTTCTTGACTTGTGAGAACTACAACTCGATACTCAACTTCAGTTGTATATAATTCAATTGTTGATTGTTTCTTACAAGACCAAGCAATAACAACATATCCAAGACCAAAAAAATAATCTAGAAGTGCATTTTTGATCATCCACTGATCGAGTCGAGACAGAATCAGTGAAATCTACAAGCTTAGGAAAACCAACAATGTACTAAATGCCAAAATTGGAAGTTCCCTGAAGATATCTAAGAATATGCTTCGCTTCTCTCTAATGACTTTGTTGAGGATATTGAGTGACTTTAGAAACCATCCCAAATGCATAGGAAATATCAGGTAGGGTGTGTGTTAAATAGAGTAAACTTCCAACGAGTTAGCAGTACAATGCAGGATCCACCCAAGATGTGGTGCAATTGGAGGTAACGGAGTAGTTGTAGGCTTACAATCAGCCATACTAAAATGTTGAAGTAAATAAGGAGCATATTTTTTCTAGAAGGTGGTGATTCCTTTTGAAGATTGGGGAACCTACAAGCCAAACAAGTAGTGTAGTAGCAAATTGTCCCATCAACGCTTCCATAACATTTTGAATCATAATTGAAGAACTCCCTATGAGGATTAGATCATCCACATACAAAAATAGAATCAATAAATTAGATCCCTATCCAAGGAAAATTTTAGGGGCTAATATTCGTAGGTGGGCTAATTTTCCATGGTTTTTCCAAAAAAAAAAAAGATTCCCAATTTCCAATTTTTTCTAAAAATGATTTTCCCAAGTTTTATAATATAAAATTATTTTACCTTAAAGCTTGTGAAAATTATATAGAGACTATAAATAAAATATTCTAAATTTGAATACTTTTACAAAGATATCATCAAATATTTTATAGTTTGCATATAGGGGACTTGTAAGATTCGCTAGTGTTTCTAATCTTTAAGAAAATTTTCCATCCTTAATATTGTTGTTGTCCCCATCTCTTAGTGTAGACTGTCTGATCAGAGTGACAATGATTAAACCTTGAAGAAAGCAGAAAATTGTCTATCTTCTCATACCAAGCTCTAGGAGCTTGTTTGAGACCATACAAGGATCGTTGAAGTCTATAAACAAGTGAAGGGTCCTGCACAAAACCAAGGGGTTGCCCCATGTAAATCTCCTCATGTAGATTACCATGCAGAAAGGCACTCTTTACACCCATCTGGTAGATTGACCAGCCTTGCGAGGTTGCGAGAGAAAGCATAAGAAGAATAAAATCCATCTTGGTGACAAGGGTGAAATTCTCATAATAGTCAATTCCTTCATCTTGTGAAAATTCCTTAGCCACAAAATGCGCTTTATGTTTGACTACAGATCCATTTGATGCATATTTGGTTTTGTAGACCCACTTGCAAAAGACCAAGTTATGTCCCTTTGGAAGAGGAACAAGATCCCAAGTATGATTTTTCATCAAAGGAGAATACTCTTCTATCATCATAGTATGATTTCTCATCAAAGGAGAATACTCTTCTATCATCACAGCTTCCCACTTAGGTTTTCCAACAACATCAGAAAATTGTTGTGGATCTTTTGAAATGGAATTACTCAAAAGAGAGATTCCTCCACCGTTGTTGTTGATATGAGGCTAGATACTGAAATCAATCGTGTGACTTCGTGTCATAGCCAAATCTATTAGGACGCTTTCTCTTGCGAAGGCTCATTCTCAAGAATTATTAGGAACATATTGATCCTATACGAATTTTACTACTACTAATGGTATATTTTCTTCTAGTTGAGGAACTTTAATAGATTTTTCTTCTTCAGAAACATCACAGTGATTAGAACCATAATCAATAATTGAGAATGAGGTAGAAGGGGAAGAGGATAACCATGATTGTTATTTTTACCAAAATGAGCATATGCTTCAGAACAACACTTCCTTAAGGGTAGGATCAAAGAGTCGATAAGCTTTCATGTCATCACAATAACCAACAAATATCAATTACTGACTTTTCTTTACCATGGATTTGTTTTTTTCATCTCGAATTAACACCCAAGTAGGACTGCCAAATACCCTGAAAGAAGAGGTATCAAGCTTCTCATGTGTCCAAGCTTCCATTAGAGTCATATTTTGAACTTTCTTATGAGGCATCTTGTTTTGAATGTAACTAACACAATTAACTGCTTCAACCCAAAAGGTAGGTGCCAAGTTCTTAGACTGATCATGCAATTAGCCATCTCCTTAAATGTTCTATTATTCCTTTAAGCTACGCCATTTTTCTTAGGGGTGTAGGGAACATAATGTTGATGAAGAATGCCATGTTCTCTACAAAAAACTTGAAATGCCTTATTGACATATTTCCCCCCATTATCAGTGCATAGCTTTTTAATGGAGCATGAAGGTTGTTTCTCAATAAGAGCCTTAGATGTCTTGAAGGTTGCAAAGACTTCACTCTTGTACTTGATAAAATACACCCAAGAGTACTGTGAAAAATCATCAATAAAAGTTAATGCATATTTGGCCTCTGAAAAAGGAGTTGAAAATGTCATTAAATCATTATGCACCAACTCAAGAGGTGATTTTGTCCTTGAGGCTTTCCCTTTAGGAAATGGATTTTGGTGTTGTTTTCCAAGAGTGCAATCTGCACACACTCCATTAGTACAAGAAACCTTTGGAAGACCTGAAACCAAATTTTGAGTGTACATCTGCTGCAAATATCTATAATTTAGATGGCCAAATCATTCATGTCAAAGCTTACTCAATGAATCAACATGAGCTATAAAAAAAGAAGCAAAGGAAGCTTGAAAGTAGACAAACTTATATAATCTACAGCCATCATCAACTTTTCCAATAACAATAACAACTGTGGAATCATGTAGTTCTCTAATAACTACTTGATTTAGAGAAAAACCCACTGTTTTCCCATCACTAAATGACAAATATGATAAATGGACAATAAATTTGCAAAAAAATTCAAGGACCAGGAGCACATTGTTAATGCACCAACTGGTCATCTATACAGTGCCTGATCCCAAAATGTCAAGTTGTATAGAGCCACCAATTGCAATTTGTGAGATGTTGATATGAGATGTAGAAGGAAGAAAATCTTGACAAGGAGTCATATGGTGGGATTACCTTGAATCAAGTATCCAATTATCTGTACATTTACATATGACTTGCGTTGATAAAGCATGTCCTTTTCTTATTGAAATATTGTGCTTCTTCACAGCCTCTTCTAAGACATCCAACTTTTTCCAACATCTTACTTAAATATGTCTCTGTTTGCCACAAAAGGTACAAGATCCATCTGTTTTGGTCTTCTTCTTTTCCTATTTTCTCTATGTCTTTGAGGAGGATCCTTCATTTTGAGAAATTGGAGGAGAAGACTTAGTATTCTACTTAGGCTTGGAGGGAGACTCACGAGCTCGTGCATAATTTTTCTTTTGTTGAGACCAAATTTTATGCTAACTTTTGGAGTAACTATGATCCACCAAAGCTTGATTTGAAGAGTTAGAGAGAACATCTAGTTGCTTGAGCTTAGATTAATCTTGTATGAAACAATCACAAAATATATAAAAGTCGGGCTTTTGAAATTTGTCACCAAGGGCATCCCTTGCTACATAGAAGGTAGATGGAAAAACTTGAAAATGCCCCTTTAGTTTTGACAAGATCAAGAAAATACATTCAACGTCCTTTTTATCCATGCCACATGCTTTTAATTAAGACAACAAAGACCTAAATTGAGCAAGATACTCAATAGAGGCATGCTCATCAAGTACAAGGGCACTCCTCAATAGAGGCATGCTCATCAAGTACAAGTGCAAATAATTTAATTTCAAATTCTAAAGCATGGAGCTCATTGACACCTCCAAATACATAGGCTAGTTTATCCCAACTTTCTTTGGGTGTGTTACATTCTTCAAGATGAAATAATAGGTTGTCCGAAACATGCAATCCAACTAGCTCCATGGCTTCATCTAGTTTATTCTTGTAAGCAAATCTTTCAACTTCTTTTGTAAAATTCCGTGGGTTTTCACTTAATGTTTGTCACAACTCCTTGGATTATAGCGGTTGTTGCATTTTTCTTCTCCAAGTATGATAATTATACCATGTAAGTAACTCTATTATCCTTACCTCTGCCATAATATCAAAACTCCGAGTTTACAACAACTACAATAGGATGCCCAAAAAAACTTGTCAAAATCTCTTTTTACACTCGTAAAAAAATTACTAATAAATTTTGCCGAATTCTCCTTTTAACACTGAAAAAATTTCTAAACCTTTTGCCCTACATAATAACTTACTTTCTTTCTTTATTAAGTGTTTCTTCCCTTTCTAAAACAAAAATAATTTTAATGAGGAAAAATAAAATGAGAAAATTAAACCCTTTATTTCGACTATATGCTTTTCTCCCCCCTCTTTTTTTTTTTAATGAATGTGTGCAAGTCAATGATGGAAAAATTTAACCTTGAGAACTTACAGTTTCTCTATGTGTGTCATTCAAAGCCAAAGAAGAGCTACACTAATATCACTAGCCTTTCCCCGCTCCCGAGATAGATGTACAGGGCCTTCCACCACCCTTACAAACCATTGATAAAAATTCTCAAACTTCACTATAACTGATTGGTTAAGTGCAGAGCGACGCCTTTGATGTGGTTATTGTCAGCTCTGAAGATTCCAAAACTGCCTTCTTGTTGTAACACAAACGTTGCATAGAGGTTATATGCTTTTGCATTGTTTATTACTATTACTACTCTTATTTAATTTATTTGTATTACTTTCTAATTAATTAGTATGGGAAGTGTGTAACGTACCTTTTCTTATTTTCATTTGGTATTAGACTCTTATCACTTTATATATATTTTTTATTTTATTTATTTTATATTATTTTATTGTTATTATTTAATATCTAAATTTTGAGTACAAGGAAATATTGTTGTAGGGAAATGGTGAGTATATTTAGATTTTTAATGAACAAGTTTAATGGCACTTAGCTTTGGAGTGTAGATGCTCAAGATGAAAGATCTTCTAGTAAATCAAAATTTATGGGTTGGAATCAAACCCTCTAGAGTATAAAAGACAAATAGTGGGTGGCTTTGGAGAGAAAGGTAAAATGCCTTATTAGGGTTTGTTTGGTTGGTTGGATATTACTAAATGTTCATAAAGAAAAAACTACAACCCTTTGAAAGAAGTTGGGGATTTTATCAAGTTAAATCTTCGGTTAATAAACTTTCCCTATGGAAAAAGTTGTTTTCCTTGAGAATTAACAATAATAATTATGTAGCCAAGTGCTCAAATGCATTTTGATATTGTTGTGACCCAATTGATCTTAGTAAGAGATAATATGGATGACAAGAATTATTGTATAACCCTTTCGTATTCTTTGCCTCATTAATGGGTGTAACATACCCAACAACCATATATACTATTATGGTGGTGAGTTGCTTAAAAATTCCTGACACCATCTTAATAATTAACTCTAACACTAATTTGTAATGTCCCCAATTTAGAAGAAAGATAAAATTGAAAATTATTTTATTTATTTCTTTATATAAACTGAAACAATGACTCAAACTTATAAGCATATAATTTACTTACACACATATAATTTACTTTTGATAGCCAAACTCATTACTTAGGATTCATAATATCTTGAAAGTAATTCCAAATTACAATGTAATAAGACATCAAATATAATGATAACATCTTCATTGGATTAGTAAAAAAAAAAATCTAATTCTCTACTTCACAACAATTATTCAACTCATTATTTATGAATTGAATCTTGAAATAAAACTATTAATATTGATATTACTCATAAACACACACTTTTGAGCATAAGATCTAAATTAGAACAAAACTTGAATTTGAGTTCTTGAATAATGCAAATCCTAATATGAGTTTAAATAAAATAACACAAAGGTTCAAATTTCATTATTACAAAATATAAACGTAGGATGTAAAACATGACATATTATGTTAAAATGTTACCCACAGTTATTGATAATTCAAAATGAATTTTTAAATTTAAAATTAGACCAAAGATTTAGAAACACATATTCTCATGTTGCAAATAAAAGTTAAATATAAAATCATATTTGGATATATAGTTACACAAAAATATAAATACTTATGGCTAAAATCGAAATTTTAAATGCAAAACCAAATTTCGATTCAAAATCCAAGAATACATACCCGTAAATACTTATGGTTAATTTCTTTGGATGTGGCTCATGGAGGAGATCGGTGGTTGCTATGTCCAGGGAAACATTTTTCTAAGCAAATCCACCTGAAGGGATCATTTCTAGTTGGCTAATTAATATAGCCTAACCTCGAGAGCATTGAGAAGAATTGACATCGTAACTTCTCAATAATGAGGTGCTTTAATGATGGGAACTCGACCAATTGAAATAACCCTCAGAGCTTACTTATGGTTTAAAAAAATCATTTTTGCACTTAATAATAAAAATCATATACCCACAAACACTTATGGCTAAAAATGAAATATTAGTTATAAAATCAGACTTGGATTCAAAGTCTAGAAACAAATACAAATTAATATTTTAGATTGAAAATGAATTTTTAAGCACAAAATCAAACTTGGATTCAAGGTCCAAAAGCACATATAGCTAAAAATGAAACATTAAATACAAATTCAAATTTGGATACAAAATCCAAAAACACATATGGATAAACACTTATGGTTACACATGTCATTTTATCTATTATTCATAATAGTTTAACCTTGGATACAACTCCCACTAGAGCTAAACAAAAATATGATTATATCATTTTTTTGGTCTTAAGAATATTTCAAAATAAGAAAACACACCAATTTAGAAAGGTAGTTAGTTTTGAAAATATCTCTCACATCAACTAGGTCTATCCAAGTCCTAAATAATAGGAAGGGACCACTGGAACTATTTATCACACCCAAGACAAGTAGGAAATATATACTCAAAGACTATTATGTGCACACTACTAAATTAAATTCATTTCATAAGTATCTTATCTTAGGTGTTTATGCCCAAATAATTTCTATTGAAAAGTATGCAACAAGAAATGCTAAATTTATGAAGTGCTAAAAATAGAACTGCTAAAAATAACACTTCTAAAAATAGCAGTTTGCCCAATTAGCATTTTGGCCACCTTGGGTGAGAGGTGAAACTGCTAAAAATAGCATCTTCTAAAAATAACATTTCTGGGTCCCTTCCTATTTATAGCAATCCCTGATCTATCTATAGGAAGTAAATTCGAATTTGGTCTTACTAGTAGTTTGGAATATTAATTAATTAATTCTCCATGAGTTAATTAGTTAAGGAAAAGCAAACTTGAAGTCTTTGTGAGAACATGCAATTATTTCTCCACTAATTGGGGAATATGTCCTTGATTTGCTCCACTGATTGAGGAATTAAGGATGAGTTCTATATTGAGAGGATTAGTTGACTTAGTTTAACTTAGTCAAGTTCATTTAGATTAATTTAACAAGTTGTTAAATTAATAAGATACAGTTTTTTGATGCTTGCATGCATGTGACAACTATTATTTTCATATAACTAAGTATTCTCTCGTGGATAACTAATGCATGGCAGTTCAGATAGAGACTCAATTGAGATCAAAGAAGGGACAATGTACTATTAGTTGGATGCATATTTTTCCTATAAAGGAAGCTCATCCATGATGAGGATTTATCTCCTTCAAGTTTGTTCAATTAGATGAGAGGTTAGTGAGTGTGTGAAGAGGCCAATTCACACAGGTGGCAACACTGGACCCCAAGGAAATTGCACAAGGAAATAGGAGGCTTGGAGGGCAGAGGAGAAGGTTTGTGAGAAGCCTTTAACTGTCTATGAGCAGCAGAGGGATTGTACTGAGAGTTGCATAGCTTTCAAGCTAAGGCTTTGTGTAATCCGGACTATATTTCCACTTGTATGATAATACAGAGATGGGGTTTAGGCAGGTGCTTTCCCCAGGTAAATTCTTCTGTGTTATTTGTGATTGATTCCTTCTTATCAGTTATATGTGTTCTTATTGACGTTGCTCATGGTTGATTAAGCTTCCACTAAATTGTTTGTAGAAGTAGATCAAGTGTTTTTCTTTAGTACATTTCATTACCAGGTTGATCTATAGGTGGGAAATTTCTACATGGTATCAGAGCTCGCTGATTTGTAGAAAAAGTTCTACATGGTATCAAAGCTAGCTGATTTGTAGGAAAAATTCTACAAAATTCTACATGGTATTAGAGCTAATTGATGTGTAAGAAAAATCCTACAAAATTCTATAATTTCCACAACAACTATATGTAATTATTCATTTTATTTCAACCGTTGACACATTTCTATAAAATGTGTTTTAGTATAGCCATTATCACGTTTTTACACACTTGGTAAGTATACATCTTATTACATTCGTTGACACATTTCTACAAACACTTTACACACATAGATTTTATTATAATAGTTGACACATACATTCTACGAATACTTTACAAGCATATATTTGATTATAATCAATGTAGACCAACACACAAAAGCATTTGAAAGTCAAATGTAAAAACTTCTTATTGTATCAACCAAGGTAGTCTAGTTAGAGGCAAGGTGAAACAGACTAGAGTTTCGTCCACTATGTAGAAGAAGTTAGAGTAGTGAAGAAATGTTGAAACCCTACCCACCAAAACCAGTAGGATGAGTTTCACATTGAGATATATGCACAAAGAAATAAACCCTAACTACACAAATGACTTTGGAGCAAAGAATCAAGTCCACAGAGACAAATCCCGAGGAGTATTGTTGGAGACCACACACATAGTCAATTCTATGTGGTAGTGTATCTGGAAGTGAAACCAACTACCAAAATCTGTGTCAAAAATAGATTTTGTGGGTACACTCCACAAATTTCAGGTGAGGTCAAGGGAAAACGCATACACTATGCCATTTTGAATAGTTTTAGGTGAAAATGGGGTTGTGAATATATATATATATAATATATATATATATATATATATATATATATATATAATATATATATATATATATATATAATATATATATATAATATATATATATAATTAATTGATATATTAAATTTTTTTATTTGGACGAAGATTTTATGTAAAGAATAATGGTGAATGCTAAATTTTAAGTTGAAAATTTTAAATGGAAAAATTAATTTTCAGTTGTGGAAATTAAAAATGTGGGATCTACTAGTACAATAAGGGTTGCATAAGGCATGAGGTTATAGGAGCAAGAATCTTGCTACAATGATAGATGATGAATGGGTGGACCTAGATGCCAAAGCACTCTATACAATTTGTTTGTGTCTTGTTGATGATGTTTTATTCAACATTTTTAGAGAAGTGATAGTTGTAGGCTTATGGATCAAGTTGGAAGGTTTGTACATGAAAATATCCTTAACAAATTGGGTCTACTTAAAGAGGTTGTTGTATAGCTTGACGATGACAAAAGATATGGAAATTACAGATCACCTAATTGTGTTCAATATTCTTATTTACTAGTTAAATAGTATATATGTCAAACTCGATGGCGAAGATAAGGAAATTACATTATTGTATTCATTGCCTGAATTTTGGGACCATTTTAAAACTCCACCAACTTAAGAACAATTGAGACTTTTGAATTTGATGTTGTTGTTAGTGCTCTATTATATGAATATGTGAGAAGGATTTCAAGTCAAAACCTCAATGCTAGAAGCAAGGTGGTTAGAGGTCACTCTAGAGAGAAATGAGATAAATCAAGAGGTACATCTATGATCCAGGTCCGGGTGTGACGAAGGACCTTTCCAAGACCTTTTACTTTCGTGATGTGTTAAAATTGATTTTTAAAAGAACATTAAAAAAAATACAGCTGCATTATGTGAATAAGAGGAACATAACAATCATTAGAACATGAGAACAAAAGATGTTGATAACAGAGTTCGTCCAGGAGGGACTATGTCTCCGGACCCCGGTGTCAAGATGGTGTAGGCCGCTGCATTATGTGTTGTCAATAAAGATGATGTACACAGAGATGATGTCTCGATCATACAAGGAAGAATGCCCTCATGTAGGAGTGGCTCTAAGAGATGTTCCACAGCTAGAACTCTCAATCAAAAGACTCCTATCAGTATGACACAAAAACAAGCATGGTGCGCATCCCGCCAACATGGCACAAAAGGGATGTCAAAGCAAAACACATGCATGACGACAACAAGAGTATCCCAACAACATACAACAAGGGATCTCAAAGCATAACATAAAGAGTTATGACAGAAAGTACATCACATAGAAAGATTCCGCATCAAATCAAGCAAGGAATCATGACAACATGTAATAAACAATATCCTACATCAACATCAATTATGGATCTGTACAACATAATGCAGAAAGAAGAAGTACATGAACATGACGAATCATATACCTCACAACCAAGGGCCATCTGAAGCAAAGGCTGTCAAAGTGCTGAAGCTCGCTGAAACATCGATCTCACATCATCGATCACAAGAAGAAGATTGTTCACACATGAAGATGAACATCTGCACTGGCATTTATAAAAGTGATTGAAAGAATAAATGAGAGAAAGACAAATCTAAATACACCATTAGATTTGTGGCGTCAAATAGTGCTAAAACGACTATCCAAAATCTGAATTCTGAGAATTTGAAAATTTAAAGCTAAAGGAATCTTTTAGATTCCCTCGGGATTCCTCAAAAACTCTGATTCAGGAATGAGCTGAAAATCCGTTGCTCAGATTTCAAATCTTATTTCACCATTAGGATCCATGCAAAAAACCATGAAAAACAAGTATAAACTTGACCATATTCTGACAAAGTGAAATTTTACCTCTTTGGGAAAATTTCATGGCTCATGGTTTCACTCCTTGTTTTTGCTGAAATCATGGTTCCACGTGATGACAGAAAAATGCAGGCCTGAATAAAAGACAACACCGTTGCGCTCGTGGCGATGCGAGGTGTAAAAACCATATAAATATTCTCAATTTCTAAGAAGTTGAAAATTTTGCTCTCCTGCAAAATTCATGGTTCCTGCATTAAAAAATTATTAAACTAGCTCGATTTGTGTGCCTACCTTCTGCCTCGAAATCTGTGCAGTGCTCCTCCTCCTTCTGCCCTGAGTAAAACACTAAGTTTATATAATATTCCTGGTGAAGTTACCAAAATGTTGGTTTGGTGTAGTGGTAAAACATAGGTTTTTGTTGAAGGAGGTCATGAGATCAAATCCTATCTTTCTATTTTTATCTTGTATTGGTTTCATAACCCAACTGTCATTTAATATTGCCACATTTTTCCAAAACTTGTTTGGTAAATAGTAACTATTTAAAATTTTATAACCAAACTTTTACTATATACGCACTTCATGATATAACCATTTAATAATAGTGCTAGGCTCTTGACATAACGGCGGCGGGTATGGTGGCGCGTTGTTATAAAGTTCCATGCTCGAATTTGTGTGGGCCATAAACTATGTAATATTCCACCATACATTTGGCTATATATGTTTATAAAATGGTTGCATTTAACTATATATATATTCCCACATATTCCCACATATGCGTATGGAAGGTGGGATATATATATATATATATATATATATATATATAAACTTTTTCCCAACTTTAGTTAACATAAAACTTTGTTTGGTTGGGTATGGTTATATAGTCGATTTGATAACTATATTAAACCATTTTTATTATATGAATTTTTTAACCCAAAATGATTTTTGTTGCTTGTGCAGGTTTAGGAGGCCACTGGAGGGATGCCAAGTGTCATACCAAACTTTTAATAGCTCTATCTTTTGCATACGAGCTCAGATTGACGAACCGTTCCCGCCACCGTGATCAGGTAGACAATCCCCTTCAACTGATGCCACCAAATTCTCCTTTTTTCCATTTTGAATTTCAAGCCTTATCCATCCTCTTAGTGTCTTGAGATCCTCCTGGATCAATCTATGTAAAATTTAGAAGGAAAAAGAGTAAATTTAGATGTTGGTTCTCCAAAAAATCAGGGAATCTCAAGAAGGACTACTAAAAGAGGCAGGAATCCAAGGAAGACTAATGAAAGGAGGCAAATCTAGTTGAATTACATTTAGGTATGATCGATGAAGTATTTTCAATTTGTAATGTTCCTAAATATTATGAAGATTGCCTATTATATACCGACACATGTATCTCATTATATGTGTCCATTTAAAAATGGGTTTTCAACATATGAGTATTTGATGGTGGATTTTTCCTTATGGGTAATGAATATATCTTGTAAGAATGTTTGGTTTGGGAGTTCCAAAGTCAAGATGTTTGATGGGATCATAAGAACATTAATAAATGCGAGACATGTACCTGAATTAAATAAATATTTAATTTCTTTGGGAGCATTGAACTTTGGTGCTTATAAGTAGATAGGTCAAAGTGGAGCACTGAAAGTTTCCAAGTGAACTTTAGTGGTCCTAAATTTTATTAAGATAGGAAACCTTTACAAGCTAGATGGAAGTACTCTGATAAGTGAAGCAATAATGACATATGTGGAGGTGGTATAATCCACTCATTTATGGCAATAACGATTGGGTCATATGAGCGAGAAGGGACCATGAGTATTTATAAACCACAAGTGACTTCCAAACTTGAAATCTCTGAATTTATGTTTCTGGAAACATTTATATTTAGAAAACAATGTAGACAAAGATTTAAATCAGACAACCATAATAGTAAAGTTACTCTTGATTACATTCATTCAAATGTTTGGGGGACTGTTGTCTCTACTACAACACCCTCCAAATTTTGGAGCCTACTTATGATCATGCCATCCTTCATTTCAAGCCATTAAATCCATGTCCGATCATGTGATCTAAGTGTTCAAGTCTTCCTTTAGGGATCCTAAGTCTCAATCTACTTGCTTTCACATGCTTACCTCTTGATGTCTTCACACTCACACACCCTGAGACAGGCTAAGAACACTTCACAATGACAATATTATGCATTCTCTATTAGCAGTAATTGTGTAACTCTTGGTGCCAGGAATTGTGCAGTTCCTAGGGATAGTCACTATGCAGTCCTCAGTCATAATGAGTGTGCAGTTCTTACAGACAATGACTGCACAATTCCCTCAGGTAGTCACTGCACACTCCTTGTGAATAGATGACTGCAAAATTCCCTCAGGTAGTCACTGCGCACTCCTTGTGAATAGATGACTACACAATTCCCAGTGATAATGTAAGGGAATATCCTATAGTCACTGATTGTACACTCTTTGTTGACAGTGAGAGTGTACTTCTTCAAATCAGCCAATTCACCTTTGGCTCCTAGTTTCCCGACATGCTTTAAGCATGCTCGCCAATACTAACCCTAATTGCATGCCTTCTATCCTTATATAAATATTATATTCCATATCTCATCCTTATATTCATACTCGCTTTTGAGCTATGTGCACTGTTAAAGTATAAGGAGCGTTCTCCCACTCTTGGTTGAAAATGCGCTATCTTCTCAGTGAGTTTCTCAACTGTCACTTTTACTTTTGCAAGTGTCACTTTTTCTTTCTTTTTCTCTTACATGTGTAGATTTCTCTTGCTATATATTTTGTAAGTTTTTCTTTTGCCTAATCTCATTAGTGCATGTGTCGCTTGTGTTTTATTTGTGTTTGCAAGTGTTGTTTTCGATCTTGCATATGTTTCTTTTACTTGTTTTCATACATCTTAAGAGAACCATGGAACACCTCCTAGAGGAAGCTACAACACATTATCTTGCACTATTTGATGCTATTTATCATGATAAAATGTGCTAGACACATTCTTATGGCATAGCGCACCTTTTGGTTGTAGTTGACACTTGTGTCACCACTTGTATTTTAAGTGTCACAATCTTATGTTTTAACTGTCACACTGAGAAACACATGTTGATTTGTTTCCATTTCAAGGTACGAATGTTGATTTTTAGTACTATGCATATATTTACTTTGTATACATATATGTGATCCTTGTTTGGGACTTGTTTGGATGTCTTTCTCTCTCTTATTCCCCTGATCCCACACTTAGCCATTTTGAAGCTCTTCTTTGTCCTTGCATTTTACGCAAGTTATAAAAGCAATGAACACCCACCAAGTGATGATACACACACACTCTGAAACCTCACTGATGATATCCTTACCTTTTGAACTCACGCACTGAACACCTTTCAAGGATAGCCTCCTTCAACTAGGCATTGGGAAACCTCAGAGCACGGTAGCCCAACCCTCGTTGCTTACCTCTTTCCCTTGTCCAATAATTTGATCAGAGTATTGGGTGTAGTATATGGTAGATTAATGGACCAAGAATTAATTTCAATTTGATATCCATGGAATTCAAGGCGCAACACTGTTAATGCCAAAGAAAGACCTCAGGGACCTGAAAAACAAACCCTAGTCTGTTTTATCTGCTCACGCCTTGAGTTCCTGAACTAGTTAATCCCTTCTCTAATTTTTCACTCAAACAATCATAAGAAGAAAAACCCTAACTTCTACAAACACTAATCTTGTAGATACCAACAATTGAAAGAAAACTTGAAATAGAAAGCAAACATTGATTAAGAAGCAAACCCTAACTATTGACAATTGAAAGACAAACTCTAACTACTAACCAACTGGAAACCTGAGCATTTATTTATAACTAATTTGAACAACTATAAAATAAATCCTTTCACAAAACTCCAACCAATCCTATTATAATCCTGCACTTAATCCCATTATAGACTATCTCTATGTGAAATCAAAATAAACATAATTAAGATTCTAAATCTGTTAACTGTGCAATCACATAAATGTCTTCACTTAGATTGTGTATTCAAAGCTCTCTTTAAACCTACAAAAAGGTTGTAAAAAAAATCCATTCATGCTCTCATTTTATCAATTTTGGGAATGCTACAACTACTCATAAAAATTGACAATGGAAAGTTATTAAAGAGGACACTCTGCAGCATTAACCATTATTCGATTTACAAATAATCTAAAAACTTATATCCATGAATCTCGTTCATTATTAGAACTTACTACAATATAATTTGATTAGAGAAAGGAATTGCTTTTGTGTCGAATCTACATAAAATACAAAACATTTTAAAATATAATAGCGAACCTGCACTTTGTCCCTATTTTCTAAGTGCAACTCTAGGTAAATCGCAGAGATATCTTTGAATTCTAATTATGCACTTCAAATTATTGAGGGACCAGGCTCTTTTGAAGATAAATTACATGAAATTATTCTTAGATAGAACCTTTGTGTAACAAGTGTTCTATGAAAATATCCAAGGTCAACATAGGGCAAATGACTTGACAAAGGTTCCTGATCTCGACAGATTTTAGGCTCGATGCTCTTCTAATGTGCTTAAGTCATGATCTCAATGCAAATTAAGTATTCCAGCTCTAGAGATTGTGTTACCAAAAATACACTTCAATTCACTCCATAATTATAAAAATTCAAGAAAATATAGTTTATTGAAATCCCAAAGATGTGTTACTCCTGCATAATGATCTTTTGTCTTATAAAAGGAAGTAACACCAATATATG